>OX578133.1:11513307-12178307 GCA_951213105.1 Amaurobius ferox
ATTCGCCAAAATATTTTTTCTATCGCCAGTTTTGCGATCTTTTCGCATTTGGCGCGTAGGCGAATGGCTAGCGCGGACCCTGCATATATATATATATATATATACATATATACATACATATATATATACATACATATATATATATATATACATATATATATACATATATATTCATACATATATATATACATATATATACATACATATATATATATATACATATATATATATATTATTGTTATTAATATCAGTTAATAACAACAATACTACAGATTCAATTTAGAACTAACATTTGTAAATTTGTGCATATGCAGCAGATATTTTACAATGTGTCAATAATAAAAAAGATAAAATTAAAAATAAAATAAAAATAGTTAGACTAAGTTAAAACATGAACAGTGTCATACCCTGGTTCAAAAACAATACGGAGTAAAATTAAGTAAAGATGATATGAAAGGAAATATCAGACAAAAGGAAAACAATGCTACCATAAAAGACAAAATAATCTTAATTTTAAATATCAATAATACACATGAATTTATCAACATTCAAGAGCGATGCATACAAATCAAGTTCAAACATCAAAGGATTATCAAAATCTGGAGGCTCAAAATATTATATCTAATTTCATATTTGCGGATTGTATCTTTTCTCTTATTTTGCCATTTTAATATTTTGAGCCTCCAGATTTTGATAATCCTTTGATGTTTGAACTTGATTTGTATGCATTGCTCTTGCATGTTGATAAATTCATGTGTATTATTGATATTTAAAATTAAGACCATTTTGTCTTTTATGGTAGCATTGTTTTCCTTTTGTCTGATATTTCCTTTCATATCATCTTTACTTAATTTTACTCCATATTGTTTTTGAACCAGGGTATGACACTGTTCATGTTTTAACTTAGTCTAACTATTTTTATTTTATTTTTTTTATTATATATATATATATATATATATATATATATATATATATATATATATATATATATATATATACATACATATATATATATACATACATATACATATATATATATACATACATATATATATATATATACATACATATACATACATATACATACATATATATATATATACATATATATATATATACATATATATATATACATATATATATAATATATATATATATGTACATATATATACAATATATATACATACATACATACATATATATATACATACATATATATATATACATATATATATACATACATATATATATATATATATACATATATATATATACATACATATATATATATATATATACATATATATATATACATATATATATATACATATATATATATATATATATATATATACATATA
This sequence comes from Amaurobius ferox, assembly GCA_951213105.1. Lineage (NCBI taxonomy): Eukaryota > Metazoa > Arthropoda > Arachnida > Araneae > Amaurobiidae > Amaurobius > Amaurobius ferox. Next base: position 11,514,668 of record OX578133.1, read on the forward strand.
TATATATAGTGGCATTCTCGTTTATCCAGTTTTCCTATGAATTACTTGCTTAGTAAGAATTTTCATCTTTGATTCATGTTCATATTCAGAATTGAGTATATGGGTTGTTCATATTCTGAATTGCTTGTCCGGTCTCCTGCTTAGACTCACTGGACGGGTCTGGGAGTATTACTGTGAACGTTCGTACTGCCTCCCTGGTAGAATTTCGACTTGTTCATTCTAATGACTTGTTCATTCGACTTGTTCACCTCTAATGGAATTTTAGGGAAAGGCTTCAAGATTGTTATAGAAACTTTCAGATGTTCTATGTGTGCACCCTTAGTCACACGACACATCAATCCTGTAATCCATTTTTTACCAAACACAAGTTTTGATATATCGGAATCAAGTACAGCAATAGTAAAATCAACAGGATCTAAATCAAAAGGAAGGGGAGGAACGAAGACCTTGTCTTTCACATACCTTCACATGGGGAAAAAAATCACAAGGTGTTAAGTTAGAACTCGTGGGTGGCCATTGGATCAGTGGCATGTTGTAGTCTGCACCCCATCCAATCCATCTGTGTGTAAGATGTTCATCAAAGTAATCCTGCACAGCACCTGACCAATGTGATGGTGCACCATCCATTTGGAGAGTAAAGTTGTCACTGTTACCCTGCAATTGTAGCATCAAGCAAAGAGCATATCCAAATAAGTGACTCTTGTGACAGTGGTTTCGTGGAAGAAGAAATGAATATAAACTTTTGTTTTGGACACAGCACAGACACAATTACCTTAGAAGAATAATGCATGTGTGGCACTGTTTGTTTGGGATTTTCTGTTCCTAAAATCGAATGTTTTGCTTGTTTACTTGACCACCCACATAAAATGTTACTTTATTGGTGAACAGTAAGCAAACAGGAAAGTCATAAACAATGCTGCATTTCAACACAAAATAAATGACTCTTTGTCTTGTCAAAGGGATTGAGATTTTGCAACAACTGCACTTTGTATAGAATCATTTTCAACTGCTTTCAACAAATTTTCCAATTGGTGGGCTGTGGAATCTGAAGTTCACCACTTGCCATCCTTGTTAATTTTCCCACACTTCATTGAAAGGGGATGTGAACAGCAATGACTAGTTCATCAGACACATGGTCATCCAGGACTTTTCATTTTGCACAAACAAACCATGATTTGAAATTTCTTATGCCAATTGTTGATAGATTTTCTGCCTGTGGGTACTTTTCGGAATCATGTTTCAAAATACTGTTACATAACAGTAATGGATTTTGCTGTGCTAAATTCCATAACAGAAAATGCCTTCTCTACTACAGACACTGCAATTTGTCTTGACAAGCCATGTGAAATGTACTATCATCTATGTCACCACTTCCTACATACATCTACATCACCACATGCTGTTTCAACATACATCTACATCACCGAATGCTGTTTCATTCCATATCATCCACTGTTCTTGCTTTATAACTTCTTGAAACTGTATACTTCTTTTGTAATCAATGTGTGTATATATATATATATATATATATATATAAATTCAAAAGACAATAACCTAGAGAACCTTATGATCTAGAAGAAAACAAGAAAGAAAGGTAAACATACGGGCTAGGTGCAGTTCATGTTCCCCCGAAACTGCAGTTGCTCCACAGGACAATCATAATGTGTACCCTCAAACTGTGGTTACTCCACAGCACAATCCGGTCACGTTCCCCCAAAACTGCAGTTACTCCACAGGAGACAATCATGATGTGCACCCTGAAACTGCGATTACTCCACAGGACAATCATGATGTGTACCCTGAAACTGTGGTTACTCTACAGGACAATGAGATCATGTTCCCTCGAAACTGTGGTTACTCCACAGGACATTAATGATGTGTACCCTGAAACTATGGTTACTCCACAAGACATTCATGATGTGTACCCTGAAACTGCAGTTACTCCACAGGACAATCATGATGTGTACCCTGAAACTGTGGTTACTCCACAGGACAATCATGATGTGTATCCTGAAACTGCAGATACTCCACAGGACAATCAGGTCATGTTCCCCCAAAACTGCGCGGTTACTCCACAGGAAATCATGATGTGTATCCTGAAATTGCTGTTACTCCACAGGATAATCAGGTCATGTTCCCCCAAAACTGTGGTTACTCCACAGGACAATCATGATGTGTACCCTGAAACTGCAGTTACTCCACAGGACAATCATGATATGTACCCTGAAACTGCGGTTGCTCCACAGGACAATCAGGTCATGTTCCCCCGAAACTGCAGTTACTCCACAGGACAATCATGATGTGTACCCTGAAACTGTGGTGGACAATCATGATGTGTACCCAATCACAAATTAAAATGCAAATGTTTACAGCAAGAGTGCAAATGACACAACACAGAAATGCATCATAGGCAAATAATATCTGCCTTTTTATCTTTAAAGGATCTTTGGCATGGATGGAAAACATTTTGAACTTTTGAATTTATATAATTTTGTGGAGTGTGTTAGCAGCTATAAGCACATATTCTTTACAATAAGATATATTATATTTCATGAAGTTTGATAGATATCTTCAAGTTGTTTGAAATTTTTAATACAGTCGAACCTCGATATGTCGAATTTGAAGGGAGTAGAAAAAAAATTCGAGATATCGAAAATCTGAAAAATTTTAAGGAATTCATAAAAGAATATATACATCCTAGTCCTATACTTCACACATTTTTTAAAAAATCACTTACTTTATCTTACAGACAGAGAATTGGGTATTACCCAAGAGAATGCTGACAACAAATAAAGTGAAGCTTGAAGTGTTTGGATACACATTTAAGGTAATATATATTATTAAAATTTAATCTTGCATTTCTTTACTTACAAAATAGTCATCTATGGCAGTTTGGTTACAGGTACTGAGTCCTTCAATATCTATCACATTTTCCAAATGAGCTAGGCGGATCCAAATGAGCTTAATTTTGTGGCGATAGTTTACTTTAAAACTCTGAATAGTACCTTGGTCCAAAGGCTGTAACTTAGAAGTTGTGTTTGGTGGCATGAAATGAACTTTCATGGATTTTAATTTCGGCACTCTATTATGCGCTGTACAGTTGTCCAAGAAGAGAACAATATCGCGATTTTTCATGGGACATTTTTCTGTCTAGGTCCTTCAACCAATTAGTAAATATTCTAGCAGTCATCCAAGCCTTATTGTTTGCAAAATAAGTCATTGGAACAAATTTCATTCCTGAAAAACATCAGGGTTCAGCAAATTTACCTATCATGAGAAGTTTGAGCCTTTCTGAACCATCCATATTAGTGCAAAATAGCACAGTTAATCTTTCTTTGCTCCTTTTCCCGCCATGACATGCCTTTAATGGCCAGTTTTATCAGGCATACACTTAAAAAATAGTCCTGTTTCATCTGCATTAAACACAGTTTTTGGATCATATTTTTCTAAATCAAAAGATGAAAATGGCAAGATGATCCAAATGGTAAGATGAAAAAATTTGAGATATCGAGAGTTTGATTAAAAAATTTTCGAGTTAAAGAGTTTGTTTTACATTAGTTTTATACCGTGCATGAAGGGAGATGAAAATATTTCGAGATACCAAGGTTCGACATATCGAGGTTCACATACATATATATATATATATATTAATGATCCATCCCAGGTATATATACTACAAGTAAAATAAAAATTCTTCAATTATACATATATATATATATGTGTGTGTGTATGTGTGTGTACAGGGTGTCCTAAAAACATTGACCTCAGCTTTTATTCCTTAAATATTGAGCTTAGACATATATAACAAATTACAAAGTTGCGTAAAAAAAGGTACAGAATTTTATGAAATCGATAAAAATTTTCAGGGGATTAAATTTGAAGAAATACAAAATTCAAATTTTTATATGACAAAAAACATTTCCAATGAGTAAAATGTGCCCCATACACTAATAAGGTGATGTACAAAATTTCAGTATTTTATCATAAAAAGTCCCAGAGATATGTTTAATTAAAGTTGGTGAGGGATTAATCACAAATTAAAATGCAAATGTTTACAGCAAGAGTGCAAATGACACAATGCAGAAATGCATCATAGGCAAATAATATCTGCCTCTTATCTTTAATGGATCTTTGGCATGGATGGAAAACATTTTGAAGAAGATTTGTAATCTTTGTGTAAAGTTATTATTTACCATAGGTGCACCACAAGTTTGCAAGTAAATAGCATCGCGGAAGCCAAAATAATTTGTCTCCTCAACAATATTCAAACTTGTGGTGCACCTATGGGTAGCTCATTATCTGGTATTTTTGGTGGTTTTGCAGGAGGTATTTAGGTGGTTTTGCAGGAGCTTGAGAATGAGATATTGCCTTTTTTACGGATCCTCCCCATTCTTTGGTGCTGTTACATGGATGATGTTTTTATTATTTGGGATAGTGATTTAAATAATCTTTTTTCTTTTGTCTAAGGTAAATGATTTTTAACCTTTGATTAATTTTACTGTTGAGCATGAATTCAATTGTTCCTTGCCTTACCTTGATGTTCCGGTTACCCATTCTGCTGTTGGTTTTCATACTTCTGTTTTCCGTAAACCCTCTTTTACTAATTCCTGTATACCCGCTAATTCTTACCATCCTATTTCCTCTAAAAAAGCGTCTTTTAACACTTATTTTAATCGCGCATTTAATGTTTGTTCTTCTATCTCTGCTTTGAGTGATGAAATTAATTTTATCTTTAATCTTGACCATGAGGCTGCCTATTCTTTTGAGTTTATACATAAGATTTTTGCCCATGTTTGCCGTAAATGTACTCAAATTGATACTAAACTTGTTGCTTTTAAAGATCGTTTAACTTATAAATCTAGTTTTCCATACCATCCTAAGATTTTCCGTCCCTTTATTCAGTTCTGTCATGAATTTGGTTTCAGGCCTGCTCACTCTAATATTACTACTTTATTTAACCGTATTCATTCTGATAAACTTCGGAATATGGATGACTTTAAAAGCTATGCTGGGGTGTATGTGGTTCCCTGTCGTCTACCGATGGTGCCTATAAATTTTATATTGGCAGTACCAAACGCAATGTTGGCATTCGTTTAGCAGAACAAGCTTGGGATGTCATAGGTGGTAAACATTCTATGGCCCTTACTCATTATGTTGTTAATGATAATTTTCTGCCTATTTTTGAAAAAACTTTCCTTTTAATGCATTGTAATTACCCCCGTAATATTCTCCTATTTGAATACCTTTTTATTTATATCTACCGCGTGTCAATTTGTAATTATGACCCTGTTCAAATTTTAAGTTACGCCTGGCGACTCATTCTCGACTATGCAATTCAAGTCTCTTCATAGTTATCTTTGACATCATCCTCATAGGGATTGGGCTTGACTATCCTTTTTGAATTTGCATTCCTGTAATAAAATAGTATTTTTAATTGCACTTTCCTTGAGATATACTTGTTTTTCAATCCGTTAAAAAATATTTTATGTTTTTTGTGTATTTTTCCTTAGATAATCGAATGTTTATTTACTGATTGTATTTATGCAAATTTGTCATCTTTACTGGTCTATATATGAATGACCCTTTTTACTTTCTATGTAGCCACTGATTATATATAAGGCTAGAATAAGGAAAGAGCTGAAAGTGACAAGGCTATTTTGTACTGAAGAAAAAACAAAATAAGTTGTTTATTAAACTTTAATTAATAAATTAAATATAAATTAAAGATGGTAAAATTTGTCAATTTAACATAAACTAAATGTCTGTGTTCATAAACTCAAAGACTTACAAATGCTGTTATCACTTTAGTTACAGCCCTATACTATAAAAAGGTGTAGAATTGTCTCCTATTTCTATCAGATATTCATCCTAAAAAGAATACAACTCTAGTAAAAATTTAATATTATTTTATAAAATTTGACATACCAAAAATCGATTAAGTTGCTCCTTAGCAGTTTCTGGTAAACCACCAACAGGCTTTGAGGTAACCAAATGCACATCAATATCATTTAACCACATTAGCAGATCTTGGATATCTTGATGGAACTGTTGTGCCTTTAGATATATGTAATTTTTTAAATCATTTATACACACATAATTTGTAAAATATATTTAAACAATAATTCAGTCAGTATAAAAAAGTAAGAAAATGTAAAAAATTATATTATAAAATTACCTCTTTTAGAGCATCTTCCAGTTCTTTATACCGGTCTGATGCTTTTCCTTGAAGATTTTGCCAATGAATATTTAAATCCTGTAATTTATTTTGAGTAATTTTTGCATCTTCACTGCTGCGATCAGAATTTAAAAACTCATGACCAGCTCTGTTGATAGTATCCATGCTAGTTTGATGTGCTAATATATCATTTGATATGACCTAAATATAATTCATCAAAAAGAAATTAGGTTGAATAATTCATACACAATTTAGTTTTTAAATTAATCACCTTAGTTTTAAAGAACATAATGCAGTAATTTTAGCATTACCAAAACGATATTAATCATTTTATCATTAATCAAAATATATATTTTATGAAATTTTCTCTTGCATTCATTAACAATTACATTTCCCAAATGATCATAAAATGAGCAGCAGAAAGACTTGCATGAAAGGGAAATATATTTAGTTAAATGTACTTCAACATTTTCAAATGATTCGGAACAATATCTTACAGATGATCATGACTGAATTATTGATAAGCCTTAAACCATCCACGACCCATATTGCCCCAGCTCACCTTACGATTTAAAGCAGTATAAAAGATATAGAGCAGTATAGAGATATAGAGCAGTATTAAAGATATAACCTTTCATTAAAATCAGGCAGATGCAGGGCATATAATGTTCTTTTCCATTCATAAAAAAGGGAAAGTAGTTTCTAGCCATCAGCTATGAAGACCCCCTCGCCTCCCAATCATCCAAACCCTACAGAAGACCATGTATAGACTCAATTTTGGTGTTTATTGATACTCTTCAAGTCCCTAGCATGTAAATAATTTGTTATTTATATACATTGATGCAACCTAATTATAATTTAGTAATGGTTTGTCTGATTTGATCATGGGGATCAAAAAATGGGAGAGATTGACACTGGCTTATAGAAACTCAGTTAAGAAAAACACCTGAAATATGCTTCGAAAATTTAATAAATGTTAAAAATGAGAAGAGAGCAAAAAAAAAATTCATGTTAACAATATTGCATATTAAAAAATAAAAATATTTCTGTGAATTTGTCTTTGTATTATTTTCATTTCTTTTGTGTGTGTGTGAATTTCTTGAATTTTTTCTAATGTTTTAAAATTTCCTCCTTCTTTCACATCAATCAAATATTCAATCTTATAAGAGTTGATGCACTACTGTTTGGCTCCAGCGAGTTGGCAGTTCGGTCATGTGATTTTGGACGAGTCCATTAGTTAAATTCAATGATGGGTAGAAATGCACAAGGAAGAAGAGACTTCCACAACTGCAGCCTTTAGTGTGAATGTCAATCCTCAGCATGTCGTCATTTTTTCCCCCTCTTTCAGTGTTACTTTGGGATTTGGCAAATAGTATATTTTTTTATAATGATTAAATTTATTTATTACAATGGTTGTAAATTAAAATTGAAGAGTTTGATTTGAAATACTTTTTTGTAAGTTAAGCTCTTTTATTTAGTGAAAAGTGCACAATGTGCTTTGTGCTTACGAATTAATGATTCATCTCAATAACTTATATCCATGTTTGAAAGTTCCAAAATTTTATGACTAAGACCCCCCCCCCTTCCCCACAATTTATAGGTTGCTTGCTTGTGCAGTATGAATTTTCTTTAAAAATACCCTAGAATTAATGATTTATTACCAAAAAGAGAAAAAATAAAGTGACCTAAATACATATTTGCATTCTTATTATTAAAAATTTTTACTCTTTATACAGTGCTATTTAACTTCCAAAAAATACAGAGTTGTTGTTGAGACCCAGACCGTCCGACCTACCAGAAAGGTGTAAGGTAACATTTTGGATTACCAGGAAGTGCCACCCAATTTAGACCGGAACCAAGGGGGGGAAGGCATCCACAGGAACAGTGCCCTTCTTCCCCTACCACCAACCTCTCGGAAGGACTTATGGACCCACATGTTTAACGTGATCATACTCTGCATGAACATGGCGGCAGTTCTGGCAGTGGTGGGAATTGAACCCAGGCCTACAGAGTGAAACTCCCACGTACTAACTACTAGGCTACCACGTTCAATAAAATACAGAGTGAAATTTTTTATCCAAATGCTTTTGCTGCTATTGAAAAGTATTTCAGTAACATTTATGCATCCCATTTTATTACAGTTACATATTTAATTAAGTATTAATATTTGATCATACACACACATTTTAGTAATTTAGTTAATTTTAAATATGTCATCTAAGAATTATTCTTGTTTGTGCCACTATTTGAACAATTCTGCACTAGAGCTTAGATTTCATGGCCATATCATCAGAAGAATAAATCTGCAAAATTTGGGAAATTTTATAAAATGCACCCATTTTTAATGCATTTTATCACTGCTTAAAATTGTCGTCATTCTCGAAATTGGATTCCTCAGTTTCAGTTGACCATGAGTCATGTTCTAAGAAGTCGGCACCTGTCACAAAATATATTTCTTCTATGGTTTCTTCCACTAAATTGTCAATTTCCCAATATTTATTTTCAACTTTGCAAAACTTCTGAAGTTGCTTCATCCTAAAAAAATTTAGGACTTTGTGGACCACATTTTGTTCTATGGAATGGATTACTTTATCTTTCACAGACATTTTGTCCATAAAGGCACGTTTCACAAATATCAGACTCTAATAAACTAAATAAGTAGATGTTAGAAGTTAGAAATAGCATTTTAGTATCAAGCACAATGTTTAAAACACACCATGATCCTTAATTCTAAATAATTTGCAAAATATGCGCAACAAATGTGATCGCCAACAGGTTTTTGCATTCAACAGCCCTTTCTCTGTCGCGAAGCCTACAGCTGTTTATCATTATTTTCCCTGTCGCGAAATGGACTCATCGAAGGTCATCTGCCAACTCAGAGGTACCATAAGGGAAGTGTTTAATACTAACAGACATAGTGGCTCACACATAACAAAAGTACTCATTAGCTGAAGACATGGGGGAAGGATTAGTTGTTTGACTGATGTCTACTGTAAAATAAATATGTAAATAAGTAACTGAATATATCTGTAAATTTCAAAATTATTTAATATTATATAAAATATTTAAATACAATTTTGAATAACATTAAGAATTAAATCCACATTGAGAAAAAGTTATGCATTTTGAAGTTGTCAACAACTGCCCGTTAAACTTCATGAGCCTACCAGCCAGTGGCTACTAACTAAAATTGGGGATTTTATGCCTTACAGGGATAGCCCAATGGATTAGGCAAGAGTATCACCGAAGTAGTCCTGTGTTTAATCCTCGACATCACTCAAATATGAATAGAAAGAGTAACTTTTAATTTAATTTAGTTACTTTTCTGACTGATTTAATTTTAATCAATTACTTTTTATACTATAATTCTTTCCTTTTCTGTATGGTGGCAGTGTTTTAACTGCTTTGGTTATTTTATTGTTTTGGTATTAATTATTAATCCATTTTTCTAATCATATATATATATATATATATATATATATATATATAAACATAATAATGCTCTAGAAAAAGTACATAAAATGAATTATATAATTTCATGCAATAAAAAGAACAGTGTCAAAACAGAGTACCTTATGTTTTGCCAAAACCACTTCTATGACTTGAGGATCCCCAAAAACAGGTCTTAATTCATCTAGAGTTTTCTCTGTTTTAGATATCCAGATGACCAATTCTTGTAATGCATGTTGAAACTGACCAAGTCTTAAAAGAGTATTTTCCATCTCTTGCTAAATTTGAAAAAAAACTTTTTTAATTACACTGTTAAGATTCAAATGTTAAAGAAAAATAACTAGACAAATAAATACCTGTCTATCAACAATATTTTTTAATAAATCATCCCAGCGTTTGTTAATATCACTTAAAGGTTCTCTAATGGCCACAGCTTGATCTGGAGATGTACGTTCCATGAGTTCTTGAGCTTGACGATTTAAAGATTCGACTTCAATCATATGTGGATCAACCTCCAGTTTGAAAGCCTTTTAAAATTATAATAATTAACATAACTACATAAATCAATATGCAAATAAATTAATACCAAATTTTCCTGTTTTACTACAATACTAATCATAATAAAATAACTTGAAGAAAATATAAATATTGTAAATTGGCTGTCTTTGGCAACCAGTTTGTTTGCTTTTTAAAAAGCTCTGAATTTGCTATAGCTGTTGATGTACGAGTGCATACGAATCACATGATGTACAAGTGCATGCATGTCTGCACTCTCTCTCTCCATCCACTACACTAGCATAATACACCCTAAATAAGTGTCTAAACACATCTTTACCCACTGGATGGGCATATAAACATCATGTAGTCACTTGCTAAGGGGCATGCTATCTCTGTATATCCTAAATAAGTACCTAAACATGCCTTCGCCAACTGCTTGATAACTACCCAAGTGAATACACCATGTACGTTGCACTGCCCACCTTCAGGATTGGCTAAAAAATAGGAGAAGGGGGTAATAATCAGAATTATGATAATTGTTACCTTATTCAAAAAAAAAAATTTCCCCCAGAATACCTATAGTAATGAAATAATTGTATAATTAAAAAATTTAAATTGTATAAAATTCATAAAAATAAAAAGCTTTAAATTTAATCTACTTCATGGCTAGACATTGTCTGAAAAGTCAATTCTTTAAAGCTATTGGGTTGATTATTAATTATTGATATAAAAATCTTGAAAAAAATGGTGGGATGTCATATAACCTGAGCCCTTTAGCAAATTTTGCAGTTTTCGGTAGCTTGGAGTTTTTGCTATACAACGTTTCAAACTCAGACCTCTGTGATTCCGAATTTTGGGTCATTTTTAAAAATAGATCTCCTGCCCCCCTTTCCTTTCTGTAATTTGAGCCTTCTGAATTCCACTACAAAATAGAAATTTGAACAGCTAAGTAAATATATGGAACAAACAAACAAAAAAATACTCAAAGAAAATTCTTAATTATCATGCACCTTTAAAACAATTTAAATTTTTTTAGCAACATTTCTATGATGGTGCATTGTCTCATAATTTTGTTTTCCAAAGTAACTTTTTCTTTAATTTTAACGACATATGTTCTTGTTTTGTTACAAAGCTCCTTTGTTCCAGTTCATTAATAATGTTGTTCAATAACCTTTCTAAATTTTCCAAAGAAACCTTCTCTTTCGTTAACATCATTATGATCATACATCATCACTACGTAACTATCCTTCTATTGCTGCAACAGAGCCACCCATAAAGGGGAATGGACACCACTAAAGTGGAAAGGCCCAGAACGCTAAATTTTCTTTGGGGGCCTGAGAAAACATGAAATATTCACAAAATATGAGAAAATCAAATATGGAGGGGGCTGTTATACATGCTTGAAGGGGGGCAACAAGATAAAGATTTGAAAGCACTTTTTACTGTTCACAAATCAGACAGATGATAGAACAAGCCCTTCCTTATATTCTTCTTTCAGATACCCCCTTCCACCAATTATTATCACTTACTTAATCATGTCAATGTCTAGAGCATTGCATTTCTTCCAACCCACCCCTTTTCCTCCCAGCATATCATGGAACAATACAGGCGAAGAGCTATTGCTTATGGGTAGGAGAACCCCCATTCCTTCTAAAAAATAGATTAACAGGTGATTGCCAGCCTTTGAGAGGGCAGTTACCATATATACTCACATAATATAAGTCGACCCCCTACATTCAGAGAAAAATATTGGGAAAAATCCAAACTTTGTGTATTAGTCGATTCAAAAAAAAAAAAAAAAGAGAAAAAAAAAATTTCAATAAATTATTCATAAAAGCTTTAAAAACGAAAATAAATATTATATATACAATAATAAAATTTAGTTTTTGTAACAGAAACTTCATCAGAACCCATTAAAATCCGATTCCAAGCAAATCTAATACATATAGTCAAACTCGCCAAACGGCTTAAAATCCATTGACACGTCATTTAAATATCAGTAATCCCATCTATGCCCATGTCATAAAAGTAACTATCAGCATCACTTATGCTATCAAATTCATTACTAAAACAACATTTCTTGAATGATTTCGAGACCATTTCCCGCAGGTATCACATCCCTATCCCAAGTGTCCTTGACCTACCATGCAATCCAAACAATGTCTGGCTTCCGCCAGTTATTTGAGCTGATTTTTAAATTAACTCTGAATCGACTTGAAGAAGCACAGTTGTTATTAGGTACTCTCTGGGAAAAAAAATACTTTCAACTTCAAATCACGGAATCAACTAATTACATGATAAATCTTAAAAATCAGATTTAAAAGTCACTTTATTAAAAAACCATCCCACAGACGTACAATAAATAAATAATTTTAAGCTGCTTTTGAACACCTTCATGCTCTTGGCAATAGAATCAGTGGCAATAGAATCAGAACAGATGTGATCATGCCTATATATTCCAATGCAGTCAAGCAAAATTTGCATATTAAAAAAATTGCCATCCATACAAAACTGTGAATCATAAAACTGATTTAAAGTTACAAAATTTACAAATCTCAAAGATAAACATTTTTAAAAAACTGTTTTTTTTAAAAACATCAAATACTTTAGAACATTATTATAAATTAAGGTAATTGTGTAAAGGTTTAACATGCATGGCATCGAGATCACGTCACCAGGCATAACTTAAGACCTAAACAGGGTCAAAATTACAAATAGAAGTACGATATAAATAAATAAAAAAGGATTCATAAAGTAAAATAGAGCAGGGGTATTACAGATGATCAAAAGAAAAGAATTTTCAAAAAGGGGGCGAAAATTATCTTTAGTCACTAATTGGGCAAGAGCAGTCATCTGTTTAACATTTTTTACGTCTCTAGCATGTTCAGCCAAACGAATACTAATAGTACGTTTAGTACTATCGATATAAAATTTATAAACATTATCCGGAGAAAGAAGGGATACAACATATACCCCAGCAAGACTTTTAAAGTTAACATTATCCCTAAATTTATCAGTATGAATATGATTGAACACAGTAGTAACAGTTGAATGAGCGGTTTAAAATTAAATTCGGTACAAAAATTGATAAGCGAACGAAAAATTTTAGGATGGTAAGGACAACTAGCTTTAAAAGGTAAACGTTCATTGATGGGAACAAGACTAGAATTGGGTTGTTGTTGTTGAAACCCAGACCGTCCGACCTACCAGAAAGGTGTAAGGTAACTGTTTGGACGGTCGGGAAGTGCCACCCAATTTGGACCGGAACCCAGTGGGAGAGGCATCCACAGGGACCGTACCCTCCTTCCCCTACCACCAACCTCTCGGAAGGACTTTCGGACCCACATGTTTAACGTGATCGTACTCCGCATGAACACGGCGGCAGTTTTGGCAGTGGCTGGAATCGAACCCGGGCCTACCGAGTGCAACTCCAGCGCGCTAACCAATGGGCTACCGCGCCCGGGACTAGAATTGGGTTGTAAAAACTTATGGCGAATATTAGCAAAGATTTTATAAACAAACTCATAAGAGAAACAGGCATCCTGACAGAGTTTAAAAATTAAATCAATTTCACTGTTTAAAGATGTAATAGTGGAACTAACATTAAAGGTGTGATTAAACTATGCATTAAAAGAAGCCTTTTTAGATGAAATGGGGTGAAAAGAATTGAAATCGCTGAATCAACTAATTACGTGACAAATCTTTAAAAACAGATTTAAAAGTCAATTTATTAAAAAACCATACTACAGACATACAAATAAATAATTTCAAGCCAGAATGCTTTCAAACACCTTCATACTCTTCCTCAGTGCCGATAGAATCAAAACAGATGCCAACATACCTAAATACATTCCAATGCATCAAGCAAAATTTGCATATTACAAAAATTGCCATCCATACAAATTTATGAATCCATAAAACAGATTTAAAATTATAAAATTACAAATCTCAAAGATAAATATTTTAAAAAACTTTTTTAAAAACATCAAATACTTTCGAACATTATTATAAATTAAGGTAACTGTGTAAAGGTTTAACACATGCGGCATCGAGAACGAGTCACCAGGCATAACTTAAGACCTGAACAGAGTGAAAATTACAAATAGAAGTATGATATAAATAAATAAAAAAGGATTCGTAAAGTAAAACAGAACGTGGGTTATTACAGCTGATCAAAAGAAAAGAATTTTTAAAAAGGGGCCAAAAATTATTTTTAGTCACTAATTGGGCAAAGGCGGTCATTTGTTTACCATTTGTTACGTCTCTAGCATGTTCAGCCAAACGAATACCAATGTATGTTTAGTACTACCAATATAAAATTTATAAACATTATCCGGAGAAAGAAGGGGTGCAATATATACCCCAACAAGACTTTTAAAGTTAACATTATCCCTAAATTTATCAGTACGAATATGATTGAATATAGTAGTAACAGTTGAATGAGCGGGTTTAAAATTAAATTCAGTACAAAAATTGATAAAAAAGAGGATGAACAATTTAAGGATGGTAAGGACAACTAGCTTTAAATGATTGGCTTTAATTCATTGTTGGGAACAAGACTAGAATTGGGTTGTAAAAACTTATGGCGAATATTAGCAAAGATTTTATAAACAAACTCATAAGAGTAACAGGCATCCTGACAGAGTTTAAAAATTAAATCAATTTCACTGTTTAAAGATGTAATAGTGGAACTAGCATTAAAGGTGTGATTAAAGTATGCATTGAAGGAAGCCTTTTTAGACAAAATGGGGTGAAAAGAATTCAAATCACTGAATCAACTAATTACATGACAAATCTTAAAAACAAGATTTAAGGGTCACTTTATTAAAAAATCATCCTACAAATGTACAACAAATAAATAATTTCAAGTCAGAGCACTTTTGAACACCTTCAAGCTCTTCCTCAGTGGCGATAGAATCAGAACAGATGCCAACAAGCAAAAGCCTAAATACATTCCAATGCCATCAAGCAAAGTTTGCATATTACGAAAATTGCCATCCATACAAATTTATGAACCCATAAAACAGATTTAAAATTATAAAATTACAAATCTCAAAGATAAACATTTTAAAAAACATCAAATACTTTCGAACATTATTATAAATTAAGGTAACTGTATAAAGGTTTAACACGCACGTCATCGAGAACGAGTTGCCAGGCATAACTTAAGACCTGAACAGGGTCAAAATTACAAATAGAAGTATGATATAAATAAATGAAAAGAGATTCGTAAAGTAAAATAGAGTGGGGGTTATTACAGCTGATCAAAAGAAAAGAATTTTCAATAAGGCACGAAAATTATCTTTATTCACTAATTGGGCATGGGCGGTCATCTGTTTACCACTTTTTACGTCTCTTGCATGTTCAGACAAACGGATACCAACCGTACGTTTAGTACTACCGATACAAAATTTTAAACATTATCCAGAGAAAGAAGGGGTACAACATATACCCCAGCAAGACTTTTAAAATTAACATTATCCCTAAATTTGTTGTTTATTTGTTGTATGTCTGTAGGATCGTTTTTAATAAAGTGACCTATAAATTTGGTTTTTAAGGTTTGTCATGTAATTAGTTGATTCAGTGATTTAAAGTTTGATGTGTCACCACTAATGGTATTTCAACTTGAAATCCAGCATTATAGTTTTACACAATCCATGTTATGGAGTGTGTAGCTCTGAAAAGAGCCATTTGTTGACGATCAGCCGTAATCGGAGAACCAAAATATAAACATAGAACGAAAACAAGTGAATTGCATGTAACAGTTGATATATATTTTATGACATGATACGCTAGTAGTCAGGAGAATCAGGACAGTAATGACTCACAGAGAAATTTTGAGTGTACGATTGCGTAATTACTACTCCATTGTTTTCAGATGGATTGCTTTGCGGAAAAAAGAACTTTTAGACTTGCAATTTTTTTTAGACTTCACATATAAGTCACCCCCCCCCCTACCACTTTGAAGCTTTTTTTTTTGTCACAAATTTCTCAACTTAGACACGAGTATATACGGTAGCAGGGGCATATCGCCCATTGAGGTTCAGAAGCTGAGCCTCCCCTGTTTAAAATCTAATTTAAAGTTACTTCCATTTATTATATTTTTTAAAATAACTTTGAAAATATATGTCTTTTTTTAGAAAACTGTTACACTTTACTTATTTAAAAAAAGAAGTTTCAAAGTATTTTCCCATTAAAATGCATATCTAGAAGCTAAAATCATCTAGCCTTTATGGTGCATTGAAAAAAACATGGTATTAGGACCGCCCACTTGTTAAATTCTGCCCTGGCTGATAAACTAGAACTATAAGCTAGCTTCCAGAAAGGTATGGCCATTTCTTCCACCATTTTCAACCCTTTTTAAACAGCATAACTTAAGACAATGATTGGATATGGAATGCGACATTTCATGAATGAAAATTTTTTAGGCAAGGCTAATGGATCCACCATTTTGGGCGAAACATGGTTTTATTAATTAATTTTCACAGAAAAAAGTCATATGTAATACTAAAAAATATGAGGCTTTTTCCATGAATAACATGACATTCACCTAAATTTAAACAATATCAAGGCGAAGAAACACACTAATAATGACTACCATTAAACTTAAGTAGTTTCTGAAGTAGACTTAGTCACAACAGCAATATGGCGAAGTATCCGTTTGCGTATTTGGAAGTTTTAGAAAGAATAAATCTGATTTCTCTTTAAAAATCACGTTACACGAGAATCTCAGTTAAACAAAGCCATTGATTATTTTCTAGTGGATTTTTAGCATATTGTGGTTAAGATATTTTTAAAATATTTGTAAATAATTAATATACAAAATTGTTTAAGGACATTGTTGACTACTGTGTTCTCACCCATTTTCAGTGCACTCCTTTAAATCGCTTTATTTCGTTAGTTCTAGCTGTTTATATTTACAAAAATGATATATTTTTTCTATCACTTACTAATAATATTCTAATATATTTCTACTTCATACATAAGCGCCTGTAAAACATGGAGGGGGCAAACTCAAGCACATGGTGTACAACATTGACTAGCTTGATGCTCGCCTTTGTTATATTGAATGTCCAATGGGGAGTTTGACCCCCCCTCCTTTACCTCCCCTATGGGTGTTTTTTATGTTCTTGTTCTTATGGTGTTAAAAGGGTTCATCTATATTTCATAGAGAATGGTTGGTCAATCAAGTGCCTGTCCCTTCTTTAAAAAAAGAAAAAGAAAATAAAAAAAAAACCCAGCTCATACTAGTGTCTGAATTTTGGATAATTTCGAAATTTGGATATCCGGATTTGGGACGTCATACTGTACGTGACACAGACAGACACCTTTTTTTTTTTAATTATTATAGATAGAAAATTGAAAAAATGTGAACTATCATAAAATTTCACAAGAATTACCTAAAAATGAACACCACAAGCAGTATTCTTATCTAAATATGCAAAACTTCTAAAACTCATTTAGATAAAACATTGCAAAATGTATCAACATCTACAGATCTTGTAAAGATGCTGTGGGAACTTATTATAGTATAGTTCACTTTAGCTAATTGCAGCTTGTGATAATGTTCTGTAAATATAACAAATTGTTGCATATTTATCAGAGAAATTTAATGGAACTGGTGATAAATTTGTAAAACAGATAATGAAAAGCGATATGGATGATTTCTATAATGAATACTCAAGAAGAGGACAAAAATACATGATATTATGAATAAGGATTTATCATGATTGAGATACTGCAAAATAACACGATTAAGTTAAAGAGCTTAGTGAAGCTTTTAAAAATAACCATAATGTAGAAAATATCCTATATGCCATTTGGTGAGAGTTTAATTTTATATCCATAGGATATATGTACATAATTTTTATGCATGATAGGGATAAATCTGAGACATTAAGTAGGAGAATAGTATAAGATGTGAGATGGAAATCACTCCCTCTCCAAATGTAGAATGTAAAATTATTCTATCAAGGCACCATCTCCTATAAGTAGCTAAATTATAAGATCATGCCATGGATCTTGGCTCCTAGCATATTCTGCAGGATAAAGTTCACTGTTTAAAGTGAAATTTAAAGTTAAATATTTAATTCAAAGAAAAGAAGAGCACTAAAGTATGTATACCAATAAAGATCTATGCATTCTCAATTTAAGGGCATAAAACTGAGCCTAAAAGGTAAGTTATCACACCTGAAAAGTTATATGTAAGTTACCTGAAAAGTTACCTGTAAGTTACCTGAAAAGTAAGTTAGTAAGCTTATGATTTAATAGTACTTAAGTTTTTTTTTTTTTACTTCTTTCTTGCAAAATGGAAAACTTTTTATGTGTATTTATTTTGGAATATAAAACATTGTGAAGGATAATAAAGTAATAGCAATAATAAAGAAGTTATACTATTCTTTCACATTAACTGTGATATATTTTATTGGCTGCAAACTCCACATAGTAGATTTATATTACTGGAATATGCCACTGAGACAACAAATTCATGTACTACACTATTTTTCTGGAAGGAATTCTGAGCAAAGTGAAGTCTCATAAACTAAGCACAAAATTTTAAGAATACTGATAACTACTACTAAACATAAATTATCAAGAATAATATTCAACATCAACCCTCTGTGGATGGCAGACACATCTATGCATTGACTGTGAAACTGCATTCAAAGATGATATTCATGCATTCACATGGAGGATATATTTACCCTAAAGGACAATAGACACCAATGTGTGTTTTCATATGAACATTTTTATTTGAATTTATTTGAATACTTGGTGGTGCTAAATGTTGATTCTAACATTCACAACGTATTTTGCTAATACTTAACCTTGGTATAAGGGGTGTCCCAATGAATCAGCACTTCATCTAGAGCGGTAAAACATGGTTTAGTAATACAGTCAAACTTTGTCAAACCGTCACTTGGTTAAACCATCAACCTGCTTAAACTGTCAGTTTGCTGAAATCCCAACCAACTGAATAGGAAAATAATGGTAAAAAAATCTCATAAACTGATATATTAAAAGTGCCATATCCTTTTAAACCATCAGTTTTAGATACAAGAACATCCATGTCACAAATTCAACACCTGAGCAAGTTACTTCCTTTTCAGTTTATAGGTCAGAATCAGTTCAGCGGCAGAAAAAGGGACTTACAATATATTTTCAGTCCCCTTCTCACACCTGTTCACACAATGGGGATCTGGTTCTGCCTCCGGCATTTGTGGGAGAATGACAACTAGAAGGTAATTCTTGGAAAGTTCTAATTGCACACATGTTCAATTATTAATTTTCTTGAGTCATTGTTCGTTTTCTGGCATTTCTTCAGTTTGAAATTGAAAACTTGAGCATGCGTGCCGTTGAGTATAATGTCAACAAAGAGTAAAATTTTAACATTTTCTGGAAAAAAGAAAATTATTCAAGAGTTTGAAAAGTCAAATCAATCGAAAGCTGCCTTCGCGAAAGCTCGTGGAATTTCTCAAACATCATTAAATAACATTTTGGCATCAAAAGACACTGTAGAACTTTGTGACAATAGAAAATGAAAAAGACAATTAGTGTCTGCTTATGAAGAAATCGAGAAAGCTCTCATGATATGGATGACATATGCCAGGACACAAAATATACTGATTTCCCGTTTAATTTTGAAGGAAAAAGCTCTTCAAATTGCCATTGAACTCAGAGAAGAATAATTTACAACTAGTAATGGATGGTTTGATTAGCTGAAGATAAGGCATAATTTATCATTTAAAAAAGTCAAGGGAGAAGCAGCTGATGTTGATCCAAAAGTTGCTCTCTGGATTGAAAAAACACAGTGCTGAAAAAATTATATGAACAATATGAACCAAGTAACATTTTTAATGTGAATGAATGCAAATTGTTTTACAGAGTCTTGCCCGATAAAACTCTTGTGTTCAAGCAGGAAAAATGCATTGGGGGAAAAAAGAGTAAAGAAAGACTTACTGTTTTGCTGAGATCCAATATGGATGGCAGTGAGAAGTTGAAACCTATTGTCATAGGAAAATCTAAAAAACCCTGGTGTTTTAAGCATGTAAAATTTTTGCCAATGAGCTATGATGCCAACTCCAAAGCTTGGATGACTTCAGAGATATGGGAAAAGGCAATCAAGAACTGACATGAAATTTTCACAGAAACGTAGAAAAATAGTTTTGGTTGTAGACAACTGCACAGCTCACACCAAAGTAAGGAATTTAGAAGCCATAAAAATGGTCTTCTTACCACCAAATGTGACTAGTGTATTGCAACGTATGGACCAAGGGATTATTCAAAATTTTAAATTTAACTACCAAAAGCTTCTCATATAGGATTTTATAACTGCCCTTGATTTTCAGCTACTGTGCTTGATGCAATTTTTTACATAGCAAAAAGATGGAGCATGATATCTACCTAAACTATTGCCAATTGCTTCAGATATTCAGGTTTCAAAATAAATTCTTTAGAAGTCAATCCTGAAGATAGTGAAAGTAAAGATGATGTCCCTTTATCAGAATTTGCAGATGAACTACGAAAACATGGTTTAGAATTTTATTCGGATAAATATATATCTGTGGACAGTGAAATTGTGATCTCACCAGAAATTTTAGTGCTGAATATTGTTTCTGAAATAAAAAATTAAAACTATTCTGAGTCCACTGATAAAAGTGATAATGAACCGGATTAAGTGCCAATGTATAAGGATACTGTAACTGCAATAAACAATGTTAAAAGAATTTTAATTTCTTGCAAAAAAATAGACTATAAAGATTTTGCAATGGTAGAAAAAATTGTGGAAAGTAACAAACCAGCATTAAAACAAGCATCCATTAAGGATTTTCTTAAATGAAATTGTAAATAATTTTTTTAATTCATTTCTTGATCTGTATTATGCAATTAATTTTGAAAACTCACCATATTTCCTAAATAACATTGTAGTGTACATTTTGAAGTAGTATTTGTATGAATGAGTTTTAAATAACAATCGGAATGATTATGTATATATGTGTCCTATTTCGTTTCTAAACTGTCTGGCTTTGATTAAAATGAAAAACCTTGTTAACCCACATTTACAGTCACCCTGCTTATAAAGTCACTATAGATTGGTCCAGTGAGGTGATGGTTTATCAAGGTTTGACTGTATAATCAAACAGATCATTTCTCACAGACTCTGTTATAATGGAGTGTGGTTTCTTGTTTTGATTTTAGTTTAATGATTGTATTGGTGAATTATTGGAATGTAAGAGAATATTTTCTTTCAAGTTTGGGTTTTAGAGGAATGTGCAGTAGTGAATTTAGTAGGTTAATTTGGATAAAAGAATGGTTGGGCCAAGACGTTTTCTGTGTATGTAAGAATAAGCTCCCATGGTAATCAAACTGAACAGTTATGAAAGTAATGCAGATAGTGAAGATTTGTGGAACTTCGGTATTTCTGATGAGCACAGACAGTTTTTATAAATGCAAAGATTGCAATGTTGGTCTGTGCATGAATCCATGTTTTGAAATATATCATACGTAAAAGGCGTATTAATTATCTATATAAAGTTTTAAAAACAATTATTTGGATATTTTTCTTGCATAACAAATAACCAGTTAGTTAATCATTTTAAATCATTTAAATTTTTAATATTTAAATAAAAAATAATTTGTGTGGAATGTAATCATCAAATGAAAAATAAGTATTTCCTTTATTACTGAATAAAGTAGAACGCTGTGTTGAATGGGTGATTTTAGTGAAATTTTCTCGGGAGTAAGGCTTAGTGCAAAAAATGCACCATCCTGTGGGAACAGTTCAGAAGCAAAACTCTCTGTTCTTTGGGCCACAGCAGTTTCAGAATGCCAGCATCCGCAAAAGGTTAAACATAAAGCAAGAAGAATATAAATCAATGCATCATTCAGTTATGTTTGAGAACACTTATTTTACACAGAATAATTAGTATACCTTTAATTGATCTATTTGTCCTTTAACTGAATCAATGTCTGATGAAACTGCTCCAAGCTTTCCAAATTTGTCTTCAACAGTATCTAAAAATTCTAACAAATTCTGAAAAAAAAAAATTATTAATTACTGAATGAACAATATAAAAATATACACACAATATAAAAAATATGTACAAATTACCTGAAGAGTATCATGGAATGACATAGCTTTTTCCATGGCATCAATAAGATTTTGTTCTCTTTTGGCATACAAGGTTGTTACATTTTCCCATACAGAATCCAAATCTGCTATATGTCTTTGTACTTCAGGCTTATCAGGCTCTCCACACAATTGAATCAAGTTTTGTCCAGCTTGACGGCATTGATCCACTTCAGGTTTTGTTTGGGTAATTTCTTGCTTTATTTCCTATACAATTCAAAAGTAATTTTCATTTTAAATGTATTTTAAATTGAAATAGAATTTGAAGGTAATAACATAAAAATTAGCGTTTGGATAAAGGCTAAATAAAGAAAAATAGTGTATCAAATGCACATTTGTAATAGTAATAAAAACAATAGTAGTTTGCCAATAAGTGACATTGATTCAGCCTAAGCGCAACCCTGGTAGCAGCTCCAGCATCAACTCAAATATTGCTTAATCACTGAATGTTTGTGAAACATTTTCGGTATTGGTGAAACTTAAATAATTTTTTATGGAACTTATGAAAGATAAAAATTCAGAAAACAGAAAAATTTTAAATTTATGGAACTTTTGAAAGATAAAAATTCAGAAAACAGAAAATTTTAAATTTATGGAATTATTTATATTAATTTTTTAAATAAATAATTTTATTAATTTTGATAATTATGAACCGCAGTAAAAAGTATGTACTGACTACGTAAAATATGAATCTATGATAAGCAAACCACGTACATTAATTTAAAATGAATTCTTTTGCCATATGAAGAAGTACAAAAAAAATCCTAACCAGGTAATAAGATATTACCAGTGTTCGCACTGAAAGGTCACAAACCTGGGTCCCAGCGTCACCCCCGGTAGAAAAGGCCGAACTGCTTTCCCCCCCTGTACCTCGTGACGTATGAGCCGTAGGCCCAATTCTGACCTTCGAATCCGAATTCCTCCGTCTCAACTTATCTGGAAAGTTCTCCCCTAGTAGAGTAGCCCACACAAAGAAGTATCGTATGTGCAGTGCAGTACGTGGGCTCGCGTGTGTGGATGCATAACGGTCTTTTTATCGTATTTTTGAATGTCTTATATGTTAGTTCATGATTTTATAAACATTTTGACCAGCATACCTTCGACTACATACCTTATAACATTGGATTACTAATTACCTTATTAGCGTAATGTGAAAAACTGCTATTTAGAAGTAAGTGCTTACCATTTTTTGCTTATTATCATGTCATTTAAAATTACATAGAATTTTAAATATATGGCAATCAAATTATTGCTATTCAATTAACGCTAAATGGATTCTAAATTGTTTTGTTGCTAATTATAACGTCAACAAACCTTTTAGAGTTTTCTTAGTTTGTTTTAAAATTTTATTGTTGTCACATTAATTAAGAAAACTGCCTAGACATTTGTAAAATTAAGCTTTGTTAAGTAATTGTGAAGTATTTAAAATCATTCAATGTTTAAAATGTATCTTTTATTAGGTTTAGCTTGTGTGATTCATTTCATTTACCTAGTATACTTAATATGTTGTCATAAATTATTCAGTTTCCTGTAAATATTTTAAAATTATTTTAATAATGTTGTTAGTTGTGTGATATTTTTTAATAGACTAGCAGTATGTCCGTACTTCATACTGACCATATAATACAAGAAACCTAAAATTCAGAATTTGATGTGAAGTTTTAATATTTAGAGTCTCAATTTTTGAAATTTTATAATAATTCTAATGAAATGAAAATAGGTGATCTCTACCGTGCTGAGATAATAAACAGACAGATAGATGTACAACATACAATTTTATGTATACTGTTATTAGCAGATATACCCGACATTGCCCATGATTTAATATATGTGCAAATTCCTGCAGTATTCTAAATGACATTCTTACTCAAAACATTCTATTAAAATATTTCATTTAATTGTCCTTTCTGTGTTTTCTATACAAAATTATCTTCAAGCAGATCTGAATAAAACATCCTCGTTTGAAAACAAATTATAAAATATATATGAAATTGGATCAATATAAACTAAAATAAAAGCGCTAAAATTGTATAAAAATGGTTATAAAATTTTGTTTTATATTGATTTCTTTATTATTTAAATCTTAAAAAATTTAATAATCGTCTGCCTAATAAACACATTTGATTTAATTGCGTTGCTAAGCATCATGATATAATTTTCTTAATAAATTTGTGGAAAATATATCATCTGCATAATTCTATTTTTATGGAAGGTTTAATTGTGGGATTTTTATTCATATCTCGACAATCCCTGGTCCTAGAAACTCGAAACATGGACTAAATTTTAAGTAGGGCTATTTCAAAGCTACCCACAGAATGTTCATGAAATTCGATGCAGCAGTTCTACCGTGATGATGAGATAGATAAACACACAGACAGATACATGTATTTTCAATTTTATTTATATAGATAAAAAAATGTCATTCTCTTTTTAAGATATTGTCAATAGTAAGAAATCGTAGCAATAAAAATGCTACACTAAAGTTATGAAAGTAAAATAATGTAAAATGGAATATTTCACACATCAAATAACATATTTTAACTGTTTGATAAGTAAGTAATTGCATATAAAAGATATAGTATCTTAATATATTGCACGTATATTTTTTATTATTTGTTATGGCATGCTGAAATTTTAGAAGAATAGGTTAGGAAGTCATTTGTGTTTAGGTTGGGCACATTTTATTTTTTATGTAGCGAGTTATTAATTATGTTATTGAAAATTGTTAAAATAACTTGGAAAAAAGCAAAGTAACTAACTTACAATTTCAAGTTACCATTGTATATTTTATTATATTATAGTTAATGTTATTTTAATAATACAAAGCTAATTTAATCTTTCTTACATTTTCACTTCAATGGAATTGTAAATGAAATATTAATACCAAAAAGTTTTATTATACAGCTTTATTAAATTTTCAAAGCCCCTGAGGTATTTCAAACTCTATAATTAAGCAAAATTGTTTACAATTTGTTAATGTCTGGTAGTAAAAAAGGGAATATAAGATGTGCTATATTAGAAAACCTGAACTTCTACAATTTATAGTGCATAGGTTAATGAATGACATTCAACTAGTATTTTATCTTAATTCTAAATCATTTTACAATTTATAACAACAACAAAAAATGAATAAAATAAAATGAAATAAAAATAAAGAAACACGTAAGCATATTAAAAGTTAAATTCTGAGTTTCTTTTTAATGATTATCTTATGATATTTAAAGATATAGTATTCAGTAATCATTTTAGTTTCTGCATACTTTATCTGTAAGTACGCATACTTTAGCTGAATGTACTGAAGAATTATTCAAATAAAATGCCTGATTAAGTAATAAATATACAGGGTTCTTTTTCAAACTTTTATTAAAACACTAACTGAATGGAATCCTTTCATCTTTGCTCCTACAGTGAATGAGTCATTATAAATATTTTATTTTAAGGAAATGTACAGCAATATTAAGATTTTAAATCACCCATTTTAATGAACATTATCGAAAATACTTCCAAATTTCATGAATATTATTTGATTTACTGATAAATTATGATTCCTTTACATCGAACAGAGAATTAAAAGGGAAACAAATAGCAAAAGCTTCGATCGCGATCTGGAAGACCTACTCGCAGTGGGCCTACAAGCCAAGACGTCAAAAATTAGTGCTCCGGCCTCTGCTTTCGGAGGTGACGGTCCCAGGGACCCATTACTGTAAGAAATTCCTTTCATAAGAAATATGGGTCTTTTAAAATTTATTTTAAGAAATATTCTTAAAATTATTAATAACAAAAGATATTACAAACTTGTACAAAATAAAATTACTACATACAATACAATACAATTATTCTTTATTATATTTAAATAGTAAAATTATCAGGCACATAATATTTGTAATAGTATTTAAAAACTACTAATTCTCTCTTTCGTCTTATGAAATATTTCATTCGATTTTTAGACCTTTGGACCTTCAAAACAGAGCATGCAGCAGTAAACTTTTTAATTTGCTTTCAGTCAATCTATTTCTTAAAGTTGTTTTGATTGGCAAAATACAAAACTTATCTTTTCTGTTAATAACACAAAGACATATTCAAGAAAATATTTTCATTTCTTAATGAGTAATATTATTAACATGTATTTCTATCTTTTCATTTTTGGCATTTAATAAATTTTCAAAACTTATTTTAGGCATTTTTCTAAAACTAAGTTTTCTAAAAGTTATTGTCAGCATCCCCATCTTTTCCATTTCTTGAAAGTTTTTCAAATTTAAATTTTTTCCTTTATCCATTTTCTGAATATTTTTTGTCATTTTTTTAACCTTGTTTTAAATCTTACCAATGTTCTTCATTATAGGCCTTTTCAAGTGTTTAATATTTGTTTTCCAGAACATCATCAAATTATCTTTTTTTAGGAGGGGGGGATGGGGAGGGGAATTAATTTATCCCCATAACACTTTAATTACTCATTTCAGTTTAAATTTTTTTCCCCAAATTACAAATTATTTCCTAATATGTCTGTAATTCAAGTTTTCTTAACTTGATCTTTTTATTTTTTACTTTTCTCAGCTTCCCATTTACTATTATTTATTCCTCTTTTATTCTTAAGGTTGGCAACTAATTTTTCTTTAAATTAGGGGGTTTTACCAATGATTTTCGTTGATTTTTAATTAATTTATATATATTCTTGCTGCTATTATTTTTACTTTATCTTTTGATCATTTACTCTGTAACTTTTCAATCATTGTGATCGCAATATTTTCGTAATTTTTCCTATTATACTACTGGATGTTATGAACATAGCAATCTTTTTCTATTTTAAAATTTCCCCAATATTATCTCCCTTCATAACAAGTAAATTATTTTTCTTTTCGATGAAATTTGATTTTTTTAATATTTTGACATTTCCGAAAATATAATTTTGTATCACTAAAAACATGCTGTTTATTGCATTGCTCAAATTTTCCAACCAACAGGGGGAGGAGCATGAACCATCGATGGCTGCAGATAAGTTGAAAATGGAACAGATTTAATTTTGAATTGATACTTGTTAACAGTTGGCACTTCTAAAACCACAACTAAGTTGTAAACATTTTAGGAATTCATACATTTTTAGTTTTTTACATCATCGATGACTGATTAATAACTTAAAACAGGGTATAATATAATCTATAAAAGGACATCTAAAATTTATCTGAACAAGAAAATGTCATGCACAGAGACTTTAAAAAATTTGAAATTCTCACGATCTATTTTTAAAATTAATAGGGAGTATGTGTCCGGGTTAGTAGCTTTTAACTGTGCTATTTTAGCCAATACCACACTAGCTCATATTTACAGTATGGTCATTTATGGATCGTACATATGTAGGTTAAAGTAGAACAACAATACATTACATCGGAATATTGACAATTGAGCTTGGAAAGGCATCCTACAGTTAGAGATTCTCCCTCCCCACTCCACAAGGTTACAGCCCATTATTCATCTGGTGCCCAAAGCTGCCTGCGCTGGACCTGGCTACAGCGTATTCCCGAAGCTCTTGCTGTGCCTAAATATTGATTACTTCTTTTAATTTATCACGATGCAAAATATGTTATAATGGATAGCCAATAAATAAATTTATAAATAGTGTGGGGCAAGTTTCGCACACTAATTTTATTTTAATAAGTGATTTTAATTCCATTTGTGGGTCAATGGATAGAGAGCGACAAAGACTCTGTGTCCCGACATGTCTCAAAACACATTGGTAATTACAAAGAAAGAGGAAGATGGGAAAGTATTTTGCACTCATTTTCAGCTGCAAGTACAATAAATTAGAATCGCCTGGTTAAGCAAGAACTGAGGAACCATAGAAGCACAGTATTATAGGGATTATTAGCATATTTACATTGGATTATTTATGTTTCTTTTCCATGCAGGTGATTTTCTGTCATTTTTCAAAAGAATATCAGACTTTAGTAAAATATTTTTGTTGAGAGGATAAATTTTCGGCGTTCTCTTCATTTCATTCTCTTTCATTCGGTGTTCTCTTCATTTTAGACATTTGAAATAGAAAATATTTTCGGGTCCCGAAAGAAGTAGTAAAATTTAATCCCTCTTTAACAAATTTGCATAAAAAACCTGTTATTTGCATAAAAAAACACGAACCCTGTATTACATGGAAAACAATAATGTTGTCCAGGGAAAATCTCTGAATTCACTGTAAAACTTACTCTACTGCAAAATTTTACTATGCGGACACTGTTGATTTCTCCCCTGTGCTGTTGTTAGTTTAAAAAAAAATTAACTAATTCTAATGAATTCCTTTGCAGCTCACTTTTTGGATAAATCTAGTCTATCCCATTCTTGAAAAAGCAGCATTAACCATGAAACATTCAAGGCATATAACATATTATATGCAGCATGAAACATGTAGCAATTTTACCTTATATATAACATCCTTTAAGAGAGCAAAAAGACACTTTGCTAGTATGTGGATATTTAAGTTTTTGTTGATAGTGAGCAGAGCTAAAATGACCCTGTTCTATAGCTAGTTAGAGATAATTTTCTACTAGTTTTACTTAAAAAAGGAAGATGTCTGTGTATCTGTCTGTAGCGGGTAATATAACCCAAATAGGTGCACCTCGGCATTATTTTTTTTTAAATTTCAAATTAGTTTTTAGTTATTTTATATTTTAGCCCAATTCAAAACAATTTTGGCCAATATTCGTGCAAATCGATTCCTTAGTGGCCTAAAATATTATCACAGAGATTCTATCTTGACATCATTAGAAAGATTGAAAAATTGTCTTTGAAACAAACTAAAAAATATATATACTTTTCGTGCATTTTAAGTCTCTAGAATTTTTATATTATAATATACAGAAATTGACTTGCCATCCATTGTTCATATTTCTCAGCACTGTGTATAACATCACAGATTACTCCAAAATTCTTTTTCATAAAACCATCCATTGATTAATTATAAATTTTTTATCCAGGGCATATCTTTAATTTTATTAGGTCGTTAACAGACAAGCAAACCCTGCTTTCAATATTGGCAACAGGAGGAATCCTGCTCTTTTCTGGAGCTGTTGTATTTATTGAAGACAATCTCCATGTATGGAAGGCTTTTTGTAACAGCCTGTCTTTATTCATTCCTGTGTAATTCTTGGAGAGACTTAAACTATGCATACATTTAGATGTGATTTCGTATCATGCATATTGCTTTTTTCTTTGCATTTTCATAAGAGGTGAAAATAGGTTTCGGTATTTGTATTATTTATTACTCAGTGCTTATTTAGGACCTGGGAAATAAATAATAATTTGATATATAAAAAATAATTTGGAACTTTGAGATGACAAAATATTGCACTAATTACATTGATAAAAACTAAGTCATACTTGTAAAACTTCTTGTTGTTGATGAACAGCTTCAGGTTCTATTGCTGGGGGTTCTTGTCCATTCAGATTACCTTGCAGTTCTTTTAATGCTTTCATAACTGCTGTCAATTCTTCCCAGAATTTTTCAGCAGCAATCAATGCTTCTTCCAAGGACTTTCCTCTATTACGTGCAGTAGTTTGAATTGTCATCCATAGATCATTCAACCGATCTAGTTTTACTTTAATATCTGCAATTATATACAAAAATAACTATCAGTGAGGCATAAAGAAAAGAATAAAAATGTCATAAATGCAATTATGAAATAGTCACTTTTTACCATATACCATTAGTGGTGACACATCAAACTTCAAATCACTGAATTAACTAATTACATGACAAATCTTAAAAACCAGATTTAAAAGTCACTTTATCAAAAACCATTCTACAGACATACAACAAATAATTTTAAACCCAGGCGCTTTCGAACACCTTCATGCTCTTCCTCAGTGGCGATAGAATCAGAACAGATGCCATCATGCCTAAATACATTCCAATGCCATCAAGCGAAAGGCTTCGTTCAATGCATATTTTAATCGTGTTTCTAATGTTAGTTCCACTATTACATCTTTAAACAGTGAAACTGATTTAATTTTTAAACTCGGTCAGGATGCCAGTTACTCTTATGAGTTTGTTTATAAAATCTTTGCTAATATTCACTCATAAGGTTTTACAATCCAATTCTAGTCTTATTCCCATCAATGAAAGTTTACCGTTTAAAGCTAGTTGTCCTTACCATCCTAAAATTTTTCGTTCGCTTATCAATTTTTGACCCAATTTAATTTTAAACCACTCATTCAACTGTTACTACTATGTTCAATCATATTCATACTGATAAATTTAGGGATAATGTTAATTTTAAAGTCTTGCTGGGGTATATGTTGTATCCCTTCTTTCTCCAGATAATGTTTATAAATTTTATATCGGTAGTACTAAACGTACTGTTAGTATTCGTTTGGCTGAACATGCTAGAGACGTAAAAAATGGTAAACAGATGACCGCTCTTGCCCGATTAGTGACTAAAGATAATTTTCACCCCCTTTTTGAAAATTCTTTTCTTTTGATCAGCTGTAATACCCCTGCTCTATTTTACTTTACGAATACTTTTTTATTTATTTATATTGTACTTCTATTTGTAATTTAGACCATGTTCAGGTCTTAAGTTATGCCTGGCGACTCGTTCTCGATGCCATACATGTTAAACCTTTACAGTTACCTTAATTTATAATAATGTTCGAAAGTATTTGATGTTTTTTAAAAAGTGTTTTAAAATGTTTATCTTTGAGATTCGTAATTTTATAATTATAAATCTGTTTTATGGATTCACAATTTTGTATGGATAGCAATTTCATAATATGCAAATTTTGCTTGATGGCATTGGAATGTATTTAGGCATGATGACATCTGTTCTGATTCTATCGCCACTGAGGAAGAGCATGAAGGTGTTCGAAAATGCTCTGCTTAAAATTATTTGTTGTACGTCATTAGGATAGTTTTTAATAAAGTGACATT
Organism: Amaurobius ferox; assembly: GCA_951213105.1. Taxonomy (NCBI): domain Eukaryota; kingdom Metazoa; phylum Arthropoda; class Arachnida; order Araneae; family Amaurobiidae; genus Amaurobius; species Amaurobius ferox. The sequence continues at coordinate 11,545,838 of OX578133.1, forward strand.
TAAATCTGGTTCTTAAGATTTGTCATTTAATTAGTTGATTCAGTCACTTTTTAATTCAACATCAGGAACATCAGAATTGTCACAATTCAGGTTTTAAAATTAATTTTGATTAACAAATAAAATTGTATGCATAAATTTTTGAGAAAAATATGATGAAATACAAACCAAATACTTTATTAAAAAAAGTGCATGGACAATAAATAAGTCAATGGCTTTCAAAGCAATTTATTTATCACTTCGTAGAAAGTGTGCAATCACAGAATTATAGGATTTCTTGGAAATGAATGCTTTTATTCAGTGTTGCTTGTTTTCTCCTGTTATCCCTCTATAATTGTTCAGCCTTATGCACCCCATTCTGAGGATAGACAAAAGTACCACCCTCTTACAGCTGAGAACTATAAAAGAATGGTGATGAAGGAAACATGAAACATTAACAGATCCTTTAATCTTGAGGTTGGTGGGAGGGGTTAATTACCCGCTGCATCAAATCTCTTTTTCTGAGAAATACTGTAAAGGGGAGAGAACAAAGAGCAGTAGCCCTTGAGCATTACAGTCTCTGCAGCCAGCATAGTTCCAGCTCATGAAATCATTTCCAAAACTTTGTTTAAGCTTTTTCTGCACTATTTTCTTGTGCTTTTCCTAAAATATTCTCGAGATGAAAAGACCTTACTTTAAAAGAAATAATAAATGTTATTGAGTATTCAAATGCAAAAAAGTGCATGCAATTAAAACTCATAAAAGAGTTTGAGATATCCCAAGTTCAAATTCCAAATAGCTAAAAATAAAGAAAGTTTTGAATGATTAGAAATGAAACGTAAGAAAAAAATGTATTGGAAAAGAATCTGAAGTTGAAAATTCTCTTTTACAATGGTTTGCTGAAAAATGGATCCATAATGTTCTTATCAGTGGATTAGTATTGAATCAGAAGGCTGAAGATTTGACACTGCAGTTAAATTTCAAAGCTACAAATGATTGGTTATACAGATGGAAAGGAAGAAAGAAAATTTTTTTCAAAAAAATTTACGGTGAAGCAAGTGATGCTATGAGTTCTTGAATATGTAATGTATTATCTGTCCACTTTGTTACCAGACTATAGTAGTTCTTATATTTATAACTGTGACAAAATAGCACTTTATTATAGAGAAATGTCTGATGAGACTTTGTGCGTAAAAAGAGAAAAGTTGTTGGAGAAAAAATTCCAAAAAACAGATTGACAGTTTTATGTTGTAGTAATGCTGATAGCAGTCATAAACTGCCTCTTTTTACGATCAGGAAACTGAAAAGCCTACAATGCTTTAGAGGTATAAAATCTCTCCCAGTTCATTACAAAGTGAATTCAAATGCTTGCATGACTGCTAATTTATTTCAAAACTGATTAGTGTCATGTGACAATAAGATGAATGAAAATCTATCCATTTTGTTGATAACTGTCCCACCCATGGAGACATAAGACTACAAAATGTGACAGTTAACTTTTTTTCCCTTCAAACACTACATCTGTTTTACAGCCAATGGACCAGAAAATTATATCACTTTTTAAGAGGAACTATAGAAAAGAATTTATAAAAAAAATTATGGTCTGAATAGATTTTAACAGTGAATTTTATAGCAATAATTCAACTCAAATTATTAGGCACATTTACAGCAGTTCATATGATGAATTAAAAAAAGCAAAAAATAGCATGGAATAACATTTCCCTTGAAGCAATAGAGAATTGTTTTGATAAATGTAAATTTTGCAAATTTTCAATAGATGTAACACATGATGAATGAAAGAATGAATCAATATCAAACATGAACGCTTTACCATTACAAGGTATGACTGAAGAAACTTTTGCCAATATTGTGAACTTTGACAATAACTTTTGGTGAGAATTTGGTGAAACTTCAGACTCTAAACTTGCACAAAGTGAAGTCAAAGAAGATGATTTGGGTGAAGTATTACTGTTAACAAGGCTCTTTCACATGTCGAAGTTAGTAACACCTGTGGTGTTATAAGACGTTTCTTGGAAACGAAATCAAGTTGTTGACTTTATTTTATAAACTGGAATATCAAATAACAAATCTCTTACATACAGAGAAAAGTAAACAGCCAAAATTAAACATTTACAGCAAGAAAGGAGTAAATATTTTGTAATTATTTATAAAAAATTAAGGGAAGTATATTCTATAATAAAATAAATAGCTTATTTTTCATTTGAATATTAATTAATAAATTTTAATGTGTTGAATGCTTTTCTTAATTTTATTTAGATTGTTTGTTAATTAGAATAGTTTAAATATTACTATGATCTAGATAATTTTTAATGCTTTCTTGGTTTAACTGTTGATTGAAAAATTGTAGGTATGACAATTAACACAGATAATGGAACATTCCACTTACTAGAATTGGATGTTAATGTTTCTTGGCAAATTGGCTACCCAATAAATGGACTCAACTGCATGCATATATGTATGTATATACACTACCCGACATAGAAAATGCAACACCATGAAACTTTGTCCGTATAATTATGCACATGGCGAGACAAACGCATCTGGTTGATGTATGCAAATAATCTGAAATGCAAGTAGCGAGTACCCACAAATGACGAGTGTCGACATTCTACAGAATTTGCAGGGTACATTGGATGTTTCAAATATCAGCAAGAACAGTTTCTCGATGATTGTCCGAAAGCGATTTGTACTCAAAACTTCCTTTATGAAGACTGCATTGATAACAAGACACTAACGTGAGAGATTGCAATTGAGGTGGGCCCAAGTCTCTTGATCACTGAATAGGACAGGGGTAGTGCTCAACAATGAATATTGTTTTCTGTTTGACGAATGATAATCGCCGTGTGAGAGTCTGGAGATGATGTAGAAACAGATCCAATCCTGCTGAGACTGTTGAATGCTATACTGCTCGACAACACAACATCATGGTTTGGGGAGCCATCGGCTTGGATAGCCAGTCAACTCTGGCTCATATCAGAGGCACAATGATGGCACAACGATTTGTGGATGAGGTGCTGTGACCCAACCTTCAGTGGTTGCAGCATGCTGTTTTCCAGCAAGATAAGGCAGAACCGCACATGGCAACCATCAGCAGACAAGCCTTGTAAGACGACAAGTCAAAATAAAGCCTTGATCCATCCCTCAGGAAACTATCCGCCTGTTCATTGCATCTGTTCTTCGAAGGGTTGCTGCTTGTATCGCCGCAAGAGGTGGTCCTACTGCCTACTGTTCATCCTGTCTATGTCATTACTCTATTGCATTATCCTTCTGGAATTAACATAACTTATTTATATATGTCATCTCTGTCTGTGTGTCCTTTACCATCACACTCTATTCATTCTTTCATGATGTTGCACTTTCTATGTCGGGTTGTGTGTGTGCATATATATGTGTGTGTGTGTATATGTATATGTATATATATATATATATATATATATATATATATATATATACCCTATATATATATATATATATATATATATATATATACCCTATATATATATATATATATATATATACCCAGGGTGTCCCAAAAAGATTGAAACACACTTTTATTCTTTACATGTTGGAGATAAGTGGGCAATGTAAATTGCAAAAATGTTGAAAGTAAGGTAGGAAATGAAACTATGTTAATGAAATAGTCCTCCCATTAATTTCAAAAAGTTACACTTTTAAATTTTTATACGACCCCCTTAGACAAATTTGGTCAATCAGAAAATTTTTATTTTTAATACAACAAGATCATTAAAATAAAACCACAAATCTGTATCTTTAAAATCAACTGAATTTTTATAAAGGAGAAAATCTGACTTATGCCGTTTTCCCGTACCATGTGAAAGACTGTTTCATCAGGGAAAATAGGGATCATAAACAAATTGACGATGGAAATTGTTTAGATCAAAATTACGTAAATATGTATCAAAATTTATCACAAATGCATCTAAATAAAGCATTACACAGACAGAGATCATACAATGCAGCGGTACTCACTACGCGGTTGAGTATCTTATGTATTATCATCCAGTTTTATCTTTCTTGTAATATGTCACAAATTTACATTTCTAATTTTATATACGGTCCCCATTCACAATGTTCAATTTTCAATTAAATATAACTCGCTCAATTTTAAAGATACAGATATGCGGTGTTTTTTAATGATCTTGTTGCATTAAAAATAAAAATTTTCTGATTGACCAAATTTGTCTAAGGGGGTCGTATAAAAAAAAAAAGTGTAACTTTTTGAAAATTAATGGAAGGACTATTTCATTAACATAGTCTTATTTCCTACCTTACTTTCAACATTTTTGCAATTTACATTGCCCACTTATCTCCAACAGGTAAAGAATTAAAGCGTGTTTCAATCTTTTTGGGACACCCTGTATATATATACACACGTACACACACAAGATATTTCAAAAAGTGAACAGGAGAAGTTTTCTTTTAACTGATAGTTGTAGATACACAGTTCCAATTGCCAAATTGCTTTAAATATGGCAGCAAATTATGATAAAGTAATTTAAAGATGTTCAATATTTTTGTAAAAAATTAACTTTTTATACAGCCACTGTAACGAAAAAGTCAAATTACAAAAATGCTATCCATACCATATTCAGTAAAACTGATAAAAATTTAGCTGTCATATGATCTAATTTGACATATTTATATATAATTGATAAACATTTTCATTAGAAAATAAGGGGACATCCTCAAATCAAATTTGGTTAGAAATAGTTACTAAAACTTTTACTACTTATACAAATTTATTTTATGCAAATATTTCAGTAAAACTATTACATCACCATTCCGTTGATTCACAGTTTGTATTTAAGCAAACAAGTAATTATGCTACATAACTCCAGTTTTAATTATAGCACTGTTCAGTGATGCTAAATCCTGTGTACAGTAAATACAACTGATCTCCTGGTTCAGAATGCAATTAAATTCCCAATTTTGAATGCAACTAAACTCTAACTGATTTAAAAAATAAAAAGGCATGCTTATTTTTCTATAACTGTTTGGAAAACATCTGACAGGCCAACAAAATCACAATTATTTATTTTCTTTACCTTATTTAAGGGTTAAAATAACCAGACTCATCTGTCTGACCTTAATAGTTTCAAAGACAAACAGTTTAAAAAATTGTTTAAACCTTAATAAATGATTTTTGTGAATCAATATAATTTGTGAATAGCCCCTGGAGTCATGAATTGTGAAATTTACAAGTATATCAAAAACCCATGATAAAGTGCCAGGGCCGGTTCAAGGATATTTTCCTGTGTGGGCAAAATTGCTTGAGGCCGCCCTTCACACACACACACACACACATATATATATATATATATATATATATATATATATATATAATATGAAAATCCAATGATAGAATAGAGTTATATATAAATTGAGCTACAGCCACGAAACTGAGCATGCAAATTTCGTTTTAAGAGTTATGCAAATGATCAAACTGCCAAAGTCAATGACGTTATAGGGTTCATGCAACGCGCATGAGAACGACGTATCGTGCAGCATTTAAAACAACCGAGCTTCTTACGGACAATTGGAACTGGATTTTCTGCTTTAATACTGAAAATTGTGTACAAAGATGCCTTTGAGACGTACTCGACAGCACTACGATCAATTGTCTGATTTTGAGAGAAGTTGCATCATTGACCCAAGGGAAACTGGTTGGTCCAACAGACGTATCAGTCGCCATCTTGGTCGGAGCGATTTGGTAGTTGCTCGGTGATGAAAACAATGGATCAGAGAAGACCTATGTAACCGCAGCAGAATCTCAGAACGCCCCAGACAGGCAACTGCTCGAGAGGATCGTGCAGTCAGGAGAGGAGCCACGTCTACTCCAATGGCGTCGCTATTAGCCAATCGAAAGCATTTGGCATCCCCATGCATCCTGTCTCAATATATATCATTCGAAGACGACTGGGTGAAGGTGGGATTAAGTGTCGACGTCCATTAACGTGTCTACCACTTACCCCTCAACATAGGCAGAGCCGCCTGGATTGGTATTTAACTCAGTTGACCTAGACAGTGTCCGATTAGAGGCATGTTTAGAGACGAATCCCGCGTCTCTCTCAGTACTGATGACTTCTGCATAAGTGTGTGAATAAGATCTGGACTTTTTTCATAATTATATGAGAAAGCTATTAAGAGCAAAGCATCTTAGATACGCAAGAGCAGGAGGGGACCTAACCCCCCTTAGAAACAGGATCACCATCACCTTACGAAAATTATTTAATTTCAATGACCTATCAAATGTTATTCTCATCTAAGTTTATAGCTCTAATTAGCGGTTTAGAAAATGTAATGCTTTACATTTATTTCTACATACATATATAATATAGCAATAATTTATAATACATAACTGAATTTTCGACTTTATTTGTAATTTCCCTGCACACAAATAATATATAGGAAAAATATTGATGGGGTCGAAAACTGGAATTTTCGACAGATTAATATACGTTTTGGGCATCCTTTAACCCGAATCAATTATTTTTAATGGGATGTCTGTGCGTATGTGAGTATAATGTTAGAATGAATGGAATGAAGGAATAAAATTTATGATTTTAAAGGACAAAGAACATTCGGAAGGTCGCAAATTTTCAAACTTCTTTTAAATCATGAAAAAAACGACATCCAAAAATATTAAAGAAACAATCATGTTATATGTAAGTTTTCAGTAGAAATCAAATGGAACTTACTTTAGACAACATATGAACCGTTCTCGTGCTATTACACGTTTTTCGAATATATGGATAAAAAATGATGCATAAAATTAATAAAAGAGTATTTATACGATATATCTATTATCGACATTCTCGTATATATAGCGCATTTCATTCACGAGGAAAGACAAGTCAATTTTGTTTTGTTCAATAATGCTATGAATTTCTGTTTACGTTAATTAATACACTGCTAATATGATTGTGAAATAAATTCTAGGACGTGGATATAAGCGTTTTTTTGTTTGTTTGTTTGTTTGTTTTTTACGTGAGTAACAGCTATGTTTGGGGTTTCTGTGCAGGGAAAACGAAGCGATACGAAAAGTGTAAACTCTTTGGCGCTAATAATAATGATTTCAATATTTAGAACATTTTTCTAGAAAGCAAAAAAGTATCTGTCCGAGCGAGTGGTTTCTTTTTTTATTCTTGTTTTCATTTTAAACTATAAAATATAGATATAAATAGTAAGCGACAAAAATACGTACTAGAAAATTTAGCATAAAAATCTATATTTGTTATTACGAAAAGCTTTTATAGTTCTCGAGTAAGCAATCGCCTTGCCAAATTGAAGAAGACTGGAAAATTTCTAATTTTCAAATTTGTTACATCTCAAAAATTAAAAGATCTAGACTTGAACAATAAGCATGAATTTGAGGCTCTTTGAAATCCCTACAAGTGTATATAATTGGATCGAACTTACTTTTTTTTTTGAGAGGTGGAGGGCCAAATTGAAGAAGACTGGAAAATTTCTAATTTTCAAATTTGTTACATCTCAAAAATTAAAAGATCTAGACTTGAACAATAAGCATGAATTTGAGGCTCTTTGAAATCCCTACAAGTGTATATAATTGGATCGAACTTACTTTTTTTTTTGAGAGGTGGAGGGGGGGGGGGGGGAGGAAAAACTTAAACTTTGAAATTAAAAAAAAAAAAATGTTTTTCCATGTTTCAGACTTTCACTCGAAATATCACCGAAAGTATAAAAAATCGATATAATTAGTAAGCGACAAAAATATGTATGCGGAAATTTAGTTTCTACATTTATATGTATATTTAAAAAACCTTTTATAGTTTCCAAGTAATCGTCTTTTGAAAGTTTGAAAGAAGTTTGAAAATTTGATGTTTTTCAAGTTTGTAATGCTTATACCTTAAAAAGTAGAAGTGATAGCTATAAACAATAAGCATGAATTTATTGCTCTTTAAAACTCCTACAATTGTATATAATTGGATTTTAGGTCACTTTCCTGATGTTTGAAGTTTGAAGTATAGTGGTTATAATTTCGATATTTTAACATATCGAAATTATAACCACTATACTTCAAAATTCAAGTTTTCCAATGGGTGGAAAAGCTGTAATATTTGAAAAGCCCCGATTGTTGCAACTCATTTTGGTTACTTACTCTTTTGTGAAATATTGGTACACAACCACAAGATATTTTGCTTTGCTTTAAAAATAATTAGGAAGTTAGATGAATATGGGGATTCTAAAGATGTTTAATGATTGGCGAGGTTTGAACAGAATAGGTGGAAATATACGTACTCAAATACGTATTTATATACCGCAAGTTTATAGATTAGCTAGAATATAAAATCTCGTCAGTAAGTTTAATTTTTATACCGCAAATCAAGTTAGTAAAATAATCGAATATATTAAAGTGGAGTCTATTTTCGGAATTTTCAGATGAAATCAGGGCGAAAACTAAAAGCGCTAGCTATCTATAAATAGTTAGCTAGTAATTTATATTGCTTTACAAGCCTGTAAAGGTAAACGAAACAAATAAATCTGAAGAAATCGAATAAACTTATTGAACTTTACTGGAATTTTATCTTACCAATATATAATTCACTTAAAACAATTTCAGCTCCATTGAACTGGAGCCACCGCCGATTATATTTTCCTAGTAACTTACTGCATTGCATCTAGGGCCGGCCATGAAAGTTGCCCTCACCATTATTTTTTCTAATAAAATTTGAATTTGGAATTACATAAATCTTATGAATTATTTGTACATTTTACAGTGATACATTATAAACAAATCAAACAAATGATCTCGTGAACAAATTAGGAAAGGGGAGAGATAAAGAAAAAGCATTTCAATCCCTAAAAAGCAAATATATAATATAACAGGACAATTCCGAATTTTACAGGTTATTATCAGCAATTTATTTAAATAGCTAATATTTAAATACTAGATTAAAAACATAAAAACATTTTACTTTATTGCGTTTCTGATTTCGCAGATAAAAACCTGAAATCCTATTTCGAAGCTGTTTGTTATTGTCCATTGTAGCCCCTCTAAAATCTGATTCAAATCCTGTAGGGACACAGTTACAGAATAATGGAATACTAGCCAAATTACAAGAAAGTTTTACGCCTTGACGAATTTAACAGTTGTTTTTATCAATGGAACGAATTACTCAGTGTTGACTCGGACGTAAATAAACCCTCGCTACTTAAATAATACATTTACAGATAACACTACTCAATTTTCTTTAAATCTTAAACCGACGACAAATTACCAGTACGCTATCCGCAAAGTAAAAAGAAAATACAGGCTCTCCGTAATGCAAAAAATAAATGAATGAAAGATTAATAACCTGTAGGAGATGAACGTGGTATTAGATCGTTACGGTAGCTGTTAAATCGTATGGGTAGCTGTTAGATCATATCGATGACTGGAGGTTCTGTAACTGTTAAATCGCGAATATAGCTGCTAGATCATATCGGTAGCTAGAGATTAACTGATTTTAGAATTTAAAAATTTCTTTAAAAATCTAATTTAAATTTTTAAAAAGGCCTTCGAGATGCATTAGTTCAGGTATAGATGCGACTGTGTTGAAGCTTAGGCAGCTTAATGTGTGACCGGAGATGCGACTGTGTGAAAAAATTCAGTGCGGTAGATATCGCGCGGTACTGTACAGACAAACAGACAGATTCTTCTTTTTATTATAGATTCACTGGGGTGAAGACGATAGAAATGTAATGTTTAAAATGTCCCTGAGTTTGTGACAAGTGAATGAAAATAAATAAAAAAATATTAGAAGATACAAAATCTAATCCAAAGTCACGAAAAATACTTAGAATATAAAAGGGGGATAACAATTAGGAAGGAAAGGGGGAGGGGAGTAAAAATAAAAAAATATTCTATTTTTCTGCCAAAAGATAAAATGCATCACAAAACTAAGAGGGGGGGATCATATTTGCAATTATTGAGGACAAGGCGGTAAAAAACTCAATATTATTTTAGTAATTTTGTAAAAGATAATAAACGAAAACATATGGAAAGAATTTAGAGATACATTGGCCCAACAGAAACACAGGGAAATACCCAAATGCTTCTAAATTAATTCAAAAACAGGGGGGAAGGGGGGGAGAGATTAAAAAATGTGAATTTCGAGTGGGGTAATAAAGAATTTCCATTCGTTGGAAAAGAGGAGGGTCAGTATTTCCTTTTATTCTGGATTTTGAAAAAAAAAATGGACAGAGCAATACCGCATATCATACAATAAAACTTTATATAAGAATAATAATAACTCGAATGTTTTAAGTTGACTAGAACATGGGGATAGGGGTAATGAATTGTTTGAGTAGAAATAAAAAAAATCACAATATTATAATGTATATTACAAATTTTAAGATTGTTTACTTAATATTTTACCTAAAAGTGTATTGCACTATAATTGTAACTAAAAGTGTAATTATGCAAAATTAAAATAATATTTACAGATTATTGAACGTATATCTAGACAGAAATTTGTATGCATTAGCAAAAGAATCTGTCAAATTCGCTGACTGGGTCTATAGAATAAATTTATTAATTTATAAAACAGCTCTAACAATTTAGAAACAACTTTTCCACTTTTATGCAAATATTCATAAAGGAATATTTTGCTTCGCAAAAACCTTTTATACCATTTCTTTTTCTTTCATTTTGCAATGAAACTAAAAAAATTACAAAATTAAGATCATTTTACACCATTGCTTAATTATTTGCGATTGCGTCTGAAGATTTTTCATAGAACAGCCATGGGGCCTATAGATATTATTTTGGATAAAAACGTGAAAAAATTATTCTTTCATCAGTATTATTCTGGGGCTAATGCCATAGACTAAATTCAGCATCAAATTTATTTTATTTGTTAAAACACATTAAAAATCAACAAAAGACATAGTCAATTAAGAAATTTTACGAAAATATTTTAAATAATTGAAAAAAAAAGTTACCCGAATACTTAAAAGAAGCCATATTTCACGAAGATGAATTTGTGAATCTTGCACAGCAGCATCATAACACAACACTCTGAATACCAAGAAGTAGCTTTTTACTTCTAGTCACTGTGTTATCTGCAACTGCAATGGCCTCCTGCTAGGCTCAATGCCCAAATGAGCTAAAATGGTAGATGGCCAAAATAATGACCATCGGGACTAATCTTCTTCCTCCCGTCCTTTTAGAAGTGCGATCATAGAGACCGCATCCATGTGTTTACAATTTGAATTTGGAAGCAGGAACAAATTCTGAGAATCGTCCCTTGGATTTTTTCCAGTGTTTGAGGGAACAAGGTCTTGAGCCTCAGGGAATGCAGGCTGCACCCAGCTGCAAGTTGTATAAAATCTAGTAATCTCCTAAGTGTTTGAGCTTAGTACTTTCAAGCAGAACTATACATTGTTTCAAAAAAGATATAATTTTGGGAGAAAAACGATTTTTTTTATCCTTTTAATGTTTTAATACTATTTAAAAGAGTACATTAATTCAATTGGTTCAATTTCAATTTTTTTTTAATACGACCACAAAAGTCATTCTTACTACACATAATTTCACTTCCAAATGGCCGCCCCTAATTCGGCCGCCGTGGGCAATTGCCCACGCCGCCCACGCCTTAAACCGGGCCTGTAAAGTGCTGTAAGTCAGGAATTTATTTCATCTCAAATTTGCATTTGTGAGATTCAATTTTTGCTTAATTTGACTATATGAAATGTGGGCTACATATTTGCAATTTAACTTTTTTCACTAGAAGGGCTGTATAAAAATTTAATTCTTTATAATTTTTTTATGAAAATATTACACATTATTCAAATTACTATTGCATAATTTTCTACCTTATTTAAAGCATTTTTGCAATTGGAACTATGTGTCTACAACCAATGGTTCAAAAAATCTTTCACTGTTCACTTGTTTTAAATGCTGTGCATCACCTAAACATATATTAATAGAAAGTTTGAATAAGATTATATATAAAAAAAAAGAATAAAGGTATAATCACAAAAATGTGCTCCACAAAGGTTTCACTTTAAATTATTTATAAAATATTTAATTATTTATAAAATGATTTAGTTATTTATTTTTATGATTTAATGATTTATATTTTTATTTATTTATAAAAGGAATTTGTAATATTGTACCTCGAACAGCAGGTTCATCAATGGAACTTGCTTTAACAATAACATCATCAGCTGCCTTTTTCACTGCCTCCAAAGTAATCGTTCGTTTATCCAAATCTTGTAGCACAGCTCTGTTATCATTAATTTGCTCTTGTATTCGCTCAGGATGAGCTGATATAGGTTCTGCATTATGAAGTTGATCAGCAGTTGATGTCAGTGCACTTAGCATTCCTTCCAACTTATCTGAAAACTAAAATATTTTCATATTATATAATTGAAATTAAACTCCATTTATTATTGTGTGATGATCTTCATCAAAATATTTGAAAATACATAATTTATCATATTTTTCTCATAACAGCTAAACTTCATATTCAATGCTATACTAACTTACTTGAAAATAATCATGCTAAACTTGAAAAATAATCAACTAAAATATAATAATTAATTACATTTTTTTCTGTATGATTTTGAATCAAAATATTTCCAAGTAAACTATAATTTAAAAAAATTGGCTAATAACTAATGGGACTTTTAAACTTTTAAAGATGTATAAATTACTTTGATTATAAATTCAATTGTTTAAAACTTTTCTACAAATTAAACAAATATTAATATAATTAAAGTATAGTATTAATAATTTCCAATCCAAAGGACATACTTGTGATGTTGCCTGTAATGCTTCTTCAAGAGCACTTTGATGTTCTCTCAAAATTTTTCGAAGAGCGTTATAACGACTGTTGTCAGATTCTAATATAACTTCAAGTTTATCAGATTCTTCATCATTACATAGTTTTGTAAGAGCAGAGCCAGTTTTGTTCAATTTATCGACCAAAGGTTTACGCTCGTGCACAGATTGAATCAAATCCTTAATACATAAAAAAAAGTTATGAATTAATATTATTAATATTAAGTGAACACATACAAAAAGTACAATAGAAAATAATAAAATAGTTGAAACAACAGAAAACATAAAAAGTTGGAACACACATCAGATAATTTTTAGAATTCCAATTATTGTAAAGTAATTCATAAATATTTTTTAATTTTCTAGCAAAATTTATTATACTAAGTTCAATGTAGATGAAATATAATATTAAAAATACCTTGTTTTTATCTTGTTGCTTTTTTATCTGTACAGTATTGAGTCCTGGGGCTTCTAACAGTTCTGCTTCTCCTTCAACTTCATCTAACCACTGACCTAGATCTACATGAGTCTCAAAAAAGTGTTCAGCTAGAGGAAGAGCTTGATCAAGAATACTTAATCTTTCTTGGCATAAATTTGTTACACTGTTGGTTTGGCCCTTTAGTTTTTCTATTTTTACATGAATAAATGATAAATCATCAGACGATGATTCTCTCATCAATTTTTTTGCTGCAGTAACAGCATCACGTACTCTATTTTTCTGTCCATTCACTTCTTCATTTAGAGCCTAAACATAATTTAGAAATAAACAAATTAATAAACTTTATTTTTTTTTATAATCGAAACAAAAAACAAAATTAATTGAAATAGTCAAAGTTACATCTAATATGATCACAGGGATAAAAAGGAAAACAACTAACACTTCAATACTAATATCAATAACATTAAAAATAAGATATAGAACATTGACCTTTTGTTTGTTTAAAAGAATGAGGAGAGAATCAGGTTCAGATGAAAGTCCTTCTGCTTCTGAAATTTGCTTTTCAGTTTCTTGAAACCATTCATAAAGTTCATCAATGTCTCCTATCACCTATATGCAGTAAAATTATGTAATATACAGTTTTGCATTAGTGTGTTGTCATAAAATAAAAAAAGATCATTTGCATTATTAAATGGAAAATTTACAAATCCCTATACACACATAAAGCTACAGTTAAAAATACTTAAAAACTAGTAGGATTATGATAATTTCAGGATACATTTCACAGTAAGACTTTCATTCACAAATTATATCAACTTTTAATACTCCACACCATTAAGTTATTTTAATGAAAGAATATCATAAAGTAACCTTAAAGATGAAATATGCTAATCAAAATTAACCTTTAAAAGAAATTTTAGCTTCTCTCATTTAAAAAAAATCTACTATGTATAGGCAGATTTAGGACTCTTGAGTTCTAAAGTTCCTTTGGGAGATTGGTCAAAAACCCAGGCTGTCCGGCTCATCCAAGACATAGAGCAGCAAAAATGAGTGGCCGGGAAACTTTGGGAGACTGGTGTTGCTGTTGAGACCCAGACCGTCCGACCTACCAGAAAGGTGTAAGGTAACCGTTTGGACGGCCAGGAAGTGCCACCCAATTTAGACCAGAATCCAGTGGGGGAGGCATCCACAGGGACCGTACCCTCCTTCCCCTACCACCAACCTCTCAGAAGAACTTACGGACCCACATGTTTAACGTGATCGTATTCCACATGAACACGGTGGCAGTTGTGGCAGCGTGCAAATCCAGTGTGCAAACCACCGGGCTACTGCGCCCGAAATTTGCCAACAACACACTGTGTTCCCAGGTGGTCACCCACCCAAGTACTAACCGCGCTCGATGCTGCTTGACTTCGGTGATCTAATGGGAGATTGGTGTAAAACATTTAAGCAGAATGTTTTGATTTAACATGGTCTTTTCCCGTCTGAGTTGAAACATTCTTCTTAAGTTGTTTGCACCAATCTTCCATTTTCCACCTGAGTTAATTTTTTTGCTTCACTGATTATGAGTGATGCATGTATGGCAAGAAAAAGGGGGAGACTGTGATGGTAAGTCAAAAGGAATTTCCAATTAAAAAAGTATTTCTTGCAATGTGCATCAAAACAAAAGTGCAAAGAGGTATTCAGTTCTCAAATGTCTTGGAGTTTTTCTGTTCTCAATGCATATTGCATTCAACTGAATTTATTTTACCATTTCAAAAATGATGAGCAACCAAGAATATGTTAGTTACATGACCAAATTTAAACTAAAAGTTGCAGAAAAAGTTAGAAATTGTAAAGCACAGGACACTTTTTGAAGTGGATAAAAGAAATGTAGGATTTTAGCGAATAAACAAACACAAACTACAAACACAAGATTAAAAAAGTGTAGGACTAATCATCATAGAGCAACAGGAGGACTGTTACTCAGTAAAACCTAACAAGATTGATATTAACACAGTGTGAAACAGCTTTTACACAGTAGTGAAAGTAGAAATATAATTAAAGGCTTGTACAATGTCAATGAAAAAAAATTGAATGATTTCTTTGATGGATCAGAATGTGGCTTCAAATTTATGCAGAACAAAAATCTTCATATGAAGTTCAAAACAATTCTTGGTAAAAGCCTTCCAGATAACTGGAAGAAGTCTTCAGAATCTTTAGAACTCATAAAAATTTAATTGCATAAAAAAAGTATTCTTTTGATCAAATTATCATTATGGTCAAAGCACCTCTTAGTTTTCACTATTCACCAAATCAGAAGGTAAATATATGTGGATCAAGTATCATCAATATTTGTACAATTGGTCATGACAAGCCATCTTTTATTGTTGTTCTAGCTCAAAGTGCATAGGGTACAAATTTGATCCAATGATTATATTCAAATGAGAAAATATACTTGAAGATTTGTTTCCAAAAAGCATTATCATCCAATGTAAAAGTTGGATGTGAAAAAATGTTTAGGCAACGTTGTTGAATACCATACGGGAAAAATAGAAAAATGCTTTCTTTCAGTCATAAATGGGATCACTCATACAGAATTCAGTCAAGGCAAAATGTAAAGCCTATATCGCATTCAAGAACTTTTCAAGCAATTTTTCAGACAACCAACTTTTTGAACAATTTTTACTATGAGTTGGGGGGAAACACATGAGTGATAAGCTAACAACTTTTTCTAGACTGAGCAGAAAAAGTTGTTCATTTGTGACTATTTTTCACCAGTCAGCCAATCATTGATGAGTAACAGAGAGATCATGTGTACAGAAAAGGTTAGCACAGGTAATGCTGTACTTTGATTTGGCATAAAATTGACGTTGAACATAGCAAAACAGGAATGTGGAAATTTCTGTATTTTTCAATATTTTCAGATGAATTTATATTTACGATGAAATTTCTTATATTTCTTTCCTAGAAAAAGAGTGTTCAATAGGTTTGGCAACATGATGAAGAATTATGCTGATTTTATTTTGCTTATCGATGTAATATTTATTAAAAATTTGAGGAGCATTTGAACTGCACTTTTAAACAGGTATGTTTTGCATAATTTTCGCTTATATTCTGCTGCATGCTCATAAACTTTATCTTCATTATGACCTGTTCATCTATTTATATTAGCAATAATGAATGCTTCTGGAATTGTATTAAAAATACAGAACTACAGCATTTTGAAGAGAAATAAATGTGTAATACAATATTTCAGCCGATCTGTTTATAATATCAGATATGCTATTTTTATTGCTGAAGCAGTTATTTCCTATCCTATTATATAATCCTAATTTTTTTTATTTGAATAACATTGTTTTCACATATTTATTTGTATGTGATCTTAAAAATTGTACTGTCAAAATTTTTATTAATGAAGAGAGATATTTTAACATTTCTGCAATTTAATTGAAGTTATACATGCAGTACTGTTTATTTACAAAACTAATAACTAAAATATGAGCATTATCTGTAACAAACAACTTATTGCCTCTATTTTGAGTTGGCATTTAATAGCAAGGAATCTTAGAAATTACATGTCTAATGTATTTACAGCATACTACATATTGCTTAGCATGCAGACAAATTGTATCTATGTGATTTTATTACTAATTACTTTATATAATTTTAAATGATAATATACATAGAAAATATTGATTCCAAATTATATAATATATATAAAAAACACTCAAGGTAAGAAATACTACATCACAAGTTTCTCACTAGTGTGATTTAAATAGGGCTGTTCATTTATTATTACTTTTTAATATTGTTTTGTTAATTGCGGTCATTTCACTTAAAGATTTATCTTTATAAATTTTATAGATTCAAGATTTGGCTGTGGATATGGATTGTGTTTTATTGTTAAGTTTCACAAAACTGGGAATGTGTAAGATCTAAATAGCCCTGGCTGGCCATCACTATTTAGAGTGAAAGTTCTCATTGATGAAATGAATGGTAAATATTAAACTCATTCACCCATGACACCACTTAGAAAATTATTTTCTTAAACAGGACTATCATCAGCTACTCTTTTAAAAGCAAAAAAGATACTGAATATTGAAAAGTTACATTGAATTACCTTCTAGTGATGAAAATGAATGCCAAACAATTGATTTGAATGAAGATAAACATTCAAATTTATTTTGATCAAACTTTCATAATACTGAATTTAAAGAAATATAGACAAAATAAATATTCTGTAACTAAATACAATGTTTTGGTAAGTTCTCTTACATTATTAATTGTTAATATCATTTTGCAAAGTTGTTCTAATAGTGTCAAAATTAGCTGATACTATGCAAATTATGAGGTAAATCTGTGTTGACTATTTTTACCATTCTGCATATTAGTAATGGGATCATTGTAAGATAAAAATATGGCATATTAAGTCCAAAGTAGAATACTGATGAAAATTAAACTATGTTTTAATGTGACAGATTGGAATGATTATATTGAAGTAACTTTATATAATTATGTTACAGTGAAAAAAATGAAGAAATAATTCAAAAACATCTTAGTATTAAAAACTGCAAGTGGATATATCTAATTATGTATGTATATCCTATGATCTCCATTATCAATACTTTACCTAAAAAGTTGATTTTGGTCTTAAATGAAGCAACACACTTATAGAAATTAAACATGCTTTTCAAAATTTAAAAGCAGTTTATAGATAATTATAATTTTAAAATAAACAAAATGGAAAATTGAAAGTCAGGATTTCCTTGGTGATGCAGCAAGGATACAGCTAGTTTTTATAATTGCCAAGACATATTTCTATATGAGAAATTACATTACATTTAATAATATACACCCAAAATTGCACAAAATTCAAACTGTGAAAACTAAAGATAATATTATAGCTAAGAAAAATAATATTACATCATATTTTCTTTGTACTGCTAATCGTATTCTTTCTGCCTTTCTTTGAACTTGTTCACAAACTCTTTCAAATCTCTGATTGGATCTTGTAATGAGACTTTCAATTGAAGCAGCACCTTCACCTGGGGAAAGCTGACACAAACGAGGTCCTGTATGGTTGATAACCTCTAAAACTTCACGATAGTCATGCACACCTTTTTCTAATTGCTAGTAAAAATATATTCAATCAAAAATGTGTATGAAAAGAATGAAATAACAAATGTATTATAACAAATAAAATATGCATTAACACAGAACAGTGTGATTTAACCATAGATATATTATAACAACATGTCATTATAATTTTTAATTTCATCTTGCTGGCCACACTTCACCTTTTATTTATTAATACAAAATTGGATATAAATAGCTTTACAGGACATACAATTTTGGTACTTAGACATAGCTTATATAAACATAATTAGATGATTTAAATTATTTATTCACCTTTATCAACTCTTCTTGTGAATGTAAAGCAGTGTTTTCAATCACTTTAAGTGACCTTTCAGTTGCCTCAAGCCAATGTGTTAACTTGCTATTTGCTGCGAAAAATGTTTCAACAAGGGAGAGTGAACTTTCTGCTGTTTTTAACCTTTCATCCAGTCTATTTGAAACTTCAGCTAATTTCACATTTAATGCATCTAACTTTTCTTTCATATGAATAGAATCTTCACCTAAAACAAATCAATTATTTTGAAAATAACATAATATAGTAATGAAACTACACTGTACTTTAAAATTTTTTATAAATTAAAATCATTCTAACCAACAAAATTTTACTATAGCATAATAATACTAAAATAACTACCTGATGCAATTTTCATAATATGTTCGCCAGATTTCACCACATGTTCAATATTAGCTTTTTCTGAATCAAAGTTTGTCTTTAGATTCTGTAAATATAGAATTATACCAAATTCATTGCTTTAAAATATGCTTTCTATTTACAAAGTTTTAAAATGTGGACAAATAACTATATTAAGAGAAACCATATTTTTACCATTTTTAAAGGGTAAAAAACACAAAATAATTTTAAAAAATTGGATGTATCACAAGTTTACAGAAAGAATATACTTCATAAACATTAAAAAAAATTAAGACACATTTAATTAAAAAGTGATAATGAAAATAGCACCACAAAGAAAAGCAATAAGCATTTCCTTTTACAATAAAATTATATCCAGAGAAACTTGGTTAATTAAGAGTCAGAATAACAGAAAAGAAAACATTTCTTCAACTTATCCAAATAATACACTTTTGCTCTTGTACAATAAGCATATATTTTGAAATAGTTTAATATTTAGCTTCACTTTAATTGATTTAATTTTCATTTATGAATTAATGCTCCTATTTGGTTAAAAAATAAAAATATGGTGAGTCAACATTCTCTTGGACTTCTGCAAACTTTATTACAGGAGTCATTGATATATTATGGTTCTGAGATTGTGTAAATAACTTAAACATGCTTTCCTTCTTTGGATGGATTCACATGCATTTCTTTTGTCTGCTAAAAGTACTGGACTCACAAATGTCTAAAAACTTTTGGCTTGTTTAAATAAGTTGACAGCATACTTGATGGAAGGATGTGTATCCCATTAACAAAATAATAAAGTTTTCATCAGTAGAATGCATGGAATAGGTAAAGGACATTTATAACTTCACAAATTATCCATTATTGTAATTTCATATATGGAGCTTTAAAAATAACTTTGGTAATCAGAAAAATTCAAACTATTCATTTCTATATTAGATTATTTGAAATATCACAGCTATCATTCATAAAATATAGCAATGACTTTTCATAGCAATCAATTTTTCAGGCAAATAATGTAAAAGTTAAGTGACCACTTCACGACCACAGTGTCCATGAACCTCAAATTCATAGTCTGTTAAAATTACAAAAAGTAAGAGTGCCTATCCAATACCTTTTAAAAAAGATACATTTGCTTTTCCTTCCAAAACGTGTTGACTCAGGCTCCTCTGACCTAGTGCCTCCCTATGTACGGCATATTGGTAATGCACCAAATGTAAAATCACTCAATCTTATTTTTAAAATGCTAAAAATTGTTATTTTCATATTTTATGAATATTAAGCTTTTAAGTTTAGAAGCAAACAATATCCCATTTCTAGTTTCACAGTTTTTATTTCATTTAAACAATGTTTAGTTTTGTGGTGATAACAGAAGAATAGGGGTCTTTGTCAACTTTCGGGACACTAGGTGACAGCTTAGTCTAAATATAAGTAAATTCACCTTGTTTAAATTATATATTAAATAGGGAAAATAAATTTTTCAAAAGCTATTATTGTTGTTTATTAGTTTTTTCTTTCTCCTTTTTGTTTTTTTTTGTTTTATCATAGAACACTAGTTTTCCATAAAAGACAGTTGAGGAAAAGCTATATTAGGGGAAAACTGATGAAGTGCAAATGGACCATGAATCATTTGTCCAGGTCAGTTTGGTGATGCCAATCTGCCCCTGGCATCTACAGAGGATAAAGACGAACATGACAAAGAAAATTTCTATGATCTGTTGGAGTTAACATATGATGACTGCACATGTAGTGACATAAAGATAAGTAATTTTAATGCAAAAATTGAAAGAAATCATATTAAGCTGATTGATGGAGACCAGGGCCTACATGATGAAAATAGCGATAATGGAAGAAGGCTGTTTGATTCTGTGACAATAGATAACATGGTGATTGGAAGCACTGCATTTCAACATAAAACTGTACGCAAAACTACCTGGAAATACCCAGAACCATATTGACGATGTTTTTATAAATTCAAGACATATGAGCAACCTGCTTGATATGTAAAGCTATAGAAGGGCAAACATAGATTCAAATCTCTTCCTTATAATCTCCAAATTGGAATACAAACTAAATAAAATATTTTATAAGACAAATGAATAAAGATTATAAAAAGGAACCAAAATTAAATATATTGGAAAATTGCAAGTCTAAACTGGGAGTCTACCTCCAATCCAAAGAAGAGACTTGGAGAGAGACAAACAGCTAGGAAAATCTCAGACAAGTCACTATTGACATTGAAGAAGCCCTTTGTTAGGAGAGGAAAAACAGACAAAAAGATTGGTTTGATTCTGAATGCATGGAAGCCACATACAAGAAAAATAGAGCCTATAAGATAATGATTCATAAACACTATACCAGAAGTGCTGAGGAGGTGTACAAAGAGCTGAGAAAGAAGGAAAAATGAATACAGAAAAAGGAAAAGAAAATTTATCTGGAAAAACAGTATAAAGAAATTGAAACTATTAAATCACAGAAAGAATCAAGAAAGCATTATCAATTAGTTAACAAAGTAAGAAGTGAGTTCAACTCAATAATCATCTGCAGGAAAAAGAATTATGAACTAACTCACAAGTGAAAAAAATAGGTCCTGGAAAGACGGAGAGAACATTTATAAAACCTACTTGATGATAGGAACACTTCTGACTTGGAAAAAATATATTACCACCACATAGGTTTATCGATAGCTAGAAAAACAAAATTAATCCACCTACACTTGACGAAATTGATTAGGCTATGAAGAAATAAAACCATAACAGTTCTGCTGGACCAAATGGCATTAAGGATGAACTCCTTATGATTAATGAACCCATTTTGGCTATGCAGTTACTAACTGAGACCCAGAGTATAACAAAAATAATACAGAAAAATGCTCTAATACTCTACCAAAAGTTAGATTGCCAAACAATGATTATTGGAGAAGTTATGATTGTACAACTCCCAGAAACCTAAAAACTCAAGCTGGTTTCAGGCAGTCAGTTAATAGAATCTGCCAGATACCATGATATTGACTTTAAGGTTGACATTTTACTGCCACCAGTGTATTCCTTAGAATTCCTGGACATTGAGATTCGACTGGATTTTGAGGTGAAGGTGAACTTGACAGTGTTTGTGACAGTTGTTTCTTTACTTGACAGTGTTTGGGGGAGAAAGAAAGATCACGAGAAGAATTTCGAAGCTGTCCATGTGAACGTATACAACCACGAAATCTACAGCCACCTGACATTGTAAAAGTCATCACAGCCTACTAAATTGGGTGGCTTAGACACATGTTCAAAACCGAACCCTATTAAAGGACTCACTTTTGCCAAACCAGGAGGTGTTAGAAAAAGAGATCAACCTCCCACTAAGTGGCTCGAGAATGTCAAGAGTGGCCTCAAGACTATTGGAATTACAAACCGGAGGGTGTGGTGTCTGATAGATTCCAAGAGAGAAGAATTATTGGGATGGCCTTGGCCTGCTCTAGGCTATAGCGTGCAAGAAGAAGAAATGGAAAGAGAATAATATTTTACTCCATATACTAAAGACTTTTTTTTTTAAATGAATCATGAATGGATGGAGGTATCAATCAATAGGTCAGAGGTGTCAATAATCTTGGATTTGTTTAATGGAAAATCAAAGTTTCAGACAACCACAAAATTTGGTATAGGTGTAGCTGAACTTCCGCCTCAACATACCTGAGTTTAAATCAAATGAGTTTAAAAATTATTAATATTTATACCAAAAATCCATTTAAATTTCAGTTTTAAAATCACATTTATTCCAGCAGCCAACTTCCAAATGCAAAAGACATGAAAACGAGTGTTTTGCAAACAATGTCTCTGACTTCTGGTCCAGACCTGAGTGCTATAAAAATTGTGATTTTTTAATTTCGTTGATTTTACAGATACATTTTAACTTTCGTAACTAAAAGGAACTTCTTTTCTTTTTTGTAATTTCAGGTATTTTCAGCATGCTTATATAGAGCATTTCAAAAGAGCTTATTTATGACATATTATGCCTGCATTATATAATTAGTATGTTTGAGCATGGAAAAAAGTAACACAGGAATGGTTTTGGTTAAAAATAGGCAATTTGGAAATTGAATGGTGTTATCTGCATCCATATAATTTACATAGCCATGCCAGGTAATTCATTCTAATACTAAATAAACTATGTCATTAAATTACCAGATATGTAAACAATCTATTTATTACATGCATACATTTAAAAATATTATTATTTACAGAATATTAAAATGAATAAAATGATTGTTATAAATAGAAAGTGTGTTCTGCTTAGTAAGTACTTGAATATAAAGTCCTTTGCATTTAAGCTTTGTTTAAATTCTTTCTCTTCAAAAACTCAAGATACTATTTTAAAATAAATATTTAAAAGGCATGCACAGATAAGTCTGATTTCAACATCTAAAAATTACTAAATGTTTGAAAATAGTAAGAAAAATTACCAACCTTTAAATGTTTAATCTGAACCTTCAGTTTATCAGAATAAACACTAAGTATCTGGTAACTGCTCAGTTGAACAGTAATATTCTCAATCCATGTTATTAGAGATGTATAAGAATTGGTAAAAATGGAGATTCCCTTTTGAGCTTCCTTTAAAGAAAATCCTATATTATTACAGGATTGTTTTATTTCTGAATATTTTTCAGTTATTGAAGAAATCTTCTGCTTCAGTGATTGTGCTTCATCAGCATTAATCAATTTAATTAAATTTTCAGAAATTTGCTTCAGTTGCTTGATGGGTTCTGAATGTAATGAAATATCATCTGTTAAACGCTGCAAACAAAAAATACATTATATGAATATATGCATTATATGTATGAGTTAATAGATATAAATACTTAAATGCACAAAAAATTAATTTTATTATACTCTTTATCTGAGCAGTACAAAAGTAGTTAACTATTGACTTTATCTTGGTGTTTGAGAATTAACAGAAACATTAGAGCAGAAATCCATGAAATTGTTGTATAAAAATTCTACATACAGTCATTTCTAATGTGTTAGATATAAATATTTTGCTTATATCTACTATGTACTTAGTTTTATGTATCTTTACTAAAAGGAAGTTATAAATATCTTGCTTATAGCCAAGTAATTTCCGCAAAATGTCTATAATGAAATTTATGGAAGAAATGAATCAAAGTAATTTACAGAGGGCAGAAATGTAGGTGAAAAGGTTAAAAATGAACAGAAACAACACACCCATTACAATCATCACACCTAAATCAAATATATAACAGATAAACATTTCAGGATATTGTTATTATGTAATCAATATAGGTTTAATCAAATTTTAGATCATTAAATTGTATAGCTAAATATACAGTAATGCCAATGCGGTAATATTTAATTGATAAATTATGCACAGTAAGACATTCATCATCATCACTCATCAAGTCTAATAGCATATAAGGCCTTCAGCTTGCATCACCACCCTGGTTGATCATGTGCCGCAGTCCTTGCTTCTGACCAACTTGCCCATTCCACCTGATTTCTTTCTCGATCTCAAGATCTTTTTCCTTTGGGAGCCCAAGTAAAGAATCCATCCCCCACAGCAGGGATGTTATGCTGTGGCATTCTTAAGACATGTCCAGTCCATCTCCATTTTTTAATTTCTATTTCGACTGCTTTCTACCAAAAGTTCGGTATTAGAAATAATATAAGGCCAAAATACTCCCAAAATTTTTCTCAGACATTTAATCTGCCAGGTATTCATGTTGCATTGATCCTTTGCTAATTTTCATATTTCGGCTCCAATAAAACACTCTTCACTAAGGAATTAAAAAGGGGTGATTTTGGTTTTTAAATTAAGGTAAGTAGCTCTCCATATTTTATTTTATTTTCTAAAACAATTTTAAGATTTGCAATTCATATTTTTATTTCTTCATCTGTTCCACCCTCCTTGTTCACCAGTACTCCAAGGTAAGTAAAGCTATTTACATCTTCAGTGGGTTCATCATCTAGTTTTACATTTTCAGAAGTTTTTCATTAATTCTTAAGACTTTTGTTTTACTTTTATTGATTTATAAACCAGTAATTTAGCAAAGTTGTTAAGGCCATTCAATTTTACACCTGATTTAAATTTGGAAGGGCTCTGTCAGTTTTCCCATTTACTTCAACACAGCAGCTACTTGTTTTTTGTGAGATTCCATAACTATCAAATATCTTCCATAACATATCTCTGTATCAAATGCTTTTCTAAAATCAATGAAATTTAAATATAGAGGTGAATTATCAGTAAGACATTCCCAACATTAAATTGTTGAGGTAATCACACAGCACATTTCATCATTTGGGTTATGAATGCTCGAGTGTATGTTGTTCAGAAAGTAATAAAATGTTATTTTAAGATTTCATCAGACTGTGGAAATATATTCTTACTTTCTTCATAATGGCAGAGTGTAGTTCCAATATTAAACACAACTTTAAGAACAACCAAGTTGCTTTGTTTTGATAGATGCATGTTTTGTTGATTACTGCTTACGGGAATTTTTATTAATTATGAGCATGGCTATCTCTGAAGATAGGATTAAATGTGGCATGGAGCCATTCAGCAGAAAGAACTTTTTGTTGTGGTGTCATCACACCAGGGCTGTTTTTGCAGCAAAGAACATAAAAAAAATTTGAATAATGAACCTGGTGATACTACAGTAGAAAAAGTAAAAGATTCGAGAAAAGCATATGCTCTATTTTTGACTCTGCTGGGTGATGAAGTACTGGTTGCAATGAGTTATGAAATATCTGCACACCAGATTTGGAATACATTAATAACAACGTATACAAAAGATGGAGCAGTAAGTCAAATTCTTACTAAAAAAATACTTTAAACAATGAAGAAAAGACATGATTGCATTATGTAGCAACATATTGCTGAGCTTTTAGGTGCTGTTAATGATTTACGACTTGGTGTAAATGTCAAAGATATGGATGTCATTATGTATTTACTGATGTCACTTCCTCATGAGTTTGGTGTAATGAAGGCTGCAATTGAGAACCAGCATGATGAGAATCTAAACATTGATTTTGTTACTCAGAGACTTGTGAATACAGAGGCTTTAGTGCTAGATAAGAATGCAGTCAAGGGAAATTCTTTTGGTAAAAGTGTTCTGGTTGCAGTCAATACTGTCTTTTCTGTATGGAAAAGAGACATTGTTTGCTCTCTGTGCAAAGACAAAGGACATTTTGTTAAAGACTGTAGAATCAAACCAACCTGTTATAACTGTGGATGCAGAGGTCATTTAAAAAAAAAATTGTAAAAGTAAACAAAAAGCAGACCTCAGGAAAGAGTCAGCTGCAGTACCTTTTACAGATGGTGAACGTAAAAAAGAAAACTATTTCTTGGTGGATTCTTAAGCTGCATCACAAATGACTAGGAAACGCGATTGGTTCAGTGAATTTAAATATTTTTCTGATACTGATACTTGTGCTTCTAAGAAGGATATACTAGAAATAGCGGACATAGGAACTGTTATTGGAATTTTGCAAGGGAGAGAAATTACTCTCACAAATGTGTAATTTGTGCCTAAACTTAACGGAAACCTCATATCTGTGAAAAACGTACAAGCTGCTGGTTACACTGTCATATTCAATAACAAAGCTATCACAGATAAAGGTGATATGTGTTTTGTGATTGCTGAACTGAATAGCAAAAGGCAATATGCAATTTATTTTTCACACATTGAAGCCGCAACATAAGTTGCTAAATATGATGCGAACTTGTGGCATCGGCGAGTGGGACATTCATCTAATAATGCTCTAAAAGAAATGGGTCTTCTAACAACAGATGATTGTTGTGAAGAATGTATCATGGCAAAATAATCAAATGAGCCACTAGGAAAAGGTCCTAAACAATATGAAAAATGTACCAATGAAAATGGTTCATATGTGGTCCTATTTATCCTCCGACTAATGCTAGCTGGCAAAAAGTATTTTGTGACTATAATTGATGACTATAGTAGATATAGTAAAGTGTATTTAATAAAACACAAGAATAATAGTTGAGTTATTAAATTTATTTTTCAAGCAAAATTCTGAAGCATATAAATTTTGATGTGACAATGCTAAAGAATATATCACAGGTAAATTTGTTCATTTTTGCAGATAAGCTGGTATTTTGATAGATCCTGCACCACCTTACACATCACAGCTAAATAGAGTTACTGATAGAGCAAACAAATACTTCCTAGAGAAAACTCGAACCTTGAAATATGATGGAAAATCCCTAAGCAATTTTGGTGTTATTTTGAGCAAAAATGCTGTATACTTAAAAACCCGAAGGCCCAGTCAGAACATTGATAACTGCATAACATATAAACTTAACTATGAAATGAAACCTGATCTTGAAACCATCATGGTCTTTGGATCTAATGCTTATATGGAAACTGCTGATAATTAGAAAAAGAAACTGGATCTCAAATCTAAAAAGATGATTTTTGTAGGCTATTCCAGTATGGGCTATCGTCTTTTCAATCCAGCTACAAAGCATGTTGTTATATAAGGAAAACATGAGCAAAGTATATAAACACATATATCACAATAATGTAGCATACAACTGTTTTGAGGATATGCTAAATTTCCTTCATCAGTGCAAGAGAACCAACAAACCTAAAGTCCAAAAGAGGAATAGGCAAAACTAGAAAAAACAGACGGGGTTACATACCCAAGACCAAGAGCTTACTTGAGTGAACCAAACAAATCGCAGAATGAAGAACAGCCCAGCAAATCCAAAATGAGAAGTAACACACAAGAGTGGAGTGTTTAAAATACAACAGGCTAACAAGATGAGTCAAGTCCAAACAAGAATAAATGAGACCCAACAAGACAAAAAATAAGTTAAAATGACACATAACAGCCCCAAAGATTAAGAAATGAAACGAAGTGGAAAAATTTACAGAGTGCTCCGTCAGACCATGGACAAAAATGGAATACTAGATAAGTCATTAACTAAATTACTAGAATTTTTCTGGATATGGAAGGCTTCAAAAGAAGTCAAGACCATAGATCAATATGCATTTTCGTATGATTCTTGTTGAAGAAAACTCAAAACAGTGATCAAATTGATTGCAATATTGAGCAATCAAAGATTTATTAAATTCCTGTTTTTTGATATAGTTTTCATGTTTTTTAATACAAAATTTTAAAGCATGTTTAGTTTGACCAATATAAGAATGACTACACTGGCAAGAAATACTGTAAATGCCCCAACTATTAGAAACTTCTAAAGGATCTTTAAGATTAGAAAATCTGAGTTTATTAGAAGGTTTAAACAAAACATTGAATTTGAATTTTTTAAGGATTTTAGCAATCTGCTGACTGATTTTTGGAAAATCTGGTAAAATGATAGTGTTATTGAAATCTTTTTCTGAAGTAAGTTTAGAGGAAGGTTTGGAAATCTTTGAATTACAAGATCAACAATGCTGGGAAAGAAACCATGATCGAAAGTAACAGCTTTTATATAATTAATCTCAGAATTGAGCAAATCCATATTAGAACAAACGTATTGAAAGCAGCAATTTTCTGGTTAGGCTGATAGCAGGAACTTTTATGTGGAGGTAGAGAAACCAAAAAAGGTTTATGAAAGACCATAGTGAGAAATTCATCATCACTGCGGATGACCATGACATCCAAAAATACAAGACGATTGTTCTTTTTCATTTTATAGGTAAACTGAATGCAAGAATCAATGGAATCCAAAATATCATCAATATCATTAAAGGTGTGATCCAGAAGAGCAAAACTGTTATCAGCATAATGTGTATGAAAAACAAAATGTATAATTCCAAAATGCTTAACCTCAAAATAATGCATATAGATATCCCTGAGAATAGGGCTGAGTGGATTACTTATAGCCAAGCCATCAGACATACTGTAGAATTTATGGCAGATAAAAGAATTTTGTGATAAACAAATGCTGGTAAGAAAAACAAGCTCATCAATTTCGAATTTGATGTCCGTCTGTCTGTCTGATGTCTATACTTGATTTCTTGTGTACACAATAGCAGCCACAAATATTAATGGACTCTCACAAAACTTTTGTGAAGGTGGGTAGTGCAAGCCTAATGGGTCCTTCATTTTGGGTCAAACATGATTCTATTTCTATGTATTTGTAGAAAATAATCATTATGTGTAATACTAAAGAATTTGAGTCATTTTTCATGAATAACCTAGGATTTATCTAACTTTAAACAATCTCCAGACGAAGAAATATACTAATAATGACTATCATTAAACTTTAGTTTGCAAAGTAGACTTAACTCTTTATGTAGGCATCAATATGACGAAGCATCTGTTTGCGTATTTGGAAGTTTTAGAAAGAATAAGTCTCATTTCCCTTTAAAATCCCCTGTTATACGAGAATCTCAGTTAAATAAAAGTGGTTGATAATGTTTTAGCGGATTCTTGGCATATTGTAATTAAAAGATATTTTTAAGTTTTCATATAGTACAGTATTTATAAATAATTAATAAGTAATATTGTTTACGGACATTGTTGACTACAGTGATTTTCAACTAAGCTATGTTCCAGATTTCTCACAAATTTTCAGTGCACTTTCATATATGGGTGCATGTAGAACGTTTTGCGGAAAGGAAGGGGGGTAAACTCAAAAATAATATGTATAACATCGTCCAAATTGATGCTTGCCTTCTTTAATCTTGAATATCCAAGGGGTAGAGTGTCCTCCCCTTATGAGTGACCATGACTTCATATTTAATAAAATGGTTGTAAAAGTTCAACTAATTTAGAAATAAGCAATCATTTAAAATGTTATACTTTGTATGTATGTATCTTACATAGGTAATATACAGTACAGGATCTATTATCCAGAATGCTTGGGACTTCAGGTATTCTGGATAAGGGGTTTTTCCGTAATTCGGAACGCTTTTTTTAAAACTTACTGGAATGCTCTCAAATGTCGTTATAGAAAATTATAATTCAGTTTAAAAACATAAATGTATTAAATAACTTTTTTACATAAATCTATTTAATAGCTTTTTTACAATCTATACGAAAAATATACTTGGTTAACTAAAATGCAAACAGTTGAAGTGAGAAAAACGTAGATTTCAACGTATTATTTTATAATACAGTACAACCTCGAACAAAAATCCAGACATCCAAAATCCGGAAACCTCCAAATTCTGGACGTTTTCCAAATTTTCAATTTTTTTTTTTTTCCCGGACTGATGAAGTCGCGGATTTAAAACAACAGGGTAAGATTATTTATATGGAATCATATTTTATAAACAAATACCATATTTTCAGGTCGATTTTCTGAACTCCGAAATGAAATGAAAGTTTAGATAGACGGCTGTAGATTGGCTCGTGGTTGGAGCATGAATTACGTTGTTAGCATTAATCCCTCCTCCCCCTTATTCAAGTCATAACTCCCGATGAATTATTTCGCGTAAAATATACATCGTTATTTAAATACTGAATTTTTATTATCAAAATTTCCTTTTCTCATTATTGGAAAATACATTTTCTGAAACAATATAATTTTTAATATTAAACACTTTAAAACGTTATAGTAACATTTTATCACATATTGTTCAATTAAATCTAAAAATCCCGAAAATTCATATTAACACTCATGGAAATTTCTTTTGTTCACTTCGTAGTAAGAATCCCATTCTTCAATGTATTCTGTTTTGTCTCCAGAATCTCCCCCCCCCCCCCCCTCTTGATATCTGACAAGTTTTTCGGTTTTGTCAGATGTGTCAGCTTGAAATCGACTGTATATTTTGTCTTTTTTGTTTAGAATGCCATATTTACATTCTATAAACAGCAAATACATAACTAAATAATATCGTATCGCACAGAACCAGCAAGAAGGTCATTAACACATAGACTTCTCAAAGGGGTCGGCTGCGTTTATGATTAAGAAATAAGCAAATTCCAATTCCTTTCTTCGCTTTCCCTGTCCCACCACGCCCGGGTGCAGCTGCAGCCTAGTAATGACTCATCGTGATTTAGAAAAATCATTGAGAGGAGAGATATTTTTCATTTTTGGAAAAAATATTTATTTTATCTACTATGTTTTTTTTTACATATTTGACTATTACTAATAAAGTTTTTACTTTTTTCAGAGTCATCAGCCTTTTCAAACATAACATTATATCTAGAAAATAAATAAAACTTCAGTTCTTATTTTTTGTTCTTCGTTCGTTATTAGCGAAAATGGTTTAAACACATTTACACCTTTAAATATATTGTCAAAAGTGCTAATCCTCGATCTTTATTAAATCTCAGCACTTCATTAAATCTTCCGGCACTGCATTAAATCTCGACAAAGCCGATATAATGGAAGTTCTGCACTGTGATGATGATGCGCCAATAGTAAATAAATTGAGTGATGGCGAAATTCGTGATATATTAAATAAAAAAAGATCAAAGTAGCGACGATAAATGCGGAGAAGAAAAAATATCCATTGATAATCTTATGCAAACAATCAATCATGCAATTAAAGGCCTTGAACAAAGAAGCTTTACAACCGAGCAGAAATAATGTCCATCTACAGGATAAAGAAAACTGCTTTCCCATAAACAAAAATTAATGAAATAACAAATGTTAATTCAAATATTTAAACGAAATGATAAAATGTAATTTTATCATTTCGTTTCGTTCACATATTCTAAATTATTAATGTGTATATTTTTTCTTAGAAATTTCTTTTGCCCTATTTTTTAGATTAATTAATATGTTTTAATTGATTAACTTAACTTTTGTCATTATTTTTACTAAAAATAGTGCTTTATAGTGTATTTAGTTAATATTAAATCTGAATTTTATTCAACTTCTATAATCCGGAAAAATAGAAAATCCGGAATTGGCAAAGTCCGGACGAGTCCGGATTTTCAAGGTTGTATTATTAATATTGCTAATTAAGGCAAAAAATCATTTGGTGGGATTTTAAACAAAAATCCGCTATTTGACGCAATTTTTGACAAATAATTGAGTGTTGGCGCAGAATTTGTCATTATTTTGCCGCATTCCGGTTTTGGGAGAGTCCAGATATTAGAACGCCGGATAAGAGGTCGCGTACTGTATTTTAAAATATCGTGCATTTCATTCACTCTTAGCATTTTTATGTTAAATTATTTTACTCAGCAAGGAAATAAAACTTATTGAAAGTGAGAATTCCGATATAAATTCACTTATCATACTTTAAACCTTTTCCAAGTTAAAATGACAATCGCTTAGCCTCCCCAGTCAAGAATATCATGCTACACTACTGGCATGAATGTATATACCCCTGTACAAAGCCCTATTTAAATGCATCTAATTTATATGCTTTTATTATTAATACATTTTTTTGCATTGGTTCACAGACATTCCGATACTTTGACATAAATTTCAATTACTATATATACTCGCATATAGGTCAAGAAATTTGAGACAAAATAAGAGCTTCAAAGTATATGTACGTATGTGTGTAGGAGGACCAACTGCATTGTGGGTAAACAGAGTCTAAAATAATCAGAAGTCTAAAAGTTTTTCTCACTAGGCAATCAATCCTAAAACAATGCGGTAGTAATGATGCAATCATAACCCTCAGGATTTCTCTAACCTGCAAAATTCTCCTGGCTTTGTGTGCCTACAATGAAGTCATGGCCCTCTTGACTATTAATGTATTGCATTATGACAGGATCAAATGCAGCCACATTCACACTGCAGGCACTGCCACATCTTATTCGTTTTTGATAATATGTGTTTTTCTCTCACTCCTCCGATTGTGGTTAATCGTTTTCAACAAAAAATTGCTCTATGAGCCATACACTCTCTAACATGGAATGTGTTAAACTATAATGCAGATATTTAATTTGAAAGCAGTTTGTTTTTCAGAGAATAGCAATAACTGTGCTGCTTCACATCAATTTGGAGTTAACAAAAAATTCATCTGAAACAATGGGCAGAAACCATTGTTTTGATTGTGTGGTGGGTCAAGAATGCTTGGGACAGGGATATAATACTACCTGCAAGAAATGATCGCAAAATCATTCAAGAAATGTCATATTAGTAATGAAATTTCATGACATGGCATGGGCTTATGACATGGCATGGGCATAGATGGGATTGTTATTATTTACATGACATTCCAATGATGGAGAAAGACATTTTTAACTATTTGGTGAGTTTGACTCAAACTATATATACCTATATATACTATATCTTGCTTGGAATCAGACTTTAAAGGGTTCCGATAAATTGTTTGTTATGCAAATAAATTTTTTTATTATATATGTATAATTATTTTTTCAATTTCAGATGTTTTTGAATAAATTTATAAGAATTTTTTTTTCCCTTTCTAGAATCGATGCATATGCAAGTTTTTAATTATTTCTGATTCTTTTCTTCTGAAAGTAGAGGGGGTGACATTTGTGAGTACATATACTATATATGTTTTCAGTTATACCCTATTTTTCACTGGTCCCTTGAGAAGTATATAAACAATGCTTTACTGTAATAACCAAATCTATTTTTCATAAATATATAACAATTAATGACTAATGTTTACCTAGAAATTTCTTATACTTAGATTTGAAAACTAACACTGAAAAAACTAAAATATCAGACCATATATTGCATATAGTAAAAAATTAACTCTTAAACATTGGCTTTTTTTTCTAAAAATTACAGTAATCACAGCAATATTTAATTCTCTATAAATAGCAAACCAAGCACTCTAAAGATATACAATTGAAAATCTTATTGTTTGTAATACAATTTTACATTTCTGAGCGACTTTTTTTTTCAAATTTTGTATGATTATTTGTTATTTTATTGCATATAACCATCTTTGTGTTTCGAGTTTATCCATAGCTATTTCATCTCTGAAATTCTACACTAAATGCTTCTTAAATAATATGATTAACTTTCATGGAAATTCAAAAACTGAAGTTTCTAACTTCTTAATTCTAATTAAACACTTAACACAAAGCATAAACATAAAATTTAGCAAAGTATTCTGAACTTCATTCCGTACCATCAAAAGGAAACCAAAACCAAAATGAGTCTTTAACACTAAAACAATGGAAGGGCTAATCCCAGCCCATTGAAATTTTATGACTTCATAAAATTTCAATGGGCTGGGATTAGCTGTTTTGGAGGACTCATTTCTCAAAGTAGTTATGCGGTCAAAATGACTGCTTCTGTCATTCTAGTGTTAGTATGTAAAAAACACTTTGTGCAAAAAATGAGGAAAACTTAAGTAGCATACTTAACCACATATAATAAATAAATGCAGTATGCAGCTGTTTCGAGTATATGCCGGGTCCCCTTTGAACAAACAAACTCTAAAAACAAAAAGGAATCTAAAGGAAATCTAAAAGTCAAAAGGATAAAATGAGCACAAATAGAAGAAACAGAGAAATTTATATACCCAAGTCTAGCCAAGTCTAGCTACAGTCCAGCCAATCCAAAAAGAAAAGTTACGCACAAGAATGGTGTGCATCAAAACACAACAAAAATATCCCAATAAGATGAGTCAAGTCTGAATAAGAATAAACAAGACAATGGGTCTTGTTTATCCTTGTTTGGATTTAACTCATTCTGTTGTGTTGTGGTGCATAGTAATCTCCAGTGTTACTTTTCGTTTTGGATTAGCTGGATTGTTCTTCATTTTGCTTTCTGATTAGCACTCTCAATTGGACTCTTAATCCAGCACTTTGGTAAATAAACCTCTCGGTTTCTTTTATTTGTATCAATTTTATTTTTATGACTTTGGGTTCGTCGGTTCTTTTGTACTGAT
Organism: Amaurobius ferox; assembly: GCA_951213105.1. Taxonomy (NCBI): domain Eukaryota; kingdom Metazoa; phylum Arthropoda; class Arachnida; order Araneae; family Amaurobiidae; genus Amaurobius; species Amaurobius ferox. The sequence goes on from OX578133.1 coordinate 11,580,591, forward strand.
AAAGGGAATCCTCAAAACAGACGCATGTTGCTTAATTTTTTTATTTTATTTGTGTTTAAATACATTGCTTTAAGTTTTCTAAAATGAGATTTGTTCACAAATTGCAAAAAGTTTCTGATGAAATTAAGATTTTCTTTTGTATAAGGATTCTTTTGGAGCATTTTAAGAATAGAATATATATATATATATATATATATATACAGTACAACCTCAAAAATCCGGACATCCAAAATCTGGAAACCTCCAAAGTCCACACGTTTTCGAAATTTACGGGGGGGGGGGGGGGGGGGGGGGGGGTCCCTCGGACTGACGAAGTCGCAGATTTAAAACAACAGGGTAAGATTATTTATATGGAATTATATTTTATAAACAAATGCCGTATTTTCCAGTCCACTTTCTGAACCCAGAAATGAAATGAAAGTTTAGATGGACGGCCGTAGATCGGCTCATGGTTGGAGTGTGAATGACGTTATTAGCATTAATCCCTCCTCTCCCTTATTCAAGTCACAACTCCTGATGAATTATTTCGCTTAAAATATATATTGTTATTTAAATACTGAATTTTCATTATCAAAATTTCCTTTTCTCATTACTGAAAATGCATTTTTCTGAAACAATTTAATTTTTAATATTAAACACTTTAAAAAATTATCGTAACATTTTATCACAGATTGTTCAATTAAATCTAAAAATCCCGAGAATTCATGCTAACGCTCACGGAAATTAATTTTGTTCACTTCGTAGTACGAATTCCATTCTTCAATATATTCTGTTTTGTCTTCAGAATCTCCTCCCCCTCCCGATATCTGATGATTTTTTCGTTCTCGTCGAACATGTGAGCTTGAAATCGACTGTATATTTTGCCTTTTTTGTTTAGAAAGCCATATCTACATACTATAAATAGCAAATAAACAACTAAATAATATCGTATCTCACAGAACCGAGCAACAATGTCATTAACACACAGACCTGTCAAAGGGGTTGGCTGCATTTACGATTAGGAACTAAGCAAATTCCTTTCTTCACTTTCCCTGCCCCACCAAGTCCTGGTGCTGCTGCTGCAACCTAGTAATGACTCATTGTAATTTAGAAAAATCATTGAGAGGAGAGATATTTTTCTTTTTTAGAAAATATATTTATTTTATCTACTGTGATATTTTTTGCATATTTGTCTACTACTAATAATTTTTTTACTTTTTTCAGAGCCATCAGTCTTTTTAAACATAACATTATATAGATGCTAGAAAATAAATAAAACTTTTAAGTTCTTATTTTTTGTTTTTCATTTGTTAATAGCAAAAACGGTTTAAACACATTTACACCTTTAAATATATCGTCAAAAGTGCTAATCCTCGATCTTTATTAAATCTTGGCACTTCATTAAATCTTCCGGTGCTTCATTAAATCTCGACAAAGCCGATATAACGGAATTTCTGCACTGTGATGATGATGCGCCAATCGTAAATAAATTGAGTAATGGTGAAATCCGCGATATGATATTAAATTAAAAAAAAATTAAAGTAGCGACGATAAATGTGGAGAAGAAAAAATACACATTGATAATCTTATACAAACAATCGATCGTGCAATTAATTCTTGAACAAAGAAGCTTTATAACCTAGCAGATATAATGTCCATCTACAGGATAAAGAAAACTGCTTTCCCATAAACCAAAATTAATGAAATAACAAATGTTAATTCAAATATTTAAACAAAATGATATCATTTCGTTTCATTCACACATTCTAAATTATTAATGCGTATATTTTTTCTTAGAAATTTCTTTTGCCCTATTTTTTAGATTAAATAATATGTTTTAATTGATTAAGCTTAACTTTTGCCATTATTTTTACTAAAAATAGTGCTTTATAGTGTATTTAGTTAATATTAAATCTCAATTTTATTCAAATTCTATAATCTGGAAAAATCGAAAATCCGGAATCGGCAAAGTCTGGACGAGTCCGGATTTTCAAGGTTGTACTGTATATGCATTTTGGGATCTTTTTATTTCCAGTTATTGATCAAACTTGCATAAGAGTTAACATTTAGTATTACTTTAACAAAAGAAATCATATTATGAAATAAATAAGTTATGAAAAGGAATTTTTGCTATAATAGTAAAATAAACTTGAAAACAGTCTTCTAATACACATTTTTTGTTGCAGAATTATATAAATCTTTTGACATTTGAATTTTTCTCTATAGTTAAAGGAACTTGGATAACAAGGGGAACAGCTTCTGTAATAACTTTCCTGCTTTAAGTAGCTATAGCCATGCTGCCTATTTGGTCCTATAAGAAGCTACTTTTTACTTCCAAAATTGATTGACACAATTTGTCATAATATGCTGTATTTAACAAATCTTTTCTACATTATTTACCTTTAAAGCAGCAGTTTCATTTTTAGCAGCAATTTCAGTTTGAAAATAAAAAAATCCATTATTTCTAGTGCAATTGAATTAATAAAACAACCAAAAATTTTAAACATAACCAAGAATGTTATTAAAATAACTTTTTGGTTAGTTATTATTTTGAAATGACAAAGTTTGTAATTTTACAAATAAAAAAATATATACTTAACAAACCTTATGTTCCACAACCATGATTTTAAGGCGGTCTTCTTCAACAGGAACAGAAGACATAGCCAGAAGTTTCTTTTCAGTTGCTTCTAACCATTCTTCCAAAGGAGAAGACACATTTTGGAATTCTTGGGAAAGAGGAATTGCCTTTTCTAAGATAGCCATACGCTCTTGAGCTGATGATATTAGTTTTTCAAATCGAACAGTAATGTTTTTCATCAGCTTTTCTGCTTGTTCAAATTCAGAACTCTTGGTTGCACTCATCAGTTCTGTTCCCATGGCTTGCAAAGATATAACACTGTTCTGACGATCAAGTAACATCTTCTTCAGAAACTGAGGAAAGATATACCTATTTTCAATTTAAATTTAACCTTCATTCTAAGGCAAATAAAGCATTAAGCAATAGCTAATTTTAATTTCAGCTTTGCATCTTTTAAGTTTCAAAATATTAAATAATGCAAAATAAAAAATGTAGTTTAGGGTTATATATTTTTAGTTCTAAAATATTAAACAATGCAAAATAAAAATTTTAGTTCATATTAAATTTAGAATTAATAAAAATATTACCTTTTGTTCTTGAATTTGAGCTTTAACCACTTTGAAGTCCGATGAAGGACCTTTTTGGTTGGACACCATTTCTTCAGTGTCATTAAGCCATTTTTCAACACCAGTCAAAGCTTCTTGGAACTTTCCTGATTGAAGCAGAGCAATGTCTAAGTTCTTTTCTCTTTCATTTATCTATAAAAGATAATTGAGTAAATACCAAAAGAGATTTTATAATTATATATTTAAATAAACATAAAGCTTCATCATAAAAAACATCACTATAATACATTCATACAAAAAATTTATAATAAAAAAGAAAGAAATTATAGTATACCTACCTAATTTGTGATACAATAAAATTATAGTACATAAGAAACCAACTATCAATTTAATAAATAAGAATAAAATTAGTAAGAGAACAACAAGAAAAACAAAAATATTTATTAGTGGAAATTACATTTATATATATATATATATATGTATATATATAATTACATTTATATATATTTATATATATATATACAGAGTTTCCCCCAGGCACTTTTGGAAGGGCGCAGCGCCCTGCCTGCCCTTTTGCTACCAGAACAGCGCCCTTCCTGCCCTTTTGGTAGCAGATCCCCTGCTTAGCCTTTTATTAAGAGAGCAATGTCTGTCCTCAAACGAAAATCAACCAGTTCTTGTATGATCCCAGATAAGTCCCAGAGTCCTTTCTCTGCGATCATTACCGTAAATTTTGATCCTGTCTATCTTGCTCAGACAGATACTTTTTAAGTTTTTCAAAAAACAAGTTCAAAATATTAAAAAAATTGAAATTAATTTTATATATTCACAATCTTGACTCTATTTCCTACAAAACAAGAAAATATATTTACATTTTTGTCTATTAGACTTGGAGGTATACGTACGCGACAAAAGTGTTTACATTTTTTTGCAATGCTCTAATTTTCGTCATAAAAATTACAAACATAAATATTATTCAAATACAAAAAATATGTGCCCTTTTTTTTTTAAGTGCCCTTTTTTCTGGTAACAGCACCCTGCCCTTTCTTAATCCTGGGGGAAACTCTGATATATATATATATATATATATATATATACTAGGTTTGGGTAATGTATTAAAGTCAACATCACCATACTGGTTTCGTAATTTACAAGTCGGCAATACATCGCAATTTCCCGATGTTCATAGCCAGTATTAAGTGCCAATCTTGGGAGCAATGATTCTGGATTTAAGATTTTCTTAGCACATGCATAATGAGCGATTTGTTCGACTTTGTAAAAGAAAACTTGGATATTTCTTAAGTCAAGAGCAGAATTGTGCAATGGTAAAAGAAAGAAGTTCATGTGTCAAGTTAATCAACAGAATCTATGTTTATTCATAAACACATAATCTTGCCAAATTACAGTGGCTTATATGCTATAAGCATTTGTAGCTTAAAATATTTACAAGTTTCATAGAGTTGAAGAAACACAAGAAGTTCATTCTGGAAACATCAATATTGATAGATTTAAATTTACCTTTATGTCATTCAGCTTTCATCTCATGCAGGTCACATATTGAAACAATGACAAAACCTTTTCTGATCCATTACAGTTGAATCTTTTGAACTATGAATGGTTGACATCCTTTAAGGTTAAAAACATAAAAGTCACTGGTGTTTAACTTGTGATGAAAACTGTCACTCACAGACAAAAACATCTGAATAGGAACTTTTAATCCTTCTACGATTGTCTAAGACATTTTATCAGAAGACTAAGACATTTTATCATCATACAAGATCGAATGATCGATCTACAGAATATCAATAACACAGATCTTTGGCACAGATCTACAATATACTAATGTTTCCAAAGTGAACTTCTTATATACATTGGGATAGGTACATACTGGAATACTACGCCATCTGGGGTCCGCATCAAAATATGTAAATGAATTTGTGCAAGTATCAGATATTCAATTTGAATGAAGACTTCTTCTGACAGAATGCCGTGAGTCACTCCCGAGAATGAAGTAAGTGGTTGAAAAATAAAATTGAGTTTCTGAACATCGTTCAAGGGAATGGTGCACAATGCTTGTTTACATTCTTCCAGCATATCCATTTACATTCTTCCAGCCATCCCTTCCAGCATATTACATTTCACAATGCTTGTTTACATTCTTCCAGCATATTGAAGTCAACATCGCTATACTGGTTTCGTAATTTACAAGATTTTTTTAGTTAATAATAAGATTCTTTTTATTTCAGTTTCTATTTCTTTTTTGTTTGGTTAAGAAACAGAGTTCTTATAGTCCTTAATATTAAGAACATATGTTCATAAAATGTGTGAATTTACAGGAACTGCCATATTTTGTTATGAAATATGGCGATCAGTATGTGGGAACTACTGAAATATAGAGGTCATCTCATAAATTGGTATATTATTGGATTTGAAATGCTCAAATGTCGCTATTCAGTTCCGTGCATTACTGAGAGTCCAAAAGTATCAGTTTGCATCTATTTTCATCTTCTAAATATCCCATATCAGAGCAACATATCTTTTCTATTTTTTTTAGTGTGACTAAAAATAAGCAAATATTTTACAAAACCACATTATTTCTTTCATAAATTGCATGTTTGTGCAATTCAGTTTTTTATTCACCTGCATCGTCACATAGTTCAGTTTTTAGTCACATGTATTGCTCAAGTGATTAATATCATGATATATTGTGTTATCACAATGTTAGACAGCCAATATATATCACGATATTGAAATTACCACATAGCCCACGCCTAATACATATAAAAAAATATATATCAAGAGCTGCAATCAATACTGTAAGAGCAAAAAAATTTTTAAAACAGAAAAAATATTTTTAATGAGTAGAATATGAGTGTATTTATAAGTACATATTATGCTTGAGTACTTGTTTTACATGATATTTTATGGTGCTTTGGATTTTGGAACATTTAAATATATTATAACTAAAAAAAGTAAGAATAACAAGTGAATAAAGACTGATTCTAGAACTTACAGATTCTTGTAATTTATTCCATAATGAATTCAGTTTTTCAAGTTGTACTTCTAAATCACTAGTGTTGACACCTGCTGGTGCAGATTGCACAAGGCCTTGACCTAGTTTGTTAACTTCTCCAATTTGTTTATTCAAAGGCAAAACTGTAGAATCTCGGAATTTCTGCAATTATAAGTAAATTTTTAATTTATCAAGATTTCAATAAAATGAAAACATAAAACAGTTTCAGATAACAAACTTCAATTAAATAATTGGTATAACATACTTTAAAAGCCCTCTGCTGAGAGCGGATTGCTTCAACATCTCCTCCAATTACTTTAAAAGATTCTTCTTCCTTTAATACTGAATGTAAATCTGTCATAGTGACTTTATACACTGAAAGATAATTTTCAAGGCGACTCATTACTGTTTCAATAGCCAAGTATCTTGTTTTAAGACGTTCTTCTAATCGACTAGCTAATCTTTCTAAACTTTTAATCTGAAAGGAAATGAACAAGAAGAAAAGGAAATGTAGTAAGAATTTAAAATGTAAGTTTCAATAGATCATGCAACAAAACTGAACTAGATGAAAAACCAATTGAATAAATGGTATAAATCATTTTATGCATTTGCAATAAGTATGGTATAATTCAAGTATCATGATTTTACAGAAGTAAAAAAAAAATTATTCATTCCATGTTGAAAAATATTTTAAAGTAATCAGTTAATAAAGCAGTCAGTTTTATAACATGTCACTTATCTAGAGTTTATACTGATTCCTATATGGCATATTCCAAAATACTAAGTCAAAATAATTTATTTTTAATTGTGTTACTCTTTTTACAAATGAGTCACTTGTTAACTGATAAACTACAAAAATAAATTTTTAGAAAAGGAACAAAGGTGATAGAGATAAATTAATAAATTAATTGTGTACATTGTACTTAAAGCATATGATTAACAGAAGAAGGCCAATACAAAAATGAAATGCTTTTATCTTGCTTGCTCTCTGATATGTATAATTTGGTTATGCACTGCGAAAGTAAATGTTCATCTATTGCTTACTTTGTATTTCATTTTTCTTTTATACTTTTAACTCAATCTTTATACATTTTAATAGCAGATACATGAAAAAGAAGTTAAAATGTTAATGACTGAAAAATGTTTCTAAACCTTATTTTTAGTGGCAAACAATAATTATAAAAGTTCTTCAGATATCCTCTAAAAGATAGTACAATTTATAGACAAGCATCATGACATAAAATATTTTGTTATATGCATACAAATTTTGTTATAAAAATAGGAAAGAGGACTCAATCATAATTCTAAGCTGTTCTTAATTTTGTTAAATTCATCTTTTGCAGAAATGCAGCTTTAAGAATATATTATAAAATCAATTGTATCATTTATAGCTGTAAAACTTATGGAAATAAGAGGAGAAAATAGGAAAAGTTAAAAAATAGTGCAATGGTAAGAGTGATTGAACAATTTTAAAGTAACAAAAATATGTCAGTGAAATGATAAAGACAAGGTTAGGATCTATTTCGTTAAGTTAAAGACTTAGCTTAGTGCCACCATGTACAATATATACATACATAAACACAGCCCAAGAAATACACTTGTAAAAAAAATATATATGCACTCATAAGAAATTAAGATACAGACACAAAACTTGGCATGCATGTATCATTTGAGGAGATAAGCAAATAATTAAGAATTTGGGAACAAAAATACGTTTTATTAAGAAATGGTAGCAAAAAGAAGATGACCTTTAGTAAGTAATTAACCGTCCCCTAGCAGCTATACAAACTGATATTCGGTGCAGCAGAGACAATTAAGTTACCTATGTCCCTCTCTGCGGAAGATTCTGACACAAATGTTGCAACTGGTCGGCTAATTCAGTGGTATTTTGAGAAGGCTGTAAATTGCTGCCCCAGCATGTAATGAGCGTGATGAGAACCTCTGTTGTGTGCATAAATAGCATTTTAAAGACCACTTTTGTAGACAAAAGCTAAATAGATTTTTAGGTACAGCTTTTCTTCATTTTAACATATTTGAAACTCTTCACTTCAAGAATTAGTTCATTTTTATTAATATCTCCTTAATATATATGCCAGTTCATTAGTATGTGCCTTCCACTAATGTTAACATCAAATCAAATGGAGAGCTCTGGAGAAAATTGGCTTTACAATTCTTCTGTGATAAGACAGCTTTTGACGGTTTCTTCAACATTGTTTTTCAACTCTGATAACTGCTTTTGCCATAGTGCAAACAATCTGTGGAGGAGTATGTAATTCAACTGCTCAATTGATTAACTAACTGACTAGTTAGCTCAATGCTGCTTAAATACTCTCAGCTGATAACTCAAAATTTCCAGATACAACAGATTAGACTGACACAGTGCAGGGTAAAAATGCATTGATTGATAAAAAGCATGTTGATAAAAAGACTGCACTTGATGTTCCTGAGGAGTGTTCACTGTCACCACAAGGGCCTGCCTGCCCCATCAAACAAAAGTCATCAAAGCTTGCCCTGCTTCAGATACATCTTATCATCTACAGCCTAAGGATACCCATGAGCCCCTAGCTTCATTACTAAAAATAATAACATTAAATCTTATATGTAAAAGAAACATAAAACACTAACCTGTTCCATATAGCTCTTTGATTCTACATGCTGTTCACTAACTATTTTTTGACATTCAACGTCTACACTTGTAAGCTTTTCTTTTGTTAAAGATAACTTTAATTTGAAAGTCTGAAATTTCAAAAATAAAAATCAACATAGAAATATTTGTTGGTAAACTTCACTACACATATAGTTTTTAAAGAATACAAATTTAATAAAATAAAAAAATGACATTTCTAAAATAAACTATGATGCAGTATTTTAAGTTGAATGTGATTTCATTTGCAGAGAATACTAACAACTCTGCTGTTTCAAGTCAATTCATGATAACGAAATAATGGGCCAAAACTTTATTAAGCCAGATATTGTTTCGATTTTATGGTGGATGAAGGATGCTTGTGACAGAGATGAGATACCTGAAGGAAATGGTTGCAAAATCATTCAAGAAAGATCGCATTAGTAATGAACTTGATGGTACAGATGATGATAGTGGTGGCTTTATAGCAAAGTGACAATGAAAGTGATTTTTATGACATTGGCATTGATGAAACTGCTGATATTTACATGACACATCAATGACAGAGAAAGGCTTTTCTTAACTTGTTTAGCAAATTTGACTCTGACTAAATGTATTAACCTTACTTGAAATCGGATTTTAAAAGGTTCTGATGAACTTTTTGTTATGCAAATTAAATTTTATTATTATATATATAATTTTTTTTGGGAGGGGTTTAAAGTGTTTTTGAATAAATTTATTAAAAAATTGTTTTTTCTCTTTTTAGGATCGACTTATACATGCATTTTTGATTTTTTCCTGTGAATCTATGGGTCGACTAAAATGCAAAGTTCATTTATGAGTATATACCATAAATTGATTTTCCTTATGCAATAAATAGTATGTGAAAAATCTATTAACATCATTTATATGAACTTATCACAATCTAAATGATAAAAAATAATGTGTTTTATAATAATTTTTTATTTTAATGCAAAATATATTGCCAAATTTCACTTCATGTGATAACTCTCAATGACATTTTTATGTCGAGGTATTTTGTTTTGACCAATAAATTTACTAAATGCAATATTACATAAGATTAGCAATGTTATATAAGATAATTAGGATGCCATAGTAACATAAAGTAGTAACATAGATGTAGTACATGAATTAAATTAAATAAACAAATTCGTTCAGATAATTCTGATTTTGAGTTTTAGGAATGGATTGGAATTCCAACCATTGATTTTATATAGTAAAATTTTTATTTCTAATTAATAAAAGTGTTTATTACATGATGCACTATATTGCTTATTCAAGGCACACAAATTGTTTTATAACTCTATCGTCAAGTTAAATTTCTACTTTAAACCTTAATTAAAACAATATGAAATAATTTTCCATGATATCTTAAAGAAAAGCATCAAATTCAAATTTACAATTATTCAATGCAAAAAACATTATGTTGTGAATCATGTACATAATAAATTAGCAGCAAAAAAGTAATCATTGCATTAAGTGGGGAATCAAATACCATGTACATCAGAAATTTTGAAAATGAAAAAAAACACGCCAGGTGATGGAGAAAAGAAAAATCTAAAGGTATATAAAAATTAGTGCTTATAAAGATTACACAAACTTTTCATAACTCTGATAGTAAGGACTTTTAAATGACATTAAGCATTGTAAGTATTTGGCACTTTTTAATAAACAAACATTTACAGGGACTACAATAAAGTTTTACATTAAAAAGTAACATTTTTAACATCCTCACATAAAAAAACAAATAAGCAATAAAAAAAAGCTAAAATTTCCAAAAAATTAATTTTTCTCAAAGTCTCTGAGGAAAACAGCATTTCAAATTTTCTGGATTTTTTAAAAAGTTTGTCTATTTTATGGTCAGGGTTTAAAAACCATTTTCCTGTTCATCACTAGCATGTTCATCACTAGCAGGACAATTTTACTTTCCCCATATACATAGTAAAATGTATAGGGAGTCTGGTGATGGGGTCCAAAATTTGAATTTGAGTTTTTGATGGAAGAGCATATTTCACGCATCCTTGAACTGGAATCAAATGTTTTTAAAATGATTTCTGTGTGTGTGTCCATGAGACTGCGGATGCAATATATCATGAATGAATGAAGTGTTTTGAATGAAATTTGACACAAATATTACAATCAGTGAATACTGGAACAACCATTGATTTTGAACACAATCGAATGCTTGGAAAATCCCCAATTTCCTAATGAAATTTTGAAAAAATCATTAAAAATCAGAACGTTCACTAATGTTACATGAATGACCATTTCTTATAATTTTTCATTAGAAAATGAATGATACAAACTTTAGAATGCTAACATGAACCGTTCTTAAGATATTGTAAATTTTTCAAATGAATTTATCAAAAAAATTACATAAGATTAGAAAAGTATTAACAATTGCGGAATATGTTTGTTCACTTTCATATGCAAGATTATGCGACAAATTTACTAATATCATTTTCGTGGATCTAGTTCATTTCATTAATGGGAGAAGATACTTTGGGTAATACATTTGTATTTTGATGCCCAACAATTCACCAATAGTCATTCATTTAAATAAAATAAAAGCCCTTCTCTCCATCTGTCTATCTTGGCGATACATTTAGAAAACATGGTTACTAATTTGATGAAACTTTGCCAACTTGACGATGATTTTTATAATGGTGCCAAATTGACAAAAATATCATCAAAATTGCAAAAATGATGCCAAATTGATGAACTAACAATTAAAGCATTTTTATATATGGACTATATTGTTGATGCTATTAATATCAATAATTGTCAAGTTGTGCGAAATATAAGTTAATTGAGTACATCAAAATTTTTTTTACATATTGTCATCTGGGAAAGTGTCAAATGTACACTTCAATGTTAAAAGCATGGTGCTGTGGATCTTATACATCATTTCTTGCTGTGAAAGAAGTAAATTCATTGCATTATATAGAGAAAGACATGTGCAGCCTACATCAGATTTTTTAAATTGAGTTTTGGAAACTTATAGTTGAATACAAAATCTAACTAGAAAATATTTACTTGAGAGCAATTTCTTTCATCAAATTGTAGAACTTTGTTTAAAGTAGTAGAGTAAAGCACTGATAATCGAACATCAAAAGCAAACTATTGTTACAAAAATAACTATTGAAATACTTCTTGATTCAGCATGAAACAGCTATTTTGTTTACAGTGGTAAAATAAAGCACTGATAATCTAAAATCAAAAGCAAATTATTGTTCAAGTATAACTAAAGAAATGCATGATTCACCATGAAACAGTTATTATACAAGCAAAATATTCAAAGTTATCTTTGCTTTTAGTTATTATTAGTTCATCACAAAATTACAATCATTTTTGGCCACAAAAACAATTATAATGAAGAGACACTCATTCTTTAAAGAGGATAACAAAAATTTAAAATGAAAGATACATGGATGAGATTGATGAAAAAGCAAAAAGGCTGAAAATAAAAATCTGAGTAAATTATACATAAAAGACATTTTAAGTTATAAAACATTTGAGAATTTTGCATAACTAAAAAAATACCACATTGGAAAATTAATTCATATTATATTAAATATAAAACAAACTTGGCAATTGTGTTTAATGCTAAACTAATTTTCTGTTATCTACTGTTGCTTTTATTTTGTTATCTTTGAAGAAATTAAATAATTACAATAATAGTTCAGAATTTATGAATTAAAAAAAAAAAATTCCATAACTGACAAAACACAAATTAAAAAAAAATTCTAAAGTTGCAGTATATTTTCTAATATTTAAATACAATTTTGTGGCAGTATTCTACAAAGTTTTAAAGAAAATGTTTCTTTTGTTCAAAAATGCCTTTCAATAAAAATGTGTCAAAAATAAAAATACTTTTAAAAATATATTTTAATGAGTTTACTTAACCCGAGGGAACGCTCTATAAGTACTTACGCGAGGACGCGCGGTGTGTCGTTCCCGGTCAGCCGTTTTTGTTAAATAATACTACCGAGAATGTCTTTTACCACATTAAATGCATTTTATATGAAAGAACAGACACTAAGTGTATATTAAAAATAAATAATTACAAAAAATACTTACAATTTATTCACATTCTTTGCAAATATAAATGGTGTGTTCACTACAGATATTTTTATCGCACTTAGCACAACAAATTGCAGATTTTCTGTCTTTTTTACTTGTACAAATGTGGCATCTTTTCCTTTGGCAAAATGCTTGTACCTTTGTTGGTGGCTCCCTAGTATGACTTGAAGAACAATGTTCTATCAGTTGTTCTCTCAATTTTCGAGGAAGTGATTGTTGCGTGCTTCTGTTTTGAACATGTTCCTTTATAAGCTCCAAAGCAAGTTCTTTCAAAAATTGTCGCCGACCCTTTGCTGTTGTTTGGTTTTTAGCTGACAATAAAAGCACATGAGCATTTATAGCTGCTGTATTTAATACACAAAAAAACACTACCATTGGCCATCTTTTGCTTATTCGTGCAGTAGAAAAGTTTGCAGACATTTCATCCACGACATCTACTGCTCCCTTTCTGAAATTATAAAATATTGTGATCTCAGGCTTTTTAACATCGCCAGTTGCTGAGTCTATTGAATCATCATAGTGCATTGTTGACAAAATGTTTACGCATCTATTCTTTTTTGGTACATACGAAACTAATGTCATGTGTTTCTGAAAGCCGAACAAAGATGAATGCACTTCTTGGTTTTTTCCTGTGATGAATTCCTTAGGTTATTCTCACTTATTTCTTCTAATTGTTCCCACAAGTGTGATTTTTTTCTTTAGAAGGTCTTTAGCCAAATTGTAACTTGTATACCAGTTGTCCACTGTAAGGTTTCTTCCAAAATTTGAGAGCTTTTCCGTTAATCTCTTTACTATTTCATCAGCAGAATTATTTAGTTTATACGGACCATCAGGTTGTGCACCTGCATAAATTTCTAAATTCCAGGTATAAAATGTTCTGGAATCCACAAGAGTAAAAATTTTTTTACCATATTTTGCAGGTTTGTTAGGAATGTATTAACGAAAAGAGCATCGTCCTCTAAAAGCTTCAAGCTTTTCATCAATTGTTATATATTCACCCACAGTATAACACTTTTGGCAGTTTCTTACAAAAGCTTCATATCTCTTACTGGAGCGAGTTTGTCTGTCTCTCTTCTCCTAGCACAGTCTGTAATATCATCGAATCGTAAACACCTCAAAAGGAATAAAAAATGCTCTGAGACATAGTTCGATGGAAAATATCGAGACCTGTTCCATCCGTAGCCCAGAGATTTTTCACATTTACATGCGACAATTTGTGAAGTCCTCCAAAGTACAAAAGACCAGTCAACGCTTTAATTTCTGTTATTGAAGTTTCTTTGGCATCACGATCTCTCTCAAAATTATGTGTTATAGTCTCTATATACTTATTTGTGTAAATCACGATATCCAATAGAATACTATCATCAATCAACAGTTGCCATGAATCAATTATCGAACATACGTTTTTTGCGTCACCAATGTTTCCTGGTAATTTTAGTATGATATTGTGAGAAGGAACTCTGACATTTTGTTGATTTTTAATTTTAATCCATCTTGTGCTGTCTTTGGCAACGTAGAAGTTTTGAGACAAAATGTCTGTATCTTCATCTTCATCTGTATCGTTGTAAGAATCAATATCTTCCTCTGAAGAAGAATTATGTTCACTAAAAATCTCATCATCATTTATTTCTTCATCCTCTTCATTTATCGTTTCTTCACAGTTGATATATCTCTAAGCATAGTTTCAAGCCTTTTCATTTCATCCTTGTACAACATATATCGCTTCATTTTACTTCCAAAACTTAAAAAAAAATGAACTTAGATCTAAATACACGAACATGCGCATCGGGCCTGAAAGACCCTAACATCCAAAATACCTACAAAAGTGAAATTCAGGAATGTGGAAATTCCAACCTTCAGAAAGTGGTTGACCTTGAATACAGCTACTGGGGACCTGGACCACTTTCGAGAAAAGGGGGTGTTTCTACGGTATAGTTTTAGAACGACCGGGCCTCTAAGACCCAGCGCACGTGCTCCTGGGTTAAAAAAATACAGAAAATACTTCCACTGGCCATATCTTTAAAAATTATATATTGTTATAAAGGGGAAAATACAAAAAGTTTTATTCAATAGAAACAAAAAAAAAACATTTTTGGTGTGTATGTGTCCTTTCAACTTCACTCAGGGTTTCTGTTGTGTCAGAGTATGAGACTGCAAAAATCTTACACCCTAGAAATTGCTGTGCTAACTTTTCTCACAGTATGAAGTAAAATACTCCCTCCTTTTAACCCCTCTCTGTATTTTCCCTTTGAGTCCAGTGATTAGAGACCACAACAAAAATTTAGGACTTGCCTTTGATTTCTCTTCTGTGTGGAATTTTATGCCCTCATGCCCAAGTTAAACCCATTGAGAAGTGATTAGGATAAGAGCTATGATATGAGAAAGAGAGATTCCAAAGAGTTAATTAACTTTGACCCCACCCTACAGTAGTTCATCTTCCAGGAGAAATGCAAAATCTTGCATTAGGGCTGAAGCACTGACACCACAAAACACCTCTTTTCCCCCTCCCTTTATAAATCTCTTGTATCCCTATTCTTCTTTTCTTTTGAAGTTAAAACTGGTAAGCCCTGCCAGTCCAGAGGGAGAAATGCAAAATCTTGCATTAGGGCTGAGGCAAGGTACTTTAAACATAAGGTAGGTCAGAGAAAGGGGGTTGCTTTTCGACCGGGAGAGCTACTTGAAGAATGATGTCACTGACTTACAAGTCAAGAAGAGGGGACATAGAGATACGTGTATAAAGTTTTGAAAGTTCGCGTTTATCATTCGAAAAGGAGATAAGATCATTCGTAATAAAATTTTAGAAGAATGAAATTAAATGATTCTACTCATACATGCATAGGGCTATCATTAAAATATTATAATACATATATTATTTATAATAAAAGCTGAAATATATCGTAAAAAGTGTAGAAAATATAAAAATTACATTTCAAGTGTTTTAATACAGATATGATGATATGAATAAATATCTAATCAGCGGATTTTAAAAAATATAGTATCCATTATCTTAAACATTGATAATACTTTCTACATGTAATATAAATATGTATTTCAAAAATATCTAATTGCGTAAAAAATCCCACATACATATAACATATATTGATGACTATGAAATATCATCAATCTAGTAGTTACATAACTATATATTATATTAAGAAGTGTAGATCGGATCTTGGGAAAAGGGGGGAGTTGACGGTCGAATGGATGGTCAATGGCAGTAGATTTATTTTATTTACCCAACAAAAAGACGATGCATTTTGTGAGCTAGTAGAGTATATGACTCTTGGTTAAGCCACTGGATCTGTCAGTTTCACAAAGATATTTTAAGCATGCAAAATTGATGTTATTAAACTTTATAGCGTTTTAAATATATATAACTATGTACAGTTATAAAATTTAGCGTTAATAAATAGCGTTTTAAATATACATAACTATGTACAGTTTTAAAATTTTAAAGCAATGTTCACATGGATCATAAATAATAAATCAATACATACCATTTTTATGCCATGATACTGCTTTTACACCATTTAGAGGCTTTTCTTTGCTTTTTTTCTCTCTACTAATTGTTGCATGAAAGTCTTATTTAAGTGTTTAATGCAAATGAATGTTCTGGTTCGTGAAAACAAAGTTATGGCTTTTAGTGGCATAGAAGGTGAAATGTTTGCTAACTTTGACTGCAAGTTCTTAATAACGCATTTCTCTTTTGATATATATGCGCCATGCATTTTTAAGAAAGTATTCTCCCACTTTTTTATTTCTTCTGAAAAATGTGCCGCTGGCTTTTAGTTTTACTGTAAATAAACTTTTTATGCATTATATTTCAACTTTGATGATTTTAGTTTTGCATTCTAAGCTTTTTACATATCAAAACGAAATGTCCCATAACTTGAGATGATGCGAATATAATGTCAATATTATGATTAGTAAAGAATTGCGTTTTATGATTATGTATATTAATAACAAAGTAAAATGCTTAAGGTATTTAAAATTAACTTTACATACATTTTACAATAAACTAAACTGTGTAAATTAGCTTGCAAAATGCTAATATCTCCCTCCCCCCTCCCCTCCTCAAAAAAAAGAAAGAAAACTCCATAATTGCTAGTATCAGAAATATAAATTATTTTTATATATTTTAGATACTGCATATGAAGTCGTTTTTATTTTATCAATTTTGTTTTTTGGATTACTTAGAGGACCACCTATTTTACATATCAATGAAACATGTCAATCATAAGTATTTTTTATACTGCTATATTAAAAACATTATTTTAACTGCGGTATTAATGGTATGTGAGATTTTTGTGCCGTTGGCTTCTTGTTTTAATCATTTAACCGGCTTCAAATTCAAAATTTAGCCCGAAAATCTTCCTCAAAATCTTCATCAGAAAAGTGACTCGAACAGACAGTTGCATTAGCAATGTTTATTTTATCCTCTCTTTTGCACTTCATGATCCATAATTTTTGGAGTGTAGGATCTTTTGGAAATCTATGAAAACTGATAGATCCCATTGACTTCTTATAATAATTTGAACACAAAGCAACCGAGCATCAACCAGGCATTTTTGTGCTCACCAAAATTATACTTTATATACGTGAAAATACTAATATATATACATCTATAATACACAAATTTACACTTAAACTTCACTTTTACGATAGAATTACAAATTATATTAAAACAAAGACTGACACAGTCTATGTTTTCCCATAGAAATGAATGCTACTCGGAGAAACTGGCACTTCTCCTTCTAAACCAGTGACGTCACGAACGGCGATAACATCTACCTTCCAGAATACTGTCAACAGCGGCATTCTGGTCTTTTGATCTCTGACCCTCCCTGGGGCTGAAGCACTGACACCACAAAACACCTTTCCCCCTCCCTTTATAAATCTGTTTTATCCCTCTTCTTTTTTTTTTAAGTTAAAACTGGTAAGCCCTGTCAGTCCAGAGGGATTAAAATAAATTTGTTGAACCTTGAATACAAAATGCTACTCTCCTCCTTCTATTAAACAAGGAAGGGGCTTTCTTAGACACCTCTTGTTGCCCATATACTCCCTCTGAAATAGCTGAGGACATTACAGGAGGTGAGAATAAAAACTGAAGGAATTCCATGTTTCCTAGTTGAGCAGGGAGTGTACAATTTATCAATGTAGGGTATTATAGTTGTATTAACAAATTAAGGGTTTCGTATGTAGAAAGCGCATACAGATTTTTCAGAGATTTTCTTTGAAAGGCATAACTTTATCAGAGGAGAAAAATTTTATTAAAAAACCCACAGGATCTTTTGTAAAAGCAAAATTTTGAGGGAAAAGCAAAATAGCAGAAGAAACTCATGTCTGAAACTAAAAAAAATATAATAAAATATTTTACTCTAGTTTTGACATTCTTTGGGAAGTGAATATTCATATATTACCTTAATCTCTGCCAATTGTTCTTTAAGAACTTTTTCATTTCGTGCAATTGGATTCATTTTATCAAAGTCTTCATCAAGAGAGTTCAGTTCATTTTTAATACTCTTGACATGTTCCTAAAATACAAAAGTTATGAAAATCATTTCATAAACTAAACTTGTAACAAACAAACTATGAAGCCATGCACCCTGCTCACAATAATCACCAACTTCTATATTCAATGTTTAGACATCATAATTACAAATGCAGTGAAAATACTCTTTCATTATTATTAAATTCATTTAATTCACTTTAATCTACATGATATTGAATAATGTCATGGTTTAAAACCAAATATGGTGTATAATTAAAAAGCCCTTTTATTGACTTAACATTCTAATCATTATGCATGATTTCATTCTATAATAAGATTCCAAAGATCTATTTTAGCTAAGTACAACTGCTTATTCACCTCAAGTAATGTGCACAATGCAAAATGAATATCTGGAAATTTTAATTAGTGAATATTTAGCCACATTTTAAAACATGCATACTGAAACTAAAATGATTCAAAATTTTATCTTTAATTGCTTGAAAGATATGATTAACTAACATAATCTTATCATCCATCAAATTAAACACACACACACACATATATAATAATTAAAAAACTTTAAATAATACATGATGCATAACATATTCTAAAAAAAAAATCAGTAATAAGTGAATAACCAATTGTTTTAAAATGATTATAAATGTATAAAATAAGGATAATATGCTTCATAAAAATTACAAAGTAACTTACCATTTCCAATTACTTAACTGCAGTGCATCTTTGTGCAAAGAAAAACAATCAACTGCAGTGCATTTTAGTGCAAAGAAGGAAATTAATCAAAAATTTATATAAAAATGCCCAGACTTACTAAATTTCATTTATTTCACAAGCAACATTTTTCATCCTATTTTCGTATAAGGCAGTGTTTGTAGAAGTAGCAAGTTCATTATTGCACTTATATTCAAGTGTTAAAAATTTAATGCTCATGTGATAAGCAATTTATTAGATTTAACATTTTATATTCATGTTTTAATAATCCTTTAATTTTCAGTTATCATAAGCTGATTTTATAAAAATGTTTTGCTGAAATCATTCTTTTCAATAAAATATAAATTTTTATTATAAAGTGCAACTATTTATAACAGAATAGCAATTAGTGAAATTGCAGAAAAAAACAGAAAGAAAATAAAATTACATTCCAGTCAGAAAGATTGCCTTGCATACTTTTTATATTAAATGTAAAGTTTTAATGAAAATTTTCAAACATCCTTATGATTTATTATAAGCAGCTTTTACTATATTTAGTACTTATATATTTAATATCAAAATATATGAAGTATTATGGAAAATATCAAAAATATCTAAGAGGAAATTTTAAGACAATTTGAATTTGTTAATTTTACATTTACTAAAAATTTGGATCAATATATTATTGAGGAATTAAAGCATTACAATTAACATTCTCAACATCCTGAATAAAAAACATATGCTTTACTGGTAGATTGCTTTCTAAAACAGGATGCAGGATATTGACTAAGTCAAGAAAATTTAATTATTGAACTTTTATCCACATTCGAAAAATATCCACATAAACTAATGACTATAAATTTGTTTTATGCAGAAGAAATTTATTTTTTCCTCAACCAAATAATCTATATTCTGTTGTAGAAAAGAGGTGTTGCATTTCTCAGCTTCAGAGAAGATATTTTATTTTTGCCTCAATAATTAAACCAAAGTTCACCTTAAACTAGAAATTCTAACTGCCAGCAAAAGTAACCAGTGCTCTCCTTAAGTGGCAAATACTTCACTATTTAGAAAGCATTGGCATTAATTTATTAATTAACTACAGTTCAGTAAATTTATAATTTATCTTTTTGTCCTAAGCAGATATTTAAAAGTATAAAATACTCATTTTACATTAAAATGATTAGATGATTACAATGCTCAATAACTTATACATAAATCAAGAATAGAAAGCAATCATTCAAAAAAAAAACTGTGTCTAGCTGTGTTCAAATTAGCAATATGAGCTTTATAAATTAATTTTAACTGATTAAAAAATCTCTCAACTTACACATGTTCCTAAAATGATGAAAACTGCTCATATTTCAAATAATATAAACCAAAAATAATAATAATAAAAGAATAATTTATCAAAATTTAAGTGTAAATAATTCTGCACTATAACAAGAGTTTAATTAATATTGTATTATTAAAATATTGTCTTTTGAATCACTGAATGATATAAAATACAGTTAATTATTAAATATATTTTATCATACCATAAATACAGATATAACTTTGAAGGATGCTTGCATTGATACACATCTTCTTTCTAAATCTTTCACAAGAGACTGATACCTATTTTCTAGAGAAGATATTGTGTTTGAAATTTCAGAACTACCAGCATCAGGTCCACCTTTTTCAATAACACGTTTTGAAAAATCTTTTATTTTCTTGATTTCTTTACTTAATTCCTTAGTTTCTTTTAAAAGAGCCTAAATAAACCAAAAATATTAATATTGAGAAAAGTAATGACATCATTTATAGGAAAGAACAAACAGTTAATGATTCCCCACCCCAAAGAAACATGATAAAATGCTTTAATAACAAACATTTAATAGGAAACAGAAAAATGCCTGTTTATAAATATTTACTGCTAAGAACACAAGACTCAATGTATAAAAATCAAAATATTGAAAAATGTCTATTATATTAAGCAAGATTAACTATTTTACAAAAGTTTTACTGTACAATACATTTCAAGTCTACAGTAAGTAAAAGTAAGAGTCGCACTGTGGGTTGTCATTGTCACATTTTGTGAAAAAAAAATTCAATTTGGTGATTGAATAAAATATTTAGCGAAAATGTTGACGATTATGAATTCAGGTAATGTTAAAATCAAAAATTGTCATATATTAATCGTAATGTGTACTACTATACTTATTTACCTTTTCAATGATCTTTGATACAATGATCATTGGAATATGAGAATTTATAAATCAAAACAAATTTTACAAATGGAATATCAAAATAAAATTTGGTGAATGAAAACTCTATTTGGTGAAAGAAAATTTCATTTGGCGAATAGGTTGGCAAAAGTAATCAAAAATCCAGAGCACCCCACTGTACATATATGAAATTGTCTTAATTTAATGTATTTTTACATTGCTTTCAAGCATATCTATGGTGAAAGGAAAAACGTTTTTGAACTTTAACTTCAAAAGTGGTCAATTTTAACTATGCACTTAGAATTGATGTACGTGGCTAAATCTTGTTACTTAAAAGCTGATACCAAAAGCATTAAAAAATTACATATGTAAAAAAACTTAAATATGTAAATAGTAAAAGTTTTCCATTTGCATTATGGAGAAACTGAAGCACATATGCATAACTGCTTATACAGTAAGCAGACTTATAACATATGTAAAAATAAAACTTGACTATATATATATATAGGGTCAAAGGATTAAATTCCCCCCAAGCACAAAACTTTCTTTAAGAAAGTCCATGATTAAAAATATCCTATGCTAATTAGGTCCTATGCAGCTTCCTCAAAATAAATGACCATCCTTCCAAATTATCTCTCTACATACTCTTATGCATATAACAAATTTCAACATAATCTTGCAAAATACTCATTTCTCTGATGTTTATTAAAAATGCAAATAATGCACAAATAGAAAAACAAATAATAAAAATAAAAACATATTGACTTTATACCTGCAAACGTTCCAATAAAATGGGATCACGAGATACATCTCCCAGAGCATCATGGGAACTCAATCTGTCTTCAAGGCGTTGTAGAGAATGCTGCAACTCACGAACCTTATCTTCATATTCTATCAGCATTTGAAGAACATCTTCCAATAACTGATTTTTACTAAGAACACCTAAGAAGAAGAAATAACGATTGCATTAAGAGGGCAATTATAAAGAGATTATATTAATAAATATACATTAAAAAAAGAAAATATTAAAATATATTTAAAATTTGGAAGAATATAAAACAGTACAAAAGCACCCATATTTTATTATCAAAAGCAGTTGTTAGTAACATTAGAATACCATATATACTCACGTATAAGTCAAGAAATTTGTGACAAAAAAAAAAAAGCTTCCAAGTTGAAGGTCAACTTATATGCAGAGTAAAAAAAAAATTGTAAATTTAAAAATTTATTTTTCCGTGAAGCAATCCATCCGAAAACGATGTGGTAATAATTTCACAATTGTGCACTCAGCATTTCTCTGCACTTCAAAACTCTCCTGTGAGTCACTGCCCTCCCGATTCAACCGACTACCGGTGTATTACATCATAAAAAATATACATACATTTGTACATTGTATAAGTTGCATACAACTCTCTCATTTGTGTTTGATGTTTATGACTCGCTTTTCCGATTATGGCTAATCAACTTCGAAAAAACATTCCTCTTTTTAGAGCTACATACTCCATAACATGGATTGTGTAAAACTATAATGCAGAACTTTGTAAAGTTGAAAGTGCTTTTTTTCAGAGAGTACTTTATTACAGTTGTGCTGTTTTAAGTCAATTTGAGGTTAACAAAAAATCGGTTCAAATAACAGGTGGAAGCCAGATATTGTTTTGATTGCACAGTGGGTCAAGGACGCTTGGGACAGGGATGTGATGACAAAATCTTTCAAGAAATGTTGCTTTAGTAATCAATTTAATGGCATAAATGATTATGGGGGTTTTATAAATGATGATGACAGTAATTTTTATGATGTGGTTATAGATGGGATTGCTGATATTGAAATGACGTGCCAATGGTTTCTTAAACCATTTGGCGATTTTGACTTGGACTATATGTATTAGACTTGTTTGGAATCAGACGTTAAAGGGTTTGATGAAGTTTTTGATATGGAAATTAAATTTTATTATTATATATATAAATTTTTTTTCATTTTTAAGTGTTTTTGAATAATTTATTGAATTTTTTTTTCTTTATTTTGGATCAACTTATATGTGAGTTTTGGATTTTCCCCGATATTCTTCTATGAAAGTAGGGGGGTCAACTTATACACAAGTATATATGTTAATTCAATTTTCCTAGAGATATTTGAAATACAGTAATTTCCAAAAGAAGCGCAAGTGTTTAAGATTTAATAGTTTATTTTTTGCCAAATGTAATTTTTTTAGCTCTGCAGGCATGATATATGTGATTAAAAGAAGATGGGCTAACTTTTATGAGGTGGTAGTATACATCAAACCAAGTATTTTTCATCATAGTTTACCGGGATGAAAATGAAAAGTAAAGGTGTCAGTGGGTGTTTAATAGTGAAACCGATAAGGTGAGTTAAAAACACAAAAATGACTACAAAAAAAAGTTACTACAAAGTTACAAAATGTCATTTAATAAACAATTCCAGTAATGGCTCAAAAGAGCGAACACCAACCTGAATGTACATCTCACAATGGCGAAGGAGGGATTGATGAACTTTCTCAAACAGACCAGGCATGTCGTGCACTTCGGCAGCAGTGGCCGGAATTCTGGGGATGAGTTCCCCTTAGATTCAAGGGCAGTCTTATAGAAGAGATTCTTGAGATATCCCCACAAAAAGAAGTCATGACACAACAGATCAGGTGATGGTGGGGGTCAAGCTATACAACCACCTCACCCACTCCAGCGCCCTGTAGTGCCTGTACATTTCATTTCAAACCCAGTAAATTATGATAAAAAATACTTGTTTTGGTGTGTGCTACCATCTTGTAAAGTTTGGCCCATCTTTTTTTCAATTTCCCTGTATGCACACACACACACATACACACACATATACATATACACAGTGTGCAACCTCTTATCCAGCGTCCCAATATCCAGACGCTCCCAAAACCGGAATTCGGCAAAATAATGACAAATTCTCTGCCAACAAACAATTATTTGCCAAATATTGTGCCAAATAGTGATTTTTTGTTTAAAATCCTGCCAAATGCTTTCTTGCCTTAAATAGCAATATTAATAAAAAAAATGCCTTGAAACCTACATTTTTCCAGGGCTTGAAATAGGACACGACAACTGCGCAGAAAAAAATGTCGTGCGGAAATTCGAGCACACTCGCCGCCTCTGACCCTTCTTAAATTTCGAAAACGAACATGAGGAATTCTCGTGAGAGCGAATGAAAAGCAGGAATGAAAATATTCTGTGGATCTTGTTTTTTCTGGGAAGTTCCACATCTCCATAGTGCAACTCCACTTTTCTGGAAAACATCCGAAGTAGCATTGTTTTCCCCAAAAATTTCCTAAGCGGCTGATCTGGAAAGTGCAAGACACCTCATTCCATTCTTTACTCGTTACAGATAAGGCTTCTGTATACTATATAGGAGCCTTAGTTACGAACATGTCGTGGCAAGGAGCTTTTTTAATGGCATTTCATTTTTTTCTAGGTGTATAAGGCAGAGCACACTAGACACAAAGGTTTCGATTTTTCCGAATTTGTTACATTTTCTTTTCTGTGCTTTGTTCCAGGACTTTGATTTTCGGTAAAAGTATTCCAACTTTTTCGCTAGAAATTTTCCGATATCACTAAAGAAATCCTATTTGCTTTGTCTACGCCCTTCAAATGCGATGTGCCGCACAGAATTCACACTATTTTGCAAAATTTAATAAACATTTATTAGAAAAGATGAAAAAAAAAAAGTCATCAGCACATTTGCGAGATGATAGAAAGTACGTTTAAGTAAGGAATTCCCGAAATTAATGAGAGTTAACTTTTGCCGAAATGCGAAGAAAAATATAGCAGCTATAAAATGTCATTCAGGGCCTTCTGATTGATTTCGTTAAATACTTAACCTAAGTAATAAACTTATCATTTTCTCGAGAAAACCCAATTTTTTTTTCATCTCCAGGGAAATATACACATCTTCAATGTTTTAAAAAACGTTCATGGAATTCCAAGATCAAAATCATTTTCAATTAAATCCTATTATTTGGATGAAAATGGCTATTTTGAACTGAAAATTGACCCTAGCAAAAGGTTCCATTGCAATATATTTATGGAATTTTAACGTGTTACGTTTATTAATTAGTAATTTATAAAAGACAGTTTAGCAATATCGCGGAATTTTTTTATTGAAACACGATCGCCATTATATTTCATTTTATTTTAAATATTTTCCATTTTTTCAATCTGTTTCCATCCACTAATATTTTTATATTTTTTGTGCTTTTTATGCTGGGATATTATCTTTTAAACATATTGTTGATGAAATTGAGATATATGTTTAGGATAACGAAATTAATTTTTTTTTATTTATTCAGGCATGTAGGCATAAGGCTTATTAGAAATACATTTGAAGAGCATAAATTAGAATTTGATATATTTGCACCCATAGTTGAATCTCTCATTTCAATTAAAAATGAACATCCTTCTCATCTAAATTTTATTAAAAGTACTTTAAAATATTTTGAAACATATGAACAAAGGTGCTTCTGCTAAAATATTAGATGAATATATGGTGAGGGCCACTTTAGTTGAAATGTTCCAAAAAATAAAAGACTTCTAATAACTACCTTGAATAATCAACTTTTTTCAGACTTTTTTTCTTTCAAAAATTTTCTTAATCACTAAATTTGATACTATAATGTATTTTAGTTAACTAAGTATATCTTTTCATATGGATTGTAAAAAATCTTTATTGAATATATGTTTTTAAAATGAATTATAATTTTCTATAACATTTTAGACCATTCCAGTAAGTTTTAGAAAAAGTGTTCCGAATTACGTAAAAACCCCTTATCCAGACTGCCTGAGATCCCAAGCAGTCCAGATAATAGATCCTGTACTGTATATTAACTCAGTCAATACTACAATTTATGACAAGATACATCAATTTCAATGTAATGTAAAATTCTTCTCATTATTCTTCTTGCCTTAGTAACCAAGTATTTAAAAATCTAATCATTAACTATTTGCATAAAATCAAACGCCTGGATAGTAATAAGTGTACATAATCACATATTAATTGTCTAAAAAGTCTATGTTTTATGTACAATTTTCCTACCTTATTTGTAGATCGCAGTATAAGTATGATACTCAAAAGTAGTGGAAACACTATAAAATAAACACTGCCCAGGTGGGTAAAAATAAACACTTGCAACTACACTAGAAAAATAGTAACTTTGGTTAAAAAAAAAAGTTTTTTAGAAAATGTTATTTAAAAACCGTTGTCGGTAGGAAAAGGAAAAAAAAATTAAAAATACTAGTAAAACTATTAATGCAGATATCTAAAAAGCAAAAAAACAAACAACCTATGGCTCCTAGAAATAGTGTTATCCCTATTTTAAATGTTTTCAATCATAGTGGTCATTTCAAGGTTCCTTTCTGAACTCTTGGGTTTAACCTCTCACCGATCACCATCTACTTCACTCCCTTTCAACTGATCCATTCCATCACACTTTTAGTCTCGCATGAAGAGAATTCAAGCTGGTGGTCGTTTCAAGACTTGTGAGTAGCCTTTTTAGATGTATGCATTTGTGTGTTGTACTTTTCATGATTATGAGTTATTTTATGGTATTTTAGTTGAATATTATTGTCGTGTTGTTTCTCTGTGGATCTTGCTTATTCTATTTTTGGACACAGATTGCATAAATTTTTAATCATGTGCTTTTATGCAATCATAGAAACAAACCGGATTTTAGAATAATTGTCTAGAATGTGCCTCTGAAGACATTTCTGGCAGATATACTATTCACTGATTTATTTTATTTTTCCTGGTTATACAATGATTTACTTTCTCAGCCCTTTCTCATCACTTTTTACTTTTAATGTAAAAGTAAATTAAATAAGTGTTATTTTACTACCCGTGGTTTGCTGCTGTGTTTACAGATATGCACTCCTGCACATTTTATTTTTATCATTTTAATTTATATATATATGTCCCAAAAAGATTAAAATGCGCTTTAATTCTTTACCTGTTGGAGATAAGTGGGCAATGTTAATTGTAAAAATGTTGAAAGTAAGGTAGGAAATAAAACTATTTTAATGAAATAGTCCTCCCATTAATTTTCAAAAAGTTACACTTTTTAATTTTTATACCACCCCCTTAGACAAATTTGGTCAATCAGAAATTTTTTATTTTTAATGCAACAAGATCATTTAAAAAAACTGCATATCTGTATCTCTAAAATCAACTGAATTATGATAAAGGAAAAAATCTGACTTATGCCACTTTCCGTACCATGTAAAAGTCTGTTTCATCAGTGAAAATAGGGATCATAAACAAATTGGCAATGGAAATTGTTTAGATAAAAAAAAGTAATTAAAAGTACTTAAGAATCCGTGATTGCATTGTGAGCCTATGTGGAATTCGCAAAAATGTCTATTATGTATTATTATCCAATTTTATCTTTTTTGTGATATGTCACAAATTTACATTTCTAATTTGATATATGGTCCCCATTCACAATGTTCAATTTTCAATTAAATATAACTTGCTCAATTTTAAAGATACAGATTGATATGTGAGTCATCACACGTCAGGTATTGACGCTATATAGACCGATCTCGTAAAGTGGGGTAAATAAAGAAATACATAATACCAGTAATTAAAATGAAGAGGCTTAATTTTAAACAATAACAAAGAATTTATTTCGTTAAGATAAAACCTTATTTAATAACTATTAACATCTGGTAAATTTCATATACCAACATCTTTAGTGTAGTACATTAAAACAATCAAATCCCCTCATTCTATGATCATAATATGAGCATTACAATTATTAACCTATTAATGTGCATTAACTCACTATTCTTACTAGCCTACGTCTTAATGGCCCAGGTTAACCTTATTTAGGAGGGTCAGAGAGATAATAATAATCAAAGTGCAAAAATATGTGTAGAATTGTCCTACCTCGATCATCTTTGCCGATGTCGGACTTTATGACCGCGCGCTCCGGCTCTGTCCCGTGGGCTCGCTCTCTCCGAGATCCGTCGCTCTTGCGACCTTTTCTTTTCACTCACAAAATTCAAGTCCTCTATTTCAAAAACTTAAAGTCCAAAGTTGCTCTCTGTCTCTACCCCCTTAACAAGGCGCCCCTGTCCATAATTGGCTAAGTAAATTAAGGGCTACGCCCTTCAGGCTGTATTATTGGTCAAGGCCCCCCTGAAATATGAGATATGCAGTCTCCAGTTTTAAAATCGTTGAAAGTTCTCACGAGAATTTTCCCAAGGTTCAAGTGATATGAATTGACTCTGGGGTCAAGAAGTTCAACCCCTTTCGTTTGTTGTAGCACCTAACGCTGACATGAACTTGAGAAGCACCCTCTCTTTTCGAAATGAATGTCCGGTGCAGCTGCGTTAGAGGGAATGTCACAAAAATTGCCTCACTTCATGAGGGACCGTCTTCTTAGGTCCACTTCCTTTTTCAAAAGAGCAATGTTATGTTGGGAATTGAAAATTACAATATAACAATTACCCTTCTTCCCCCCCCCAAAATTTGGTGGGAAAAAAGCCAATTACAAAGTGCCAGCTCATAGTTGCTTCAGGCGTGTCCACTGTGTAGTCCAACAACTCGTCTTGCTCTCATCTGTATCTACTGTAAAAATGCACTATATACACATATACACAAATCATATTATCATATATATACTCTTATATGCCATCAAAAGAACACGAAAATACTATACAAAAATACAATTCTCAATGTGTCTGCAAATGACGATATCTGTGTCGTTCAGTTGTACTTAATATCGATTAAAAGTCTATTCATGTAAGCACAAGTTCGTCCACTGGTGATATTTTTTTTTTTTTTTTTTTTTTTTTTAAACAATATAGTTCCACAAAAGTTCAAGGTGTATATCTGTAAAATTGTTCACATATGATAACCAAAGTCACTTTGACCGTCAATTGGATACTTGTTGGGATCAGGGACTTACGCATATGGTCCCTAATAATATCACTTTGTCCCCTTGTAGTTATGATGGAAAGTGTAAAATATCTTTCCTTTGGAAAAAAAAACACTGATATCACTGCACACTTGGAAACCGCTGAAATGTAAATCGCTCCACTGCTGGAACTCGTTGCAGAACTGGATCGCTGTCTAACTGGACTTCGCTGAACTGTAAGGCGCTGAACTGCTGGAGTCACTGACCAAATGAGAATCTTTGTGCACCAGGAATCGTTGAGCAATGTGAATCGGTGATCAACAGGAATTGCTGACCATTTGAGAATCGTTAGGCAACCGGATCTGTACGCTGTCTCATGTTTTGTTTAGGACAATCAATACATATACATTACACTCAAGCTTATTAAAATACTCTCTTCTCTTAAAACTCCCTTAAGTATCATTTTTTTATAAATTCAATTTCTATAATTTTAATTTGTCACCCGGCACACGAAACATTACAAAAAAAAACTCTCTTTTTTTTTTTTTTCAAACTCCTTTTAAATTTGTTAACACTCTCAAAAATTGCCCCATTGAAATTTCTACACTTTATCTACTTTAAATCCTTCCATATACTATATACATTTTTTACTTAAATTTGCTACTCTCTTCAAACTTAAATTTTTCAAATTCCTACTATTTATTTATTTTACATTTCTCTACCTTATGTATATATATATATATATATATATATATTTTTTTTTTTTTTTACATTATATACACTTCTTATCTAACATCCAATCCATCATGTGTTCTGAACCGGACATGCCATAAATATAACTCATGTACATATTTATAATAAAATACTTAAACAATTACACTATCCTCTCAAATACTATCAAAATAAGACTTATATAGGTTCAAAAATTTCCGCACAATACTTTAAAATTTTCCTACAAACTGAGATGACAGAAAAAAAAACCCATGTAATCATTTAATTATTATCCTACTGAAAATCTTATAACTCCCCTGCGATTCTATATTACACTATCCATAATTATACATTTTCTTTCACATATCCCCTGATTTAATCCAAATCTTATACTTGGATACGGAATTTCCCGAATTCCTTACATTATTCACTTTCCCACTTAATGAAACCATACTTAAATTTTTTTCGTAAATCTTATCACTCACTGAAATTCTCTCAATGCCTACAAAATTACGAATTTTCTCTCAAAAACCATCTAACTCAATTCAAATCCCATACTTGAATACCAAAATGTACATTTTCTTTTCTTATATCCCCTGTAATTGAATGCAAAGTCTCCTGAATTAATTCATTTCTCCTCTTTCCTTTTTTTAACTTCCCAAACTTTTGTGTAACATATATTCTAGCATCTAAATTCCCTGTTCAAACAGAAAAATCTAGTCCCCAGAGAAAATCAAGTAGTGGTATACAAGGTCAACATGTCCTTCTGCCATTGTGTCATTTTCCCTGGAAAGCGGTCCCCTTTCTGGCCTGCGGCTAATACGGGCATTTCTTCGTGTAACTTCCCATGGCCAATTAGCTGTACAAATTTTTGAAGATGTCGTTTTGGCAAAATGGTACAAATTTTCTCGTCTACGTTTCCGCCATGTTGTGTTCAGTGGCTTATGAATTGTGTGATGTGGAAGTGCTCTACCGAGGCCCCCCAAATGGATTAAAACTCTGGAATTACACACTTTCCAAAGGATAAATTAAAATGCGGTTAGTGTTAATTTGTTCTTCCATTGTATTTTATTATTATATCATGTTTATTCCCGCGTTCTAGCGTTACCTTCGAAAGTTCGTCTCTCTCAAAAATTTTATATGTGCGACCCTATCAAAATATATGTAGAAACGCCTTTTTTTTTTTTTCAAATGCTTTTTATTTAATCTACAATTCGCGTATGTTTATTAAAATTATCTATTCATTTTAAATTATAATTTGCGTATAATTTTCATTACCATTATCTTTTTTCCTTTGAACTGCCATTATGATTTTTAATTAAAATTCTCTATCCATTTTAAACTCTAATTTTAATTTTTAATTACCCATTGTTTAGTTATTTGAATTACAATTTTTATTTTTAATTATGAATTATTTATTTATTTAAATTCCAATTTTTACTTTTAATTAAGAATTATTTATTTATTTAAACTAGAAAAAAAAAAATTTTCTTCTTTTTTTTTTTTTTTTTTTATTTACCAATTATCTAATCATTTTAAACTATAATTCTATAATTCTTATTTCCTCACGCGTATTCATCCAACTATGGTTGATCAGTCCGCTAATTACATGAAGAGCGCGTGGAGAAAGTTTACTTTTGTTTTAAAATTTCACTGTTCTTTGAAAAGAGTTTTTTTTTTTTTTTGAAATTCAAAATATCCCTTTATTTAATATTCCTAATCATCTTACCCATCGAAATTTTTATTGCCTGGAAATCAAAATTCTCTTAAAAAAAAAACCTTCTTTTTATAGAGTTATAACGACTTTTTATAGAATTCTAACGATGTCCCCCTTTTGCTTTTTTTTTTTTTTTTTTTTTTTTCATGAAATGTGACGTGTCTCCTCTGTTATTTATGTTCTTTCCAAAATTTGAATTCAATATATCCACATCTTTAACCTATCAACCCTAAAATTTCTTTTGTCCTACAACGATACTTGTTACTTATTTTGTAACAATTATTTATTTTTTTAAATCACAATTTTTATTCATAATTCCCAATTATTTATAGTTCCATATTTATTTAAACTTTCTTGTTCATTTAAACTTTCAACTAATTAATGTATGATTTATTTAAAATTTCCTCATTTTTTTTTTTTCTTATTTCACAATTTGTTTACACTTCCTTAATTAATGTAATATTTATTTAAACTTCCTTAATTTATAATTCAATGTTTATTTAAAATTTCCTTTATTTACAATCCAATATTTATTTAAAATTTGTGTTCCATATTTCGCGTTGCATTTTGTGAATGGCGATTTTTCTTTGTTACTAATATTTTCAAAATTTTGGATTACGGTTTGTCCGCGCTCTTATCTATGTTTAAGCTTCTTTCGTGTTTTAAATGAATCAATTTAAATTTAAATTCTTTAAAGATCTCAACGCGTATCTGTGATTAGGCCTAACCGGTGTTGGAAGAAGTACTGTGCGTGAACAATTTGTACTGCTTATATCGTCACCTTGTGAATTTCCCGCTGATTCATCCTTCCTTTGCGTGCTTCCCCGATCCATTTGTATACAACCCCCATCTATTTGTGTTGGTCCCTCTTGCGCATCCCGTTCTATTTCCCCCGCCTTTTCATTCGTGTTTGCTTCAATTTGTGTACAGTCCCCCTGTTCTGAAAGTTCCAAATTCTCGTGTGTTTCTAGCGTGCTATGTCTGCCTGAGTCCCCCCCTGCTGGAAGAATGTTTGCGTTCGGAGAGTCTTTTGGAGGGATGATTGCATTCTCTCGTGCGCTCTGAGTTGTTTCGTTTTGTACTTGTGCGGTAACTGGTTTCGCGGATCCAAGAGTAAGAGTGTTTTCGTGCGTATGGTGTGGTTTCGCGTTGTGTGCACTGGTTTGACAAGACTCTCTGTACTGTCCGTTTGCTATTTCCTCTTCCAACATGATAAACGGAATATTCTCATTTTGACCGTGGTCTTTCTTTAGTTCCGGTTTCGGTTCAGAGTTTTGTGCGTTTTTAGGAGTGGGGAGAAGAGGTGACTTGTATTTGTTTATGTAGGGCATTTTTAGATGTGGCTTGCGGTCGGGAAGAGTCCTTAATCTATTTATGTGGGCTTTTATGATTTTAGAATTTGGTTTGTCACACAGTTTTATTTCATATATAAATCTATTTATTCTATTAATTACTCGATAAGGTCCCGTGTGGTTCCCCTTTTTATACCGATTATTATTGTTTTCCATGAACACCCTGGACCCGATTTCCAAATCCCTGAATTTAGCTCTTTGGAGTTGTTGACTTTCTTGGCGTTCTTTCGCGAGAATTAAATTTTTATTTGCCTCCTTAAATGCGTTATTCATCACTGTTATTTTTTTTGATATATAATCCTGATATGTTGTTTCTGTATTATTTTCTGTTACATTAGTTTCAAAAAAAGTTGGAAGGTCTCTTCCAAAAAAAAGAAAGTTTGGTGTTTCTTTGGTGCTTGAATGTACCGTCGCGTTGTACACAGCTACGTGGCATTGTACTGCAGTATCCCAGTATGGCGAATTCTCCGCTAATGTCGCTAAGGTGTGTTTCAATTGTTTGTTAGTAACCTCCACTATACCGTTAACCCATGGCGAACGTACCGATGCTATTCTGGCAACTATTCCAAGTTTCTCTGTCATAATTTGATGTATATTAGATGTAAATTGAGAGCCTGCGTCCGATAACACTGTCTTAGGACATCCCCAATTCATAAAGTAATTTAAGAGTCTATCAGCAACCGTAGTGGCCGTTATATCCGGGATTGGAAACATTTGTATATGTTTGGAGAAATGGTCTACCACCGATAACACATATTTATTATTTGAAGTGCTAGTTTGAAACGGTCCGCAAATGTCTGTTGACAAAATTTGCACGGGCCCATCAGGTATAGGATTTCTTCCCAGGGGAACGGGCTGATTTTTTCCCTTTTTCTTTCTACACTGTTCGCAAGATGTAATAAAATTTTGTGTGTCACTGTACATACCATTCCAATAATACCTATCTGATAGTAATTTGTAAGTTTTATCAATCCCTGCATGTGTTACGTGTGTAATCGCTAAAATTTCTTTCTGTAAATTTCTGGGTATAACTATCGTTTTGTTTAAATTGTCTCTCCAAGGTCTGTCCTTCCAGTTTCCTACGTGCATTAATAAATTAGTTTCCTCGTCAATATATAATGTGTCATAATGTTTACCCTCTTTAAAATTCCGATTTTGTAAATTTTCTCTGATTATTTTTAATTTTGGATCTTTAATTTGTTCCTCTAAAATTCTATCTAATGCCGGGATTTCTGTTATTATGTTTATCTGTGCAATATAGACACTATCCTCATTCACATATCCATTTCTTTTCACCGTGTTTTCTCCCTTAATTTGTTCTATCAGGTTAATTTCTCCCCTTGGATTCTCAATGTTTTGTTTTCTCTCATTCTGCTCTGTTTGTTTACTTTCAAAATCATCTCTACTTAAAAAATCCGCTAATAAATTATCTTTACCCGGGACGTGAATAAATTCATAATCGTATTCAGATATGTCTAAAAGCCACCTCTGTAATACGCTGGGAGGGTTTTGTATTTTTAAATGCTGTCCCAAAGGTAAATGGTCAGAAAGCACAAAAAACTTTCGGCCGAAAAGGAAATTTCTAAAAAATTTCATTCCCTGATGCATAGCTAATAATTCAATTTTCATGGCCGGATACTTTTGCTCCTGTATCGATAATTTCCTGCTAAAATATGCAATCGGTTTTAAAATCCCATCTCTGTATTGTAAAAGAGCGCCTCCTATGGACTGAATGCTGCCATCGATATTCAGATAAAAGTCTTTGTCAAAATCTGGCTGTATCAGTAAAGGTTTCTTGAAAAAACATTCTTGGAGTTCCTGAAATGCCTCCTCACATTTATTATCCCATTTAAATTTATTATCCTTTCTTGTTAAGTCTGATAAAACCGCGGTTAATTGAGCATAATTTTTTATTGAATTTCTGTAAAAATTACAAATGCCTAAAAATCTTTTTAATTTTCTTAAAGTTTTTGGTACTGGAAAAGAAGTGATTTTGTTTATATTTTCATCTGTTGGTGTAATGCCTTTTTGACTAATTTCAAATCCTAAATATGCTACTTTTTCTACAAAAAATTTACATTTGCTGGGTGTCAGAGTTAGGTTGTATTTTCTTAATTTATCGAATACTAATTTTAATTTATGTATTAATTCTGAATAAGAGTTAGCCGGGATTATTATGTCGTCGATGTAAGCTTGTATGTTTTCCTCTCTTAAGTCCGCTAAAATGGTGTCCATAACCTGTTGAAAAATTGGAGCGGAGCTTACATGTCCAAAAACTAGTCTTTCAAATTGGTAATTGCCATAGGGCGTTGTAAAAGCAAATAATTCTTTTGTGTCTTCAGGTAGAACCAATTGGTTGAATGCAGAATGAAAATCCAGTTTCGAAAAGTATCTGTGTCCGGCTAATTTAGTTATAATTTCATTCACACGGGGAATTTTGTAAGGAAACAGAGTGGATATGTTATTAATTAATCTCAGATCTAAACATAAGCGGTACTCTCCACTTGTTTTACGCACTAAAATCATCGGCGATGCAAAATTTGATTTTGTTCTGGCAATTATCCCTGCTTCTTCTAACTCTTTTAATTGATTTTTTGCGGTATCCTGCAGTGCGTACGGAACGTCGT
This sequence comes from Amaurobius ferox, assembly GCA_951213105.1. Lineage (NCBI taxonomy): Eukaryota > Metazoa > Arthropoda > Arachnida > Araneae > Amaurobiidae > Amaurobius > Amaurobius ferox. Next base: position 11,616,156 of record OX578133.1, read on the forward strand.
ATGGCCTGGAACGTATTGCGTGGTCATGTGCAAGCTTTATCACCGGTTTTACGATGTCCGTCGCTCCTAAAGTTTTTAATGATTTTGAAAAAACGTCCGAATATTGCATTACAAATTTGAGGAAATCTTGTTTAATGTTTGGGTCCATGTGGTCAGTATTAAAATCTTCTGTTTTCAAATCTTTTTTTCTTTCTTCAATTATCTCCGGTTTAGCCTGTATTAAATTTATCATCTCTTCGTATTTATGTGTCCGTTCACTAACTTCTGGTTCTTTAATGTCCTGTTGTTGTATCGTAAAATCTGTCGTAATGTTTCCTAAAGCCATGTTTTTATTTAATGTAATTGTCGCATTCGTGTTATTCTGAACTTCAATTTTAATTTTGTTCTCATTCATGTGGTGTATTCCATAATTCATTACAATGTATGATTTTTCTTTGGGTTCGAACGAAACCTCTGTTCCATTTTCTAGACTTTCCTCACTATATACTACAACATTCTCCCTCGAATTCGGTTTGATTTGTACTTTTCTTAAAATTTTGGCTAGATTCGGTCTTTCCTGTATTATCTCATTTATTTGTCTATCAATTTGCCTATCAGAATTTAAAATTATTTCTATGTCGCCCATCTTCAGAATGTTCTTTTGTGTATTCAAAATGGCTTGATTTTTCTGTAAAAAGTCAAAACCCAATACTCCCTTAAATTTTTGTGTAAATCTTGCTGTTGTGACAAAAAAAATATGTTTGAACTGTTTTCCCTGAATTTTAAATGGAATTTCCACAGTCTTTATATATTCAATACTATGTCCTGTTAAAGTTGATATTGTAACACTCCTTGACACATATTTAATTTTGACATTATCTTTAATTTTATTGAACAATTCTAATGATAATACACTAACGCTCGCTCCAGAGTCTATCATGAGTTCGCTTTGTATATTTTTAAATTGAACTATTATTGTTGGCAATTCTGTTTTTTCAATTTGTTCTCCTACCGATGCCATCGTTTCCTCATGTTTTTCAGTACTTTCATCGTTATGTATCTCCAATTTCTTATTTTCTGTTTGTACAGGAATTTCAATTTTTCTCGGGAACTTTACCCTGTAATTTTTCTCTCTTTGTAAGTTATTATTTAAAGCTCCCACAATTAGTTTAAATTATCTCTTCTATTAGGGAAATTTCTGTATTCAAATCTTGTATTCATCTCTCTCCCATTGTTTCTTTGCCCGCCCGATTCTCTGATTCTGTTTTGGTTTGACTCGTCCCTATTATATCGTTGTTCCCTAGAAAATCTACTTTGTGGAGGGGGTGCCGCATAGTAATTTCTGCTCTGTTGATAGTTTCCAAAGGCGTGGTTTGGCCTATAATCGTATGTGTCCGGCTGGGAGGAGTAAGTTCTGTGGTCATCATACGGCTGGGTTTGAAATGACTGGGGAGGAGACTGTATTTGATTATGCCACTGTGTCCTCGCGTTGTTTATGTTTTGACTCTGTGTTTGCTTAAAAAGATCCGCTTTGTATATTCGGCATTCTCTCATGAAATGTCCCTGTCTATTACAGTAGTGACATGTTACGGGTTTTTTTGTTTGTGTCGTGGGAATTTGTACTTTTTCTTGGATTTTTAATGTGTTTATTTCTTGGGTAATTGAATTTAAAATATGTGCGTTAAATTCCTGTTGCTCTTTGCGGAGCGTCTCAATTTCTTGTCTATATGTAGCACTATTTACATTTGCCGTTATCGCAGCTAAATTTGCCTGTTCCAAGTTTGTGGCTATTTTTACAGCTTCATCAAAATTTTGTGCATTAGTTTTTATTATTTCTTTCTGGAATTCAGGTGTTACCGCCTCTAAGAATTTACTTAACCTTAATTTATCCATAATCTGTTGTGTCGCTTCACTGTGCTCTGTGTCGCCAATATAATTTAAAGTTAGTGTTGTTATTCTGTGTGCTAGCTGCTTAATCGTTTCTCCCTGTGTCTGTTTTGCGGTCGTGAAAAGGATCTGATTTGTTGTAATGTTCGGTTTTTCTGTAAAGAACTCTAATAACCTATCCCTAAATTTTTCGAAAGATGTTTCCCTTCTTAATTCTTGTGACCCTATATAAAATTTTCTTGCATTCCCTCTTAACCGCGATTTCACAATTGCTAACTTTTCCTCCTCTGACCAATCCCCCAAGCTGCTTAAAGATTTGATCTGGTCAAAAAAAATTTCTACATCATTCTCTATGCCATTGCATTCCCCTAATAGGTGTATAAGTCCTGGTAACCTGCCCCTCGTTGCTGGATGATTTTCTCCCCTTTCCGTCATTCTAAATTTCACTTTCTCGCAAAAATTCTATATCTAAAATTATCTCCTGTTTTTACACCTCAAAATGTTCCCCCAAAATATTTAAATACAATATCACATAAATTCAAAAACATAATTCTAATCATTTCACTATCTACGCATGCAAATACTTCAATCCTCATAATTAACTCCTCAAATATTACACAAATATTTATATAATTCAAAAGTTTCTTAAAAGTTTCAAGTTCCCTAATAATTATATTTTCACATACAATATGGCATGTCTCATTGAGAACACATAATGATTCGTCACTTTGTTTGCTTCTCATACTGTGAAATAAATTTTCTTAAGTTTATTTATATTTATTTTAATTTTAAAATTATTTCTTTAATTTAATCCTTATTTTACACAAAAAAAAATTTTATTCAATATTTTCATTTTTCATTAATTCCAAATATTTTTATTCTCTTCATTAAAATTTAAATTCTGGCATATAACAGGTCTAAAACAGCAAAGTCGCCAGAAGGGTGAAATAATTTTGAATCCAGGTTTGATTGGTCATGAGCACCAATATGATAAGGGTGCAATAATTTTGAGTCCAGGTTCGATCCTGGTCACGGCACCAAAATGATATGTGAGTCATCACACGTCAGGTATTGACGCTATATAGACCGATCTCGTAAAGTGGGGTAAATAAAGAAATACATAATACCAGTAATTAAAATGAAGAGGCTTAATTTTAAACAATAACAAAGAATTTATTTCGTTAAGATAAAACCTTATTTAATAACTATTAACATCTGGTAAATTTCATATACCAACATCTTTAGTGTAGTACATTAAAACAATCAAATCCCCTCATTCTATGATCATAATATGAGCATTACAATTATTAACCTATTAATGTGCATTAACTCACTATTCTTACTAGCCTACGTCTTAATGGCCCAGGTTAACCTTATTTAGGAGGGTCAGAGAGATAATAATAATCAAAGTGCAAAAATATGTGTAGAATTGTCCTACCTCGATCATCTTTGCCGATGTCGGACTTTATGACCGCGTGCTCCGGCTCTGTCCCGTGGGCTCGCTCTCTCCGAGATCCGTCGCTCTTGCGACCTTTTCTTTTCACTCACAAAATTCAAGTCCTCTATTTCAAAAACTTAAAGTCCAAAGTTGCTCTCTGTCTCTACCCCCTTAACAAGGCGCCCCTGTCCATAATTGGCTAAGTAAATTAAGGGCTACGCCCTTCAGGCTGTATTATTGGTCAAGGCCCCCCTGAAATATGAGATATGCAGTCTCCAGTTTTAAAATCGTTGAAAGTTCTCACGAGAATTTTCCCAAGGTTCAAGTGATATGAATTGACTCTGGGGTCAAGAAGTTCAACCCCTTTCGTTTGTTGTAGCACCTAACGCTGACATGAACTTGAGAAGCACCCTCTCTTTTCGAAATGAATGTCCGGTGCAGCTGCGTTAGAGGGAATGTTACAAAAATTGCCTCACTTCATGAGGGACCGTCTTCTTAGGTCCACTTCCTTTTTCAAAAGAGCAATGTTATGTTGGGAATTGAAAATTACAATATAACACAGATATGCGGCTTTGTTTTAATGATCTTGTTGCATTAAAAATAAAAATTTTCTGATTGACCAAATTTGTCTAAGGGGGGGTCGTATAAAAAGTTAAAATGTATAACTTTTTGAAAATTAATGGGAGGACTATTTCACTAACGTAGTCTTATTTCCTACCTTACTTTCAACATTTTTACAATTTACATTGCCCACTTATCTCCAACAGGTAAAGAATTAAAGTGTTTTTCAATCTTTTTGGAACACTGGTCATTTCCTATGACAGCAGGAGCACTCTCGTTGTTATCCCAAGCACATTGGTAGCAAATTTGTACATCAGACTGGTGATTGAACAGGTTGTGCTGCCATTTATGAGCAGTATTCAAGAGGGTGTTTTCCAACAGTATAACGCTCGTCCTCATACCGCTGCTGTCACCCAACGTGCTCTACAGAATATCAACATGTTGCCTTGGCCTGCAAAATCACCAGATCTTTCTCCCATTGAGCACGTATGGGACATTATTGGAAGCGTCATCCACAACCAGCATTAACCGTTGTTGATTTGGCTGACCAAGTGCAACAGGCATAGAACTCCATCTCACAAAATGACATACGGCACCTGTACGACACAATGCATGCACATTTGCATACTTGCATTCAAAATCATGGCAACTACAGCAGTTATTAATGTACCACCATTTCACATTTGAAATGGCTCTTCTCGTGCATACTCTAACCTGTGATCTGGAAACTTTAATCAAATAAGTATGTTACCTATGCAATTGCTTTGCCTAAATTTCATTCCTCTAAACTAATTTCTTCTTGGTGTTGGGATTTTATTTTCCGCCAGTGTATATATACACATGTACACACACAAGATATTTCAAAAAGTGAACAGGAGAAGTTTTCTTTTAACTGATGGTTGTAGATACATAGTTCCAATTGCCAAATTGCTTTAAATATGGCAGCAAATTATGAAGAAGTAATTTAAAGATGTTCAATATTTTTGTAAAAAATTAACTTTTTATACAGCCACTGTAACGAAAAAGTCAAATTACAAAAATGCTATCCATACCATATTCAGCAAAACTGATAAAAATTTAGCTGTCATATGATCTAATTTGACATATTTATATATAATTGATAAATATTTTCATTAGAAAATAAGGGGTCATCCTCAAATCAAATTTGGTTAGAAATAGTTACTAAAACTTTTACTAATACAAATTCATTTTATTATACAGATCTATTTTATACAAATTTAATTAGCAATATTAATATCATAAAATGATGTGTTGAAAACTACATTTTTCTCACTTACGTACTCTCCATATCGCAAATGTTGCTAAAAATAGTTCCGGCAAGGAGGAAAAGTCAAGTATCATGGAGATAAAATCAAATTCATTAACTCCATGGTGGATATATTTGTTCCATATCAGATAAACATACTTTCAATGAGTTACAGAATATTTAGTTTGTGAAACGAAATAAAGAGCTTCTATTTTCTAGAAAAACCATATATATATATTTTTTTTTATAGAATGGGTGCATCGTTTGTTTGATGCCTCGATCACTTTGTAGCGTAGTGGTAAAGTGACGTCATGAAGTTTTTCACTGCAAAGTGAGTGGAAGCAAACAAATGTTGCTGGTAATTTTATTTTCAATCTTTTTAGCAGTCAATGTTCTTAGATCTATAAAAATTTCCCTTGAACTAAGAAAATTGAGGGATTATTAGGGATTTATGGAAAAAGCTAAGGAATCTAAAGAAATTTGCAGAGTTTTTGAAATTTTTTCTCGTTTAATAGTATGTTTATAATTTTCAATTTTTGGTTTTCATTTTCACATATGTTTGAAATTCATAACATAAAAATTAAATTTTGGCATTTTCAGTTAACTGTTTCGTTAACTGTACGTGCTCATTATAAATAAACTGTAACCATGTCAAAACAGCTTGCTTTGATTTTTTTCACGGAGGTCTGCTACGATAATGCTGAAGAGGTGACACAGGTGTTAAACAAATGTTTCCGATTTACAACATATTCCTTAATTGTTTTCCTAGGATACAGGGGTTTAAAATCTTTTATAAGATAAATAAAACATAGATTCCTACCATGTTTTTTTCCAGACATTTACAATTATCAAGCAATCTGGGGATGTTGGGAGAGGGGGGGAAATGCATGATTTTCATTTTTTCCACATAAAATGGATAGATTTAATTGAGAAAGGGCTAGTTTTCTTGGAAGCGAAATTGTTTGCAGTATTTCTTGGGGACATGAAAATTTTTAGTACTCAAGTTGTTTTTATCTTAGATATCTAAATCAGTCTGAGAGCTGTTAGCTTTTACTTCTCAGTTGTGACACATTTTAAGAATTACGACTTTGAAAATGTATGTAATTATGTTAAACAGTGTAACATTAAAAATACTTTATGGCATATACAGGTATGTTGCCCACCTTGTACTCTTTGTATCAATTTTTGGAGCAGGCAAAACTGACTTTTGGGGCAGCATAAAATGCTTCGGAACAGGAGATTTACAAACTTTATTTTGGAATTTACAAACTTTAGAAGCACTAAATTGAAAATATGTTCATACCTAATATCTGTGAAAAAGTGTGTTAAAAAAATTAACTAGTCTGCATACATTGAAGTACATTAGCAAAATATAAGTCAAAACAATGACAATGCTGACTGCACAAAACTGAACATTTACAAGCATATTCAATTTGGGGGGAAAAACAGCCAATGTGTTTATTCAACCTACAGCTCATTATTTAAAATGAAATTCTCGTAGTTTTCCAGATTTACTGTATTGTCTTTAGCAAAATTCAAGATAGCGCATACTGCTATTTTAACAACATTTTCACAAAATATTAATTTTCAATAAATTGATATCTATTTATAAGTACATGAAGGTAGAAAAGAAATAAAAAAAATCCTCTAAATGTTTTATGTAATTTTAAATACATACATATACAGCTTAGCCTTTTAAATAAAATTTTCTGTTTTGCAAAAGAGTCTTAAACTCAACTATTAAAATTGTTTTGAAACTTGGCATTGTGCATTTTCGGATTATGCAATTTTACAAAAATCAAAATTTATGCTATATTTTATGCACCAAATATGATTAAAAATTTAACAATTAAAAGATTATAGAACCTCCAAATCAATATTTTTCAATAAAAAAATTTCAATTATGATGTCTAAGTTTCCTTCTCTAAAGATACATTTTAGATAAAATATAAGTTTAGAAGAAGTTTTTCCCAAGTTAAAAAAGGGAGTGCACGTATATGTTGCTATGGTAATTAGTCTTTTCTGTTTCTGGAAAGGTATAAAATAAAGTATATTTTTAATAAATTTATAAATTAGTTAAAACTTGTTTCGAATTATTAATACACACTTTTATACCTTTACACTAATACACACTTTACACTAATACACACTTTTATACCTCCGGCCGTCCAAATAGATGCTCAAGTCCTTGTTGACGAGCCGGACGGTCTGGGTCTTCAACACTTTTATACCTGGGGCGCGGTAGCCCATTGGTTAGCGCGCTGGAGTTGCACTTGGTAGGCCCGGGTTCGATTCCAGCCACTGCCGCTGTGTTCACGCGGAGTACGATCACGTTAAACATGTGGATCCGTAAGTCCTTCCGAGAGGTTGGTGGTAGGGGAAGGAGGGTACGGTCCCTGTGGATGCCTCCCCCACTGGGTTCCGGTCTAAATTGGGTGGCACTTCCCGGCCATCCAAACTGTTACCTTACACCTTTCTGGTAGGTCAGATGGTCTGGGTCTCAACAACAACACTTTTATACCTCTACCCTTAGAAGGGGGATAAAAATAAATAGTTTTTAATGAAATTTTTTAAGGTGGGAAAAGTTGAAAAGAAAAAGAAAATTTTTTTCACGACTGTGAATATCAAAGCACAATTTACTTTTCTATGCAAGAATAAATAAATGTGTATGGCATATTAACTGTTTATTAATTTATTACTACACTATCTTATTTATTATTTAATGCACTATTCAATAAAAAATATACTTTAAAATAAACATTAACATAATAAAACAAATTTACCACTTCAAAATCTTGAAATTCAGTAAAACAGAGAAAAATGCCTTTAGATTCACTGCACAGCAAGGGAACATCATATTGCTAAAGAGTTAACTCTTATACTATTTGGTAAATTGAACAAAATATTTATTAATGCCTGAAAATAAAAACTGAATCAAGCAATTTTACTATTTATGAGAAAAAAATTAAGCTTTAGAATTAACCAGAATATGAAAATAAGGTGGTTAGTAAAGCTAATCATACTATTTATGTTGTTGAGACCCAGACCGTTCGACCTACCAGAAAGGTGTAAGGTAACTGTTTGGATGGCCAGATCATACTATTTATGTGAAAATAATTCAAGAATTAACTAAAATATGAAAATAAACTTATTTAGGCAAGCTAATGTGCAAGCTAAGAGGATGGACATGGATGGAAAAAGATAATTATGTACTCTCAGCAACGCCTGAGAATAAAAACTGAATTGCACAATTGTACTATTTATGGAAAATAATTGAAAAATTAACCTTTAGAATTAACCAAAATAAGAAATATGCTAATTTAGCCAAGTTAATGTGTAATAAGAGGATGGACATGGATGGAAAAAGATAATTGCATATTCTCGGCAATGTCTGAGAATAAAAACTGAATTGTGCAATTGCATAATTCAAGAAAAAAAATAATTTGTTTGGTAAAATATTTCTTTATTTTTACCCACATTATAAAAGTAAAATATTTTTATGGCTCTGATATGAAATCATTAGAAGACAAAAGTGGATGCAAGCTGATACTTTTGGACTCTCAGCAATGCCACTGGAAAATGAATTGAATGGTGCAAGTCCACCCCATTAATTCGCACATTTTACAGAAATAATCTTAAACATTGGCACTAGAAAATGTTTCTAAAGTGCCGAGGTACGCACAGCAATTGTGGGAATTTTGGAAAATTCGTGAATAATTTTTAATATACACAGAACTTTTCTTTTACTATTGAATATTGAGATTAGTGCAGTTTGGCACAAAATATTGAATATTGAGATTAGTGCAGTTTGGCACAAAATATACTGAAAACACAAAAATTGGTGCAATTTGTATCAGGACACTAGATTTGATGCAGTTTGGCACAGGGGCAACATCCCTGTGTATAGAATGATCATGAGAAAGTGTTAATGATAGCATTCTAAATAATGCCTGGCATAATCTGTGGTTGCAAACCTTATTTACTGATGACAGCCTTGATTTTGAAGGTTTCAAACACACTAAAACAGCAGCCTTAAAACACAAAATTGTTGGAATATACCAAAACAGTGTGTTTAAATTCACTGTGTCTGGAGGCAGAGGTCATTGAATAATACTCAAATACTGATAATGATCCACCCAAAGTTAGTGACAATAAAATTTGTGAAATAGTCTTGAAGCTGCAAGAGGAAGATAGTGACAGATAGCAATCGTGGTGATGTTGATGTTAGCAAAAAAAGTTTCCTTGGAAAATTTTTAAGAGTTACTGAATGATGTTATTAAAGGACTGAAACAAAGAAACTCTGTAACAGAACAAAAGCTTATATCCATTATGAAAATTAAAGAAAACTTATTTTGCAAGAACTGGAAGTAGCTGGTACTGTTTATTTCAACTGCAGGTATGACACTGGTGAAGTGTTTCAATTGAATTTTGATTTTTCTAATGGGTTTTGTTCACTGTGGCTATTAAAAAAATAACAGTATTTTAAACCTAACTTGTGGTTATTTGTGAAATTAATAACATTTTAAAAACTAATAATCCTAAATCATAAGACATAAAATAAAAAATATGCTTCGAAAAGACTTCACTATTGTTGGTTTATTTTAAGTAGATCTGTGAAATCTTAAAACAGATGTAAATGCAGTAATATTTGAACTTAGAACAGCTTACCATCATTAAGTCTCTTCCATCTCTTTCTCAATGAATCAACTTCCTTTTTGGTGACATCTTTATCTAATTCACAGCTAGAAAGTAAAGTTTCTCCAAGTTGGACAATATTTTCAAACTCTTGAAGATGAATGGATACATTTCCTTTCATATTCTAAAATAAAAATGCTTTATTTCACACTTCTCAAATATACAAAAAAAAAATAGTACAAAGAATATATTTATGGAAAATAAAAATAAATTTTTAAAGTAATTACAGATTTTTTTTTATCTGTTATGCTTAATTTTACTGTAATCAAACACTAAATTTGCTTTATAAAATGTCTTAGAATATCTGCTGCTGATAAAATTTTAAAGACAGCTTGAATTTTTTAAAGCAAAATGTATATATAAATACAAATAAAAGTATTTTAAATACCATATATATTTGCAGCATATAAGTCAAGAAATTTGAGACAAAAAAAGCTTCAAAGTATGTGTGTGTGTGGGGGGGGGGGGGGACTTCTACAGAGTCTAAGAAACATAAGTCTAAAAGTTCTTTAAAGGGCAGCATTTTGATACCCACCCACCCACCCACAGCCTGACAAAAGTCATTTCTGGTATCTAATGATCCCATTATTGAATTTACAGTGAAATCTCAACTTGTGTTTAAATTCCAATCAACATACTTTTCTTAGGCTACATCGCTTACAGCAAAAGTTTATTTATTCTACTGCAAAAAGCATAGCTATCAAGAGAGTAGTACAAGTTATAATCACTATCATCATACTTTCCTTTAGCTCAGTGCGAGAAAAGTAAAACAATGTGAATCATACCTAAAAAATAAAATTATTGATATTTAGCATTAAATCTAAAAAGAATTTCCAAGATAAAATAGACCATTATCAGCATTAGGCCAACTAACCTGATGTTAATAAAATATTCAATGCATTTTCCACTTAAACAATTAGCGATGCAAACAATTGGAGAATATATTACACACAGGTCTCGAAAATTGCAGGTCCCTGCTTACTGCTGGTGAATTAAGATTTTTTTCTGAACAATAAATAAACACATAATAAGACAACTAGAAATATTTCTTTTGTCAATAAATTTTTAAAATTTCAATCCTTATATATGCTAAATTACCAAATATAAAGTTCAATATAAACATTTAAATTAGTTTGAACAAAAACTATTATGTTAAAATAATATAACATTAATAATGGAAATATACATAAAAAGATTAATTCAATATATTGTATAGTTCTTATTTCTATTAAAGAGGAATATAAGATTTGAAAACAGACAATGAAGATCATATGAAATTTAAACTTAAAAATGACACAATTTTATAAACTCAATACATTATTTTAGAGAGTCAAACATACATCTGTAGAAATTATGTAAAATGTCAAGCTAAACAATATGCACATAATCATAAAAAAATTCAATATAAGTTAAAAATAAATTCAATCTTACTTGTAACTCTTTTAACTGTTTATTCAAAATGTCTTTTTGAAGGGCAGTGAGTGTGCATCTTTTAAATGCTTCTTCCTCTGTTTCTAACCAAATCAAAAATGATTGGAGGGACAATGTATATTTTTTACAAGTTTCTAAGGTACTACGTAAGCTAGTATTCCTAAAATTAACAGACATATTTTAGAGAGATAGATATAATAAAGAGCAATGTTTAAATACTTATGACAACAAATACCAGTATTGTGGTATAAAAAAACTAGAGATGGGTCAATAACACTTTTCAAGAATTCAAATATCAAATTCATATATTAACCAGATCTCTAATACTTGAATACCCCAAATAGTTGTCTCAAATTATTAATAAACAATAGTTAAATTTATTAAATATTCTTTATTAATTATTAGTAAATAAATTAATGAAATAAAATGCAAAAGTAAAAAGTGTTATAATAAAACTGCATTAATTTAGAAATAAAACTTTTTATGTTAAATTTTATTTATTTAACACAGCTTTTTAATTCAGGAGTTACAATCTATATAAATAAAATTGAAAATCTGACTGTTTATTTGTGTCTCTCTCATCATCATAGGAAAACAACTGCAATGAATTTCATTAAATGTTATGGGTAGCCATAAAATAGCCCCACTTAAAATTTAGGCCATGTTTCGAGTTTCTAGGACCAGGAGTTATCAAGATATTAATAAAAATTGAACCTCCCATAGAGATAGCATTGTAAGTGATATTTTTGCAGCAAGTTTATTTGAAGAAAAAAAAAAAATGATACAATGTTGCTAAGCAATTGAATTAAGCAAATGAGTTTATAAAACAGAAAAAACATGATATGTTGCTCAGCAACGGTATTAAACCCAATGAGTTTATATAGCAGAAAAATAATGATATATTGCTAAGCAATGGATTAAACCCAATGAGTTTATACAGCAGACTATTTTTATTCAATCCTTTCTGATTTAAATAATTAAGAAATCTATATAACAATAAATTTTATCTGAATTACATTTTTGACTGGATTATATCATTCAGGTTGAAAGGTTGTGGAGATTATTAATATTTCTGATTTCTTAAGTTATCTATTTTATTTGGGCAAATTAAACTCATTGAGTTCAGCCAATTGTTGAAACAGAATAAAAATGATATGTGCATATATTCTAATAACATTTTAGTGTTTTCATTTTGGCATATGATGATTCAATTTCATAGCACTTTCATTTGGCATATATTTATCCAATTTCATATTTTTAGTAAATATGTTTACAAATGGGAACAGGATCCTTTGTTCTTCAGGTCGGCTTTCAAAAATAATTTTGTATAGCGAGAACAGAGTTTCTTATACTTCTTTTAGGGAAAATTAAACATTTTGAATAATAATGTCATTTAGAATACTATAGAAATATGCAGATAACTATGAATTTTAAGTTTTTTTATATTATATATTCTGTATGAAGAATGGGTATGTTGCTAGTAATTAAAGAATTGTAAATGTTTCTTACCTGTAAATTTTTAAAGAAAATAAGCATTCAAACACATTTAGGATCTAGTCTGCTTTTTTTATCACAAATTAAACTAGAAATGCTGTAAAGTCTCTCTGAAATATTATTAATAGCAGCATGATTAAATTCTTCAAGTGAGCATAAAGACTGTTCTTTTTCCAGCAGTGAAAATATTTTCACTAAGTGGAACCATACTTTCTACGAGGCACTTTTGAATTTCTTTCCAGTATATCTTAACTTTATATTCCCGAACCAGATGCTAAATATGGCATAATATTTGAGGTACTTGAATTTCTTCTAGTGATGTTATATTCAAGGCCTCGAATTTCAAGTACTTCAAATACTTCCTGTTGTATTTACAGACAGTATTCACCCATCTCTAAGCAAAACATAAATGTAAACAAAGCACAAGAAAAGAAATACATTAAACACAACTGAATACTAGCACAAAATAAAAGTAGAGAGCAACTTGCATATATTAGGCAAGGGGATAGAATTTACTTGTTGTATCTGAGGCATATGTTTATATTACTGCTATTCCTTGCTGGAATTATTCTAAAACATGAAATAGGGGAAATAGTAAATGAGATTATGGGGAAATACTACATTAGAAATAGCACTGGATACCAGTATTTGAAATCAAGCATTTAATTAATTAAAAATGTTAAAATTTCTAACCTGTCCACTGCAATTTTCTTTAATTTCTCCCACAGTTTCTTAATACTATCAAGTTTGGTATTTAGTGAAGCAACATCTTGTTTGACAGTTAGCTTTGTAAGCATTTCAGCCCCTTTGTTCAAACACAAATGAACCTCATATTCCCTATTCATGATTTGCTTATAGACTGGCTGAAATACATACACCAAAAATATAATGAAAATAAATTTAAAATAATAAATGAGAAACAAAATATTAACATCATAAAAACAACTATTATTAGAGTATTATATATATGTATGTATACTATATATATATACACTCACAGACAATGAAAGTTGCGAACCAAGAAAGAAGTGTAGGATGGACCTGAAATTTTATTGATGGAAGGATACAGATGAATGATATACATGATCACAGAAACAGCATAGCAGAACACGTACAGAGGAAGCTGTGGTACACAGTCTGGTCATCCTCAATAGCGCATCGCACCACCTTGTGCTGTGATACAAGCAGCAATATGGTCTGGCATCGTGTCGAACAGACACCTGATGTTGTCCTGCGGCAGATGAGTCCACATCTCTTGGACATTACATTCCAAATACCAAAGATTGTGACAATGAAGCATCTGGCGTTTTAACTTGTTCCACACATGATTGATAGGGGACAGGTCTGGGGAGCGGGTAAGTCGTAGAAGCGTCTGGACATGACTCAAGCAGGTCTGAGCGACCCGAGCCGTGTGCAGCCGGGCATTATCCTGCTGGAATTGCACACCTGGAATCCCAGTAACAAATGGGAACACATGGAGCCATAGAATCTCATCCACATACCACTGGCTCATCAATGTTCCAGGTACCACTACTAGAGCAGATCGGCTATTGTAGGCTATGGCTCCCCAGCCCATGATGCCTGCAGTGGGACTGGTGTGGCGCTCGATAACGAGGTTGGGATTGTGGAGTTGTGCAGGGGACCTCCACATCCAGACACGCTGATCATCAGTCCCCAAAACGAAGTGGCACTCATTGCTAAACACTACACATCGCCATTCTGTGGCATTCCACGTTGCTCTGGTCCGGTACCACTGCAACCGGAGCCACCGATGTTCCCGTGTTAACGGCAGCACACGTAAGTGATGCTGGGATCGCAGATTCACTTCCTTCAGGTGTCTAGATATGGTTCGTGGGCACCAGGCCCCCCACATCAAATTGTGGGACAGGGTACCAAGTAGTGATGCGGGCTCCATGTATATTAAGGGAGTGATTACCCCCCCCCCCCTCCATGTATCCAACACATTTTCGCCAAAGTTAACTTTAAAATAATTTTTGCTCAGTCTTTTTAAATAATTTAAAGTTGAATTCGCTAGTTACAAAATAGTAAAACACAGTAGAAAAAACAAGCATGTAGTGAAATGAAAATGTAAATATATATTCATCAATAAAGTAAAAAAAGATCTATCCAAAATAACTTCCAATATCGTTATTTGATCAACTTCTATTCCTATTGCCACTCGCTTAACAAAAGCAGGATATGCAGATAAAACACTGTTGATCTTATGTATCAATCGATTTTTCATATCAAAATCTTATATATGCAAATATTCTTGTTGCAATAAATGATTTTTTAATAATGTGTAATAGTAGCTTGGATCTTCTAAATCAGTTGGTCTCTAATTTTCTTCAAATCAGCACTCCATAGGGTACGAAAAAGTTAAGTTTACTTAATATAAGAAGGCATGTGTGTAGTCTGTAGCGAGAAATCTAAGCTGCGGACAGCGACGAAATATGGTACAGAGGCGCTCCAGGACGTCCCGACAAATTCTACTCGATGAATTGTTTTTAATTTATATTAGTTTTTTAGTTATTTTATATTGAATCACGATTTTGAGCGATTTTCTCAAAAATCGGTTCCTTAGTGATCGAAAATGTTATTGCAGAGTTTCTATTTTGATACCATCGGAAAGATCGAAAAACGTTTTTTCTAACAATGTTTGAACCGAATCTGTAAGACAATTCCTTTAAATTTATTTTATTTTTAAATACATCAAAATTTGTATATTTTAGATTATTTGATACTTACATATGTGTGTATATCCTCGTATTCTAATGGAAATATTTTTAATTACTACATTATTTTATTCGCTGTGAATTTTTAAGCAAACGCATAAAATTTAAAATTGTAGATATCGTTAATGAAATGTGTATACTATTTTTCTCCCCGGTGGACAGTTGTGCGCATGCCCTTCAAAGCCTTGGAACTTACGATGTTTAAGTCTTCTCGGCTAGAAAAATAATTTCATTTTGTTTCTTTTATTTATTTATTCTTCTGCTTTCCATGGTTGTGCAACAAAAGAAGGAAGCGATTTGCAAATTGAGTGGTTTTTATCTGCATGTATTATTTAACTAGCGGAAGCTTATCTAGGACCCGGGCAACTCTAAGTAATTATTTGTAGTAGTATATAAATGTGCACTGGCAACGAAAAGTGACCTATCTACATCTTACGGCCTTCTGGTATGATTGATTTTCATTCTTCCTGCCCTCTACAGTAGTATGACAGGTTCAACAGTACATCAGTTGCAAAAAATTTCTTGAGTTATTTGATAATTTGAAAGAATCTACAAATTTTCTGCAAATTTTAATTGTTTTATTTACTACTCAGAGAACAAAAAAATTATGCACAGCCCCAGTAACTAAAACATCTGATGTATCTAATAAAAATGTTCTCAGCAAATGAAAATATTATGATATCCATAAACAATAAAAAAAAAACAGAACTTCCTTATGATGCAAACTCGTTGAAAATAAATAGGTTTTATGCTGACACTGATTAAAATAAGTATACCTAATCGCATGGGAATTATTTAATTATTTTGAGAGATATCACGCTCGTTGTAAGTAAAGTAATATTTCTAATACCTCAAAAGTGGTTTAGGACAAATCCTAAATATATTTTCAATTCATTTCTGGTTAAAAGTACTTAAATCAACCACCCAATTGGTAATAAATACCATATTTAACTTTTTTATAATTTTTTAAACTTAGATAAAGAAAACATGCAATATCTGGATGATGGAACATCCTATAAATGATGTAATTTGCTTTTTTTCATATAAAAATAAATTCCATATTAAACGGTCATTTCTGCACATATATTGGTAACATGAATATTTTGTATGTCTTTTCAATTTTAAGAATAAATAATTGATAAAGCCTTCTCCTGGTCCGACCTCACTGAAAATTAATAGGATTCTGATATTTACACGATTGAAATAATCGTACGATATTCTGTTTCATTATTTCAATCTGTGTTGTACTCATATATATTAATAAATTACTGGTTTGTACGTTTACAGGGATATTCTCAATGAGAAAATTCATCCAAATTTTTATACAAATTTTAAATGTATAGATTAATTTTACAGAACTATATAGTATTCCGATAAAATAAATAACGTTAATTCTAAAATCAATATTTTTAAGGCAATTAAAGCTAATATTGAAAACAATATAAGAATTCAAACAAACCTTAATATCAGACCCCTATGCAAAACAGTTTTCTATTAATTACAAATATTGAAGAATTTATGCTAGTTACAAAATCTTGCAAATGAAAACACAGTTTCATTGGATTAGGCCGAGGTATCTATTCGTTTCTAGAGGATCCACTCAGATGAACATTGCTGCATTGCTTAGGGACATTCTGCTAGACAAAAGGTCTTCAATTCTAACCACTTGGTTTCCCCAGGATGAAATACAACACTCTTCCTTCAGGCATCTACTACAGAACTTGAGAGCTGGAAATAGGGTCATCCGATCCATTGCCAAATACCCAGAATTTTCTGCTACAAAAGAGCGTAGATATTGTCGGTAGACTGGACCTGGACCCCCTGATGTGTTAATTGCTTTAGGACAACTGGCCATTCACATGATCTTATCTGTATGGGAGTGAAAAAGCCCCCCCCTCCCCCACAACAAGGAGATGACCTTCAAGAAGCAATCAAGTGATTCTAGCTCTTTGGAGATGACTCTGTGGAGGGCTTTTCTTTTCTTGTTGTAAAGGCATTTATTTTATCAGTTCAATGCTTGCAAATTTTCGAAGCTAAATAGCAAAAAGTTACTTTTATTACCTGGGAAATGCTTTGTAGCCCTCCCTTCAAAGCTGGGAAATTTATGTGGAGTACTATTATCTATTATTTTTTTACCGGATTTTCTGATCCTTTGTTGATGGGATAGCGTATTCTTTGTGCGTTATGGACGCCGTCTTTTTTTCCCTTTTTTTGAAACACATGGAATCAAAGAAATAAAACGTGTCACATGTTGCTTAACGTATCATGTGCTTAATTTTTAAAATTCTTTGGATTTTTTTTATTGTTTTAAAGAACTTGCGTTTGCTTTAAATCTATTCTATACTTGTAATTTTATACTTGCGTAAAATATGCAATATTGTATCATATAATATTTTTTATTACAAATTCATATACATAAATAATGTTGAAAAAATATTTTTCCACGGGCCCCTGTCGTTCGCCGGGCCCCAGTACCATGACCTCAACTGACCCCCCCTTTGTGGGGGCCCTGGTGGGCACACAGGAGCCGCTATGTGTGCCTGTATTGCAGATCGGATCGCTGTGGACTCTATACGTGCCTGCAGCATGATCATTCGATTCTCTCTACTCATGGTATGCCTGGTCCATCCAGAGCCAATTCTCTGTGTCTGGGTGGTATCCCGTGACCAGTACTCCCAACACCGTCAGATGGTATAGTCTGAACGATACATGTGATGGGCTATCTGGGGTGCTGACCAACCTGTGGTTTTCAACCCAATGATCAGGCCTCTCTAGAAGTCCATCAGTTGCGTATATCGACGTTTCTGACATCTACCCACTATTCTTTTCACTCTGTACTCATGCTTGCATCGACTGAAGCTTCTCGCATTGATGGGGTGTCGACTACATGCCAGTTTATAAAGTAGCTGGCTCATGCTTGTGGCGCCACTCACGGGTGTATAGTCATGCGCAATCACACCAGACTGGGATCATTTGCATACCAGCCCGTCCTCTAGCTGTTTACATCATTTTGCGGTTGTACCATGTTTTCTTCTTGGTGTGCAACTTTCATTGTCCATGAGTGTATATATAATTAAAATCAAATAAATTTTTTGCATAATGTATTTGTAAATAAATAACAAACACTTAACAGTTAATATAATTTACATAATTAAATATAAGTAAAAACGTTTTAAAATAGTAAATTAAAATATTAACTACAGTACAACCTCGAAAATCCGGACATCCAAAATCCGGACGTTTTCCAAATTTTCGTTTTTTTTTTTTTTCCCCCGGACTGACGAAGTCGCGGATTTAAAAAAGATATAATAAGGTAAGATTATTTATTTTACCGCATTTTCCGGTCGACTTTCTGAACCCGGAAATGAAACGAAAGTTTAGATGGACGGCAGTAGATAGATAGGCTCGTGGTTGGAGCGTGAATTGAGTTGTTAGCGTTAATCCCTCCTCCCCCTTATTCAAGT
Source organism: Amaurobius ferox (assembly GCA_951213105.1). Classification (NCBI taxonomy): domain Eukaryota; kingdom Metazoa; phylum Arthropoda; class Arachnida; order Araneae; family Amaurobiidae; genus Amaurobius; species Amaurobius ferox. The sequence continues at coordinate 11,635,107 of OX578133.1, forward strand.
CACAACTCCTGATGAATTATTTTGCGTAAAATATACATCGTTATTTAAATACGGAATTTTTATTATCAAAATTTCCTTTTCTCATTATTGAAAAAGACATTTTTCTGAAACAATGTAATTTTTAATATTAAACACTTTAAAACGTTATCGTAACATTTTATCACAGATGTTCAATTAAATCTAAAAATCCCGAGAATTCATATTAACGCTCACGGAAATTTATTTTATTCACTTCGTAGTACGATTTCCATTCTTCAATGTATTCTGTTTTGTCTTTAGAATCTCCTCCCCCTCCCGATATCTGACGATTTTTTCGTTCTCGTCGAACGTGTCAGCTTGAAATCGACTGTATATTTTGCCTTTTTTGTTTAGAAAGCCATATTTACATACTATAAATAGCAAATAAATAACTAAATAATATCGTATTGCACAGAACCGAGCAACAAGGTCATTAACACACAGACCTCTCAAAAGGGTCGGCTGTGTTTACGATTAGGAACTAAGCAAATTCCTTTCTTCGCTTTCCCTGCCCCACCACGTCCGGGTGCTGCTGTAACCTAGTAATGACTCATCGTAATTTAGAATAATCATTGAGAGGAGAGATATTTTTCTTTTTTGGAAAAGATATTTATTTTATCTACTGCGATATTTTTTACACATTTGACTATTACTAATAAAGTTTTTACTTTTTTCAGAGTCATCAGTCTTTTTAAACATAACATTATATAGATGCTAGATAATAAATAAAACTTTAAAGTTATTATTCTTTGTTTTTCGTTCATTAATAGCGAAAATGGTTTAAACACATTTACACCTTTAAATATATCGTTAAAAGTGCTAATCCTCGATCTTTATTAAATCTCAGCACTGCATTAATTCTTCCGGCGCTTTATTAAATCTCGACAAAGCCGATATAACGGAAGTTCTGCACTTTGGTGATGATGCGCCAATCGTAAATAAATTGAATGATGGCGAAATTCGCGATATGATATTAAATAAAAAAGATCGAAGTAGTGACGATAAATGTGGAGAAGAAAAAATACCCATTGATAATCTTATGCAAAAAATCGACCATGCAATTAAAGGTCTTGAACAAAAAAGCATTATAACCGAGCAGAAGTAATGTCCATCTACAGAATAAAGAAAACTGCTTTTCCATAAACCAAAATTAATGAAATAACAAATGTTAATTCAAACATTTAAATGAAATGATAAATTGGAATTTTATCATTTCGTTTCATTCACACATTCTAAATTATTAATGTGTATACTTTTTCTTAGAAATTTCTTTTGCCCTATTTTTTAGATTAAATAATATGTTTTAATTGATTAACTTAACTTTTGCCATTATTTTTACTAAAAATAGTGCTTTATAGTGTATTTAGTTAATATCAAATCTGAATTTTATTCAAATTCTATAATCCGGAAAAATCGAAAATCCGGAATCGGCAAAGTCCGGATTTTCGAGGTTGTACTGTACTTCATATTTTAATTTACTCAACAAATTTTTTTAAAAGAAATGTAATTTTTTTAATGTAAAATAAATATTTAAATCACGGGAATTTTCAAAAAGGTTTTAATCATTAAAATACTTTCCGGTAATGTATAAAATTGACATTTAAAATATTGAGTAGAAAGCATATGTCATATATTAAAATTTAAGATAAGAATTCCCTTTTCAAAGTACACATATGATAAAATAAAGAAAATACATAATTAAAGAAGGTTCTTTTAATAGTTTTCTTGTTTCCAAATCTAATAGAGTAATACACATATGCCAAAGCTTATGCACAAATGTGAAAACATACGAAGAATTGATAATCACTGAAAATTTCATATGCTTTGAAATCATAGAACACATAAGCATGCCAGGGGTTTTCTTTTTGTTACTAAACCACATATATGACACAATCTCACAAACCATTCCCTCTCACTTCTTATCATAAAACATTTTAAAAACCTGAATTATGTTTTTAAGGACCTTCACAATGCTTGTTTTCTGAGCATAGCATGCACCAAGCTTCATTGCAAAATCATCAAAGGAACATACAAAAATGAAAATGTTAATCAATGTACTAGTACCATCTGTAATTCCATTCTTTCACTATGGATTGGATTCTGAAAAGATTTGAAATATTTTCGTCATAAAAATAATGATTTTAAAAAATTTTTATACTTCATGATCCATTTTCTAAAATTTTTAGTCAACCAAAAATTAAAGATTTCTTAAAGAATCAGATTGAAATTAAGTACTTTTAATGCCTATTAAAATGAATATATAAAAGCCTTTTAAAAGATATAGGAACCTTGCCTAGATTACCTGTAGTACTTGCATTCCTTTCAATACAATTTCTTCAATTTTTATTTTCCTTGTGCTTTAAATCTTCTCATTAAAATTTATATTCTTATTATATTTTATTAAATCTAGATTTTCATTTTTAGTTTCATAATCTTCTACTGTCAGTTTTGTCAACTTTACAGCATTTAATTGATATTTACACATATCCTTAATTTATATGAATATTTTCATAATATTAATAATTTTTGTATCAATTCCTCCTGACTTATGCGGAGGTAAGATAATACTTGGTACACAGCTTAGTGACAAAAGGATTCTGTTAACACATTTATGTGTTCCTTATCAATTTTGGAGAAATATACTTTTCTTCAAAGTTCTTCTACAGCTTGTTGATCTTTTGCATGTTCGTCTCACATATGTACACTGCTCTGTCATATTTTAAGAGAAGGGGCTATAAGACTAACACTTTTCTAAACACATGCTACTACAATTTTATCATATGTATACTTTGAAAAAGAATGTTTCATCTCACTCTTTACAGAAAACCTAATTTAACATCAACACAAATGTCATTATTGCCCTAATAAAAATAAATCAGTCACATTGATTGAACTCTTCTTGGGCGCAGCAATTCAAAAGATCATGGGAATATTATTGCTAATCACTGGGGAGTATTGTTAACCTCTATTTCCCTGACAATATAAAAAGTCCCTATTTTGCTTTGAATATAGTTTTTATAAATACTTCAGCTTTATTGTTTGTTATATTTTAGGTTATTTATGAGACAAAACTCACGGATATATAGTCTCTGTTTCAACCCCCAAATACAGATTCTACTACACTAACTACTGTCAGTTGGCAAAACTATGGTCAAATTTATACAGAAAATTAGCTTAAAATTTACCTCATAATTTGCATTCTGCTCAGTAAGTTTAGGAAGACTTCCTGATAAATGAATTGGTTGAGAAAATAAGGTTTCCATCTCAGTTATCCAGTTCTGAATATCAGTACATGATTTAAAGAAAGTATTATCTTCCTTTAGTGATGATTCAACTTCTGCTTTTTTATTATCTGCAAAACATTATTAAACATATAATGGGAACACTAGAATCATATATAATAAAACTACCAACAAAACATTTGGTAACACACATTCAAATCTTTAGATACATACCTATAGTGAGGTGTGATCTTGTTGCATTAAAAATAAAAATTTTCTGATTGACCAAATTTGTCTAAAGAGGTCGTATAAAAATTTAAAAAGTGTAACTTTTTGAAAATTAATGGGAGGACTATTTCATTAACGTATTCTTATTTCCTACCGTACTTTCAACATTTTTGCAATGAACATTGCCCACTTATCTCCAACAGGTAAAGAATTAAAGCGCATTTCAATCTTTTTGGGATACCCTGTGTATATATATATATATATACATCAAATAAGGAACACTTAATTTGACGATTCAAGTGTGAGAAATATCAAAAGGAAAAAAGGAGTGCAAACAAGGGATCATTAATGTCTAGGGGGATTGGGACCCCTATTCCTGATTAAAAGCGTGCTTTTATTCCTAGGAAACACTCTCAGAAACAGTGATCGCTCGAAGCAGTTCCAAAAAGTGTGCATGGGAAAAAACAGAATCCAGCGGAAACCAAAATTCAAGTGAAAACAAAAATCAGGATTCAAAAAACCATGAAAGCCTGAAACGGCTTGAAAAGATGTCGACCATCATACGATGAGGTCGAGAGAACTATGTTCAAGGTTTTCAAATGAAAACACTTTCAATATACCCAAAAACAGCGTAGAAACAGTTACAGTTAATACAAAGTTACAGTTTTATTTAATGGCATTAGATCGGTAAAATCTGCATAAAATACATTGTCTTTGTCAAGAGCTTTACAGTAATTACTATAACTAGTTTTGAAGAATCCAATAGGATATCCGTTTTCCAATGCCACCCTAATCAATGCTTGTTCAAAATCATTGCGATCCTCACAAGTAGAATTTAATTTACGATATCAATTAAAATGATTAAATATCATATTTCTCAATACTTTAATACTTATATTGCTATGCCAAGGTGTTATATATTTTATATCACATGTGAAACTCCTTATTTTATCAAAAAGTTTATAGCAAAGCTGATCTTGATGATTACGATATAAAGTTATATCCAGGAATATCACTTCACTTTTATTACTTTCCACTGCTTCAATCAATTCAAGGTTACTTGGGTAAAATCCCAAATCAAAGTGATATGAGCTTTCAGTATGTGCGAGGAGGATATCATCAACATAACGGAAGTACGTTATTTCATTAAGTATATGTGTACCGTTTTCATAATAAAATAAATATAAATCTGCCAAAAGTGAGGAACATCCTCCTCCCATTGGAATTCCCTTGATTTGTTTATAGAATCCTCATCCGACAACGTATTTTATGCAAATTTTAACGATCTAATGCCATTAAATGAAACTGTAACTTTGTATTAACTGTAACTGTTTCTACGCTGTTTTTGGGTGTATTGAAATTGTCTTCATTTGAAAACCTTGAACATAGTTCTCTCGACCTCATCGTATCATGGTTGACATCTTTTCCATTTCAGGCCATTTCAGGCTTTCATGGTTTTTTGAATCCTGATTTTTGTTTTCGCTTGAATTTTGGTTTCCGTTTAGATTCTGTTTTTTCCCATGCACACTTTTTGGAACTGCTTTGAGAGATCACTGTTTCTGAGAGTGTTTCCAAGGAATAAAAGCGTGCTTTTAATCAAGAATAGGGGTCACAATCCCCCTAGACATTAATGATCCCTCGTTTGCACTCCTTTTTTCCTTTTGATATTTCTCACACTTGAATCATCAAATTAAGTGTTCCTTATTTGGTATATATTATGAATGAGAATTAAGAGCTGCATATTACGCCTTTACTCATTTCATTTTGATTTAGATACTTTGATTGTCCTTTTTTAGATATATATATAGTAAAACCTTGATAAGTCGTCACTCAAGGGACTAAGAAAATGCAACAACTTAAGTGAAGCAACACGTGAAAGTGCTGATTATGCATTATAGTATCAATCATTTAAATTTCAAATACATGATGTTAACCGTAACAATTACCGTATATACATGCGTATAAGTCGAGAAATTTGTGACAAAAAAAGCTTCAAAGCCAGGGAGGGGGTCAACTTATACAATACAGAGTTTAAAAAAATTTTCGCAAGAAAAAAATCTAAAAGTTCTTTTTTCCCACAAGGCAATCTATCCTAAAATGATGAGGTAGTAATTACACAATTGGGCACTCCACATTTCTCTGCACTTCAAAACTATCTTGTGAGTTACTGAACTCCCGATGCTCCCCACTACCAACGTATCGCATCATCAAGAAATCATACAATGTGTTCGATGTTTATCTCTTACTTCTCCAATTACGTCCAATCATTTTCGATAAAAAATGGCTCTTTTCAGAGCTACACACTCCGTAACATGGATTGTTTAAAACTATAATGCAGGATTTCAAATTGAAAGTGTTGTTTTGTTTTGATTTTTGAAGAGAGTATCTAAAAATAACTGTGTTGCTTCAAGTTCATTCGTGGTTAATGAATAATTGGTTCAAATAAAGGGTGAAAGTCAGATATTGTTTTTATTGCACGGTGGGTCAAGGGATGCGAGACCTGTGGATAATGGTCATGAAATCATTCAAGAAATGTTGCTTTAGTAATTGATGGCTTAAATGATTATGGGGTTCTTATAAATGATGATGACAGTGATTTTTATGACATGGACATAGATGGGATTACTGATATTTACATGATGCACCAATGGTTTTTTAAACCATTTGGCGAGTTTGACTCTGACATACAAGCATTGTCTCACTTGCTTGGAATTGGACTATAAAGGGTTCCGATGAAGTACTTGTTATGGAAATTAAATTTTATTATTATATATATATATATATATATATAATTCTTTTTCGTTTTTAAATGTTTTTGAATGTATTTAAATGAAAACATTTTTTTTTTTTGTTTTTGGGATCGACTTTTAAGAATGGTTTTTCCCGATTTTTTTTTTCTTTGAAAGTAGGGGGTCAACTTATACGCGAGTATATATGGTATATAATTTAATAGTTATAAGTACTAATACATTACACAAATGATAAAAAAAAAAGTTAACTTTACCTTTTTATAGATTTATTTGAACATTTGTCAAGCTTTAATACTACAATCTTACATACGCATTATAATGCTCAGTGCTTGTCTAAATGTGACTGAAATGTATACTTGCCAATCAAAGCTTTCTTTTTTAGAACATTTACAGCTCTGATTTCATAATCTATAGTACCTTGAACTGATGTAAGGCAATATCGAATGGCTTCTAAGGATTTATGAACTTCTGTTTTATTAGATGGTGAAAGAATTTCCTCATTTTCATTACTAGCAGTTTCATACTTTTCTTCTAAAAATTTATAGTTATGGTATATACTTGAGTATAAGTCGAGAAATTTGTGACAAAGAAAACGCTTCAAAGTATGTGGGGGGGGGGGGGGGTGACTTATAAGTGGAGTCTAGGGGAAAACAATCTCAAGTCTAAAAGTTCTTTTTTCCCATGAGGCAATCCATCCTAAAATGATGCGGTAGTAATTACACAATCACACTCTTCAAATTTCTCTGCACTTCAAAACTCTCCTGTGAGTCACTGCCCTACTGATGCTTCCGATTATGAGCATATCGTGTCATCAGAAAATATACATACAACTGTTAAATACAATTCGCTAGGTTTCATTCGATGTTTATCTCTTGCTTCTTTGATTGCAGGGAGATAGTCTTCAACAAAAAATGGATCTTTTCATAGCTACACACTTGATATCATAGATTGTTTAAAACTATAATAAACTAATTTAAGTTGAACATGTTTTTTGTTTTGTTTTTTGAAGAGAGTATCTAATAACAAATGTGCGATCTGTGATTCAGAGTTAATGAGAGAAAAATCAACTTAAATAACTGGAAGAAGCCAGATATTGTTTTGATTGCAAGGTGTGTCAAGGACGCTTGGGACAAGGATGATACCCGTGGGAAATGGTCATGAAATCATTCAAAAAATGTAGCCTTAGTAATGAATTATGCTCTAGTAATTGATGGGATAGATGATTATTTCTATTTTATAAATAATGATGACAGTCATTTTTATGACATAGGCATAAATGGGATTGCTGATATTTACATGATGCGTCAATGGTTTTTTAAACTATTTGACGAGTTTGACTTGGACTATATCCCTTCTGTTTTGAGGACACTGCTTGCTGGGGGTAAAAGAATGCCTGGAGCTTGTCACATGAGAACGAGCATTCCCAAAACGGATGGGAGGTAATGCTCGTGTGTCATAGGCCTACTTGCTTGGAATCGGACTTTAACCCTTTCGCGACGAGCGGCACGCCCACGCGCCAGCTGCAAACTTGCATTCAAGGACGAATGGCACGCCCTCGGGCCGGAGGAAATTTTACCCTAAAGGACGACTGGCACGTATTGGTGTTTCTACGTGGAACGTTTTAATTTGAATGTATTTGTCTCCTAGATGGCGTTAAATGCCCGTGGAAGCAACTTAAATGTATTTTGTAGATGTTTGACCTTGGCACAAGGAGAATCCAATGAATTATTTCTCCATTTGGAGGGATGAAACATGGTTCTGTAGCGTAAGCAGACTTCTCGCAGCATAAACAATTTTATAATTGAGTTCCGGGTCTCGTTCTGATTTTGTCTTTTATTGATTTCGTTGTTGAATTAGAGGAATATAAGAGAGTATTTTTTTTGAGTGGGTGGGGGAGGGGGGTAAAGGAATGTGTAGCAATGAAGTGATTAGATTATTTATATTCTCATGGAAAGGAAGGCTGGGATTTCGTTAATGTATCCCATCGAAAAGGTCCAGATATGGAATAAAAATATATAAATTGTCAGAATCGGAATGAGGCTATAAATGGAATTTCCTTGTGTATACTGGAAAGGTCACGGGATTATCAAGCTCTGATGGTGGGTATGGAGAACGCGTTGTGAAAACATTTCTAAGTGAACTTTTAGGAAAAGGATATACTTTGTATTTGGATAAAATTTTTACCTCTCCTGTACTTGCAAAGTATTTGTTGTCTAAGAATACGCATGTATGTGGTACAGTTTTAAAAAATCGGAAGGACATGCCAAAGAATTATCCATCTGTACCTAAAACATATATACACTAACATTTTTAATATTTTAATAAAAGAAAATTTGTATAAAAAATATACATCAAATAGAAAATAAGTATTTCCTTTCTTCCTGAAAAAAGTAGAATGCTGTGTTGAACGGGTGATTTTTAGTGAATTTTTTTCGAGAGTTAGGCTTAGTGCAAAAAAATAGCCGTCTTTTGGGCACATTTCGGAAACGAAGCGCTTCGTCCTTTGGGCCACGGTAGTTTCGGAATGCCGCCGTCCCGAAAGGGTTAAAGGGGTCCAATGAAGTTATTATAGAAATTAAATTTTATGATTATATACAGAATTTCTTTTTCATTTTCTAAGATATATATACATTATATTAATGAAACATTTGCAGAGTGATTCTGCATGCAGTAGGCTAACAAGCCCTGCATGCAGTCTAGAGCAGTAGCGTCCTAGGACCATAAACGTTTGAAGCAGTCGAAAGGAGGTTTCGACTGAGTAGTGCGAAAGTTCAAGAGCAAATTGAATGGAGGTTCAACTGATCAGTTAAGGATCTCAAGAGCTAGTGTCCAGTCTGAAGAGTTGAGAGTTTTTCTCTAGACTAATATTTGTACACATCCCAGAAGGAGAGACCAACCATCTCATTGGTCATCATCGGTCTGGGGCTCATTTATGGGGCTATCATCCCTGTACACCACGTGTTTGTAATGTGCACCATCATATTGGTTTTCACAGATGCTAGTGCTGAAAATTATGGCTTTCATGTTCCAACATACTGTCACCGACATTAAAGTTATGCGAAAGCCATAAGCCTGAAAATACTTAAATATTTGGATCACTGGAAAGATTATTCAAAATATTTGTCTTGGAGTAATCTTAATAGTAATGTTATGAATCATCCATATTTCTATATACCCTCTGATGGCATTCTTGTCAGGTATGCCTTTGACAAGCCTTATGGGATTTAGGTTCCTTCAAGGGATGACAGGAGGAAAACTCCTACTTATAATAAGAATTGCAGTGTATGGTAGACTGATGGCTCCAAGCTAGGTATTAGCACTGGTGCTGGAGTATGCTGTCCAGATGATGGTACAAAACTGTTTTACCCACTTGACAGCTATGCTACTATCTTCCAGGCTGAGATCTTTGCTATTCTAATGTGTCATAGAATTTGCTATGACAGAAATTACAGGAGTAACCACATCTATATCTGTTCTGATAGTCAGGCTACTCTTATGGCTCTAGGGAAGTTTACTATGACCTCTTCCCTTGTCTGGGAATGCTATACTGCACTTAATATTGCAAGCAACAATCAAGTTCCACTTTAGTGGGTGCCTGGACATTCAGGCAATGCATTGGCTGATGAGTTGGCTAGAAGAGGTTCGAGTACACCCTTTGTTGGTCCAGAGCCAGCTTTGGGTGTCTCTAATGAACTGATCAGAAGAACTGTTTATGACATCTTTAGGAAGCTGCAGTGCAAGAACTCACACAACATCAAGGAACAAAGGCAGGCGAAAAAACTGAACTGTAAGTGCCCCAGTGTGCATCATAGGGAGCTATTCAAGCTCAATAGAACTGGCATTAGAAGGGCTGCTGTGCTCCTTACTGGGCACTGCACCCTTAAAAAACACCTAAGCATTATGGGTGTCACTAAGGACTTGATCTGTAGAGGCTGAAGTACAGGGAAGAAACTGCCACACACATACTCTGTGAGTGTGAAGCATTTTCTGCCCATAGGTTCAAGCATTTAAGTCGACATGTGATCGAGCCTTGGGAGTTGCAGGATATTCCTGTCAAGTGTCTGCTGATCTTTGCCTTGACTACTGGTCTCTTCTCTCAAGGACTGTTTCATCTTTTGAGGACAGTACAATAGACCTCTGGTTGCTGTGCTAGGCTCTCTTTGAGCCACCCACCTCTAAGTCATAAGTGAAAGACCCTATCAGGAATCTTCAGAAGTCCAGAGTCCAACAGGAAATGGTATGCGGTTTCCTCAGTTATAAGGTACTTAGAGAAATGCCACTTCTAACTGGATTTGGTGCAGGTGGCAGAAATGATGATAGCTAACCAACATAGATTCCTTAGGTGCACCTTTTAAACCATTTCCATTTACTTCCACTACTGTTTCCTTGGCTTTATTTTCATCATCATCAGATATATTATCATTATAAAAGTATTGTGCTATATTATTTGCGCAGAAGTATAGTTATTATTAATAACCTTAAGGTATTTATCCAAAGATCCTTTGACATTTTTTTTTTATTCAGACTGTTTTTGTACCTTCATTTGGCACTTTTTGTAACCAGACACATATTTTTGGATTGACATCTCTGGAAATCTTTAAATACAAATAACTTTGTGGATTAAAAAAGTCATACTAAATTATCAAACATCTCATTTATTTCAAACCTTGTTTTTCACGGTAAAGCATAATTTGGCTTTCATTGATAAACAAGTATCATTACTCTGACATGCAGACAATGTATTTAAAAATATAAAAATAGCAATAAGTATTAAAGAATAACAATCAGTAATATTAAATAATAAAATTTTAAGAACGTAAAATTAATAAACACAGAGAAAATCTTATACAATTCTAAAGCAAATGCAATGCAATGAAATAACGGTTACAGTTATTCTCACAGCTTACATTGGAAATAAACCGTTGTATTCTACAAGTTTAGAAAGCAGTAAATAAACAGTAATGCCATGCCCTTATCTATGAGACTTAGCTGGCATAACCGAAGATATTTGGATGGCAGTTACAGATGTTTACAGTACAATGGTTAAGGTTTGAAGAAGAACCAAAGATTGCATTAAGTCAAAGATTTTAATGTAACTTAAAAACACAGTAAAAATTGAGACAACATAATATTTCTCTGAGATTATCCTACACATCATTGACAAAACTTATAAATTTCAGACCTTTATTGTAGCATTATATTGTAGTACTGGGGGCCCAGGGCCACAGCCCCAGTAGCCTGTGCATAAATTAGGTCCTGGTGGTAACAGAATGTGGAATATTAATGTATAAATTATGATACAACAAATATTATTATTTGCAATTGCAGGTTCACTGGCAATGAGTTTGAGAGAATGTGAATAATAGTTGAGAGTAATGTTGATACAAAAAGGTAGTAAATATAACAATAACAATATAACAGATCAGTAGGATATCTGCAGAATATACCATATTTACTCAAATAATCTGCATTCTCAAGGCATATCAAGCCCAATTCAACTTGAGTTTCATATTTGTAAAAACATTTCTGACATTAGGCAGATTCTATCTATATTATTATTTAACCAGTATGTGTAAAATTTTAAAATTTTGGTTCCAGAAACCAGACACACAACTAGAGCACATGGCCCACAACATGACTACAAATAAATATTCACGGTTGAAGGCAAGCATATTAAAAAATACTAACATAATACAAAATATCTGACTAAAGATCTGAATTCTGCAAAATGCAATATCTTGCAAAATGCAAAAAATTAGCCAAACTTAACTTTCAAACATTTTTTTTTTTTTTGCAGGCTAGTGTTAGTTAACTGTTAAATAAAAAATATATTACCTATTTTTTTCTTTAATGTGGTGTATGATGATTCCAATATATTTACTTTGTATTTTATCTCTGTCTTTGATGCTGAATCACATAATATTTCACACAGTTGTTCACAAACACTATCTACATCAGTCAAAAGAATTCTGAGTTTGTCTAGTTCATCTTCCATTTCCTTTAAGCAATAAAACATTAAACATATAAGCAAAACATTAAACACATAAGGAAAAGTTAAAATAAGTAAATAGATAAAATAGTAAAATAGATATAATAAAATAAGTAAAATAGGTATAATAACATGTTTAAGATATGCAAAATGTGTCCAATATTTTCTACTAGTTAAACATTTTTTAAATAAATGCATATTATAATTTAAATTATAGGTATAAAATGAAAATACAATAAAATATATTAAAGCCTAATTATTTCATTATCAAACTTCAAAAACCTTAGTCAACATCAGAATCTATGACAAACATAACTTAGATGAAAATACTTTTATGGGTAAAAAATGTGCTACAAAATTTTAAATTTTATAATTTCCTACTCGGTGATTATAAACAGCTGTTAATCTGATACAACAGAGGATTAAAGATTACTAAGTTATTAATTTCATGTAAAAATTAATGGCTAATGAACAATTAGTATAGCTATAATATTTGTATATAAATAAAATAGTTCTTTCAAGATCTTCTAATATTAAACAACAACAAAAAAAGAAGTAATATCTAATATATACTTGAATGCAAGTTGGCCCCCATCTATTTTATTTGTTTATTTTGAATAGTATGCAAACTTTGAAGACAAAAAAGAATTGCTACATATAAGATATTTCTGTTATTAATATTTAATTAGATCTTCAGTCTGAACAAATGAATTATGAAAGTTTAACTGGTTTAAGAAAGAAAACATAAAAAGTGAAACTAAGAAAATTAAATATATTAATGTTATTAAGATTTGCATATATATATATATATATATATATATAGCATATATATATATATATATATATATATTTCTTTATGAGCATTTAAGAAATAAGCATTAATGAGTAAGAAAAATTATACAAAAATGCCACATATGCCTATATTCAGGATTAATTTAATCAAAAATAAATGTTCCACTAAATTCAGCATATGGATTTTTTAGGTGAATGTTATGAAAGTAATGTGGAAATCAGTTTATTTTCATAAAGATCAGCCAAACAACCCATATGCTGCATCAAATCTCAAATTTCTTAACAAAATTTCATATGTAAATAATATTATTTAATGAACAAATCAAATATGATTATTTTTTAATTAATTTTAAATTCAAATTTAGACCAAAAATATTCTTTATAATTGATATACATATAAATTAAATGCATTTCTAAAATTTTGTATGAGTTTCGTTCACAACATTCATCTTAGATGCAAGTATATCCATCTGATGACAAAGTCAAGTACACTAGTCAAATGATTTATAAACATACCACAAGTTTCTTAAGCAAAACTTCTGAGTTAAATTTCTTTTCTTCAAATTTTTCAAATTTATCATTGAGTTGCTGTAGTTTGGCTTGCAATTCTGTCACAGTTTTATGAAAATCTTTAGTTACACCACTTGCAGCTTCAAGATTCTTTTCTCTTTCATTCAGCTTGACTGACATATCTTCCCAAAGAGTAACAATAACATCCATTTGTTCTACAATTTTGCTTGAATTCAATTCATTTTTGTTCAAGTACAGGAGAACAGTTTTAGCTAACTCCTTCTGTTGAGTCATAAGGCTATTTTGCGAAGTAAACTCATCTCGCATTACCTAAAAAAATTGTAATAAATCATTTGTTTCACAATAAATATTCAGTAACTTTTAGGTTTAGGAATTTATAATTTATTTCTTTGAATCAAAATATAAATATAAACTTAAATTTAACTTACTAGCACTTGCTGTACTTGTGTAGAAACCATACGTGGATCTGATGCAATTGGCCCTAATACATCAAACATTTTCTGCTTTTGGGCTAACCAATTTTTCAAAAGCAGATGAGTTTCTTGAAAATCTTTTAAATCTTGTAAGAAAGTAATGTGCTGTTTAATTTTTGCTAACAACTGTAACCACTTCTTTTCTGTGAATAAAAAAATAATTTGTAAAAAGCATGGCTTATGTAATTTACATCTTTACATATATACAACCTATACTATACGTTATATACACATCCACAAAAAAATTGCTTTACTCAAAAGATGTAAACTGACTAAAAATTAAATGCAGAATAGGACTTTGTCCACAATGCCCAACCTTATAAAAAAAAAAATAGATTAGTTTCACACAAGAGGGAGATACCAACTCTATACTTAAAAATTTTAAATATTAGCTTGGTTCAAGATATATGTTTTTTGTATGTAAGTTAAGGATAAATTAATTTTTAAATCAATCACAAGAAGCATTTTGTTATGGTACCAGATATAGAAAATGAGTACTGTTTTATTCTGAAAATACAATATATTTATTAAATTACATGAGAATGGTTAGATTGGCTTATATGTAATTACACATTAAATGATTAAATATTTTATACATAGTTAAACATATGTATAAACTTTATTTATTTTTTCAGACCAGTTTGAAAAGAAGAGGATTTGTAACTGGTAAAATGCATCTTGACAATTATAAGATTTTCATTTATGCTAATTACAGGGTTGTCCTGAAGAAAATTGTTGAGAGTATGCGGTGCTGTCTCATTTAAAAAATATTGAAATTGCAGGGTTGCAAGGGGCGAAGTACCTAGTGAAGGTGTGAAAGGGAGGCGCTGCTCCCCTTGAAAATTTTTTAATCATTTAGGCCATATAATTGCCAATTTTAAGCCCATAAATCACTTTTTTTCACAATATTAATAGCTTAATGCTTAACAGGGCATATATATATATATATATATATATATATATATATATATATATATATATATCAATTATATATATCATGACTTCTCTTAGGGACTCTCCTCATATTAATTCTCTTCTTCTCCTTCTTTTATGAATAGTACAATAGATCTTTGGTCTCTGTGCTAGGTTCTTTATGAGCTACCCACCCTTAAGTCATAAGAACATTGGGAAAAAAGGACAATTTTACTGATTACTAGAAACTGTACTGAATGTTGCCCGGGATTTAAAACAGGGAGTAAATGAATTCATTAAGTTTTTCAAAAGGCATAGTTGCCAGCTGAGCTAGCACACACTTAAATTACTAAACATACAAACACAAGCTTGCCCTAAATAAGCACCTAATTACAACTTAGCCTGCTGCTCGGATACATAACATGCCTTGGTCATAGTGTTAGGCACATTGAATGCTACACTTTAACATGACTGCATATTACACCCTAAATATGCCTTTGCCCTCTGTACAGGTGTATAAGCCCATTTAATATGCCCTAAATAAGCTATTTTGATACACTCTAAATGAGTTCTTTTGATATGCCCTAAATAAGATCTTTTGATACGTCCTAAATAAGATGATACATCCTGAATAAGTTTTTTTGATACACTCTAAATAAGTTCTTTTGATACACTATAAATATGCTTCTTTGATTTGCCCCAAATATGCTTTTCACCCTCTGTGTGGGCATAGTACACTTTAAATATACTCTTTTAATACACCTACACAAGCTCCTTCGATTAAAATCAAAAGTACATTTTCTAAATGAAAATTCTTTCAAACTCAGATAATGTTTTCAATTCTAGTACCCGCTAAATCGGTATACAGATAACGTAAGTTTTAGCTGATGGTGTACCTGACCTTCCTACAGTATTCCAAATCCATGCTTAATAAAGCCAACACTTGAATCTGTACCAAGGATGGGGGAAAATTTGTTTTATCACTTGTTCCATGTACTGTTAGAATTCTTTTGAAAATGTATGAGGTTTAACCTAAAAATTCATAAAGAATGGAATACAGCAGAAACATAATGTTCGATTGAAGCAGTCAAAGAAACATCTGGTAAATCATGAAGATGGGATTGTCAGTCAATTTTTTTTATATCGCAATATAAAAATCAGAAATGTTTAAAACACACAAAATGTATACAGTCGACTTTCATTAATCCGCAACCCTATAATATGCAAACACCTATAACATGCAATACATTTTGCATGTAAACAGCTAAATTTACAATAAATAACAATAGTGTATTAAATTCTGCAGAAGTTAATGCTGATACTGATGACAAAGGAGTAAAAGTTACTTTTAAGCAGGGCTTAGCTCTGGGATATAAATACCTTGGCTTTATACAGAAACAGAGTTTTATTACAGAGCAAGAAATAATGACTGTTCATAGACTGTATGAAAAAAAAAATATTAAAACAAAAATCTTTAAACAACAAAGTCTGTGTCTGAAATAATTAAATACAAATGGTGAAATTCATAAACTTAGTTAATTTTGCTTTAAATGTATTGTAAAGTGATTTTTAATTAAATAACTCAGGATGTACCAATGTATCATTTTTACACAATAGTTTACGCAGCAATGACCTATAATCCACAAAATTCTATAATTCACACAACCTCTCATCCCAAGCTGTGCAGATTAGAGGGAGTCTACTATATATGTTTTAAAAATTCATGAAAATTCGTCTATTAATCATATGGATTCCATTCTAAGCTTATTTATGAGAATTTCTCAGTCTTTCCAATGGTGTTAAGATGGAAACTTTACAATAATGTTTTCAGTTGCTAAAGAACTAATTTGTGTAAAAATCATTCAAAATTGTACCAAAATATAAAACAACTAAAAAACATTCAAATTTTTAAAAATGCCAAGGCATATCATTCTGTGTCTTGAAGTACCTGTGTACTAAATTTCATGCCTGCATGATGTTTAGATTTTTAGCAATAGATGACACAAACAGACAAATACCCTCCTTTATTATTATAGATTAATGTGTTTATAGAACATAATAGATATTTTTTTGGAAAAAGTATGCTTTTTTCAAGCTTTTACCATATAATTTTAGTAAGTTAAAGTACTCAAATGTTTTTTAACCTTATATGCTACTTTACATATGAATTTGGACAGAATTGATTAAAAAATTCATGTAATTTTATGCATTTAAAATTTGTTCTTAAGGTGCCTTCCCACTTACAGCATCGCAACGGTAGATGGTTCACGGCAATGCTCGAGGTACACGCAAGTTTGGCGGCGAAGTAAACCCCTTCACACTGTCGGTCGACGGCAAAGAAATGTAGCCAATCTGATGCAAGCACAGAAATTTCTCCTAGTTCAGCGGCCATATTTACAAACCATCTCTTCCAAAGCGATTTTATATACATGAAATATTATATAATAAAAATTAAGACACTATTACTAATATAATATCTTTGGTCTCTTCTGATTCAAATTTATAGTTAACAGTGGCTCGCTAGTTTACAGTATTGACATACTTCAGAAAATTCATTTTTCTGTGAATTTAAACAAGAGCGTACGCGAGTTTGCTTTGGTGATATATACATATTTAATCAGTTCTCTAAAATAAGCTAACTAAAGTGATTCCATCACAAAACACAAAGGATCCTAATCTAAATTGTTTTAGAATATTTACTACATTATGGAATTTCCTCGTTTTAACAAATACGTTCTCTTTCTCGAATTGTTAAAAAAAAAAAAATCCGACAGAATTTAGAAAATGAATTTTTATATATGTTCTTCATAGACTTTTTTTTTGGCCATCTACTGCAATACTAAAACAACTTGAAGTCTTAAAAATATATTCTATTTACTCTTTAAAATAATATTCTGAAATAGCACTAAATGTTTTGCATGATATAATTTGTTAGCACATTTCGAATGTGAAGCTTTGGCTTAGGCGGTAGAGAATCAACTCCATGAATGAGTGGGCTCTGGTTCGAATCCAAGCGACTCATAAATTTCTAAAAGTGCTGCCATCTGTTGCTAAAATATTCAAATAAAATTTTTCTTTAATAACTTGCAGCATTTTTCGTTTTAAATTATTTTAAATTCTATATACAAAATAACCTTATATCAGTAAATTATTTTTAAGTTTGAATGTTTATAAAAATATATTTCGAAGTTACTTTGAAAAATATCTTGAAGTATACTTTATACCAGCTATAGATGGAATATACATTTTAAGCTATTCCTCTTAATTGAAAATGTGTTTGTAGAAATAGTAAATATAAAATGTGCATATAAAATTTGACAGAAATCATCGAATATCTCCTTATAGTAGTTATCTTTCAACATGTCATTTTGAACATTTTAGATTAGAATAGAAACAAAAATCAAACTACTTTGAAATTTGAAAGAGGTTGCATTTTAATAATTTGGTGCTAATATTTGAAGAACATTTTTATTATTTTAAATGTGTATAGACAATTAGAAATTTACAATACAGTTGAAAATTATTTATTTTTAATAAAAAAAAAAAAGTTTACATATAAATATAAATCTATTTTAAAACATAATTACTTAATAAATATAAATGTAGATAGAATAATTTTTAAATTTAAAAGTTTACTTTAATGAAATGAGCAAAGAACATATTCGGATATTTAATGTAGGTATGTATTTGAAAACCTTTAAAATCAAGTATAAAATGTTAATGAACTTAAATTTGTTTAAGGCATGATATTTTAATAATGGCATTCTTGAATTTAAATAGTTTTTATTTACATTTTTTTTTATTTGTTTCATTACAGTCAACATCAGCAATATTGTTTTTTAAACTAATTTTGTATCTTAAAATAGAGTGAATAATTTTCAACAAATATTTATTTGATTTTTTGTACGGATGTGTGACAAATCCAAGTATTTTTTAATGTTCATTCATCTGTTTAAGCTTCTGATATCTGAAGTAATCCATATA
Source organism: Amaurobius ferox (assembly GCA_951213105.1). Taxonomy (NCBI): domain Eukaryota; kingdom Metazoa; phylum Arthropoda; class Arachnida; order Araneae; family Amaurobiidae; genus Amaurobius; species Amaurobius ferox. The sequence continues at coordinate 11,654,005 of OX578133.1, forward strand.
AAAAAAATCAAATAAATTTACTATACGAAATATTAATTTAGCAGGTGTAAAACATCATCTACGATGCTATTGGCTGTTGCATTGCCGTCAACCGTGCGGTACATGTTGAATTCAGTTTTATTTCGAATTTAGCGTTGCAGCCTGCGTTCACCATGGAAGAGAACTTCCCGCCACTTTTTCATTGTACAGCGCATGCGTGAACTCAATCTTCCACTGTGGTGTGTTGCAATGCAGTGAGTGCTAAGGCACCTTTACATTTTTTTCCACCACTGTATAATTGTTGTACCAATTAATTGATCCAATTTTATGAATATATTAGAATCAAATACCTTTGTTGTCATATTAATCCAATATTTATATTGGAAACTCCTTTAACAAATACATATCATAAAACAATTTAGATAAATTACCAATCTTGTTGAAATCTTCCTCCAATTCTGAAGCACCTTTAGCCATTTTTCTTTTCATTAACATTTCCTCTGTTTTTGCTTTAAGGTTATCCATTTCAGATTGTTTTTCCTGAAATTCACCATGAGCATCCTGAAGAATAAAAGTAAAATACGAAAGCACATTAATCCTTGATAAATTTATTATATGCCTTGAAAAGAAAAAGAGCTCAATTTGATTACAATGGAATCTATCTAAGATGGAATAATTAAATAGAAAAACATTTCTGTGATAAGCAATATTTATCTTGTACAAAATCCCTCACAGTAGTTTTCTCACTTAGCAGAATTCTGTCTTAAACAGTTTCCATGTTATGCAGATTTCATTATGTATTAAGATTACATATGTAAAAATCAATAATACCTTTAAAATCTTGAGTTGTTTTTCAGCTCCATCCTTTGAAGGTAATCCATCCTTTGGCAGAGTTTTTTCTTTTTCTTCAAGATATATTGTAAGAACTTTCATGATATGACGACAAGACTTGATTTCATCTGTTATGAAAATAATTTCTTGGTTGCGATCAGCTAATTTAACCCTCAAGATGTTGTATCGATCATTCATCTCAGACATTTGAAATTGAATAGGCGTCAGTTCTAAAATTAAATATATTATGATAAAATATACAATGAATATAATATACTATAATATTTAAACTTAATATTTTGTAGTAATATACATTGGTGTCCAAAAGTTAGGAATAATTCATAAAACATGCAAGGCAAAGGGGTAATGCAAACAGAACAGAAGAAATGTGCATGCAGGTTATCCACTAACCTAAATTATTCTCTGTGCACATTCAGATTTTATCAGTTGATGGTATATATGCAAATAAGATGCAAATACCCCAATCCATAAATACAGCTGACCTTATTGGGTATATCTTATTCCAGTTTTAAACAATCCCCATAAAAAGTAGAGTTATTGTTAGGCAGCAAACTATTATGGCACAAAGAAGTCAAGTTCATCTGTTTTTGAAGGGTAGAATCGCCATAATAATTAAACTATGACAGACACAAGTTTCCAGAGCACTGAATGCCCCCCCCCCTCAATAAGTAATCTTCAGACTGTGGAGAAGATTCCAAAAACTGGAGTACTGGTATCTGTCATTAATTGAATGGTGCAACAGGACTATTATACCTGCTAGGTAACTCTCTGGAGAGCTGTAGCAGCTACAGGAGCAACTGTTTCCAAACAAATCGTTAAAGGAGACTAAGAGAAACTGGTCTACATGTTAGATGTCAAACACTTTGTCTCTGGCTCACCTATACCTAATGGTCTAAGGAAATGTGGGAGCTTATTAAAAGTATCATTTGGAGGGTCCTATTGCAAGCATAGGCGCCGAGTTTTCAAAATCTCAGGGGGGGCACAATCCGATAAATTATATAAAAATTCACAAAGTCGATAAAGATATAACAACTTACAAGGCCGCCTTGAAGAAAGCAAGCATATGTCAGTTAGGTGACTACAATTGGTTCGTGGTCATTTTAAGCCCCTTCTTCAGGCCAAAAGAACAGTATCCGCCCTTAACAACCGCCAAGAACGAACTGTCCAACGAACGGCAGTAGTGGTTGTTAAGTGCTCATATGGTTATTTTGTCCTGAAAAAGAGGGATTATAATGCCATCGAAGCAACTGTAGTCACCTAACTGACATATATATGCTTTCCTCAAGGAAGTTTTGTAAGTTATTGTTTTACAAGCAGGTGTTTTGGAGTGAGATAACCGAGTGGTTAAGTCACAGGATTGTACTCGGAGGACCCGAGTTCGGTTTTTGGCTTTGCCTAAACTGTTCTCGTGTACGAGCACGTTAAATTTGTGGGTTTGAAAGTCCTTCCAAGCGATTAGATGGCATTGTCTCGGCGGTCTAAACAGATATCTTACACCTTCGGGTAGGGGCGCGGTAGCCCATTGGTTAGCGCGCTGGAGTTGCACTCGGTAGGCCCGGGTTCGATTCCAGCCACTGCCAAAACTGCCGCCGTGTTCATGTCCGAAAGTCCTTCCGAGAGGTTGGTGGTAGGGGAAGGAGGGTACGGTCCCTGTGGATGCCTCCCCCACTGGGTTCCGGTCTAAATTGGGTGGCACTTCCTGACCGTCCAAACAGTTACCTTACACCTTTCTGGTAGGTCGGACGGTCTGGGTTTCAACAACAACACCTTCGGGTAGGTCGGACGGGCTAGGTTGAAAGAAAGGTATCAGCAGTTTTATTTATTATACGATAAATATTTTTAATCTTTTTAGGCCTATTTTTATTTGTAAGCTAAGAGTTGATTAGGAAAATCCATATAGTTACTATGCATCAATATTAAAATATATAATAATTACAATGGATTTTACTATATAAGAATTAACTAGTAGCAAAGCTGTTAATTAATTAAAAAAGTCTGAAAGTTAATACACGTTAACGCTTAATATCAGCTCTTAACTACCTATCAGGTGATTTTGACACAAATTAAAACAATGAACCCAGCAATAATACAAAAGTATCCAAATACTATTGTCTGTATTTAAATATTTTTAAATTAAATATGTAAATAAATTGATCATCACTATAACCACACATTCAGCTAAATTAAAAAAATCTTTAAAACAAAGCAATTTCTAAAAAATCTCATAAATAATATTTTTATGCAAAATTTGGATGACATGTTGGTTGACATTTCTTATCACAGCTAAAACTTTAATATTTATATCAGGGGGATGGGCTGAGTATACCTAGCGTGTGTGTGGGGGGGGGGGGGGGGGGAGGGGGGCTTAGCTCCCTCTGGCCCTTGCCTGACTACGGTGCTGCGTCAAACGTCCGGTGTTCACCAGGAATTTACCCGCGGGGTTTGCAGCTTCAAACGGAATGGATGCCACCTGTAAAGACAGCACTGATATATAGAATCCAGGAGTAATTACAGATAAGATCTCTTTAGGTAGACAAAATAAGTCATCCCTACTTCGTGGTAATCATTTATAGTTATTACTGGAGGGAAACAGCTATTTTTTGGAAATGCCAATAACATGGCTGCAAATATTCAATTTCTCTTTGAATTAGGTGGTCAGTCGAAAAAGTTCTGGTAACCAGGTGTTTTTGTCATTAGCGTAAACATGTTTCCTGGGAGTAAAGATCAGCTTGGTTAGTGTGCGAGATAGTTAAAGGAGCTATGGTAAGGAAGATGTGAACAAGACTGAGATGTGACATTTACGTTGATAGTATTTTCTTGAAAAGTTCAGCGGGGGCTCGTGCCCCTCTGCCCCCCCGTAGTCGGCGCCTATGATTGCAAGTATTATTTACAGGGAACTATTAGAAGTATTACTTGCAGGTCCCTGGTATTTTTTTTTTCATATTTTATACATAATGTATGGACTTAGTTTGATAATAATATGTATGGGAAACCATGTTGTGATAAATTGCTTTTGGTTGCATTATTTTCTTATTATGCTAAATAAGACTAAGTAGTACGCGACCTCTTATCCGGTGTTCCAATATCCGGACTCTCCCAAAACCGGAATACGGCAAAATAATGCCAAATTCTGTGCCAACAAGCGATTATTTGCTAAATATTACGCCAAATAGCGATTTTTTGTTTAAAATCCCGCCAAATGCTTTTTTACTTTAATTAGCAATATCAATAAAAAAAATGCATTGAAACCTACTATTTTAGAGGGTTTGAAATAGGACGCGCAAACCGCGCACGAAATTCAAAATTCCCGCGCAGAAAAAAATGCCGCGCGCACTCGCCGCCGCTGATTCTTCTTAAATTTTGAAAACGAACGCGAGGAATTCTCGCGATAGCGAATGAAAATATTCCGTGGATCATGTTTTTTCCGAGAAGTTCCACAATTCCTCTTTTCCGGAAAACATCCGAAGTAGCACCGTTTTTCTCAAAAATTTCCTAAGCGGCTGCATCCGGCCGTCACCCCGTAGCTCTCGGAGGTGACGATCCGGCACGGGCGCGACGCGTCATTAGCGAATGAAAATATTCGATAGCGAATGAAAATATTCCGTGGATCATGTTTTTTCCGAGAAGTTCCACAATTCCTCTTTTCCGGAAAACATCCGAAGTAGCACCGTTTTTCTCAAAAATTTCCTAAGCGGCTGCATCCGGCCGTCACCCCGTAGCTCTCGGAGGTGACGATCCGGCACGGGCGCGACGCGTCATTCTATTCTTCAGTAGTTTCGGATAAGTCTCCTGTACAGTATATAGGAACCGCGACTTGTCCGTAGCTAACTCATGTATAGTATAATACAGGAGTTAGTTACGGACAAGTCGCGGCAAGGTGCTTTTTTAATGGCGTTCCCAACGAGTTAGTATATATGGAGGGAGTGCGGTCCTATCTTCCCCATGCTAGTAGCATGGACAAACACAGAGAAGGTGTAGTAAGGACGAGGAGGAGAAGGACTTTCATGATTTGGCGATTTATCGCCTAAACTGTGTAGTGTACCTTCTGTTTTTTTTTAACTTCTATTAAAGTCGAGGATGAATGGGAAGTTATTACACGTGTTATACGTTATAAGATTTTAAAAAATATGTATGAAGAAAAATACGAAATAGGATTAGAATATTTTTATTACCAAAAAATTTTATTACTAAAGAATAATTTTGTTAATGAAGTCAATTTTGTAAAACAACTTGAACTACAAAGCAATTACAAATAAAATATGATATGAAATAGATTACAAGTATACAAATTGAAGAAAATGTATAATATATTTAAAAACAATTATAAAGTATATGAAAAAATTGTGTGCATGCTTGCTTAAAATGTAGAATTCTTCACTTTTATCCAGATAAACTTTATCTCTGAAAGTTATGTTAGCATTATCCATATCTGCTTTGAGGCGTAATACGACTGAGTCATTTTTACATCTAATTTATTTTAATATATTGTATGTGTACCGTCAAATATAAAACAATGTAATATTTGCAATAATAAAATATTTAACTTTCCCGAGGAAAACTGAAAAATATAAAACTTTATAATATTTCTTATATAGGGAAATATATATATATATATTCGCTATTTTATCTCATACGAACTAAAAAATATTAAAATATGTGTAACAATTATTGCCTTTTCATCTCTTCCTCCTGACAACATCTTTATTTAATTCCCATTATCCCCCCCCCCCCCTCCTTCCTTTTTTTGAGTTTTTCGTGTGATATTATTTCATTTAAATCATGTTGTAACTAGTTGATGAAGATGATATATGTAGTCCTATTTCAATATAAAATTATTTCAATATAAAATTATTACTTTTGAGTCACCTAAGCTAGGTGTCCCAATAGCTTTATTTTCGTCAAATTTCTGTAATTATAATAATTTGGACTTCAATTTATATTAGTCGCACTTGAAAGACTCTGAAACACGACTTTGGTACATAAAACATGATGTAAGTAAAAATATTTATATTGGTGGAGCTGTTTCTAGATCAAAAAGCCTATTACTTAAATTATGATGAGGAGAATGTAAGGTTCTTTTAGAGTTAATATTTCTCATTTAATAGATTGCTAACGCGTGATCAAGAAGTCGGTGATTCAAATATTTCTTTGGGCAAGGCATATTTCTTTCTCGAAAACTAAACAAGAGTGTAATACCAAAATACTTCTACTACACTGGGAGTTTGATGATATATCCTTTTATATTTAATTTGTGAACAATCGAGATGTTTATATGAAATTATTTCTAACCAACATCGGCATGTATAAAATTTATGCGGAGAGGGTGAGGGGGGGGGGGGGAATCTCAAGGATAAGATTAATAACATCGACTTATTAAGTACAATTTACTCTGAACTGGAAATGAGATCATGCTCATATTTCAGATCATATATCTTTATATAAAATGCACTGAAAAATTGTGATGTAAAATCTAACTGAGATTTTCAATGAATGTAAACTATTATATTTTATTTTGAAGGTAAAATTTTATCATACGACACGTCTTTACGCTCATTATCCAAACACCCTACGTTTCTTCCCTAGCCACCCAATCTTGCCAAACATCGCCAAGTTCTACCTCGAAGGGAAAACATATGAGGATACCGAAAATAGCTCTATAATATCACAAAAGTACTCCGAATGTTTTTTTAAAGTGTTAGAATGATATTATAAGTCTTCTGCAATATCACAAACACCAAAAATAGAGCAAAACTTCTAATAATATAGCATTAAAAGCAATAAAATTAATAGCCAAATGAAATGCACCACGCTAAAATCTAGCAAAATTACTTCTTATCTATATTTGTAAGATATATAATGAAAAAAAAAACTTACCCATGGAAAGAGTAAAGTCCTCCTTTTACATGCTTTTCCTTGCAGCCGTAAGCACAACAGTACATAACCATTATTTTACTATTTATATTTCTCAAACACGCTCTTGGTCAGAAATCGCCATTGAAATGTACAGGGTCACAGTCGGAAGAAAACGGGTTCTCAGGAAATTCGTCCTGACTACAACTCCCTTTATCTTTGGCAACGATTGCAACCCTTAAGCTCTCTCCATTATATACTACCTCGATGGGCGTTCCATTTTTTTCTGGGTGTATAGGGCAGAGCACACTAGGCACAAAGGTTTCGATTTTTCCGAATTCGTTACATTTTCTTTTCTGCTCTTTGTTTCGGAACTTTGATTTTCGGTAAAAGTATTCCAACTTTTTCGCTAGAAATATCCCGATATCGCTAAAGAAATCCTACGCTCTTCAAACGCGATGTGCCGCGCAGAATTCACACTATTTTGCACAATTTAATAAACATTTATTGGAAAAGATGAAAAAAAAGAGAGTCATCAGCGCATTTACGAGAGGATAGAAAGTACGTTTAAGTAAGGAATTTTTTTATTAATTCCCGAAATTAATGAGAGTTAACTTTTGCCGAAATGCAGAGAAAAATGTTTGCCAAAATTTTTTTATTAATTCCTGAAATTAATCAGAGTTAACTTTTGCCGAAATGCAGAGAAAAGTATAGCAGCTATAAAATGTCATTCAGGACCTTCTGATTGATCTCTTTAAATACTTAACCTAAGCAATAAACTTGTCATTTTCTCGGAAAAATCCATTTTTTTTTATCTCCATGGAAATATACACATCTTCAATATTTTAAAAAACGTTGATGGAATTCCAAGATCAAAATCATTTTCAATTAAATCCTATTATTTGGATGAAAATGGCTATTTTGGACCGAAAATTGACCCTAGCAAAAAGTTCCATGTTACATTTATTAATTAGTAATTTATAGAAGACAGTTTAGCAATATCGCGGAATTTTTTTATTTAAGCACGATCGCCGGTATATTTCGTTTTATTTTTAAATATTTTCCATCTTTTCAATCTGCTTCCATCCACTAATATTTTTACATTTTTTATGCTGGGATATTATCTTTTAAACATATTGTTGGTGAAAATGAGATATATGTTTAGGATAACGAAATTAAATTTTTTTTTATCTATTCAGGCATTTAGAATTATAAGGCTTATTAGAAATACATTTGAAGAGCATAAATTAGAATTTGATATATTTGCACCCATGATTGAATATCTCATTTCCATTAAAAATGAACATCCTTCTCATCTTAATTTTATTAAAAGTACTTTAAAAATATTTTGAAACATATGAACAAAGGTGCTTCTGCCAAAATATTAGATGAATATGGTGAGGGCCCACTTTAGTTGAAACGTTAAAAAAAAAATATATATACTTCTAATAACTACCCTGAATAATCAACTTTTTTCAGACATTTTTTTCTTTCAAAATTTTTCTTAATCACTAAATTTGATACTATAATTACATGTAATTTGCATTTTAGTTAACCCATATAGATTGTAAAAAATATTTTTTAATACATTTATGTTTTTAAAATGAATTATAATTTTCCATTCCAGTAAGTTTTAGAAAAAGTGTTCCGAATTACGGAAAAACCCCTTATCCAGAATGCCTGAAGTCCCAAGCATTCCGGATAATAGATCCTGTACTGTAATATACAAATTACAGTATTTTAATTTTTATTTATGAAAATAATTTACATATTTATAATATATTTTTAAAAGATTTATTATTGAATAGAAAATTTTACTGCTTTTTTCTCAGCAAAGATATATTTTCAAATTTAATATTTCTTACTTCCTTGTATTCACAATATTTCCTGGCTGCTCAATCATTCTTGTAGTGTGGTTGATTTCAAAAATGTTTTTATTAATTTATGTTTTAAGAAACTCCTTTCCTAAAGTTACCCTAATATCGTAACAGGGATTGTCAAATAAATTCCAAGAGAGACGATATACAAAGTCTGATAAATTATCCAACTTTTGGTCAGGAAAAAAAAAAAATCTAGGTCACATATTTAACTCCAAAATAGGACCCTTCTGAGTTCAAACATTTCTCCCAGGAGTGTTGCCACTTTTGGAAACATGCTTCAAAGTCCTTTTTGAGTGTTCATAAGATGAGGCCAAAGAAGGTATACAGCATTTTCCATTGAAATAATCGTGCCTTTGTCTCAGGGTTGTAACCGTATACCTAGGACGCATCTACAGTTATGATTTTTTTTTCATAAAATCAGGGTCAGCATTGGTGCATTCCAGCATGCCACACACAACTTAGATGTTTTTCCTTTTGATCATGAGTGAGAAGACTTGGAACAAATTTTGCAGCAACATGATGCATGTAAAGATAGTCAGATAGAATTGCTTGCATTGTACCAAATGAAATTCCTACTTTGCTCTTAATCTCTGTAATTGTTATGTCACACTTCCTTGATTTTGAGAGAATATCTGCTGGTTAAGAGCCTGCCACAATGAATGCTTGTCACTCTCAACTGATGTTCAGTCATTTTTGAAATGGTAATACCCTCTTTAATCCATGTAACACCCATAGCTTCATTACCAAAAGCACTCTTTATATTTTCAATTATCTCTGATTGTGTATCTGGCAAAATTTAATGTAGATCCTTTGATCAACACATTCCACCATATTCACTCCAAACATGATTGTAATGAATATACGGTACACATACTTTTGTCACAACGGCCTGAGAAAGACTGAATGGCAGTGGGGTCATGGGAAAAAAAAAACCAGTAGGGTGCAAGTTCCAATAACACGTTAGTCCCATTCGCATGCTGCAAAAGGTTGATGCAATTTAAAAAAATGTCAGATACTTTTTGGTCAGACCTCGTACAAGTTCAAAAAAGCCATAGAGCATTCATTTTGGTTTAAAAACTGCAATGTTTTTTTATCCATATTAATAAAAGGAATATTTTTTCTGTCTGGGATGCTGTGCATGATCTATCATACTTATAGGTCTGAGGTTTTGCATACAGTAACATCTATACCTGAACTGATGCACCCTGAAGACCATTTTTACCAATTTTTAATTAGATTTTTCAAATTAAATTTTAAAACTTTTTCAACGACCATTTACCACACAGAAGCACAGGTATTGTCCCCGGAAGAAATGCCTTGGACATTTCTATTGCAAGAATTTGACTTGCGATGGGTTTCAGAAGGGGGCGGGGGACAGGTTACACCACACAAAAGACTAGTTATTTACAGAAGGGGTAGAATCGCCAAAATGGGCCACATTTTTTTCTTCATGCATCCTTTTAACACGTGACAATGCAAAAGTATAATAACCATTGTTGAAAGATAGTTAAAAATGAATCCAAATAACCAACTTCAATTCTATAAATACATTTTTAACATGTAACAATGCAAAATGAGGTATTTTTGGGGTGTTTACATGACTGCCATGCTTTTGGCCTTACTTTTGTAACTAATGGCTTATTTTTGTTGTACTGATGTACTTTATTATAATGTATGTAAAATGGCATGGAGTGCCAATGAAATTATGAGAAATAAAGCCGACAGATTTCAACAGGCTGAAGAAAACATTAAAATAAAGTTTCAGCAAAGAAAGAAATGCAAAATTTAGAGAAAATTAAATTGTTATTTTCAAAGTCCATTAAAAATTTCACAGATGCAGAGTTAGAAGTCGTAACTTGGAAAAATATAGGACATTTTCATAAAAAATATAGGACAAAAGAAATCATCATAAATATCTTACAAATTTTGCTATTTTCATTTTTGAAAAAGTATTCTATCAGATAACAAAATGACTAAGAAAAGTTTACTCATCTTACCTTAAAAGTTCTGAAATTTTCAATACCATGTATTTCTCTTATTGTTTTGACCTTACATCTCTTTAACTCTTTTTAACTTTTTGTTACCAGCATCTATAAGAGCTTGTGCTGCTTCAATGTCACTCATATATTGCCGTTTTAATCCCATTTTCAGTCTCAGATTACCTTCTTCAATCATTGCTTGAGCAGAAGTAACATTCTCTTGCAAACCTTTTATTTTGTCTTCTGCTGTTCTTTCCTTAGGGACCTCAAGTGATGCCTTTGTTTTCATAATTTTCACACTCTCTGCTTGTTTCTGTTCATTATATTTCCGACGAGCATTTTTATAAAATGATATCATTTCTTGAGTTACACATACGTCGGATGCTTTTCCATGAACAGCATCTTTAATTAATCTTAAACCTTTTATGGTATAGAGACTCATCCGAGAACGTTCTGATGTCAACATTCTTTTGTTCACTGAAAATCCTCTCTCCACCGAAGCTTGACCATGAGAAAAAGTCAAAGCTGCTTTTACTAAAGTTGTTAAATATGGATATCTAATATTTCCAGTACTGCAGTTAACCAATTCAAAAATTTTATTCCAGAAAGAGTCTATTGAATGTTCATTAGGCAGGGATGTATCTAGAGAAATGTGAATGGTGGTTGATTTTCCAGAACAATTATAATTGCGAATATAAAATTTCGAAACACGCTTTGCGTTAATTCGCACACACAAACAGTATTAGTATTGTATAATTTTATATTAAAGAAAAACATTTGATAAAATTGAATATAACTTTTTTTAATTGTAATTATAATAATAAAATACATACAATTTCATTTTAATCTGATCCTCCTATTCTTTACAGTCATCCAGTGATGAACAGCTTTGTCAAACGGAAAGCTGTGAAGCTGTGGACAGTTCACAATGATACGTAAAAGTGCGTCCAGAGTGGAAGATTTCAATCTATTCCGGAGTTTTGTTTTTATTTACTTAACTTGAGAAAAGTCTCTTTCACAGTCTGCTGAGTGTATTGGTATTGTCTTGTAACACTGAGCGATATTTGAAATAACGTGAAATAATTCAAGCATGGTCTTGTTGGTGATAATAGCTTTAACCATTTCTTCCTGAGTTTTCATTCTATGGTGATCCGAGATCAGCTGTTTTAAATACCAAAATTAGAAATGTAGTTACTTTTAATGAAGTAAATATTAAAAATGGGAATTGAATACTATTTATGCTAAAATAATTTTAAAAATAACCGTTTAGCGATTTATTCCAAATTAGACTAGACAACTTTTGGAAGAAGCATATTTATTACTTCAATAAAAAAGCGATCGCGATCCTAATTTACATTACATGCGGCCGTAAATCCCCATCATCATGACTGACATTACCGTGCATGTGGCCGTAAATTTACATTGCCTTAGACAGAAGGGAATTTTTTGTAGGAAACTATGCAAATTTTGTAGGTAGTATGAGGATGTTTCCCGTAGAAACTACAGATATTCCTTAGAAATCGACATTTCTGCTTATCAACACCTGTTCACGTTCGCAAATCTACCAAAGCTACACAAGGAATCAAGTGCAAATGAATGACAGAAAGAGAGAGAAGAGAAGGAGGAGCTGCTTTGGCACTGTGCCAGAGGCTCTGCTTGTTTCTTTTAGTGACGTCACTGTCGCCCGTAAACAGTGAAACTTTATTTTCTCCCCACAGTTATCAACTATCGCGCTGCGAAAGCCATTCATAGTCCATCGCTGAATAACTAAGACTTTCCTTTTTCACCCTCTTCTCTTATACGGCTTTAAATGTTGAACATAAAATATTTGCAGTAGAGTACTGGTTACTCGATTTCGGCTACCGATTGACCTAATCAGGTTAATGTTGAATAAATTTTTATTACATGCCCGGTCGGTTATGTAATAAAAATTAATATATGCCCGGTTGGAATTTTTATATGCCCCAGACATGTCGGGCAATAGATTTTTCGGACTCTGGTCTATACACCCTATAAAATACGGGTGTTGTTCCATTTCTTCTCTTTTGTTGCCATAAAGATGAAGACAAATATTCTAAATACATGGCAACCTCAAAATATAGGAGAAAGACTGTTGCCGATTGCGAAAGTCTTTTTGCATAACACACAATATGCAGAAAAATCATCATTTCCTTTCGTGCACCAATCACTGATAATAGTTCCATTTTTATCGACGACTTTCAACCAATCATCACGAAATTTCGTTTGTCGATTCGGCATGGCACACAATCAAAATCCCCACTCCTTTTTGAAAACCTACGTTTTCGAACCAAAACAAAATTCTAAATTTCGGAAAAAAAAAGCAGGAATGTTTTTAATTTAAATTGCTTTTAAGTACAACAAAACTGCTTCTACACGTTTGCATTTAATTTTACTATTAACACTGAAAATTAGTAACTATAGATAGTTCCTCCGGAAACTATTGATTGCTGCAATTACCGATATTTCTCCGCTCCTAATCTACAATACCGCTACTGTTACCATGCTTTCCGTCCAGCCGGCGGACATCATGTTTAGAGTATTATTACGTCACGTGCAATTGGAAACCAATTGCAGACGTTCAACATCCCGTAGTAGTTCCACGTTTTTGAAATTCTGGGAAGATTTAGCAGTTAGACTGAAAACAAAATGATAGAAATAAGGATTTTATTGCTTGTAATTTGGAAATATAGGACTTATGTCCAAAATATAGGACAAGTGCGAAATATAGGACAAAATAGGACGTTTTCTATGAAATTTTTTAAAATATAGGAATTATAGGAAATATAGGGCGACTTCGACACCTGCAGATGCCTAGATTGCAGATGTTCAGTGCCGGTACAGCTATACATAATAAAATATGTCTGTCTGTGTGTATATGCCATCTGTAGTGAAAACGCTAAGCATCACACAGCCGTAAAATTTAGTATACAGGTACTTCAGTACCTTGGACTATGCACCCTGGTGAGATTGCTTTGATTTTGGTTGTTATAAGCAAGAATGCAAGAGTATTAATAAAGCATACTTTAATTTTTGTTCACCGCAACTTACAGCAAACTCTTGAATACAAAAGAAAGCTTTATCAATACACCATTTATAACAAAAAATAAATAAATAAAATGCTGCGTGGGTTCGCTATGCAATGAACCCTGGGCAACGCCAGGTACATTTTCCAGCTTCTCCATAAAATGAAAGCAGTAGGTTTGTTTTTAACACTTCCATTTCCTAAACTAACATTTTACCATAGAGATCTGCTTATTGATGCTGACCATTTTCCTTTCTTCAATTTAAACATCAATGATATTTCTAAATCAGGCAGCATACTTCTCCAAAGTTTCTTTATCAACCTTTGGGAAATTCCTAAACAACCAAAAGACCTAAAAAAAATTCATCTAATCAAATCGTTCTTTGCTCTTCTATATATAATCTGGCTTTGTCCAGTACTTGATTAAAAAACAACCTATTTTGTACATTTTATTCAGGTTATCAAGAATTTCATTAGCCTTTTTGTAATTTGGTGATTTCTCTCTTCTTCATATTTCATTTAAGATGTTATATTGAAAAAATGACATCTAATAGAGAAATAAAAGTATACCCTGATTAAAAATGATAGTATAACATTCACTAATGCTACTAGTATATCAGGGCACTGTGACACTAAATAAAGAAAACACATATGTACTCAAAATGAAACATTATAGTAAACAATATAGAATTATGTGTACTATAATGTTTCAAGAACTATAATGTTCTACATACACACGTATACCTTATGGCATATTTCACCATCAAGTGAATAAATAAGAAAATTAAGTTTTGGTACTCAGAAATATCCTGTCATAAAAATACAGTGTTAAAGAGAAAATTTTGGTAAAAATTCAATGCTTATTCTGAACCTAAGATTAGCCTCAGCAAAATGGCAACTGGGGGAAATAATTTTGCAGAAATTATACAGAAAACATACTTAAATAAGAAAATATTCAGTAATAACTTTAGTAAGCCAGAAAATAGTGCTGCCAAAAATATGTATTGCTTTGATTGATAAATAGGTCAGTAATGACTTATCTTTAGATATTAGTACACAATCTATTAAGTTTTATTAAACTGTCTCTTATGTGTTATTATTTTTACTAATAGAGAAAAAAAATGACAGTATTTCATTATAAACTTACCATCCACACTTCCAATATTATCAGAAGAACTTCTTCTACTACTAAATCCACTTGATACTGTTGATAATGGGCTTTGTGTAGATACTTGACCTTTAACAGGTGAAACAGAGAAGCTATCAGTGGATCGAGATTCTAGAATACAATTAAAAACAGCAGAAAATAAATACTAGTAATTAAAGGTGAAATCTAAAAATTCAGAAATAAAATTATCTCCACCACTACATATACATAATAATTAAACACTCACTGGATGGGGATTTACGAGTAGGACTAGAAGCTTTCTTAAGAGGACTAACAGCTTTCTGTTTAGTATTTTCTACTTTGATTGTAGCATCACACGTATAACCAAGATTGTTCAATTTTTCTATATTTGAGGAGAAGTCAGAATGTTCTTTTAATAATGGCTAGAATATAAATTGAAAACATAAGTAAATCAATTGAAATAATTTGATAAATAATAAAATGTTTTAACACTTCAAACACCACTTTAAAGACATTTTACCATTATTAAAACTTTATCTTGGCTTTTTCTTTTAATATACGCATTTTAATAGTTTAAAAGGCAAGAAATAAAAAAAAAAAATGAGAAGTAAAATAACATACATAAAGAAGTAATTATGTAAGAACAATTCGTTTATAAAGTACAATATACGTACCATTATCTCAGATGCTTGCTTTTTTAAAACACTTTGATCAAGTGCAAGTGGCTCGAGTTTTTCAACTTCTCTCTCCATTTTTAGAAGCCAGTCCAGTACTTTAGTGCGTAAGGCATCATATGCAGATATCTGATCAGCTTTAGCTTTCCTAAGAATTTTCTTTTCACTCAAAGTATTTTCTAGATTTTTCCATCGTTGTTCTAAAGTTTGAATCTTATCTTTTACATGGGTAATATCAGCTACATCTTTCTTTGAGACTAAGCTCTTTCCAATCTTGATCATATTTTCAAAATCTTCCTTTTTAGAATTACATTGGTTGAGTGTATACTCAATAACAGATGAAAAACCTTCTAAGTCCATTTGATGCACATTATCTGTATTTTCAATACGCTCTAAAGTAGATACACTCCATTCATCAAACTGTGTGGCCATAGACTGAAAGGAATGAACAGATTCCGATACCTAAATGAGAAAAAAATTTTTTTTTTAAAGTTTTAATTAATAACTACTGAGTAATACACTGTATATCACAATTCTTATAATGGTTAAAACAATATGTTGGAACTAAAATCCAATTATTGAATTATATGAAAATTAAATTTCAATAGATGCTTTTAGGTCATTAACCAAAGAACTTTGTTTTTATAAAAGAAAGTTTAAAATCATAAGCAAAGCAACATGATTCATGAAAGAGGTAAAAGAATATATATAATGAAAATTCATAATTTTTTTTATAGATAATATAAAAATATATAGTCACTTTTGTGACATTTAGTAATCTTTTATAATTATTTATCCAAACAGATTCAGGAATTTGTGATATCTCTTAAAAGTTTTGGTACCCTTTCTTAATGCTAACCCTTTGATTAAACCCGATTTACTTTGTGTGATTTCAGACAGCCCATATCTGCCTAATGAATTCTCATCTTCTTAATGCTTAGTATTGGCCAGCATATCTGTAAGATTATTTGCTTTAGGCATTTACAAAAAATAGTTATCAAATATTTTCTTGAAGAAAAGAATATCCAAGCTCGAAGTTTTTATTTTTCAAGTGTAACATAAGCATTTGAGTATCGTTCTCAGTCTTCCTAAACAAAATTAGAAGTTTGTGATATCTATAGAGTTTAGATCCATTTAAAAACTCTTGCATACTAATAAAAAAATTGAAACATATTTTCCTCTTTTATTTTGATATTAAGAATGCAATTATTCTAATGTACAAAATTTATTAACCCATCCATTTAAACTGTTTAACTTAATGAGTATAGTTAGTTACCTGCAAAAAAGGTAATAAAAATGCTTCTATATCACAAACAATTTTGACCCTTTGAGCTTTGATATATTAAAAAAGTTTAATGCAATGGATTTGAATGAATTATCCTGCATTGCCCAGGTCATTAATAAATGCCCGCTACTACTCAATTCACTAAGCACACATTCAAAAACATATCCCTTGTCATTTTCAAAAACATTATCTCCACAAAGCAGAAAAAAAAAAGATCCCCCCCCCCCCCCCCCTTCCAAAATTTTTTTTTTTTTTCAAAGCCTCTTAACTCCTCTTTAAAATGGATCTGATACAGAGAGAGGAATACAGATTCACAGTTAAAATGGACTGCAAGTCGAGTGGTCTGGGTTTTCGACAGTTAAAATGGAAGATGATCATTTGCTGATAGAAGAATGCAATCACTTAAAAAAATTACAAAATTAAAATTACTTATGAAATCGAAAAAATAAATGTTTGTTAGAATGTTGAGATATATGGGGAGATTTTAGCCAAATTATAGAATTGTGCCAATCTTAGATTTTCACATATGACAATATACTCATATATATCAGATAACATAAATGCAAATTATGATATATTTAAAAATAAATAAATAAATGTGAAGGAATTATTCCACGTATTTGGCTAAAACATTATTATAAAGAACATTCTTTAATCTTTCTGATGGTGTTAAGATGCTATCAAAACTGTGATAATATTTTAGGTCACCAAGGAATTTATTTGTATATCAGACTAAAATACAAAATAACTAAAAAACTAAATTGAAATTAAAAAAATAATGCAAATAACCTTCCTGGACCCTTAAGTACTAGTGTACCAAATGCCATTGCCGTACGACACTTAGATCTCCTGCTACAGACTGCACACACAGAGACATCTTGTTTTACTATGTAAGGTTATAAAGAATGTATTTAATGGATTAGAAAGAAAGAGTTTGCTACAGTACCCATAAATAAAAAGTTTGAAGAAATTTCAGATATATCTTTTCCATGATCTGTATCTTTAGGCAGAATAATTAAAAAAGATGGAGAGGAAATACTAGGTGTAATTTTTCTCTCTCTGATGTCATTGATAACACAATGTCAATTTCGCATAAAAGAGCAAATTATAAAATCATTTCAACTATACAAACATAAAAATAATTTTCCTTGAGGTTTCCAGGTATTAAGAGCCTACTTTAAAAGTTTTCTGAGCATAGCAACACCGTTATAATGAAACATCTTCAACCAATAAATGAATGCTACATTCAGATTTAGTAAAATAAAAATACAAAATTGCAACTAAAGTTATAAAGAAATAAATGAAAACACTAGAAATAAATATCAAGATACTTTGTTCAGAAAACTTAACAGTGTGTTAATGGATAACACATTAAAAATCTAAACATATCCAAAAGTATTACTTGTTCAAGAAAACTTCCTCGTCTTGATATCTTTTCGCACAATTTTTCATAACGCTGGGATACATCTTTTAATTTAATGTCAACTTTCTTCACTAGTTTTGAATTTGCTGTATCTGTCAAATGTGCAGCAGATGAAAACAACATGTCAATACTTTGTTTTTGATTATCAACATCAGATTTCAAAATTTTAAATTCTTGAACCTAAGAAGTAAAGATGAAGTAAAAATGACATTCATAAAGTGATAAATAATGTCAATACAATAAAACTAAAATAACTTTGTTTAAAAGCAGTATACAAGACAAAAATAATATTGTTAACTGGTTTAGAAGGCAAGAAACAGCACCTTTCAACAGGCCACACAAGAAGAACATGGTAAACAGGGAAAGGCGGTTACCAACAGCAAGATAAGAAAGAAAAGTAAAAACCAAGGAACAAGTAACAAGATGCAGGACACAATGAATGAATAGTAAAATACCAAAGAGGAAAGCAACCATCCTTGATACTACAATAAAGGGACCAAAGATTCAAAACACTTAGTTCAGTGAGAAAAACTATGAACATAAGAGCCCTATTAAATAATGTTCACAGTTTTACACACTGAACAAGTGCTTTGAATCGTTTATTGGGCGTTTACTTTCTTCTTTGGTATTTTACTGTTCATTCATTGTGTCCTACATCTTATTCCTTCCTTTTTGGGTATTTTTTTTTATCTCTTTCTTCTACTAGCACTGTTAGCAACCCCCTTTCAATGCTACAGTCACATTTGCTGTTCTTGGTCCCTGCTCTACCTCTCACAAGTTGATATTGTGCTTCTTATATGTCCTGATGAAGAAGGCTGCTTCTTACCTTCAGAACCAATTAACATTATTATTTTGGTGTTGTATGCTGCTTTAAAAAAAGTTATTTTAGTTTTAATACTTTAGCAGTAGTTTTAGCTCTACATAATTTAAATACAGTAAATACTATGAAAACAAATCTAAATACAGTAAATATTATAAAAATAATATCTAAATACAGAAATTACCTGTTCATCTAATTTTTCAATTACCAAGCTAACAGGTCTATTGTGAATTTTTATATTGCTTTCAGTTTCTTCTAGCCATTTTATTATGCGATCTACAGCATCTTGAATATCCTGGGACTGAATAAGGGCAGTTTGCAATTCTTTAATTCTTGAAGCTATGGATGCAACTAATTCAGCGTATTCTGTTTGAATAGAATTAATAGAATCTTCAATAGTTTTAGTTTCGACAGGAACAATATTGCAATTTTCCAAAGTATCAGTTAGAGTTTTTACTGACTGCAGCACATTTTCTACAAGTCTGCTTTGTCCCACTACCTCCATATTGATAAGTTTTATTTTATCTAACTGCTCTTGTACAGATTGAGGTTCATCTGCTATAGGTTCTTCAAGAGCTTGTTTAGAAGCTTTTCTAATATCCACCATCCATAATTTTGCTTTTTCAACTGATTCGGTAAAAGAACGATATTTATTGCTGATGATCACAAAATTATCATGAAGTCTATTAACATTATTCAAAAAGTTATGAAAAGTAATAGTAATTTCTTGAACTTCAGACTTTATTTCACTTTCAGTTACTCTAAGTGCTGGCAATTTTTGTGGTAAGTTTGTTCGGAAAGCATTGAGGGCTTTCAAATATTCCTGCAAGAGAAAAAAAAAATTAAATGACATTTATAAAAAGCTTGAAAAAATACACTGGAGTCCAAAATTACCTTTATATGCACAAAAACACTGATTTTGTAACAACTGTTCAATATAATTAAATGATTTTTTTTTTTGGGGGGGGGGGGGTGATAATAAAACCACAGCATCATAACACATAAATACAAACTGAAAACTTGAATATGAATGCATGAACTAAAAAATTAATTATGAAATAATTTGCCACTTCCATCAATATCTGACCAGCCTCTTGACAGCTTGCCACTTCAAAGATTCTATCCAAATGATACTTTGGCGCCATAAAAACTGTTTTGAGTCAATAAAGAAACCAAATTCTTAATTATATGTCAATCAAATTCTGAATTGCAGGAGTTCGTAAGAAAGCATGCTTTATGCACAGTGTATGTGCAGCTTATTTTCAGGTATACAAACTTAATTTTGGACAACAATATAGTTGCAGTTCTTAATAAAATTTTTCCCATACAGAAGGAATAGGAATCTTAAATAATTAATCATAACATTTGTATAATTCATTCAAACAGAGGAAATGGTTAATGAAATAAAATTAATTATCCATGATGCAAAACGTTAAACATAAATTACACACACACATATATGTATATATATACATATATATATATATATATATATATATTATATATATACATATATACAGGGTGTCCTAAAAACTTTGACCTTGGCTTTTATTCCTTAAATATTGACCTTAGACATAATTGATAAAAATTTTCAGGGAATTAAATTTGAAAAAATACAAAATTTAAATTTTTATATGGCCCTCGTACAAAAACATTTTCAATGAGTAAAATGTGCCCCATACACTAATAAGGTGATGTACAAAATTTCAGCATTTTATCATAAAAAGTTCCAGAGATATATTTAAACAAAGTTGGTGAGGGATTAATCACAAATTGAAATGTAAATGTTTACAGCAAAAGTGCAAATAACGCAATGCAGAAATGCATCATAAGCAAATGATATCTGCCTCTTATCTTTAATGGATCTTTGGCATGGATGGAAAACATTTTGAACAAGTTTTGTAATCTTTGTGTAAAGTTATTATTTCGACACAGTGTAGATACTTTTGTACCAATAAATAGCAAAATTATTATTTATTTATGTTATCATTGTTTTCTTTCGTAATTTGTGTATGACCCCTGAAATGCGATCTGCTGACATGATTTTTCCCCTCTAAGAACCCATGTCGATGCATCAAAAAGTGGTTTAAGTCAGCATTTTTGCCTTTTTATATTTCTGGGACTTTTTATGATAAAATGCTGAAATTTTGTACATCGCCTTATTAGTGTATGGGAGCACATTTTACTCATTGGAAATGTTTTTGTACGGGGTCCTCATAAAAATTTAAATTTTGTATTTCTTAAAATTTAATTTCCTTGAAAATTTTAATCAATTTCATAAAATTCTGTACCTTTTTTTATGCAACTTTGTAATTTATTATATATGTCTAAGATCAATATTTAAGGAATAAAAGCTGAGGTCAATGTTTCTTGGGACACCCTGTATATACACAGCTGGACAATTGCTAAGGATGAATGACACTATCACTCATAGCAACCACAAAATGAAAGGAAGCAAAATGTGGAAAATTATAATAAGTGCAGGATATAGTAAGAAGAGGTGCGTGCATGCAAATTTTTCATTTCCACGCCTATTCATTTCTACGCTGATAAGAGATTTAAATGATTTGGAGCGTGTGAACAGTTGTTCCAAGTGAAAGTTTTACGGGAAAGATTTAATTGACGAACTTGAAATTTTTGGTATGTCTTCCCGATATCACTTAGATGATTTTACGTGTGGCCGTATTATTGGAAAGATCAAAGAAGGGTGAAAATTAACAGATGTTGTCAGGGAGTTAGACATCGCCCACAGCGTTGCTTCACGGCTGTGGCAAGCATTTAAAACAACTGCAATGTGTAGCAAGTGGCATGGGGGAGGTCGTGTTAGAAGTACAATGCCTGCAAGAGACTGGTACATTGTCCTATAGGCAAAAAGGGACCAGTGCACCACAGCTCAGCAGGTGGCAAATCAGTTTCTTGCTACCACAGGGCAGCGGTTCTCCCAAAAAACTGTAGCCAGATGTTTGGGAGAAAGAGGACTATATACCCACAGACCTGTTGTGTGTATCCCATTGTCCAGACTGCACCATACCACCCGTTTGCAATGGTGTCGTGAGCATCACAATTGGACAGAACAGGACTGGGATTGCATTGCAAAGTATTTATTAATTTAATATTACTACTTTATTTATTGTTTCATGCATTATAAGTAAAATATATTTTAGGATAAATTTTAGTACAATAAAAACAAATTTATAATTTCAAAAGTCTTAAAACAGAAAACTGCCTTTAGAATTATAGCAGATTTACAGAGCAAGGGTATATAAATTGTTAAATATAAGAATAATCTTATTGCTAAAAGAGTAAACGTTTATACTATTTGGTAAATTATACAAAACATTGAAGACATTAACATAGAAAAAGATATTTGTAAACTCTCGGGATTACAAACTGAATTGAGCAATCCCACTGTGTATATGAAAATAATTAAATAATTAACCAGAAGCTAAAACATATGTTAGTTTAGTCAATCTAATATGCAATAATTACAGGATGGAGACGGATGGAAAAACATACTAATCAACGCTCGGTAACGTATGCGATACCGCCTGAATTACACAATCCCACAATTTATGAGTATAACTAAAAAAAATCAAAAAATCAACCTTAATAATTAATCAAAGTGTGAAAATAAGCTAGTTTAATCCATCTAATGACTAATATTTAGAGAATGAAGATGGATGGAAAAAGAGAGAAAGGTGGGAAAAAATAGGCATTTTCTGTAACTTTATGGACAGTGGCGCAGCCAGAAATTCGTTCTGGGGGGGGGGGGGGGGTCAAACCTCATTGTATATTATTATACATGTCAAATGACAATATATTGAAATAAATCAATTTATCGCCGAATAGATTTATTTATTTAACATTACGTTTACTAAATAAGAAGAGTACTGATAACTTCTATAAATGAAAGTATACAATATTCAAAGTTTAATATCAAGTCGTCTAGGCTTCTTAGCCATTTCATTTAAAACCTCTTCAGGGTTTACTTCAATGTCCTTGTGGATATATAACATAAACAGTCCTTTTAATCTGCTCGCTTGTTGAATTTCTTAAATAATTTTTTAAATATCGTAAGTGGAGAAAGATTGGAGAAAGATCTCTATCGGTGGAGAAAGATCTCTCTGCGCTACATGTTGTGACTGGAAGTGTAATCATTATCTGCAGAAGTTTTCGTATACTTGGAAACATAATTTCATCATATTCATGAAAAGCTCTCAAAGCATTATCTGGATATTCTGAAGTCGGATATTCTGGATTCTGAAGTCGTTCGAGTTTGCTGTGCCATATTTTTAACTCACCATACAAATTTTCACATGTGATATGACCAATATCTTCTGAATACTGGGAACTTAGCATCTTCACTGCTTCACTGTTTTCTTTTGTAAGGTCTTGGTCTTGAGCTGTTTTGCTCGGCAATAGGATTCGAGAAGAAGCTAATATATTTTTATGTTTCACAAATCTTTCATCGAGCTGTATTAGAAAATGATCTATAAAAGGTATAAAAGCAGCTTTCCTATAATATTCCTCAGGAGTATCATAGTCGACGTTAATTCATGTAGCTTGATATTTTACAGTTCTTGGTACTGATATGGGGATTTCATAATTTTCACAAAATATTTCAACGTCTTTAAAAATTACGGAGAACTCTTTTTCAGAATTGCCCCTTAAACTTTGTATAATTGCTCGTGTATCTTCAGCATAACCAATGGCTTTGGAAAGATCAATTTTTTCAGATTGTAAATATTTTGACAAAGGTAAACTATACGAAAATAGTTTTCTAACAATATGTGGGAAATAACGAATTCACACTTGTTAATTGCATTGTACAAAATGCTTACGAGTAGGGTCCGGATTTCTATGCACTTGCATATTTCTGCATATTTTCGTGCATATTGTGTAATAATTTTGAGCATATTTGCATATTATTTGAGCTAAATTTCATGCATGAAAATACGCAAATTATATTTACGATCTATTATGACAACTATATACAAATAGCCCTTACCATTTTTCCTACAAATAAACCAATATCATTGGGATTCACGTCGATTTCAGATGGTGTAAATAATGATGTCTCAACGTCTATTGGAGCTTCTCTTTCTGAACTGTCATCTTCAGAGCATTCAACATTTTTCAACTTATTTTCATTACATTCACTATCTTCTTTTTTTTTTCTCTTTTAAAGAAATTGTATATGCTACTCTCAAATAACTTACCTTTGCTGCTATTCATTATACAATTGCTAATATAAAAGAACAGATTAAAGATCCCTTGATCGAAAAACGTATAGGTTTTATATTTTAAAGCTTCAACACGTGCTTCCAAAACAAGACCAGACATATGACAGCAGGAAATTCTTTTCAAAAGGAAATTTCCCTATCCGAAGGATTTTTCCCTTTCTGAAGGACTTTTCCATTCTGAAGGGAATTTCCCTTAAACCAAAAATGAAGTGTCGAGTAAAAACAAAATTTTAGGGGAATTAAATTTGTTTGAACGAAGTACGAGAAAAAGTAAAAATATAAATACCAAAAAGGAGAAAAAAAAGTAGTTATTTTTACTATAATCAATACTTTTTTGTTTTTAATTTAAGGCTCTGGGGAGGGGGGTCCGGTCCCCTTGGTTCCCCCCTGTTGCTGTGCCACTGTTTATGGATCTTTTCTGTAATCCATAATGGTCAGCACCTCTGAGATAGCTAAGTGGAAAATATTTTCATATTTAAATGAAATATAGGGGTCATTCCATGTCAAATCAACACAGTCATTTCCCTCACCAACTCAGTTTTTTATGAAATTCGGTGAACTATTTAGACCTACTAAGAAAGTAAAGCACACAAAATTTTAAACTCCTGGGCGAATTAGTTTTCAGTTATTTGCATTTAAAAATAGCCGAAAAAGCAAAATTTACCCTCCGATCGCTACATTTAAATTATCATAACTCCTATTCTAATTGATATACAGAAACAATTTTGGTATCGTTTTAAAGCTCTTTAAATGATATTTAAAATGATATCAAACACATGATGGTTTTTGGGAAAACATTTCAAGGTCATAGTATTTTACCTTTGGCCTTGATTTGCTAAACATCGAATTTCTTATTTTTCACTATATTTTCTCCCTGATTACTACAACATCTTAGGTACATATACCAATTTTCAAAATGGGTTCTCAATGGGATCACAAACAAAAAAAAATAATTAGAAACAAAAAATACAATATTTAAATATTGACATAACCCCTTTGACAGGTTTTTATTTATTTATTTTTTCAATAATGCTGCAGTTTTTGATTTTGTGGATAAAAATACTATACTATTACAAGCCAGACTACACTATTACAAGCATTTGGCATGTTATTCGATTCAGTATTTTATTGGGTTGATTTGACAGTTCTTCAAGTATACTACCAAAAATAACCAAATTTATCCATAAATACCCAAATATAGCTGCAAATGAAATTTTTTAGTTGTAAAACAGTTAAATTTGCCAATTGGTACCACCACTGACACATCCTTACTTTTGGTTGGCAGTTTGGGTTTCAGTTTGAATTAGAGATAACTGTTTGATTCAAATGGTATTAGTTTGCAATTTGAGTTTTAGGTTGAAAAGCCAAACCACATATAAAGCTTTTAAAGCATATGTATGACGGAATATTGCTACATTGATACTATACTTTACTAGAATTTGTGTAAATATTTTTGTAAGAATTTAATTTTTAAGTAAGGAAAATTTTATTATGAACAAGCAGTGGTTACACAGATGTTGCAACCCTCTGGGAAACGAGAAACATTCGTGCAAAAGAAAAAGTCTATGTCCTGTTTCTAAGTTGATTTGTGAAAAATTTCCTGAATTTGTTGGACAAATGATATGTGACTGGTGCAGGAAAGAAAGTTGATGTTTTCATTAGTGAAAGTATCAACTTCCAGCTTGAAATCACCCATATAGTTTGGAAAACCATATTTATCATAAATAACTAAGATCCTATTGCAAAGTACGACAAGGTCATTAACACAATGATCTCTCAAAGGGGTAAGCTGCATTCACGAGCTGAGCATATTCCTTTTATTCTGCATGTTCAATACCCACACCCCCCCCTGTTGCTCAATACTGACTCATTGTATTTTAGAAAAATTATAGAGAGGAATGGTGTTTTTCTTAAGAAAAGTTATTGTATCTACTGTAGTATTTCTCACATATTTGACTATTCCTTTTTCCAGAAGCATTAGCTTTTATAAATATAAGAATATACAGATGCTGGAAAATAAATAAAATATTTATGTTTTAATTTATAAAATATATATAATTTATAAGTTAAGCATTTTTTAAGTTTTAAGTTATAAAATATATATAATTTATAAGTATTAAAATATAAAAAGGTTTATAGCATATTTAGCATAGTATGGCAATTAGACAACAGTGCCTAAACAACATAATACCCTGTTTAGCGATTGTTCTGGTGACAGATCAGAAATCTAATGGTCTGGAGGATGCCAGATAATTGGTCCACTACTGTATTGTTTTAGGAAAATATCTTCTTTTCAATAATAGGAAAAGAAAATTTTGAAACAATTTCAGTATTTAAATAACTATATATATATATATATATATATATATATATATATATTCTGTGGAAAATAATTTGGGAATCATCATATAAGGGAGCAGGGGTTAACTTAAATAACATGATTCATGCTCCATCCATGAGTCGATTTATGGACATTCATTTTTAACACTTTACAACATAGTTGAAAAGTGTTTATGACTTTGTTCATTCTGTCTGTCTGTCCGTTAGCACGATAACTGCCGTAAAAATGACTTTATCAAAATGAAATTTTAGTATGTTGTTCAGACGGTCTGTGGGACTTATGGGAATATAAGTGAATAATATCACCTAATTAGTTTTGGAGTGAACTCGGGTTGAAAAAATGAAATACACTGAACCCTATGGGACCTAATTTTTCAAGCATTTTTTAAGCGAATTTAAGATTAACAAATTGCTTTGAAAGTTTTAAGAAATATTCAAATTATCAATGCTGTCATTTGAATGAAGTTCATTTTTTACGATGAAGATTTAAGTTTTTAAATATAATAAATTAATGTAGTATTGTGATGGGTTTTAAAATATTACCAAGGAATGTATCACATTTTAGAGATGTTTAAATAAAATTGCATTGAAGTTGGAAAGTGTTTCATAATCAATGCTTTATGCATGATTGATCTTCCTTGTCTTACCTTGTTTTTGATCCGATTTTCTTCTTTAAAACGTTTCATCACATACTGCACCATAGAATGGGATAAATTTACTAATTTGGCGATATTATGAACTGATTTATCACTACTATGATGAAAAATAATCAATTTTTGAATGATGTTCGTTGTTTCCTTATGACTACGAGTTATTTTTAACACTTTATACCATAGTTGAAAAGTGTTTATGACTTTGTGCATTCTGTCTGTCTATCTGTCCGTCCATTAGCCCAATAACTGCCATAAAAATGACTTTTATCAAAATCAAATTTTAATACGTTATTCAGATGGTCTGGGGGACCTATGGGAATATAAATGAATAATATCACCCAATTAGTTTTGGATTGAACATGGTTTGAAAAAATGAAATACATTGAACCCTGTGAGAGCTAATTTTTCAAACATTTTTTAAGCGAATTTAAAATTCACAAATTGTTTTGAAAGTTTTACAAATTATTCAAATTATCCCATAAAATATATAAAAAAAAATTTAGCAAAATATATTCAGTAGTTTTTTAAATAAAAATTTAAATAATAATTACACCCTCCCTTTATATGAATAGATCAAGTGACCATTATATGAAGATATCATGTGACTCACTTCAAAATAAAATATGCCATCCAGCTTGTGTCAAAATCATGATTTTTAAAGTTCTTTTTAATTTATATTTACTGTTGTATCCATTCTAAAACTGCTTTATTTTTGCTTAAATTCTGTTCATCTACATTTTGAAACAACACAATTACATTATATATGAGTTTAAATGCTCATCCAAATTTGATTATTTCTACAACGAAGCCTATTTTTAGCCTATTTATTTTGGCACTCCACTTACTGTCGATTTGACATAGCCAAAAACGTTTTAAGTATCGTGTGTTTTCTAAGTATTTTATTCTTAAAAGTTATTTACAATTTAAAATAGCCTATCAACTTTTTTAAAAATTACACTATTTTAATATTGTTTGTTGATATATTTTTAGTACTGTGTTTTTTGATATATTTTATGTACCCAAGTATTTTCTATCCCAAAAATGTTCTGCATTTCTTTTTCCAATTTAAAACAACTTATCTTTCAGATTAAAAATTTTTAAATTAAATTAACTTTTTAAAAATTACAAAATGTTCAAAAGTAAGTATCGTGTTAAATTTTCTATTTGATTGTTATTTTCAATTTATAACTTTTAGGTTAAACATTTTGAAGTTTACTTTTAAAAAATTAATTCTTTAAAAATTGCAAAAATATTTTAAGTATTGTGTGTTTTAATATTTTTATATGTCCCAAAAATTTATCCAATTACTTTATTCTGTATTTTTAAGTTATTTTCAATTTAAAATAGCTTATCTTTTAGATTCAAAATTAAATTTCAAAATGTAGTAGATTATAATTTTTGCAATTTTCAGAAATAATTATATTTAAATATAAGTTGAAAATAAAGGAAAAACACATATTCCTTTTGCATTAAAAATGCATCTGTGAATTTTTAAATAATACTCCTGAAATTATATGATCTTTTATAATTATTGAATTAACAATATAATACAAATTAAAGAAAAAATTATACTACAAATTACATATGAACAGACTGACTCTATATTATTGTGAATTTTGCATACATGACGCATTTGATATATCATGTATCATATCTTTGTAAAAAAAATTGATTTAGGTGAATGTTTTCTAAACTTTAAAAATAATGTTTCTGTGTTGTTTTCAATATTAATATGTACTTAAATTTATAAAGAAAATATTTTTGAAGTGAAGACATGACATTTTTGTATCGCGTCAGACAAAATATTTTTTATAAATTCAAGTACATTATTGAAATCAACACAATCTGAAAAATTGACATCTATTATAGTTGTAAAAATATATTCTCTTAGCTCAATATTTTCGTTTACAAAGATGCATAAAACTTTGTAAATGTAATGTCCGCAACATGCACTATACTGTAGAGTTGTCCAATGTGTGATAAATATGTATATAAATATATAATAAATATACGTAGAAACACAATATAAATAAATATGTATGTAGACACATTATAAATAAATATGGTGATATGTTATAAATACGTATGGGAACACATTATAAATACATATGGGAACACGTTATAAATATGTATGGGAGCACATTATAAACACATGTGTGATACGTAATAAACATGTATGTGAACACATTATAAATACATATGGGAAAACGTTATAAATATGCATGGCAGCACATTATAAACACATATGTGATACGTAATAAACATGTATGTGGATATATGTAATATACACATATGTGATACATAATAAACACATATGTAGATACGTAATAATAATGTATGTGGATATATGTAATAATAATGTATGTGGATATACATAATAATAATGTATGTGGATATATAATAACAGTGGCAGCTCATGATCAATAATACATAGAGGGGTGCTGATTAAAGCATGTTATATATATATATATATATATATATATATAAATAAATTAAAAATATGTTTGTATATAATGTGTTTATTACATAATAAATACATATGTGGATACGTAATAAGAACTATGTGGATATATGTAATAATGTATGTGGATATACATAATAATAACGTATGTGGATATGTAATAACAGTGGCAGCTAGTGATCAATACATAGAGAGGGGTGCTGATTGAAGTATGTTTTATATATATCTATATAAATAAATTGAAAATATGTTTGTATATGTGTTTGTATATAATGATAATTGGCTGGTAAAACTTGAATTTATAATAAAATTTCAAGTTTTATTATAAATTCAAAACTTTTAAACATTGTGGTGTGAGAGTGATTTTTGTTATATATTTTAAATGTCTTCGAAAATTATTGTTTCTTAGTTTTATAGCTAAATTCAAAAGATTTTTTTCAAAATTTAATAATTGAATATTGTACTATGCTGCAAAATGAAATGTTGAATAATATTAGATTTATAGGCATCTAGAAATATTTACCGTTCTTCATAATTTTTACATTCAAGAGTCAAAAACATATGATGTGGACTACATATAAATGTATTTCATTCCGAGGTAAGTTAATGTCTGTAACAATCTAATAATCACATGTAAAAAGCTTTGAACAATGTTATTCACATTAAATGAATCGCATATATATTAAAATTTGGTTCTTTCGTTATCAATGCTTTAATAAACTTAATAATCGCACTCATTTATAGGCATATATAACAAATATATAAAAAGGTTATATTGACTTTGTGTTACTTTGGTGTTTGGCATTTTTGGTTACATTGATGGCACTATTCAACATTGTTTCCATAATGCGAAAATGCTACATGAGAAAGGAGTAGATTGATTTATTTTGCAATTTTTACATGCAAAGTTTATTATAAGTCATTTCATGAATTAACTACTAACATCTCAAAATCTGGGCATGCCAGGGTTTTAAAATCGGTATTATTTGTTTCCTACTGATAATAAAATTACTGTATAATTTGGTTTCTGATGATTATGAAATACCTTTTATAAAATGATCATGTATATCGATTATCAAAAGATTTTATATGATTGACCGAGTCATTATATTAAAAAACAGTTTTATATTGAAAAACAGTTTTCATAAAATGATCATATATTTTGATTATCAAAATATTTTACATGATTGACTGCCATATATTTATTCTATGATAAAAAAACGTAAATATGGGTGTGTTCTGTATGTTCGTACTCTCTAAAAGTAAATAGCATTTCATACTTCGTAGACAATATAATCGTACAAAATGTTGTTCAAATTGCTCTATTAGTTATTTGGATATCATGTCCACAGACTCTTACTACATGCATAAACAGCCATTCACACATGCAGATCATGTTAAATTCAAGTAAAAGGATGTTTTCAATATTTAAATACGTCCAAAAGACAAATTTAACCACCCAACCCATCACATTTTCCCTTTATATACATAAATGTTGAGAATAAAACAAATTACTGATTGGACTTATATATGAACTTTTATATTTTAAAAATATAAACTGTCAAACAATTTAAAATAGAATTACTTATATATAAAAATAAACTAAATTATACTTGTATAAACAGTAATTTTATTCAAGGATTTACTTAAAAATACCAAAACTATATTTGAAATATTTGAAAACAACAGAAACCGTCAAATTCATATTCTTAAGTATAGCCACAATAGCGAAATAATGCCAATTCTAGAAGACCCATGATAAACAGGCTCATTTTCTGGTAACGGGCGCTCAACGATATGTGGCAGACAATGCTTTGAAAATAAACAATGTTTACATTCGTTCATTCAAACTCACAATATAGTATTTGAAACTATGAATGTATCTTCCTTCTATATGGGCCGCTCTGAATTCGCAACCATGTGACGAAACAACAATGTAAACGAATCTTGTAGTGCTGCCATCTTATACTGCATTCAGCAACTAAATTGTCGACGTTAGTTGCAGCACTACACTTTTCAGAAAGGATGTCTTGAAAAAATTTGTAAAATATGCAAAATTCTTTAATACACTTACATGAATAAAAATAATGTAGGGGCTTTTTATGAGGAAGTTGCACACCATGCACCCTCTGGCTATGAGCCACCACTGCGTAATAACAACATATGTGGATATACATAATAATAGCATATAAGGATACGTAATAATAATGTATAAGGATAAATAATAACCTTTTTATAACGGTTGGTATACAGTATTCTAATGTACCGTTTTTCGTAATAGTTATGTTTGGCCTGACACTTAAAGATTATGTATGCTTGATAGGTAAGAATTACATATTTGTGCTACTTAGGAACATTAAACAATCCAGCATACTAACAAATATTGGCTACAGTAGATATGATAAAATGCCTTTTTACCTGTGATTCATTAATAAATTTTTGAGCAGCCATAGTTATGAAACGAAGATCAGCTTGATGTGCTATAACATCATTAGTGAAATTCTATAAATAAAAATATAAAAAAGGAATGTGTGATCAGGTAACTTTAAAAATTTGAAAAACAAAAGCATGAAAATTTCATGCATGAATTAAAGGAATATAAAATATAATAAATTTAGTCAATGAAATAAAACTAATAATGAATTTATCTAAGGCACACTAGATAAAGAATAAGAATAGTAATTAAGTGTTTTTCATAAAACTATGAAAAAATACATAAAAATTGAAGAAAAAAGATGTTAGAAGAAAATTAAAAAATATATCATCTCTTACCCTGAATACATCAGAATTTCTATCTAGAGCATTTAAAGAGCTTAATATGGTTTCTTTTCTTTTGAAATCCACTTCAGCCTGGATCAACCATGCTTTTAAATTATTTAATTCAGACTGCAAAAAATAAAGAAAAACATAATAAAAAAATTACATATTTTATCGACAAAAATGAACAATATTCAGCATACAGAGTGTCCCAAAAAGATTGAAATGTGCTTTAATTCCTTATCTGTTGGGGATAAGTAGGCAATATAAATTGCAAAAATGTTGAACGTAAGGTAGGAAATAAGATAATGTTAATGAAATAGTTCTCCCATTATTTAAAAAAAGTGACACTTTTTAAATTTTTATACAACCCCCTTAGACAAATTTGATCGATAAGAAATTTTTTATTTTTAATGCAACAAGATCATTAAAAAAAAAAAACGCATATCTGTATCTTTAAAATTGTGCTAGTTATATTTCATTGAAAATTGAACATTGTGAATGGGAACCATATATCAAATTAGAAATGTAAATTTGTGACATATCACAAAAAAGATAAAACTGGATAATAATACATAGAATACCCAACTGCGTAGTGAGTACCACTGCTTTATATGATCTCTGTCTGTGTAATCTTTTATTTAGATGCATTTGTGATAAAAAATTTTGACACATATTAACGTATTTTCGTTCTAACAATTTCCATCGTCAATTTGTTTATGACCCCTATTTTCACTGATAAAACAGCCTTCACATGGTATGGAAAAGTGGTATAAGTCAGATTTTTTCCTTTATCATAATTTAGTTGATTTTAAAGATACAGATATGAGGGCATTTTTTTAATGATCTTGTTGCATTATAAATAAAAATTTTCTGATTGACCAAATTTGTCTAAAGGGGTCGTATAAAAATTTAAAAAGTGTAACTTTTTGAAAATTAATGTGAGGACTCTTTCATTAACATAGTCTTATTTCCTACCTTACTTTCAACACTTTTGCAATTTACATTGCCCACTTATCTCCAACAGCTAAAGAATTAAAATATATTTCAATCTTTTCGAGACACCCTGTACATTGGCATGATATAAATCATTTTTTTTTTAAGTATGGAAAACGATTAAGGTGAAATATTGAATTACATACAAATATTAGTAGATTTTTGGTATACAGCAATACCCCAACTTACACCCTTCTGACTTATGCAAATTCATAATTATACTACTGACAGATTGACTGTTTCACCTTCACCCCAACTCTTACCTGCCTCCTCTGCCATTCTCACCCAGGGGCCCTACTAACAACACATCATAAATCTAATCACGTTCAAAATAATCCTTTATTCCACACATCAATCAATTTTTATGAAATGTTGTACCACAAAGTGTTTAAGAGGTTACCTAAAGTTGTTCGAAGATTCATAAAACAACTTGATAATTTCACTGTATAATGAGACTGGAAAATTTGAAATACTTTATGGAATGCATTTATCCAAGATGGCAGTCTTGCACTTCTAAAAGAGTGACTGTCAGTTACCATTTTTGAAAAGAAATATTCAACCACAGAAGATACATTCATTATGCTAACTGACATTTATGTAACTGAATATGTAACATTATATGTAAACATGTCAATTTATTATTATTATTTTCTTTTTGTTCTATTTGAAAGTTCATAGTTCAGGTTATATTATTTTGGAAAAAAAAAATAACATTTTGCAAGATATGTTTCATTTGTTTTTAATTACTATTATTTTTCTTATCAGTGTTTTACTTTTGTAAATGATTTTTGGTTCTTTATTGATACTTGAGAAAAGAAAACATTAAGATTTTCCCTAAGCAATTTTACATGAATTTCACCATATTTTGTGCAAGGAGGGAAATTCCCATTATTTTTCAAATACATAAAGCAAGTAAATTTACTATTCAGCACATCTTCAGAAAAATTTTGTATTTTCTTAAATCCGTAAAAGTACTGACAACAAAAAGAATGAAAATACAGTAAAAACTCAGACATTTAAAATTTATTTCTTAAATGTGAAAGAATTTAAACAACTTGGGTCCACAAAACCTGTTAAAACCTTTGCAAATTTGCTTTTCTGTAGCACTGAGATCAAAACCAAGTTATTATACCAAAGATTAATCCTAGTTTTATCTTTTAGATGTGCAAACTATGAATAACTTCAAGCAAAATTTATAAATAAACAGCAGTTGATACCCCTGCTAAGTAGTAACATTAAAAAACTATAAGGTATTTTGTATTTTCATTTTCAGGGACTTTGAAAACAAGTATATTGTAATTTTCTCGAAAATTGATATCAAAAGAATTTAGTATATTTAGTATTTCATTTAAAAAATATATTTCTTTCCCAGCCTTTTGCTTACTTATAATAAAGGTAAATTGTTGACTTGGTAAATGGTATTTTTCATCTGCAAAAAGGTAATCAGTGGAAAAAAAAATTGTTTATAAAGCACTATGTTAACTATCCTAATATTGAAAATTCTCACTACTGACTTCTCACTCTCAATGATTGGTCCACTGAGGTTCCGCCTTAACTCCACCCCCCATGCCCATCATAGAATAATGTAACTGAATTCTGGTGGATTCATAATACGGTCATCACAGCCTTTCATAAATGGGTGGAATTATATGGATTTCCAACCAGTAAGAAAATAATTTCAAGCAATTGGTGGTAGAACCACAAACTATGTGTTATGTACCCCAGATCATGACAATGAGGGGAATTTGTGTGGGCATGTTTATACATATTATAATTTGTCAGTATTCAATCATTACGGATAGTGACTGCTGTTATGCTTGCATTTTATTTAGTGGAATTTGTATTTAGTGTGATGTTACATTTCATGTGTACTAGCTAAAAAGACTGTTATTATTTTCCTTAAAATGAAAACAGTCTAATTATTCAACTTCTACTGAAAATAGAAAACAAGTCACTTTAGAATCAAAACTAAATGTTGTGAAGGATTTTGAAGGTGGGGTGAAATTTTGTGAAATAGCACAGAAGCTCAACCTTCTATAGTCTACAAGGAGAACAATTATAAAAGATAAACAGAGAATTCTCAAAGCTGTCAAAAATGGTGAGTCCTTGAATTCAAGTGTAATTTGTAAACATCACACGATTGCTGTTGAGATAGAAACATTGTTAAAAGTATGGTGTGATAATCAAATGAGAATGAAAAATTCTCCAAATTACCAGAAGAGCATATGCAATAAGAACAAAATGCTGTTGAAGAAATTTATGAATCTGAGCTAGTGCTAGTGGAAAAACACATGGCAAACACATGGCAATTGCCTCCGGCCACACATCCTGCTACCGTAAACCCTTGGGTTGGTCGTGTGGTCTGGGTCTTTAACATGGCAATTGCCAAGTTGACAGAGGGTCCCGGCCTTATTGAGGATGGACTACAAATTCTGTAAGACATGGAGTCCAATGATGAACATATTTAACCTACAAAATAAGGCATAAAATGTCTGATTTCTTATAATGAAGAAATTTTGTGACAGAAGAAAAAGTCATTATCTTCCCAGATGGCTGTCTTAGACTTCATGAAACTAGTTACTTCCAAAATAGTAACTCACCTATTTTTTATAATAACAAGCTTATTTTTTTTTTATAACTCACTGTTTTTAATATATGCTATAAAATAGTTTTAATTACCAACGAATTAGAATTTCATTTGAAGATTTGCTATCACATGTCTCAGGTGAGTATGCCTAGATTTAAATGGAAATGTTTACCCTGCCTTATGCTTAATTGACTCACACCACCAATGCCAAAACCACCCATGTAATACAGTGAAACTTGCTGAGATGGCCACTAAAAGTTCGAAACTTCACTGAAAAATTTAGATAGATGGTTAAAGTGAAAGGTATAAAATAAGAGTATAACATTTTTTGGTACTTACGTATTATCGCAACCATGACAAAACGTAATTGATGTATCGTCCAATAAAGGTCCCGATCGATTCCAAGGACAATATGCAACAAAGTGATCTGTATGAGGACCCACGTTCGAGCGGGCTCGAACTGGTTGGGGACGTACGCACCGCTGGGACTGTGTCGTCAGACAGGCCGGCTTCGCCGGACCAAGTCACAGAGCATACTAGACTCGCTTCTGGGTTTTTCTCAACCAGTTCGAGTCCGCTCGAACGTGGGTCCTCATACAGATCACTTGGCTGCATGTTGTCACGGTCCTTGCGCCGTGCGACGGTCCCAGAAGCGAGTCTAGTATGCTCTGTGACTTGGTCCGGCGAAGCCGGCCTGTCTGACGACACAGTCCCAGCGGTGCGTACGTCCCCCAACCAGTTCGAGCCCTCTCGAACGTGGGCCCTCATACAGATCACTTTGTTGCATGTTGTCCTTGGAATCGATCGGGACCTTTATTGGACGATACATCAATTACGTTTTGTCATGGTTGCGATAATACGTAAGTACCCATTTTTTTTATATTTGACTAAGGATGAGGCTTTAAATATAATGCTATTATACTGTATTCATAAATTACTTGAGAATAGACATGTCATTAAGAAAAATTTTCATTAATATTTTTAGTAAAATCATATTACAATAAATTTGCATAATGCAATTATTTATTATTCTTAGACTTTGATATATAATAATAACTTAATACAGAACCAACTGTTCAAAATCTATCCAAAATAAAAATTTATTGAAAAATTCAAGTGTATGATCTATTGTATTAGATTCCTGTTAAATGTTCAATGCTTAGCTTTAGAGTTGTAAAATTATTAAAATAAATATAACTACTATACTTTTTAATTATAATTATTTATCATTTCATTAAAAAAAATCAAGGCTACAAAATTTATCCTCAACTTTCTTTCAAAATAAAAGAAAAACACATCTGAGAAAGTGAATATAAAATATTATCAACACTGTCTTGATTTCACTTTTAAACATTGAATAATTAAAAATCTAATAAAATTTACAGTTGTCTTTAAAGATTTAGAGGCTGAATTCGAAAACTTGATTTGATAACTCAATATAAAAAATAATATAAATTTTTCTCATAAAAAAATATTTGTATTTAATTCATCATAGATTTATCACAGACAAGAATATTTTTTTGCCCCAAATATCATGCTTAACAAATTATCTTCTTGTATACAAAAGTTTATACTCGACAAATAACAATTGGGCATGTTCCTTTCTAAATACATTTATTTTTTAATATATATATATATATATATATATATATATATATATACACACATATATATACATATATATATATATATACATATATATGTATACATATATATACACACATATATATATATATATATATATACTAATACTGTTTACTATTTTCGAATGACTGTTTTCCACTTTTCCTGAGTCCTATAGTGATTACTATTTTTGAAAATCTCCATACATATTATGTATCATTCAAATGTATTCATTCCGGTGCCCACTCGCATTGACGAAGTGAGGTGAAATGCTCAGTCGCTTGTTCAACTTACACGCGGTGGCAATGCTTGTGAGTTCATATTTCTGTTCGAGGAAGTATTATTTTTCTGATTTGTAATTCAATTGATTTATTTTTCTCTTTCCACTAGCCAGTAGACAGTTCCAATGGTGTCTATAGTTAAATACTATCGCCATTGTCAGAAACTGGCTATTCTATTGGTTTTAATTCGAATTGTATGGCTGTCCTGATGAGAATGCAATTTCGAACTAACCGCCATTTTTGTGTAGTTTCAATTGATTGTTCTCTATGTCTTAATCTTTTATCTTGAGCTAATTATTATTGCCTTTTCTCATTTTTGCCGTGTTTTATTTTTATTTTTATTTATATTTATATACTTTTACTTGTGAATTTTGTATCCTATTATTCTTCTCATCCCCCTTTACCATTGTAGTGATATGTTACCTTCTATCTTTATCCTTAGTCTTGGTCTATAGTTACTCATTTGTAACAGATATGCTAGTGATGGGGTTTTTTGTACATACAGTAGTTTATGCGTAATTTTCGATTAAAATCTTTCAATTTTTATGTATATATATATATATATATATATATATATATATATATATATATATATATATATATATATATATACGCACACACACACAGAAATTTCAATTTTTCTCTTGTATTTAAAAGTGCATTACCTGGAATTTTTGGAGTTCTTCTAAAGCAGTTGTCAAGCGGCGAAGAAGTCTATCACTTTCATTCAAAAGAGAATCATACTGTCTCTTAAGTGAGATGAGATTTTTCTGTAGAGTATTGATTTCCTCTTTCTCTAAAACTTCAAGACCTCTTTGAGCTAACTGTCTCATTTGGTCCAAACAAGTTAAGACTAGATGTTGTTGATTTTCAAGTTCCTCTTTTAAAATCTGAAAATGAATATAAATAAAGAGCAAGATAAATATATTGCTTAATATACCTCTAACATTGTTTCTGTCTGGGTGCATAGACAACATTTATGAAAGTTGCATAAATATTATATCATTATAATAACATATGCACACACAAGAGATCTTCAAAATGAGCCTGAAAATAAAGTAAATATATAATGTATTTTTTTGGTTTGTTGAATAATATATAAGCAGGGTTCTTGCACATTTAAAAAAAAAGAATTAAACTCTTTTTAAGCCCCTTTTAAGGACTACAGAAAAATATTTAAGCACTGTAAAAATGTAGGTTTAATAATTATGAAGTTTTATCAAACTTCACACAATATAATATCATTTGTATATCATCACACTATATCAGAAATTTCAAGAAATGCTCATAAAATTTTCTGCCATCACTGATAAAAATTTATTTTAATTTAAGCAAAATTGACATATTATGGATCTTGCTAATTTGAAAATATTTAGCATATTTTTAATAATATTTTATGCAAATGATCACAAGTATGAAAAGCTGAACGATTCATAAATTTATTCAAGACTTTTACAAATAAATCATAAAACTGGAAGAAAGTTTTTCTGATCAGAAGAGATTATGGATATAATTATACACTTAAATGAAATAAATATTACACAAAAAATCCAAATTTTGTGGACCCAACAGTTGGCATCTAATAAACGTCTATTAGATATCCAGATGTTAACCATCTATGGATGTCTAATGGGGATCTAAAATAGATGTACAATGAACATATTCTGGATCATCCAGATTATGTCTACCAATCATGTAGATTATATCCACATTGACATCCATATGATCATTCAGGACATAAACTGGATCATCTAGATTATATTTATACATCCATATTATCAGATTATTTATATTATATTCATCCAAAAATTTGGAAAACTTAAGAAAATGGTAAAAATATGTTAAAACTTTTCAATATAACAGATAAGTTTCTCTTCTCTTTTTGCAATAATATGGCCTAATTTCTCTACTGCTAATTTCTTTTAATACACTCATGGATTCGAACCTGCAATGTACTGCTTGGGATACTTAGGAAAGGAACATACATCTTTAAATACTATGCGATGTTTGACTTATCTTTTATATTTCAAAATATTAACATAACTTAATCTTTTGTGAATATTTTTTCTGCATTTCAAGATCAAATATATTGAAGTTATTTTTATGTTCTGAGATATCAGTATAAAAATTAGAGCTATTTACAAAGAAATTAATGATCAAATAATTATTTTTTGAATACTTCGTGATTCTCTTCTCATCAGCTTAAGTTTTATTTTCAAAAGAAGTACAATATCAATAATAGTAGTAATAGCAGTTGCTTGGTTATTATTAGAATTCCACCACAGCAGATGTTTCTAACAAAGCTATAATGATAAAAATATGCATTTATATTGCTCTCATACTATGAAAATTTAAAACATAGAAAATTACTGAGAGATTAAATTTCAGCATTAGTATAGTAAAATTGCTAGCTTGATTATCTTTTTGATTTTAAACTTGTAAAACTCAAGTACATGATTCAACATTATATTAATAGTTATTCTGTAAATTTTAGATTAAAAAATATAGCACAAACTAATTCAACTTGAAAAATTAAATTACAATCCAAATCATAGTGAACTTTATAGCAAGATAAAAGGGGAAAAGCTATGTAGTGCTTTTTTATTATGCCATTTGATGTAGCATGCTTGTTGAATACAGAATTGATCTATTTTTAATACTTCATCCATGTTATGCCATCTATGGATATACAATGGAAGTCAAATTTGGTTCAGAGTATGCAATTTATGGATGTAAATTTGAAGTGGAATACTGGATTGGTCAATTTTTTGCAATATGGACTAAATCACCCATAACATCCATATTAATCATCCATCATGGATAAAATATAGACTGCTCCGGTGTTCATCATCTATAATATATAATGTGTGGATGTGTTTTGGATCAATGGGATGTAATATGAATAAAATTTGGATATCTGTGCTGTGTGAGAATAACATTAGTATTGAGTATCATGGCCACCAATATGTCAAAATAGGTATATAAGTAAAATTTGTCGATATACAAATGAATTATATAAGGGAAAATGTGGTGAATAAACATGCTGACATACTACAGTACTGTATTTATTCACATATAAGTCAACCCCCTACTTTCAAAAAAAAAAAAAAATCGAAAACTCGCGTATAAGTCCTTCTCAAGAGGAAAAAAAGGGTTTTCAATAAGTTTAATCAAAAACACTTGAAAACGAAATATATATATATATATGTATATATATATATATATATATATATAATAAAATGTAATTTGCATAATAAAAACTTTATTGGAACCCTTTAAATTTTAATTCTGAACAAGTTTAATGCATATAATCCAAGTTAAACTCATCAAATGCTTAAAAAAAAGTCTTTCTCCATCATTGGTATGTCTTGTAAATATCAGTAATCCCATCCATGCACATGTCATAAGAATCATTGTTGAAGACCCAGACCGTCCGACTCGTCAACAAGGACTCGAGCAGCTATTTGGGCGACCGGATAAGAATCATTGTTGTCATCATTTATAAAAAAATCCCATCACCATCTGTGCCATTAAATTCATTATGAATGCAACATTTCTCGACCATTTTCCACAGGTATCGCATCTCTGTTCAAAGAGCCCTTAACCCACTGCAGAATCAAAACAATATCTGGCTTATTAAATTAGGGTTTCACCCATTACTTCCATCGATTTTTTCATTAACCCGGAATTGATGTGAAGCAGCACAGTTGTTAGTATTCTATGTAAAAGAAACTACTTTCAACTTAAAATCTGGCATTATAGTTTTACACAATCCGTGATAGTAAGTGTGTGGGAAAAGAACCATTTTTTGTTGAAGACAATCAGCCATAATCGAA
The DNA here is from genome assembly GCA_951213105.1 of Amaurobius ferox. Lineage (NCBI taxonomy): Eukaryota > Metazoa > Arthropoda > Arachnida > Araneae > Amaurobiidae > Amaurobius > Amaurobius ferox. Next base: position 11,695,696 of record OX578133.1, read on the forward strand.
GAAGCAAGAGAACAACACATATGATCAAAAGTATGCAAAATATAACAGTAGCTGTAGTGTGAGCATAGCCGTATTTAGCCTAGACATGATGCAATATGCTCGTAGTTGGGAGAGCAATGACTGAATTGAGAGTATGCACAGCCAGGAGTGTTTTGAAGTGCAGAGAAATTTAGAGTGTCATGATTGCATAATTACTACTGCATCATTTTAGGATACACTGCCTTGTGGGAATAACTTTTAGCCCTCCGATTTTTTTTCTAGGTGACACATGTAAATCGCCCCCCCCCCCCCCCTCTTGAAGCTCTTTTTTGTTCCAAATTTCTCGACTTATATACAAGTATGTACAGTACATAAAATGGCTTAAAGACACTATGTCTTCTCTATTTGCTTTACATACATGCAGTGGATATTATCCTAATAGCAGTTATAATAAGTGGATTTAAGAAAATAAAAATACCTGGTTGATAAGTTTTCTTTATCTAACTCAAATCACATTATGAAAAAATTAAAATGAACACAATTGAATATTTATATAACATGTTTGCAAAAGCATGTTTTAAAATACCTTAACAGTATTCATTTGATGCTGTAATCCAGGTAGCTGTTCTTTTACAATACCAATTCCAGCCAGTTTCTCTTCAATATCTTTCATCCAAGAAGTAAGTTTTGCAGAATTTTCTTCACAAACTTTGTAGTTTTCTTCAATAGCAGCCTTAGATAAAAAGTTGAGATATGAAAAGGAATTCTACATACTAATTAAACGATTAAACATACTTAATTAAAAGCATAACGCAAGAGATTATAGTATATATGAAAAAAATATTCCACAGTAACATTTCTTATATCTTTATGCTATACAATGAAGTCAGATAATTTTTTAGCTTTAAATGCATCAAATTAAAATATATAGCAATGCCAGCAAGATATATATATATAGAAACTGTACAAATTTAAAAATATGATTAGTGATAAATACTTTCAAAGCATGACTGAGAAAGAAAATTAGCAAAATGGAGACTAAATGCTTTTAATATTAAGTAGTCATTATAATAAAATAATTTAAATGTTTTAGAGCATTTTAATAAAATAAAAAAGGCAAATGCCTTAAAGATGATTTTTTTTCAATTTTTTATATTTTATCTATTTTTGAAGACTTGTTTCTTCTTTCTTTCTCTTTCATTGTACATAAATATTTTTATCTGTAGAAAAATGCATAAAAAATCATATTATAAGGCATGGTCAGTATTTTTTATTACAGTATAGAGCATTTACTTAATTTGAGGATTTGAGTTGTAAAAAATATTTTTTCATCACTTTACTTTATAGAGGTATTTCTTTGGATGTTTCTCATGGTCTGGAAGTTACTTATATCATTTTATAAATAATCTATTATGCTTAAGCAAGATGTGTTTTTAGGTTAATTAGTGATGATCATGTGTAGTGTTTATAAGTTCATGTATTTATAAATTCATTCAAAATTACATTAAATAAAAATAACTGTTAGTATTTTTATTCTTAATTAAGTGGTTCTTATGTTTACAGCAAATTAAAAATATAGTAATATACAAGGATTATAATTAAAGTTCCCGGTTTTAAAATGGTCTCAAATAAAAAGCACTGGTCAGAATGATTTGAAATTTTGCATGAACACTCGTGGAGTAATGCAATTTTGTTTGGTGAAGAAAAAACCAGTAGTTCAAAAAGTCGCCGCAAGAATAATTGGCGCTTTGCTACACTAGAATGCAATACAAAAGTAATAAATGTTGACTTACTCATTGGCTAATGGCGTAATAAATGTTCAATATGCTGTCCTTTGCATTCTGAAACTAGCTGAAAGTGCAAAATAGCGTGTTCAACAACAGATTTGAGTGTTTCTGTAGAGATGTTGTGGATGTGATGCGTGATGCTAGCTTTAAGTTCCGCTAAATTGGTAATGTGTGCATTAAATACCACATCCTTCAGATGCCCCCAAAGTCAAAAATCACATGGATTGAGGTCAGGGGAACGTGCTGGCCATCTTACAGGAAAATGGTGGCTGGTGATTCTGTCATCTCCAAAATGACTGCGAAATAGCCACTTCACTGGTTTTGCGATATGTGGTGGAGCCCCATCCTGCATGAAAATAGTGTTATAGATACACTGACGCTCTTGCAGTGTGGGTATAACATGACTTTTCAAAAGACGTTCATATCGATGGCCATTGACAGAACAGGTGACGGGGCCATGAGAACCAACTTCCTCAAGAAAGAAAGGCCCAATAATTACCGCTGCTGTAAATCCGCATCACACAGTGACTTTGGGGGAATGAAGAGGCACCTGGCGTAGTTCCTGTGGATTTTTGGTTGCCCAGATTCTGCAATTTTACATATTAACAGTTCCGTGAAGATGGAAGTGTGCTTCGTCAGTCCACAAAACGTTCCAGGGCCATTCATCATCCACTTGTATCCGAGCCAGAAATTGAAGTGCAACCATTTCACATGCAACATTGTCCGCAGGTAGAAACTGTTGAACATGGGTCAGTTTGTAAGAATAACATTTCAAAATGTGTTTCAAAATTTTTTGCACCATACTGGAGGGTACGTCTAATGATCGGGCAATTCCACGTTCACTCGTAGATGCATTAGCGTTCCACTCTTCTTCTAACGCTGTAGCTACGTCTTCCACTATCTCTCCATCGACTGCTTTCCGTCCCCTGCCAGGTTTGATGTCCAAAGAGCCAGTCTCTTCAAATTTTAAAATCATTTTGTGCAAGCTTTTGCCACACAGAGGACCAGATTTTAACTTTTTCAACGTTCTGAACTTTCTAAGAGCTACTAAACAAGAGCTGTTATTCTCATAAAACAATTTGACAAGAAGAGCATGATCTTTTAATGATAGAGTCATTGCGACAGAACAATAGAGATTTTTCATTAAGTTATGAGAAACAAGTTCCGCTCTTCCTTTTTTATAACAAACGTTTATTGCAAAGTCACTGTCTTATGCAAATTTGCAGCAGCATTTGAAGAGCAATTATGTAAAACAAGTTAAATCTACTTTTTGTGAAAAAAGATACGGCTTACGTTTGCTTAGAATTTAACATTGTTTCAATGGATGAAATTTTTTTTTCATTACTTGCATGCATATGATGATGAAAGATCGACTTTTACTTCAGTATTCAAAGGACAGCATATTGAACATTTATTACGTCATTAGCCAATGAGTAAGTCAACATTTATTACTTTTGTATTGCATTCTAGTGTAGTAAAGCGCCAATTATTCTCCTAGCGGCGACTTTTTGAACTACTGTTTTTTTCTTCACCAAACAAAATTCCATTGCTCCACGAGTGTTCACGCAAAATTTCAACTCATCCTGACCAGTGCTTTTTATTTGAGACCATTTTCAAAACGGAAACTTTAATTATAATCACTCTGTACATTATTTTATCATTAAATTTTTCAGGTCTTCTGAATCAATTCAGGTGCCATTTGATATATATGCATGGGGTTTTAACCATATTCAAAACCACATTAATTAGCATATGTATTTAATTAAAAGTTTAATATTGAATGGAAATAGTATCTTAATGATTTTAAATCAACATTCAAGTATGTAGAAAATTGATTAAAATCTCTAAATAAAATATGTTTAATAAATATGAAGACACAATTTTGAATAAAAATAAAATAGTAGAAAATTGTACCAAAATGAACTTTCACACTTTCCAAGAAAAAAGTGAATGAATCTTCAAATTCAATATAGAGGTAGTTCTGGTAACCAACAGTTTGCCCAAACTACTTTTATATACAAATATTATAAATTGTAAAATTCATATATAAATGTATAATCCATATTATAAAATCCATATCATCACTTTGGATATTATCCTTTAACTCCTATCCCAAAGGGTTGAGAGGGGGGGGGGGGGGGGTCAAATATACTATAAGGCTAACATTATAGGTATTCAAGTTAGTATTTACATCTATGTAGATATATGTCAGAATACTTCCACATTTTAAAATAATTCAAATTTAGTATATAAAAGAAAAATAATTTTAATAATAACAATTAATAAACTCCTGATTTGGTAAACTCTTTGAAATGACTGATATGTTAAATGTTTCATATATAAAAGAAATTAAAAACAAAATTCATTTTTCAAAAATTCTATTACATTCCATTATTAAATTTGAAATATAACACTTGGTAATGTTGTAAAAGTGAAAAGGAAAAATTAGTAGGATAAAACATATATTTATGAACAATTTGAAAGAAAAAACATCATTCATTTAAAAATGCAGAATCTGATCATATTTCTAACAAACAAAATATCTATGTAAAATAAATAAATAAATAAATAAATCAGTGTCTTCTATATAAAGTTGAAACTTTGGTGTGCATAAATAGCAGTACAAAGAAAGACAAATTGTTAATTTATGTTTGAAAATATTTTAAAATTGGACCAAATTTTTATAAATAAATTGTCTACTATCAGATATCAGTAACACAATATACACTACAATTTAGTAATTTACTGTACTGATTAAAATCAATAGGCACTGAATAAATTTCCATGTTGACTATATTAAGAGAACATATTTTCCTTCCCAGCATGTGTGAGGTTTCCTACCTTAACCTATGAAAAAAGTCTGAAGATTCTATAGCTTGATAATTATTTTTTTTCAGGGGGGGAGGGGGGGAGAGATTTTCCTACTGTTTTCTATCATACATAGATACTAAACAGAGGTAGATTTGTGCCTTTTAAAAATTGTTAAACAAATTAAACATATTTTTTACATTTATTTAAATATAATACATATTTGACATAAATATAAAAATCTTTAAATTAATTTATCAGACAATTATCATTATTTTTCCATGGGGGAAAAATGAACTTTTATAAGAAACATTTATGAGACTGTCATGGACCTTTGTAAAAATAAGTACTTTCAAGGGCCCATAAAAAGAAATTAGGACTTTCCAAGGACTGTGAGAAGGAAAAATAGTTTACAGATTCTAATTATAAAAACAACTAAAATATAGGAAAAACTGTTTATAATTGGGTGTGCAGATAAAGAATCAAGAAAATATATTCTACTTACTGCTAAAATTAAAACAATTGTTTTAGAAAGTTTGTTGTAATAATGTTTATTTTTTCATTCTCTTACCATTTTTGGCAAATCAAGAACTTGGCAATTCTTCAAGGTATAAACATCCAGTGAGAATACTGCTTTATATCATTACATATTTTTAAAATGAAATCCTCTGCTTAATGCAAAATGGGTTTTCTGGACATGAAATATAGTCAATATGTTTTAAGAATAGCAATTTTAGGATAGCAAGATATGCTTCTAAATGAATCGACTTTTTGACCAGATCAATCAGATTTGTCAGATTTGTTTTTAAAATTTGTTAAACTGTATTAAAAAAAATTTAACATCTGTACTTTGTAAAGAAAAAAGCATAAAACATTTTTCTTTTACTTTACCAAGCTAGAAAACTAACACTTATTTTCATAGGTTAAAAATAAAAAAAATTAACATCAGCAGAATAGAAAATAACTTCTTAGGCTATAACAGATGAGAACTTCTAACACCCCCCTTACACACATATGCATGTATACATAAACATACGTATGTAGACAAAAGTAAATATATTTGCTATAAATAGATAACTTGCACATAACTATAAACAACTTAAAAGCAGTAAACAGCAACTGTAACTAATAAGTAAAAACATTTTGTGCAAAGAATAAAGAAAAACTTAAACAACATAATTAAGCACAAATTAATAAACAATGAAGCAAATGCTGCAAATAGCGGATACATCGGATTTTTTTTCTTCAGTGCTAGATAGATCAACAAACCCAAAGTGAAAAAAATATGAATTGGGCTAATTGCTGGTCCATTTGTTTTTTTAACTTCCGGTTTGTTGGTCTGTCTTGCACTGAAGAAGGGGGTCAAGCATATCCTCGAAAAAGCTGTATGCTGTCTTATTCCATTATGTGTGCTTATGTTGTTCAAGTTTTCTTTATCTAGCTCTTTAATATCGAATTATTTGATACTAATGGCTGCCAAATGTCTGGTGCTCACAGGGATAAAGTTCGCCTTGCTGCTTGCAGCTTCAAACGGATATACACATTACTACCTGGAAAGACGGCACTGGTATCAGTGGTAGGTGGCAGAGCTGTGATGATGATGAGAATATTTTGTTGGCACACACCTGTTCTGCAGACACCTGTAAGCATTACACTCAATGCTAAAATATACAGAAACATTATTGCCGACCATGCTCATATCTTTGTTGTGATTATTTACCCAGAATTATGGTGTTTTTCGGCAAGATATTATCCTATGTCATAAGGCCAGGATGGTGGTGGAATAGTTTGAGGAACATTCCAGTGAACTCTCACTTTTAGTATGACAAACACAATTACACAATCTAAACAAGATTGAACACTTGAGATAACACTGAACATGGGATCCACTCACTTCCTGATCCACCTTTGAATCTCATCCAACTACAGTCATTATTTTTCAGGTACGGATAGATCTTGCTCCCGAGATATATCAGGATCTTGTTGCTTCTATTCTTCAATGAGTGGCTGTGATTCTATGATTCTCAGGGTCTCAGGTAGATCATTCTTATTATTTTGCCAGTATGTGCATATACAGGGTGTCCCATAGAAAGTGAACAGTGAAAGATTCTTTGAACCATTGGTTGTAAACCCATAGTTCTAATTGCAAAAATATTTTACATAAGGTAGGAAGCTATAAAATAGTAATTTAAATGCTGTACCACATTTTCGTAGAAAGTTAACTGAAAAAAAAATTGGCTGTAATACGATCAAATTTGACATAGTTATCACTAATTAAAATTTTCAATGTGAAATAAGGGGACATCCACAAATGAACTTCGGTTGCAAATAGTTATTAAAATGTTTCCCACTTCTAATTTATTTTATGCAGATAAAGCTATTATGTCATTATTATGTCAATTCAAACTTTGTATTTAAACATTTAAGTAACTCTGCTATCTAACTATATTTAATAATGATGCTGTTTAGTTATGCCGAACTCAATGAGCTGATTTTGATTTACGGCGAATGCAACCGATCTAGAGATACAGTAAGGGACTACTATCATCATTTCTATAAAGCCGGCATCCTTCAAGGGTTTTTATTCGGCGGATGGTATGTCGATTGCAATCAACAGGTTCGTTTAATCATCAATATGACCCATGAAGACAACAAGTACTAACTAAAAATGATGAAAAAGATATTTTAGCCTATTTTTCGTTCTATCCATATGCAAGTGTCTGAGCCATAATTAATGAACAACATCCTCCTTAGTCTACCCGAACCCGCCACCAGTCTATTCGAACCCGCCATCTGCTATACCATAAGCAAAAGTCCTTACCGATTCATCTATAAGGGCTCTCATTCTGGTGGAAAAAGTTCATTGACAAAAATGTGTTAGAAACTTATTGAGTCTACCAATAGTTTTAAATGATCATAGTTGATTTCAAAACTTGAAAGGCATGCTTATTTTTCTATAGATTCGGTCAGTAAAATATCTGACAGGTCGGCAAAGTCAAACTATTCTGTTTTATTTACCTTATTTAAGTGTTAAAATAATTTTTAACCAGTATTGTCTGCCTATCCTTAATAGTTCAAAAAACAAACCATGGAAAAATTATTTTAAAACCCTACTAAAGAATTTCTATGCATCAATTCAATTTGTGAATGTCCCCTGAAGTCATGGATTTTGATGATTAAACGAGTACCAAAATGTCATGAGAAAGTGGAGTAAGTCAGGAATTTTGACAACTTATTTCATCCTAAATTTGAACTTTTAAGAACTAAATTTTTTTCTTGTTTGACTAAATGAAGTATTGACAAGATTTTTGTAATTTGACTCTTTTCGATAAAGGGGCTGTATAAAAAGTTAATTTTGTTAACTTTTTACAAAAATATGGTACAACATTTAAATTACTATTTCATAACTTTCTACCTTATTTAAAGTGTTTTTGCAATTCGAACTATGGGTCTACAACCAACGGTTCAAAAACCCTTCCACTATTCACTTTCTATGGGATACCCTGTATATGTTTGTGACATTTTCAATTCACTTTTTTTTTATTTCTCTTGTTCATTTTATTCATAACGGTGATCATGGTGCTGCAGTTCTTCCAGATAAAATAACACATATGTTTTTATACTTTTACTTACACAGCAAGCCAGAATATCATAATATCAATAAAATATAGCATTTGCACAACATTTTAAACAATAGAATAATTAAACATTATGTTTCCTGAAACTTAAGAAGCAAAATTTCAAAAAATTGAATGCATACAAAAATTTTTGCAACATGATATAAAGATGTATTGTTACACAATCTGGAGGTATAAAATATGATTATATACATTTAAATGACTGTTTTACAAAGTCAGTGAAAAAACTGTTCTTAAAATTTACTTATACATAACATAAAACTCACAAAATAAGTTTTCAATGATATAAAAGGTAGTTTTGATTCTGCTTTAAATAATTTGCAGAATACACACATTGATAACCTATCATCAGTATAATTACAGAAATACATATTCCTAATAAGATAAATAGAAATAATAAGAAGTCTTATTTGAGTACTTACTCTTGTGTGCTCCAAAGATGTTTTGTCCAATTGATCATCAGCTATATTCACTTCATTACTACTTAATAATTCTATGATAGTATTTGTTTGAACTAACCCTTCATTAATAGCATCATGTAAGAGAAGTTTCTTATTACCAATTACAATACAACAAGACTCAGACTTTATAATACCAGCAGCAACAGCATCTTTAACAGATATTTGGAGTGGAATTTTTGAAATTTGAATTTGTTTTTTTATTTCTGTGCAAGATTCCTGAGCTAAAAGAGATGTTTGTGAAATGCTGCTAGTTTCAGTAACATCAAAAACACCCATAAAATTAGCTGTAAATATTAAATCTGTTGTTTTTGAGGACAGGTCAATGTTATTTTTTTTATCTGATTTTGCATTCTCATATTCATCCTGGGAGTCAAAAGTATTACTGGGAGCTACACAGTCAGTTATAGGTTGGTTATCAAGATTTTTATACTCTGTCACAAGAGTTGCACTGTTATTTATTTTATAAACTGTAGTTTTAAGCTCTTCACAATCCTTAATATTTAGCATAGCTTTCAAAGGTTCTGTTTTTTCAAGGTTCTGTTTCATAAAGGAATGTTCATATTTATCAGTTGACTTTGGAGATGAAGAATCCAATTTTGCAGATCTTACTTCACGCTTCACATTTGTTTCAGATACAACTGGCACATTGATTTTTACAGGCAATGGTATTGATTTCTTGGAGCCATTCACTGATTCCTTAAATTCCACATGGATAGAACTACTATTTTTTCCAGGAAGATCAAAATCATCTTCTAAGATATGAATTTGAGTCTCAGGTACACTTTTATGGTCTAAATGACTTGAACTTGTCATTAAATCAATGCTAGATTGACTTTTACTAGAAGAATCGAATAATTTGTCGTCTTTTACAGAATTATCAATATTTTCTTCAACAGGTTTAAAAGTTTCTTTGGCCAATTTATATTCATTTTCATGGGATTTGGATTCTTTCTGAGGAGATCTATGCTTTTCTTCAGGAGATTTAAATTCTTTGTCTGAATATTTATATGCTGTTTCAGAATATTTATGTTCTTTCTCATCACATGTAGACTCTTTTTCAGGATGTTTGTACTCATTATCATGAGATCTACATTCTTCCAGAGAAAGTGTATCTTCTTCTTCAGGTGGTCTAAATTCCTTGTTATAGGATTTATCTTCTTGATTAGGAGATTTATATTCTTTTTCAGACGATATGAGCTTTTTCAAGGGATATTTAAGTTCTTTTTCAGGAGATCTACGTTCTCTCTCAGGGGATATATGTTCTGTATTTGGAGATTTAATTTCAAACAATTTGCCTTCTTTGACAAGAAATTTATCTTCATTTTCAGGAGTTCTATGCTCTTTTTCATGACATATATGCTCAGTCTTGGGCAACTTATGTTCTTTTACAAGAGTTTGTTTCACAAGTGTTTGTTCACTTTCTATGTCAGGATACTTGTGTTCTTTTTCAGGAGATTTAATATTTTTTGCAAGAGATTTTGTACCTTCTTTCCCAAGGGATCTATGCTCTTTCTCAGAATATTTATGCTCTCTCTCAGGCAATTTACCTTCTTTCTTAAAAGATTTATTTTCTTTCTCAGGACTTTGGGTTTCTTTCTTGTGATACTTATGTTCTTTTTCATGAAATTTATTTTCTTTTACAAGAAATTTCTTACCATCTTTTTCAAGTTCTTTCTCAGGAGATCCAAGATCTTTCTCATAATTCATAAGTTTTCCCCCAGATGATTTATCTTCTTTTTTAGTTCTATGTTCTTTCATAGGTTGCTTAAATACTTTATCAGGAGATTTACTTTGTTTTGCAAGAAACTTTTTAGCTTCTTTTTCAAGCTCTTTCTCAAGATATCCATGTTCTTTCTCAGGGGATTTACATTCTTTCTTGGGAGATTTATTATCTTTGTGAGGAGTTCTAGATTCTTTTTCAAGATATTTGCTTTCTTTTTCAGGAGATTTACTTTCTTTTGCAAGTAATTTCTTACCTTCTTTTTCAAGTTTTTTCTCAGGAGGCCTACAATTTTTCTCATATCTAAGTTCTTCCTGAAGAGATTTATCTTCCTTATCAGGAGTTCTATGTTCTTTTGCAGAGTGTGTATGTTCTTTATCAGGTGATTTAATTTCTTTTGCAATGATCTTCTTAGCTTCTTTTTGAAGCACTTCCTCTGGATATCTAAGTTCTCCCTCAGGCAATTTGAGTCCTTTCTCGGGATATTTACATTCTTTTCCAGATTTACTTTTTTCTGCAAGAAATTTATTACCTTCTGTTTCAAAATCTTTCTCAGGAGACCTATTATCTTTCTCATATTGAAGTTCTCTCACAGGAGATGCATCTTCTTTCTCAATTTCATTTTTGCTTGTAGGGTGCTTAGATTCTTTTTTAGAAGATTTAATTTCTTTTGCAAGAAACTTTTTAGCTTCTTCAAGCTCTTTCTCAGGATATCTAAAATCTCTTTCAGGTGATTTATCTTCTGTCTCTGGAGTTTTATGTTCTTTTTCAGGGTGCCTATGTTCTTTTTCAAATGATTTAATTTCTTTTGCAATCAACTTCTCATCTTCTTTTAGAAGCTCGTCTTTTGAATATCTAAGTTCTCTCTCAGGCAATTTACCTTCCTTTTTAATAGATTTATCTTCCTTCTCAGGATATTTGCATTCTTTTTCAGAAGATTTGCTTTTCTTTGTAAGAAAGTTATCACCTTCTTTTTCAAAATCTTTCTCAGGAGACCTATGATCTTTCTGGTATCCAAGTTCTCCCATAGGAGATGTACTATCTTTCTCAAGAGTTCCAAATTCAATTATAGGTGGCTTGCATTCTTTTTCAGGAGTTTTAATTTCTTTAGCAAGAAACTTCTTAGCTTCTTTATCAGGATATTTGTTTTTTTCTGTAAGAAATTCATCACCTTCCTTTTCAAAATCTTTCTCAGGAGACCTACGATCTTTCTGGTATTCAAGTTCTTTCACAGAAGATATACATTCTTTCTCAGGAGTTCTATATTTGTTCACAGGTTGCCTGTATTCTTTTTCTGGAGATTTAATATCTTTTACAAGAAACTTTTTAGCTTCTTTTTCAAGCTCCTTTTCAGGATATCTAAATTCTTTTTCAGAAATTTTATGTTCTTTTTCACGATATTTGCAGTCTTTTTCAGGAGATTTGATTTCTTTTGAAAGGCACTTCTTAGCTTCTTCTTCAAGTTCTTTCTCAGTAGTTCTATGTCCTTTAACAGGATGCTTATGTTCTTTTTCAGGAGATTTAATGTCTTTCGAAAAAAATCTTTTAGGTCCTTTTTCAAACTCTTTCTCAGGATATTCAATTTCTCTCTCAATCAATTTACTTTCTTTCTCAACAGATTTATATTTTACAGGTGATCTCTTATCTTGAGGGATATTCACACTTTTTTCCAGCGATTTACAATCTTTTTCAGGCGATTTATTTCCTTTTGCAAAAGAATTGTTACCTTCTTTTTCAAGTTCTTTTTCAGAAGACCTAGACTCTTTTTCAGGATATCTAAGTTCCACCATCTCAAGCACTTTACCTTTATTTTCAGGAGTTCTGAGTTCCTTTTCAGGATATGTGCATTCTTTTTCATGAGATTTACTTTCTTTTGGAAGAGATTTCTTAGCTTTATTCTTAAGTTCTTTCTCGGGAGATTTAAGCTCTTTCCCAGGATACCTATGCTCTTTCTGGGGTGATTTACTCTCTTTTTTAGGATATTTATATTCTCTCACAGGTGATGTACTCTTTTTCTCAGGTAATATATTTCCTTTCTGAAGAGACTTACCATCTTTTTCAAGAGTTTTACTTTTGCTTACAGAAGATGTATGAGCTTTGTGCTCATTTTCCAATTCTTTATCATAAACTTTGCCATCCTTCTCAGAAGATATAAGTTTTTTTTCAAGAAACAAATCTTTACCTTGATACTTATGTTGTTCTCCAGGAGATGTAAATTCTTCAGTTACAGACCTTATATTCTCAGCAATCTCTATATTACCACATACAAATTCATTATGAGGTAGTGTAACAAAACTTTTAGGAGACTTATATTTTTGTAGTTCCTCAGGAGTCTCGTTCGTCCTTCCCAGACACTCATATTCAATATTCTGAAGTTCTTCCACAGGAAGGTTATATTCTTTACTTTGAAACATATATTCATCGGCAAGCATTTTTTTATCTTTATCCAAATAACTATGTACAACATCAGCAGACTTACCTTTTGAATAATTTAGTTCTCTACTTATCATTGTAAATTCTTCATCCAAATTTTGTTCTTTATCAATTCTAAATTCATTAAAATCTGAAAGATCTTGATGTGTAGTTAAAATGTTTTCAAGAAATTCAGATTTCAAAATGGGTGACCCAAGATTTGCTTGAACTAATTCATATTTTTTATCAGTAGGTATATCTTTATCATTGGAAGGCTGGTACTCTTGCTTCCCAAATTCTTGCTCAGAAGACATTAGGGATTTTTTATTATGAGGTAATATTTCTTTTCCAAGATAGGAGATATCATCATAGGTATGTATATGTTCTTTCTCAAGAGTTTCACATTCTTTCTTAAAAGACTCAAGTTCTTTCTCTAGAGGCAAGCAACTATTATCATATGAGGCAACACCTTTATTAAGATACAAATCTTCATTGGTAAGAGAGTTCTGACCTTTATGTAGATGTGGCTTATCTGAAGAGATTTCTTTAAAAGTTAGCATTAATTCTTCTTTGGGAGATTTAGCTTGTCTTTCAGGAGATTTAAGTGCTTTATTTGACAACTTCTTTTCTTCTTCAGAAGTTTTAAATTCCTTCTTTAATAACTCATCTTCTTTTTCAGGAAACCTTGATTTCTTGTTTGATGGCCTAAAGTCTTTTTTAGAAGACTTATCTCGATCATGTAAGCATTCTTTATCAAGAGTAACAAATTCTAGTTTGTTTATATGCTTATCATCAATATCCTTTTCTTTATTTTGTGGAGATATACATACATTATCAAATAAAATATCCTTGTTAACAATATCATCATCAGTTTCTCCTTTTACTGCTGTTAAGGTTTCCTTTTCAAATGGTTCTGCCATTTTAGAATCTTTTAATATATTAAACTTCATATCAGTGGTCATTTTTGAATGAATTCCTTTGATAGATGCAGTATTTTCAGGTTCCTTATAAGTCATATCAGGGAAAACTTTTGGTATATATTGATCATTGCTATAACTTTTTTCTGGTGTAATATTTCTTTCTTTCTTATTTTTTAAACTATCAGGTGAAGTACATGAAACCTCATTTGACATAATTTTTATATCCATTTCATTAGTAGGTAGAAGTTGAGATGTGAAATGCATTTCATTGGGTTCAGATAGTTTAAGTTCATCATTTAATGAATCTGATCTGCTTACAATTCCAGGTTTTTCAGTAGATTTATGTTCCTCTTCAAAATTTTTGCCCAGAGATTCAGTAACATCAGGCATAGGTTTGTCCTTGTCAAATATTTGAGTTTTCTCAGAGTCTGTTTGCAATTTCTTTGATGGAGTAGAAACCTTTACAGAAATAGGATTTATTTCTAAACCTGATGTTGGTGATATTTTCTTTTTAAATTTAGTGTTAATATTTTCATGAATTTTAGAATATTCTTCTGTTTTTTTATCTGATCTTATTTCTGGTTTAACATTGCTTTTACACTCCAGAGGTAGAGAGGAAGGTCTAATATGAGCATTTTGTGTTAAGGCTTCGGTTTCAATTTTACCACTTTTTAACATGCTTTTATTATGAATAAGTGTAGCAGGCAAAAATTGCAAAAGTGAATGATCTATGAATACTAATAAACCTTGCTGGGCAGCCTTTAAAATACTAATATTTTGGCCAGATTTTGTGATGAAGTCACCTGAATCAGCATTAATGATACCCATATTTAGAGCTTCATTTAAAGGTAAAATACATTTATCTTCACCAACATATATCATAGTATCTAAATCTACTAAGTTATTTTTTATAATATATTCAAAAGCAATTTGTTTGCCAGAAACTGGATCAATAAAGCATGAAGATGTTTCATTATACAAGTTGAATAAAGTTTGATAAAATGAACACCTGTGATGGGGAATGTCTTCAGTTTCATCAATTTTAAGTATTCCTAATTCAAGAGCTTCAGATACAGAAAATGTTCTTTGGAACAATTTATGATAAAATGTTCCAGAGTGGAAATCAATCATGCCTTCCTTAATAGCTGTATTAATGAATATTCTATAATCCTGATCACTGACAACAACATTTTTATTGGCAGTATCATCATAGGGTTTTAAATTAACTTCTGTCCTAACCACCTCTTGAAGAGTTGAATATGTGACTGGTGTAACTGTTAATCTGACAGGCTTTGTTACAAGAAGACCAGATTGCATAGCCTTTCTTAAATCTGTTGACTTCCCAGTTACAGGATGCTTAAAAGTAAGCGCATTACGATCAATCAATTTTTGACTTAAAGCATCATCTAAAAGAAAATACTCTTGCTGAGGTTGCACTGGAATCACCATAATATCATGCATATCAAGTGCTTTCTGAATTGAAACTCTTTTATCTGTGTAGGGAAAACAATATTCTCTGGATTCCACATCAATATATCCATACTGTAAAGCTGTTGGAAAAGTCACTGATAAAGGTGGAGGATTTCTATACTTTCTATGGATTTCTTTAAAGCAATTTTTAGATACAGCTTTAGACAGTGACAGAAAACCAAGATGTGAATTAATTTCTCCACTCGAAGGATTAATAATACCTGAATGAATACCTTCAGCAATTGTGATAGTTTTTGAATTATGATCAGCATAGAGTGACAAAGGATTTATTATTTCGCATATAATTGCTTCTTCAATGCTAAGTAAATCTCCAGTCACAGGATGAATAATTTTTTGGGATGGGTCATGAATTAAACCTCTAGATAAAGCTTCAGGTAAACTCAGAGGAACGCCAATAGGAACAATTAAATTTCCAGAATTCCTATCAATCAATCCTTGATCAATAGCCTTTTTAACACAAATGCTTTCTCCTGATTGATAATTTAATATTCTACCTTGATTCTGATCTATTTTTTTCTCATTAAATGTATATTTTACAGAACTTTGTTTTCCTACATTTTTTACAATAGCTTGAGTTAGAAGATCAGCTGTTTCTTGATCTATAAATCCCTCATTAAGAGCATCTTTAGGGGATAAAACTTTTTTAGGCACTTTTTGTAATATAATAGCTTCTTTCTCTGGTATAGTCTTAGTAGAATGACTTTCAAGGGAAATAATTTGAGGTTTTTCATAAAGAACTAATTTCTCTCCCATTGAACCTATTCTTATGTCTGAAATATATTCAGAAGGTACAACAGTAGAAATCTGGGTAATATGCTTAGATAAGTTCTTACTCTGTGAAGAAGTTCGTTCACATAAAAAGATAAGACTATTTTCAATAGCATTCTGCATTGAAAGTGTGGAACCTGTTTTAGTATTGTAATGACCAGTAGCATCTAAAATTCGCATTTCTAAAGCACTATCTAAAGACACAGTTTGCTTTGATTTTGGAACGAGAACCAAAGCTGATTTTGGATTAATAATTTCTAGTTTAACAGTCTCTTCAAAGGAAACTAAGCGATCAGTTCCTGGAACTGTGAACAAGCCAGCTTCAGAATCAAACAATTTTTCTCTTATAGCATCTTTAAGGTACCATCCATCAGGAGGTAGCTCTAAAACTTGAACACTTGGCCTAATTTCAAACTTTACATCCTTTCTAATGCTTTGATCTGATTTAAGCATATTATTTTCAAAAGCATATTGTTTTGCTAAGTTTTCCTTTTTAGACAAAATTATGTCAGATGAAACATCAGAAATAAACACATTTTTTTCAGTAATTGTTGAATTTTTCAATTTTATTTCGTTTTCCTCTTTCATTGGCTGCTTTTCAGATAAATAATCTGGAATTTCAGATCCGATTGTTATGGTTTTAGCTTCAATTATATGAGGTACAAGATAGATATTGCTTTCATCGTTAAAAGACAAAATGCTTTCCTCAGTTTCCTTTACAATAATTTCCTTTACCTCGTCAATGATTTCTTGAGTTGCAGCACTTTGTACCAGTTCTGTTGAATGGCTAGGAGTATCAACAAACCTAGTAATAGTTCTGGTGACAGTAGCCATTGTAACAGTTATATTCATCAAACCTTTTAATAAAGCTGCACCATCAGGTGTAATTATACCCAAATCTACACCTTCCTTCATGTAGATAATTTTATTTGTCTTTGGATCAACTAACTGTCCAGATTTATAGTCAATTAGGTTTTTCTGACAACATTCAATTAGATTTAGTTCCTTTTCCCCATCTTTAATTCCAATAGGTTTAGAAAGCATATTAAAAATTTCATGTTGGATAAATCCATTCATAACAGCTTGTTCTAAAGATGTGCGTTCATTAGTAGAAGTATCAACAAATTCCTCCTTATCCAAATCAATGATTTTCCTTTCAATTGCAGTGTTGAAACTTATCAATTCATTTAACTTTGAATCTTTGACACCTTCAATATCAAATATCATTCTATGACTGACAGAAGTAATTAGTCCTTCATTTATTGCATCAGATAATAAAATTTCTTGATCTGACACAACATCATAAAAGTTACCATTAGGTAAAATGATGCCTTTCTGTAATGCTTCAGAAACAGACAAAAGTTCACTTGTATGAGAGTCTACAATGCATTTCACTTCAGAATCCAAAATACCACGAGACATTGCTTCAAGTATACTAATTTTTTTACCTGTCAATGAATCTGTAACACCATGATCATCTATAATAGAAGCTTCAAAGGCATCTTTCAGTGCAAGTGGCTTTTGAATCAAATTTTTCGCTCTTGCTGCTTTGAAAGAAAGCTGTTCACTAGTTTTGTTGTTTACATATTTTCCTTTTTGAGCATTTATTATACCAAGTGGTACACTCTGACCTAGAGTTACCATTTTTTTCTCCTTTACATCAACTATTTCTTGCACATCAGACCTAAGTATGCCTTTAGATATAGCTTCATCTATTGTATATCTTTCTCCAGAATCTTGATCTAAAATCTGACCTGACTGATCATGAATAATATTTAAATCAATGGCATCAGAAAGAGCAATTCCACATTCTGGCTCTTTTTCAGAGATTAAATTTATAAACCCCTTATCTACAGAATCTTTGAAACTCAGAGTAGAACCTGTAAGTGGATCGTGAAATGTACCACTTTGAGGA
Source organism: Amaurobius ferox (assembly GCA_951213105.1). Lineage (NCBI taxonomy): Eukaryota > Metazoa > Arthropoda > Arachnida > Araneae > Amaurobiidae > Amaurobius > Amaurobius ferox. The sequence goes on from OX578133.1 coordinate 11,713,595, forward strand.
TCTAAGTATCCTTTTTCTAGTGCTTCTGTAATAGCCAAGTTTGAAGTTTTAATCAACTTCATATCAATCAATTTTTTCATGCTGGTCTTTTTAATAATGCCCAAATGAAATGCATCAGTAATAGTTACAAATTTACCATCAACAGGATTTAAAAGACTGCCAGTTTTAATATCGTATACATCTTTCTTTACAGCCTCTATTAGTGATAAATCTTCTTTCCTCCCTGGAAAATATATACCACATTTCATTGAAATTCTTTCATAAAATGATTTATCTATAAATCCTTTAAGGGCAGCTTCTTTTATAGACATTTTCCTACCAGTTCTCAAATCTGAAAATTCCTCATTTTTAAAATTCAAAATTCTTTGCTCAATGGCTTCATGCATTGTCAAAATTTGTTCAGTTTTAGGATTGTATATGCCCTTCACAAAACATATATTTTGTGATGAAAGTTCTTCACATGAAAGGTAAGATTTGAAAGTTCTTGACTGAAGCAATCTTAAATTGTCTCTAGGGTGCTCTTTGAAACCACTAACTGACTCAACAGCCGAGCTGTTAAATGCAACACCAACATTTTCATCTGTCTGAAAAACAATTTCAAAACTGGACTTTTCATCAGCTTCTGAAGTATAAATCTGAGGCTTAATAATGTTCATTCCATCCACTACATTGTGTTCAGGTGTTAAAATAATGTCTGTGCTGTTATTATATATCTTTAGAGTGACTGGAGTAGCTCTTGAGAGAATGGACATCCACTGAAAAAGAATTTCAGAAAAACATGTTAAAGGAATGAAACTATAGCAAAACAAAACTTAGAAAAAAACACATATAAAGCTAAAATGAATTTTAAATTAGCATAATAATGGTAATGATAGTACCTTCAAAGATATATATATAAAAGCAACATAATAGTGCACAGTTATAAAATATATTTTTTTCAAAATATGCAAAAATGCATTTAAACTTTTCGAGTATCTATTTTGATAGTACAATGAAACCTGAATATGACAATTGTTGTTGTTTCTAATCCCTGTGGTGAAGGAAAGCCTTACACCACATCCAATAGACCCCTGGTCCCATGGCGAAGGGTAATATGCAGCTTCACTTTATTGAGGCTCCCCAAGGGCAGAAGACTGACTAAACCTTGACATCAAAACATCCATGCCAGCTGGTGGGATTCGAACCCACAACCCGGCAATCGAGCGATTAGATGGAAACGCATTCCCCTGACCTCTCGACCACTCCATTGGCTGAATATGACAGTATTGCCCATAATGATAAACCAGTCTGTAATGAGATTTTCTGCAGTCCTGATATATTTCCTATAATATTAATACAAATCAAAATTGTCTATAATAATAATTTGTTTTGAGTAAAACAACAATAATTTTGCACTTTTCAAAGCAATAGAGCTTTAACAATCCATTAATGCTGAAGAATATTGTATACAAAGGTAGTTGGTCCTACAGAAGGTCTCGCGGAATTATTGTAAATGTTGATACAGTAATTGAAACATTATAGAATTTTCTTCTTACACTACCAAGCATCACAGACATATATCTAAATTTGCTAGATGGGTTGAAAAATGATGGGCATATTCTCTGCAAAAACCAAGCAAACAAAAATATTCAATTATTTCTCTTGTTAATTAAGATTGAATTTATTTTTGTCCATGTTTAATGGTTCAGATTCTCTTTAACATATGTATAACTTGATTATACAGTTGGCATACTGTTTTTTCGTTTCTATGTGTTAATGTATTTTTTATTGTTGAATAAATAACATAATTCCCTATTTCACTTTTATCAGTAAATACATGCATTTTTATATTAACAGAAATAAAGTTAAAATACGCATATTAAATTTTTGAACTGGAATTAGATTCTTATGTGTTATGTTCATCTACATTCGTAATCTGTAATATTATATAAAAATGCAAGTTTAGCATGATATTAATGTACACTCATATTAAATGTATCAGGTTCAACCTTGTGTATAATGATATTATTTCCTAGTCCCTAGAATACTATTATATACAAGTTTAACTGTATTTGTATAAAAAAGTGTTAAACAGTAGTGTGCAATCTTTATCAACTAAAGGCCATTGTTTTAATATTTTTAATATAGACTGGCTCTATCTGGCAGATCTAATAAATATCATAAGAACCAGTGGACTAGTGCTCATGAAAATTATGTGAAAATGCAGTACAAGACTGCCAAATAGCTTGTAAGCAGCTGCAAAGCAAGTCAATTTATTTTCTTCAAAAACAAATATGACTTGATTGTAATATTTTCCATTTTTTAATGCAAGTTCAAAGTTGTGTGAACAGAGTAAGGAATGATGCGTTATCTACAAGTAATAACATGTTCACATTAGTCCATGAAAACGCATTAACCACATTGAATATGTTACCAGTTACATTCCAGCATTTATTACTGAAATACTATTGTGACTTGAAGATAGTATTTACATATCCAAAACATTGAACAATTGCCACATATGAGTATTAAGAAAAGCAATAAAAATTACATTCTATTTTAAATTGTTTCTACAAATGATTGAATATAGATTAACAATGGGAGTCCTTTAGGTAGTTTGTTACGTGGGTAGTGTATTAAGACTTGCACATGCGCATAGTTATTTATATAATAGGAGATTTTGTGTTTCCTTAGTTGTGCGTTTCTTGACTTCCATTCTCAGTGGTCTGTTTCTCCATGTTTGGGTGCTTCTGACTGGGCACGTATGGGGGATCAACCCTTGCAATGCATTGGTTCCGTGAGCGTTTGCCCGGGCTGGAAAAGCAGCTTTAAACGGGAATGAGGAGTCGCCATCCTCCTCTGCCATTGCATGCATTGTATTTGGTTTTCCCTTCCATTGAGCTTAATCCTCGTTTTTGATTTCAATAGTATATTTACTTCGGATTAAAGAGCAGCATTTGCGCCTATTCCTTGGTAATATTGGTTTACATCTTTGTGATTACGTATAGCACTTGTCGTATATTATGTGTGTATATATATATATATATATATATATATATATATATATATATATATATATATATATAGTAGACTCCCTCTAATCCACACACATTGGGGCCAGAGGTTATGCAAATTATAGAATATTGTGGATTATAGGTCATTGTTGCATAAATTAATGTGTAAAAGTGAGACATTGGTACACCCTGAGGTATTTAATTAAAACTTACTCTCCAATACATTTAACACTAGAACGACGGATATTTTGAACTACCTAGAATGCAGCAGTCAATTTGACCACCATAGAAAAAATACAACATACCTATAATTTAAAACCAAAACATCATAGTTACAGCATTTAGGATGTTTCTTCGACACATTTTCTGCAATAAGCGTTCTTGATGCACCATTCTTGACATTTTCCACAGGTGGGCTTATCGCATGATGAACACAAATCTTGTGTTTTATTAAGGCAGAATGAGCACTGACAGCGTTTGTTACTTTTCGCTACCTTTCAGTAAGGGAGGACTGCTGTTTGGTTGCACAGTACATGGATCGTAGTTTGTTCACAAGATTCAAAATATAGCACCATTGAGCAATTTGTGAAGAATTGCATGCGCGAAATAAAATCCAGGCATTTATGGCTGTGAAATCCAGAACATTGCAGAAGATGTACATAGGCCATCTTCTTGATGCCAATCACATCGTATAGAGGGGGCTCATTTGGTCAAGAACATCCATGGCACACTTTGAGGAATTGCCAAATTTTACAGTTTCTGGAAGTTTTGTTTTTACATTATCGACAATTTCAACATGTCTATGCAGGGTACTCAAGATGCAAACATTCTTTTTAGACTTGCACAGGTAGACAGTGGAAGTTTTTTGGCCGTTCACGAGCACTTTTGATGAAAAGCACTCTTGAGTTGTTTCTTTGCAAATCGGCGGAACTTCTAGGTGATTTTGGTCACATTGTACCAACAATGGATGTATTTTTGACCATTAGGGAGTCCACAAGTTTCTGTTATGTAAAAAAATTGTCTGTTGTAACATTTCTTCCATTCGAAAGAAATGGATCCATGAATTTCAAACCCACGTACTCACTAAGTTGCAGATTTCTGTTCCTTCTTTCACCTTTTCCCAGGTACATGAAACCATTCAGGAAATATATAGTTTCGAGATTCACAGCCAACCAGAATTTCAATCCAAATTTATCAGGCTTATTCGCCATGTATTGGATGAACTTGCAAGTTCTTTGCATGGCAGCAATTCTTCATCAATTGTGATGTTTTCACCTGCTGTAAAGCAGAGTTAGGAGTTTTGAACGAAAGAAGACCATAGCTCAGACGCAAGGGCGAATTTGTCGTTGATAAGTCAAGTCGAACACGTTGATTTCTGGTCGAATCGTAGAAATTGGAGAATCTCCTTGAAGCGGTTGAGCGACATTGTTTCAGCAAATATTGGAGGTCCCCACTGTTTTGACCACATATCGTTCATGTCTAAGAAAGAACAGCACATGGTGTCTCTTGCGTACACCAAAGTAATAAAAGCATCAAGTTCTTTAGAAATGCTCCATAAATTGGATTTTAATTGGTGATGAGCTTCTGCTATGGTGCACTTTTGAATCTGCTTCAATATAGATTCTGAAAACAATAAACACCACGATGAAGCCTCGTTCCCTCCAACATTTCTATTTGCATACAGAGTTGGACCAGCCTTTTTTTTCATGATGTTTTGAGAAACAAATCTTCTGAAAATAGCAGCACTTTGATCCAATATTTTCCACTCAGTACCATCTTTGGCATGAAGATTTGCTTAAGTAGAGGTATTGTGTTGAAGGCGAGTTGAATTGGACGTATCATTACTGTCAGAGTGTGTTTGCTCCTCTAAGGAGTTGATGCTGTGCTCTGAAAATTTCATTTTCATCAAAAACTACAAAATCTGCATCACTATCACCACCGTTATCACTGGAATTCTCACTAAGTTGCTGCAAAAGTGCTAGACACTCATCAGTAGTCAGTTGCTTCCCACGAGATATTGCACCAAAATTTTATGCAATAATTTACATCCAGCACGGGTACAGTCGTTGTTCACTCTTGAAACATGCCGAATAATGCTCAAAAGCTGAATCAATCATTCTTATGGCTTACAGTAACGTAACGCCACAGTCGGATTGCATCATCGTGTGAAATCTCTCTAGTGATCATTTTGATCACTGTCGTCGTTCTAGGAAAATCATTGATTTTGTTAGACAATATTAAGTAAACAAAACATGTATCCTCATTCAGATACGGATAAAAGTTAAAATATAGTTTGTTTACAGTTAATTGTTTAAGGTCCGGATCTTTTGCTTTAAGTCAGATCCATTTTCATTTGAGATCCTGCAGATTGTACCCTGGCTGAACCAGAATATGCTGATTTCCCTCATTACCGGAAAATTAGTATACTTTGGAAGCATCATGAAATTGAACTTGTATAAAAACCTATCTTTGGGAATGTCAGTTCATCGGGTCGAGAATCCCTTGAGCAGGTTCGCAGTGTTGCGGTAAGCAGTTGTAACATTTATTGATAGCTGATTGTGGCCATGTTCAAATAGTGGAGCAATGTTTGTCTAAGTAAATTGTTACGAATTGTCGGTTGTGGCTACACTTTGTTTGATAGAGCAATGTTATACTGATGTTAACTCTTTCATAAGTTGCATTGCAGTTAAGGATGCAGGCTCTTATGCTTTGCTTATCATCTTCTGTTTGTGAGTAATAAAATTATTATTATCTTTACTCACTTTGTTGTGTGACTCTACTTCACTCCAGTGTATCTGCCACTCTGCAAACACAACGATGTTTCAAATTCTGGTTTTTTCGTATTTCCAACAGATTTGTTTTCTTATTATAAAACCTAGAATAATTTCCTTCTGTGTTTTCAATAACTTTAAGAAAATAAGGAAAGTCATAAAATTTCAATGGGCTGGGATTAGCCATTTTGGAAGAATCGTTTCTCAAAGTAGTTATGCGGTCAAAATGACCGCTTCCGTCCTTCTAGTGTTAAAGCAAAATAAACTAATTTTTAAATTTCGATGCTTGTTTTTAAAATTTTCAAACATAGATTTAATTGTCATTTAAGGATTTTTTATTTTTGTTTTAATATTTTTGTTTAGTCCATGAACAGTCATCATCCTCCCCCCTGGAGGTATGCCTGAAAGAAACATTGATATAAGGCACTGGACAAGCAGATCATACGCTCCTATACAGTTAATAGCAGAGGAGATTGTTATCGGATGTGTCTTTCCAACATGTCCCAAATGTTTTCGATAGAGCTTAAATCTGGACCTTGAGGTAGCTAGTAGCCAGGGTATATGGTAGAAATCAGAATCATGCTATACGAATCACTGTTGCATGGTTCCTGCTCAGTGAATATTAGCATTATCGTCCATGAAGCAAGTGGGGTAAAAGCATTTTTACCCCCCATTTACAATTGGTATTTCATGTGGTTAGCAAGAATGTTAAAGTATTCCATGGATGACAGCCAACCTCCCAGATACGAATAAAATTGCGATAGTTATATTTAATTGAAAATTGAACATTGTGAATGGGGACCATATATCAAATTAGAAATGTTAATTTATGACATATCACAAAAAAGATAATACTCGATGATAATACATAGAATACCCAACTACATAGTCAGTACTACTGCTTTATATAATCTCTGTCTGTGTAATGCTTTATTTAGAAGCATTTGTAATAAAAAAATTTGACACATATTAACATATTTTTGATCTAAACAATTTCCATAGTCAATTTGTTTATTATCCCTATTTTCACTCATGAAACAGCCTTTCACATGGTATGGAAAAGTGGCATAAGTCAGATTTTTCCTTTATCATAATTCAATTGATTTTAAAGATACAGATAAGCGGATTTTTTTAATAATCTTGTTACATTAAAAATAAAAATTTTCTGATTGACCAAATTTGTCTATGGGGGTTGTATAAAAATTTAAAAAGCATAACTTTTTGAAAATTAATGAGAGGACTATTTCATTAACGTAGTCTTATTTCCTACCTTACTTTCAACATTTTTGCAATTTACATTGCCCACTTATCTCCAACAGGTAAAGAATTAAAGCCTATTTCAATCTTTCTAGGGACACCCTGTATAATGCAATGATTTTTTTTCTTATATAATGCAATGAATTTACTTCTTTTACAGTGAAAAAACAGTGATTATACGATTCACAGCCCTATATGTTCAGGTGTAATTTTTTCAGAGTTTTGCATCGTAAATGCTGGGTAATAGCTGCTAGTATTATATATATATATATATACTGTACTATCAAATTTGCTATTCAGTTCATTTTTATTGGGGAGGGATGGTTGAAGTTCAATAACTCAGAAACAGTATTTAAAAAAATGCAATATTTTAGAAGAGGTGTGTGAATTTTTAAGCTTTTGAAATATTTCTTTAGACCAAGCATCATGATTTAGTAAGACAAAACAAGTATGAAATGGAAAAATGAGTAAATTTAAATATTAAGTTTATGTTTAAGTTTAAATAAATAATAGATTATGACCAAATATAAAACTTTATATACATTTATCTATATTTGAAAACATTTAGTACATACCTTTTGCTTTTGAACTGTAGTAAAAGTTGCTTTCAACTGCTCCAAATAATCCAATACTGATTGCAATAAAGATAAATACTTGTTATTTAAATCTTCAATGTCATTTTGAATATCATCAGCTCCAGAAACATCCAGCACTTTTCTATGAAGACTAGCATCCAAACTAGGATGCTCCTCTTCCAAATTCTCTTTAAAATGCTTCAGCCTGAGGTCATAGATCTAAAGGGACAAATTAACTTGTAGCCCATACACCAATAACAGCATCGATTGGGCGAACATGAAGGCCAATAGAAGTGAAGCATGCACAGGTTGACATTTGCGCAGCAGATGCATGGGTGCAATGGATTTATATTCAATATTTGGAAAGAAAAAGCCAAGCTAACATGTAACACATGCGTTTGCTTCCTGAACTTATAAAACAATTAGCCATACAAAATGACAAACAAGCAAAATCATAGCAGAGCTAATACAAAACAAAGAGCTAAATATATGAATTTGTAGAATACCAAATTTTCTTTTAATGATACAAAAATATTTGAATTTAAATATAAATGCTTATTTATAATAGGTTTCAAATAAATTTGATAACAACAATAAGTATTAAGAATATTATTATGAAACAATGATTATATCCAATATATATATATATATATATATATATATCAAGGTTTGAAATCAATCATACTTATAGACATTAAAGGAAACTTTGGTTTACAACTCATAGACCAAAAACAATGCTTACCAGCTAAGATACAAAAAGATTGACAGTGAAATGAATTGAAAACCATTCACAAAAAGAAAAGCACAGAACAAGGACAGCATGCTATTGGCATACCCAGCAGAGAAAATATTTTCAATACATAGCTTGAAATATGAAAAATGCTCATAAAATTCATGCAAAACTGGCACACACACACAAAAGTACACAACAAAGCCAAAGCAGATAATGAACATATATAAATTTCATTATAGCAAATATTCATACAGAAAGCGATTGTATAACATATCTAAATAATACAGTTATTTTATAAAATAGATTCAATAAAATTATTAAAAATGCCACAGAATATATAAAAGATTTACAAAATTCATTTAGAGTAAAGGAATGTGTTATATATGCGAAATATGTATTTTTAAGAAAACTTTTAAAAATAACATGAAAACTGATATAAAAAAAATCAATATATTTTTTAATAATAAACTCATTAACGAATATTGGATAAATTCATCAAAAGTTTTTGTACATTTCAGAAACTAAAAGCTAAAAACATCTCTCAGTCATATAAAATTTGAATCTGTAATGAATGAAATCATACCTGCTATTTATAACATAAATCTATAAATCACATAAGCTGCACAGGGTAAATAAAAATTATACTTTCTGCTTAAAAACAACCATTCATAATTCTATATCTTATTTATGGCGTGTATTAAAGCATTAAACATGTCATGTTGTTTGGGATGTATAAGCTTTCAGGAAACTAATAAATATCTCTTAGTAGTCTAAAAGTTCACTTTTGAGCTGATTTAAAACAACTTAACTATTTATTAAAATTAATTCACTTTTATTTTTAAAATATATTTAAAATTAATTAATGTTAAAAAATTTATAATATACATACCTTAGCTTCTCTAATATATCTAGCAGCTAAAGTATTAGTTTCTTCAATTGATGAACTTCTATCAGCTACTGATGTATACAAATTCTAAAGCGAATCAAATTTTATCAATTAATAAAGAAAATTCTTCAAAAGAACAAAAGAATATTAGCATACCAAACACATTAAGACACATTGTTGTTACAGTACAACCTCGAAATTCCAGATATCCAAAATCCGGACTTTTCCAAATTTTCAATTTTTTTTTTTTTTTTTTACTATTGGACTGATGAAGTTGTGGATTTATTTTAACAGGGTAAGATTATTTATATGGAATTACATTTTATAAACAAATGCCGTATTTTTCGATCGGCTTTGTGAACCCTGAAATGAGACAAAACTTTAGACTGGATATAAATATGGACAGCCGTAGATAGGGGCTGATGGTTGAAGTGTGAATTACGTTGTTAGCTTTAACCCCCCCCCCCCTCCAAAGTCATGATTCCCGACCAATTATTTCACATAAAATATACACCTTTATTTAAATACTGATTTTTTATTATCAAAAGTTCCTTTTCTCATTATTGCAATAGACACTTTTCTGAAACAATATAATTTTTAATATTACACACTTTAAAACATTATCATAACATTTTATCGCAGATTGTTTAATTAAATCTGAAACTCAGAGAATTTGTATTAACGCTCACTGAAATTTATTTTGTTCAATTCATAATACGATTCCCATTCTTCAATGTATTCTGTTTTGTCTCCAGAACCCTCCCCCCCTTTCAATATCTGACGGGTTTTTTACTCTCGTCAAACCTCCTGTCAACTTGAAATCGACTGTACATTTTGTTTGCCTTTTGTATGGAAATATATAGCAGATAAATAAGTAAATAATATCGTATCGCACAGAACAGAGCTACAAGGTCATTAACACACTGAACTTTCAAAGGGGTCAGCTGCGTTTACGAACCAAACAAATTCCTTTCTTCACTTTCCCTGCCCCACCACATCACGGTGCTACTGCAGCTTAGTAATGACTCATCGTATTTTAGAAAAATCATTGAGAGGAGAAATATTATTATTTTTTAGAAAAGATATTTATTTTATCTTCTGTGATATTTTTTACATATTTGACTATTACTAATAAAGTTTTTCCTTTTTTCAGAGTCATCAGCCTTTTTAAACATAACATTATATAGATGCTAAAATAAAATTTTTGAATTCTTATATTTTGTTTTTCATTTCGTTAATAGCGATGACGGTTTAAACACATTTACGCCTTTAAATATATCGGTAAAAGTGCTAATCATCACACTTTATTAAATCTCGGCGCTACATTAGATTCTTCCGGCTCTTCATTAAATCTTGGCAAAGCTGATATAACGGAAATTCTGCACTGTGATGATGCGCCAATCGTAAATAAATTGAGTGATGGTGAAATTCGCGATATGATATTAAATAAAAAAAGAGCAAAGTAGCATCGATAAATGTGGAGAAGAAAAAATACCCATTGATAATTTTGTGCAAACAATCGATCATGCAATTAAAGTTCTTGAACAAAGAATCTTTATAACCGAGCAGAAATAATGTCCATGTACAGGATAAAAAAACTGCTTTCCCATAACCCAAAATTAATGAAACAACAAACATTAATTCAAATATTTAAACGAAATGATAAAATGTAATTTTATCATTTTGTTTCGTTCATACATTCTAGATTATTAATATGCATATTTTTTCCTTGAAATTTCGTTTGCCTCATTTTTTTTATTAAATAATATGTTTCAATTGATTAACTTAACTTTTGTCATTATTTTTACTAAAAATAGTGCTTTATAGTATATTTAGTTAATATTAGGTTTGAATTTTATTCAAACTCTATAATCCAGAAAAATCAAAAATCCGGAATCAGCAAAATCCGAATGAGTCCGGATTTTCGAGGTTGTACTGTACTAAAAAATATCGATTTTCCTGTTTGGTAAAGGAAATCAATGTTTCACTTTAATTGAAATTTCACAAACTATATATATATATACATACAATCGAACCTCGTTATGTCAAATTTGAAGAGAGTATAAAAAAAATTCGAGATATCGAAAATTTGAAAAATTTTAAGGAATTCATAAAAGAATATATACATCCTAGTCCTGTACTTTACACATTTAAAAAAAAATCGCTTACTTTATCTTACAGACAGAGAATTGAGTATTACCCAAGAAAATGCAAGTTTTTTGTCTAGACAACACTCCCTGAAGCCTATTGCATAAGATATGAATACCGAAGTATCAAAGATGTAAAAAGAGTGTAACAGATAACATGAAATTATGGAATAATCCACAAGACACGAAACCTAAAATCTGCATTAAAGTGTTGCAATTCTACAATTTAAAAGTCAATAAGAATTAAAAAGTATAGTTTATAAACATGTAATCAGATACTGTACCATGACATCAATACCTCAAAAAGCAAGACGAATACACACCAATCTATCCACACGCTTATATACATCATGTAGGAAAGTATACACGGCATATGCCTGTGCAAGGAAGGCTCGGACACTTAGTTATGATCAACCCTTTACCGGTTCTGTATCTAAATATATACGGTAGCTTTCAGTTACGGTTAAACCATAAAAACTACATATGATGTTGCTCAGAAAACACTTCGGAAATTCTTGTGCAATTGAACCATGGAGGAAGCCAATATCACTGTTATAACGATCATTAACATTACTGTTTATTCTTTTGCTTCATATAAGTTGGTTCAAAATGGTGTTTCTCTACACATTCCGATGTAAACATGAATTCCATGAAAAAATGTAATTAATTTCAAATTTAAAATCTCTACGTTTATCGTAGAGTCGAAATCCAGTGGAACCATCAGGAAGTTTGTACAGAGACAAATCCAGAAAATTTAGACTTTTATCTTGGTTATACGGAGTTTCTGTTAACGTTAAACATTTTGGATAAAATCCAAAATCCAATGAAAAATGTGCGTCATTGCAAGCTAAAAGGATGTGGTCAACATAACAGATGTACAACAACTCGTTCAAAAGGTGTGTGCCTTCTTCATATTTGTTAAGGTAAATGTCGGCAAGAATTGAGGAACATCCTCCTCCCATTGGAATACCATGAAGCTGTTTATAGAAATTTGTACCATCGTACAATGACTGTTTCAAACAGTGCAAGTTTAACTATAGACTTAAATTTACATCTGGTAATATGTGTCTACATATTATGTTTTTCGTAAATTTCCATTAGTATGGCAAACAAATCATTAATATCAATGTTACTGAATAAATCGTTAAAATCGTAACTTTTGTAATGTAAATCATCAGAAATAGTTTTGATTTTTTCTATGACTTCAAGACTATTATTTATAAAATAAAAACCATTATTTTTAATTTTGATCATCACATAATTTAAGATTAAAAGAAGTTTTTTATTTGCTGTTGTTAAATAGATTTTATAACCATTGGTAATAGGGCGGAATTTTACAGGATTTTTATGTAGTTTAGGAATTAAAGTAATATATGGAAATTTAATAGATTTTATTGTGTGTCCCAATGATTTATAAATGGCCTTGATACGGTTTTCGATTTCAATTTGTGATAGATTTAAGAGGCTATATACATTATGATCTAGGTAACATGTAATCAATAACTTATTATAGAGACGTTGACATGTAAATGCATAATTTGCTGCAACTTTGTCAACGTATGTAATTACGAAATTCTTTTGTAAAGTCATCAAGTCATTTTTGTTGTATTGTTTTACAATTTCTTTTTCTCTCACGTTATTGTATGTTTTAAAAAATGCTTTTAAAATGGCTGATCTCCACCCATTATAAATGGAAGTGGGTATTTTACTGCACACCTGTAGATGAATCTATCAATATCTTGTACAAGTGTACTTCCAATCGATCGATATTCGGCCATTCGAAATTTTGTGCCGAGTTTAAAAAAAAGTTTTAAAGATGATGCTTGTAAAAGATCAAGATTTCCAGATATTATGTGACCATGATGGTTGCCGATAAAATTGGAATAATCCATACAAGGACATTGCTGTTGATTGTAAATTACCTTTCTACATACTTTATTATAGTTGAATAAGCTTCTGCATAAAAGTTTGGCATATTTATAAGCAATTTAAATATGGATATTTGAAAGAGGAAATTTATCGTATAATTTATTTATATAAGATGAAAGATTTACTTTATCAAAATTTTTATTTTTATAATTAATAAGCAGATATTCTTTATTGATATAAATAGGTTTGTTATTAATTAAAGATAAGTTTAAGCATTTAGCTCGTGATTTAATGTAATCCAAGAATATAGCAGCAGTATTAGTGTTTTGTGAAAAAAGGTCTTTAAAAACGTCACTATTACAAAATTCCTAGATATTTCTTAAAAATCTATTTCTAACACCGTAGATGCAATTTTTGATCCATGTATGAGGTATTCTTACAATATCAACATAATTCTTTGCAAAATCTGTAAGATTCGGGATGGTGTCTTCAAGTTTTAATTTCATTTTTCTTCCACCGCGTGTAATACGTGTAAAGGTACGATTGCGGTTGCAATGTTGTTGATTATTGATTACAACATTTGAGTCGTGTTTTTGTATAAATTCGTAATTATAATTATTATTGCATAACATGGAATTCAGACCATAAGGATAGAGAGTGTTATAAAGATTAATGTAATAACTCTCCCACCATAGTCGTTCTTTGTGGTTGACCACAATATCCAAAATAGTTAACTACTTAATTACCCCCCCCCCCCCCCCGGCCAATCTTTGGTATATTGCTTCCATTTCCTTGTCTAATTTTCTGGTGTGATATATATATATATATATATGAGAGACTGGGTACAATGGACCGAGGGGCATAGTGGACCACCCCCATTTAATTTTTCTTATTTCTTTTTCCAGTGCTCCATATTTTGAAACATATATGATAACACATTATTGATTTACTATATTGAAAAATCATGTTCGCAACTGATTAAGCCATTTTACAGTTATAGGTGGTTTATAGTTAGTGAAGCTAAACATTTTCAGATGTACAGATTTCCTTTACTTTATGTAAGAATTGTAACTTGGAAGAAGTGTCTCTGTACAAAGATAAGGTTTTCGCTTTTTATATTATATCTAATAACATTGATTAAATTCAAAATCCATTTATTTTATTTGTTGTTAAATTTTCACATGGGGTACAATGGACAACAAGACTGCTTCTACAAATTGGACATCAGTCCTGTTTAGTAGATATTCATGAACTATTTGGTTCTCATGAATAGATGTATGTTCTAGTTTACACACTTGAAGTGTCATAACTCAAAATTTCAAATATTGCAAATGAAAATGGAACAAATAAACTAATTAGGTATAAGGAAATAAATGACAAAGATTTAATAACATATGCCCTGCATATGATTTTGTAAAACTAGAAGTAATCAAACAGAATCTTCAAAAATGAATATTTTAAGCTACTGCATATATTCACGTATAAGTTGACCCCCCCCCCCTCACACACACACACACACACATACCTACTTTCAGAGGAAAAAAAATTTCCAATAAATTATTCAAAAACACTTGAAAACGAAATAAAAATATATATAATAATAATAAAATTTTAATTACCACAATAAAAATTTCATCGGAACTCTTTAAAGTTTGATTCCAAGCAAGTAAGCCTATGACATAGGAGCGTTGTCTCCCATCCGTTTTGGGAATACTCATTCTTGTATGACAAGCTCTGAGTATTCTTTTACCCCCAGCATGGAGTGTCCTCAAAATGGACGGGAGACAATGCTCGTGTGTCATAGGCCTAATCCATATAGTCTGAGTCAAACTCACTAAATAGTTTAATCATTGGCATGTCATGTAAACATCAGCAATCTTATCTATGCCCATGTCATAAAAATCACTGTCATCGTTATTTATAAAAACTCCATAATCATCTATGTTATCAATTACTAAAGCAACATTTCTTGAATAATTTCATGGCCATTTCTCAGAGGTATTGCATTCTTGTCCCATGCATCCTTAACTGACGGTATAATCAAAACAATATCTGGCTTCCGCCCGTTATTTGAGCCGATTTCTTTGTCAACTCCGAATTGACTTGAAACAGCATATTTGTTATTAGATACTCTCTTAAAAAACAAAACAAAAAAACCAAAAAAAAAACACTTTCAACTTAAAATCCTGCATTATAGTTTTAAACAATCCATGTTATGGAGTGTTGAAGGCCCAGACCACACGACCAACCCAGGGGTTTATGGTAACAAGTTGTGTGGCCGGGAAATGTTATGGAGTGTGTAGCTTTAAAAAGAGCCATTTTTTGTTGAAGACGATTGGCCATAACTGGAGAAGTGAGAGACATACATTGAATGAAAATGAGCGAGTTGTATTCAACAGTTTTATGTATATTTTTTATGACATAATACGCTTGTATTCAGGAGCATTGGGAGGACAGTGACTCACAGGAGAGTTTTGAAGTGCAGAGAAATTCGAAGTGCATGATTGTGTAATTAAATTACTACAGCATCATTTCAGGATGGATTGCCTTGAGGGAAAAAAAGAACTTTTAGACGAACAATTTTATTTTTTTTTAACTCCGCATACAAATCGACCCCCCTTTTCCCACACTTAGGAGCTTCTTTCTGTCATAAATTTCTCAACTTATTTGTAAGTATATACAGTAATTAATACATTTCTAGTTCTGTGTCTTGGTATACAGGATGGAATCAGCATAGAGTGAATGAAATCAATGATCTTACAGATTAATAAATAGAACTGTTTTTAAATACTGGAGTTAAAATCATATCCTGGAAAATAGCATATAAATGTGCAAGCTTTAAATATACTTCAGAAATTATACAGTACAACCTCAAAAATCCGGGTTCCTTCGGACTTTGCCAATTCCGGATTTTGGATTTTTCTGGATTATAGAGTTTGAAAATAATTCAAACCTAATATTAACTAAATACACCATAAAACACTATTTTTAGTAAAAATAATGACAAAAGTTAAGTTAATCAATTAAAACATATTATTTAATACAAAAAATGGGCCAAAGAATTTTCAAAGAAAAATATACACATTAATAATCTAAAATGTATGAACAAAATGATAAAATTACATTTTATAATTTCGTTTAAATATTTGAATTAACGTTTGTTGTTTCATTAATTTTGAGTTATGGAAAAGCAGTTTTTTTATTATCCTGTAGATGGACATTATTTCTGCTCGGTTATAAAGCTTTTTTGTTCAAGAACTTTAATTGCATGATCGATTGTTTGCACAAGATTATCAATGGATATTTTTTCTTCTCCACATTTATCGTCACTGCTTTGCTTCTTTTTCATTTAATATCATATCGCGAATTTCACTGTCACTCAATTTATTTGCGATTGGTGCATCATCATGACAGTGCAGAACTTCCGTTATATCGGCTTTGTCGAGATTTAATGAAGAGCCAGAAGAATTTAATCTAGGGCCAAGATTTAATAAAGTGCAAGGATTAGCACTTTTGCCGATATATTTAAAGGTGTAAATGTGTTTAAACCATCTTCGCTATTAATGAAACGAAAAACAAAAAATAAGAACTCAAAAATTTTATTTATTTTCTAGCATCTATATAATGTTATGTTTAAAAAGGCCAATGACTCTGAAAAAAGGAAAAGCTTTATTAGTAACAGTCAAATATGTAAAAAATATCGCAGTAGATAAAATAAATATATTTTCTAAAAAAGAAAAATCTCTCTCCTCTCAATGATTTTTCTAAAATACAAGTCATTACTAAGCTGCCGCAGCACCGGGATGTGGTGGGGCAGGAAAAGCAAAGAAAGGAAATTGCTTGGTTGGTAATCGTAAATGAGCTGACCCCTTTGAAAGATCAGTGTGTTAATGACCTTGTTGCTCGCTTCTGTGTGATATATTATTTAGTTATTTATTTGCTATCTCTAGTATGTAAATATTTTTTTTATTTATTTTTTATCAAATGGCCAGGCACTTAACTTTCATCATTCGCCTATATATTGGCCAGAACATGAACCATTTAGCCGTCCTAGGACGTTGCCCCAGGCACACCAGAGGGTGGTGGAACACACTGCACCCAACTACACAACATCCATGCCTTACGTGGGACTCGAACCCATAACGCAGCGGTCGAACGATCACTTGGAAACGCTTGCCTTGACTGCTCGACCACCACGTCAGCTCACCCTGCGTCAGTATGTAAATATGACTTTCTAAACAAAACGCAAAATCTACAGTTGATTTCAAGCTGACTGGAGGTTCGACAAGATTGAAAACTTGTCAGATATTGGGAGGGGGAAGGGATTCTGGAGACAAAAGATAATACATTGAAGAATGGGATTTGTACTTAGAAGTGAGCAAAATAAGTTTCCGTGAGCGTTAATACGAATTCTCGGGATTTTTGATTTAATTGAGCAATCTGTGATAAAACATTATGAAAATGTTTTAAAGCGTTTAATATTAAAAATTACATTGTTTCAGGAAAATGTCTATTTCAATAATGAGAAAAGGAACTTTTGATAATAAAAAATCAGTATTTAGATAGAGGTGTATATTTTATGTGAAATAATTTGTAGGGAAGCGTGACTTGGAGGGGGGGGGGGAGAAGAGGTTAAAGCTAACAATGTAATTCACACTCTACTACAAGCCTATATCTGCGGTTGTCCATATTTATATCTGGTGTTTCATCTTATTTCGGGGTTTAGAAAGTCGACCAGAAAATATGGTATTTGTTTATAAAATATAATTCCATATAAGTAATCTTACCCTATTAAATTAAATCCACGACTTCATCAGTCAGATAGTAAAAAAAAAAAAAAAAAAAAAAAAAAAACCCTTGAAAATTTGGAAAAAGTCCGGATTTTCGAGGTTATACTGTACTTAAGGTAGTACTATCATGAATGAGTCATTGTTTGGACTGAAGAGGTAAAATGTAGAACACGATGGATCATTGATTGAACATCAATGATTTATCAATAATAAATAATTTCAAAAATCAATTTAGTATAATTCTGTTTAAAAAGTTAACAGATATTTTTTGTTTTTCAGAAATGCCCTACAACAAAACCTAGAAAACTGGTAAAAGAACAGTGCCAAATAAAGTCATGAAGCAGGCTGAAAACATGTTGCTATTGATGATAATCATTCTATTTGCTCAATCTGCAAAGACAGGTATTGTTAAAACAATACTTTCAGTATGTTATGTTTATATTAAGCAGAATGCCTTAAAAATAACAGAAGTGAGACGTGAGAACACATTATCCAATAGCTTTATGCCTAACTATACAAACAAGTAAGTATTCTCAAAGAAAGAGAAAGAAATTTTGGAAAATTACACTGTAGATGCTGCTGGAATACATCATGGACTTATATTTAAAACTACAAGAAAATTAGCTTAAGAATTTCAATGATTAATCAAAAGAATATGCCAGAATCCTGGAAAAAATTCAACAAGCAGAAAATTAGCTGTATAGAAATTGGAATCCTAAAATTTTGCTTAGACAGCCATAATTAATAAATTTTAATCATAGTGGTCAGAAAATATATAGCAACCAGTTTTTGTAGCAATCAGTTTTTTAGCAAGTTATGTGCCCATGCAGTGGGTGCAAAAGCACTCACCCTCCTTCTAGAGCAGGCACAAAAGTTGCAAAGCAGCAAAATTGGGTCCAAATGTAATGTGAGTAGATTGAGTAAGGTCTATTGCAGAGTTGAAAATACAATGTGAAAATTGCATCAAAATTGGAGCACCTAGCAAATAACTTTATAAAACCCATGATTTTAAAAACTCGGCTCCTCTAGGCCATTTCAATATGAATTGATTCATATTGAAGTAGAATTTTAAGCTGAATTGCAAACTTTTGAAGTTAATATTGTAGAAACATGATTTTTTCAGAAAATGCTTATAGTAAAGTTACAATCAAGGACGTATCCAGAAATTTCATTTCCTTGACTAAAACTTGACTAAATGGATACTGGATCACAAGTGAAAGAGAAAACACGAGTGCACAGGCAAGGACGTATTCAGAAATTTCATTTGGGGGGGGGGGGGGGTCCAGATCCACCGGACCCCCTCTATGAATATGACCTTGGTTATAATCTTGTATTAAAAGAACCAAATCTCAATCTGTTAAATTTGCAAAATTGGATCAAATTTTCAAGTGATGAATTTAATTGTAAAAAAATAACAAATAAAATTACAACAAAAGGAATTGCAATTTTGTAGAGCTCAGACACTTCATGATGACAAAATTTGAAGATCCTGCATCCAAGCGTTTATTATTGATAATTTTAATTCCAAGCATTACATCACTTTGAAATGAAAGTTATGAAAAAGTTAATTTAATTTTAAAGATTAACAAATAAAATTACTACAAAAAGAATAATAGTTCTGTAGAGACAAGACGTGACACTTCCTGATGACAAATGTTTAAGACCCTACCTGGAAAATGTATATTTTAATTATAAGCAATACATGGAAAAAGTGCAAAACATGAAGTTCTCACCGGAACGCTGTTGTTGTTGAGACCCAGACTGTCCGACCTACCAGAAAGGTGTTGAAAACCCAGACCGTCCGACTCATCCATTACCAGAAAGGTGTAAGGTAACTGTTTGGATGGCCGGGAAGTATCACCCAATTTAGACCGGAACCCAGTGGGGGAGGCATCCACAGGGACCGTACCCTCCTCCCCCTACCACCAACCTCTCAGAAGGACTTACGGACCCACATGTTTAACGTGATCGTACTCTGCATGAACATGGCGGCAGTTGTGGCAGCGTGCAAATCCAGAGCACAAACCACCAGGCTACCGTGCCCAAAATGTGCCAACAGCACGTAGTGTTTCCAGGTGGTTACCCACCCAAGTACTAACCGCGTCTGATGCTGCCTGACTTCCGTGATCTAATGAGAACAGGTGTTTTCAGCACGGTACGGCCGTTGGCCACCAGAACACTGTGATTTTTTTCAGGAAATGCTTATAATAACATTAGAATTTTATATTTAAAAATTTAAATCTGTAAAACTCAAGATATTAGAAATCTTTAATTTTATTGCCAGTACCCCCGACGACAGCTTGTCTGACTCCAAGCTCTGTGAATTGATAAACAGGAGGGGAAATGACTCTTCATTCTAAATGGGTTCTTACATGTTTTTTGGAATTTTTAAAAATCTGTATAAAAAATCTTAATGTTATTGCCAGTACCCCTGACAATGGCTGGCATGACCCTGAGCTCCACAAATCGATAAACAAGAGGGGATATTGTCCTTTATTCTGAATGAGTTCTTTTGTGATTTTTAAAAATTTGTATAAAAACAACTATCAACTTATTGAAAATCCAGCTTCTAGAGGCTTTTCCTAATTTACCTGCCTATGTCTAAAAAAACTGAGGTTCTAACTTCATTTTTTAATAAAATAGATTATTTACACATCTCTCTCTTTACCCTCCAAAACAATGAGGTTTCTTACAAATATTTAAAAATCTATCAAATTTTCCAAAATATTTTTTATTTTCCATAACAGACTAATTATCCGGAATCCAGAAATCTGGAAAAACCAGAAAGCCGGAAAAAAAATTCAAATTATTTTTTTTGTGTGTGTGTTTTTTAATGGAAGTTACTAATTTCCTTTAATATAAACAAAGTACTTTTTACATTTAAATGTATTTAGTAGTTATGTGATATAAAATAAATGCAGAATAACCTCGAAAATCCGGACACATAAAATCCAGAAACCTTTAAAATCTGGACGTTTTTCAAACTTTTTAGTTATTTTAACTATTTAACTACCAAAGTGGTTTATTTAAAACAACAGAGTAAAATTATTTATATTAAATTACATTTTATAAACAAATATAATTTCTGGTATATAAGTTGTCATTCTAAACCCAAAAAATGGCATGAAAATGCAGGAGTCAATTTTTATACTGGATATAAAAATGGATGCCTGTAGATTGGCTTATGGGTGGAGCATGAATCATGTTGTTGATGTTACCCCTTTCCCAAATGCAGAACACTCAAGAAAATTTATTTTGTTCACTTCATTATGGTATGGATCCCATTCTCCAATGGATTCTGTTTCATCTGCAGCATTCCCCCTCAAATATCTGACAAATCTTTCACTCAAATTTAACTTCAGTGAAAGTATCAACTTTCAGCTTTATATCAATCGTATATTTTGCTGTTATTGCAAAGCACTTCCTATTGCAAAGCACAACAAGGTCATTAACACACTGACCTCTCAAAGGGGTCAGCTGCATTCACAAGCTGAGCACATTCCTTTCTTTCTTTACATTCAATGCCCCACCCCCTCCCAGGGCCACTGCTCAATCACTCATTGTATTTTAGAAAAATCATTGAGAGAAGGGGTATTTTTCTTTAATAAAAATTATTTATTGTATCCACTGTGGTACTTTAAACATATTTGTATATTCTCAATAAAGTGTTTCCTTTATTCAGAGGCATTAGCTTTTTTAAATATAATGAATGATGTATATATAGATACTAGAAAATGAATAAAATATTTATAAGTTATAATACATATATACAATTTATAAGTTATACTAAAATATATAAAGGTTTATACGAGGTGCCATCCAAAATTTCCCGGATTGGCGCTGTAAAAATTTGAAAAATAACCATATCAGTTAATGTTCACTGTCACCTTCAAAATAGCTTCCTTCTGCAGCTATACATCGGTCCCAGTGCTTTTGCCATTGCTGGAAGGCTGTCTGGAAATCTTTTTCGGTAAGCATATCAAGCATCGCTTGTGATTCTATTTGAATTTCTTCAATGGTATCAAAACGTTGGCCTTTTAGCTTAAATTTTATTTTGGGGAATAAAAAGAAGTCTCTGTAAAAACCCTGGATGAATTTTTATTTTGTTTGTTAAGTTATTAATATGTTTTAAATAAACTTTTTTTCATTTCTAAATCTGGTTTTTATTGGAATTTCAATCACCATGTCTTTGGGTAATTTATTATTTAATTAATCTTTTTTTTTCAAAAAATAAAAATACAGTTTCTCTGCTTCCTGGATTTCGGTCTTATTTAATTTAAAGTAAGCTTTAATTCTTTTTTTAGTTTAAATTTTTTTATTATTTTATTTATTTGGTTTTATTTTTATGCTGATGTCAAAAAAGGAACATCATACTTACAGGAGATAAAATATATACAGAAGATAAATTCCCCTTCCCCTATATAATAAACTAGATGGCAAAATTTACATAAACAGTTTCTAACGTATATTGATGGTCTTGCATTTTTAATAACTTATTTCTCACTTTCGTCGTCTCATCTAATATTAACACTATAGCTTTGTTTACATTTTTAAAACTTCATATTTTATATCTCCCTCAAAATAAGAGTTTTGTAAATAGTTTTAGTACTATGTTAAAACTGTAGCAAATTCTAGAATAAATTTCATAATTTATGAATTTAACCAGATCAATGCTGATGAAGATTGACTATAAAATAGCCAAGATAAAGATATAAAACTTTGATTTACTACAAAGAATCAAATACAGTAAAAAAAAAAAAAAATGCATTGGAAATTTTTTAAGGCCATTGAAAATAACAAATAAAATAAATCAGAAATGATTATATATAAGAATTTCTTCTGAAAAGGAAAACAACATAGTATATGCAATGAAATTTTTTTTTATAAATATAAACGAAATAATTATAGATGTAATACATTTAAAAAAGAATAAATCTATTTTAATAGGATGTGCACCCCTGTGTCATTCTCTCTCATGCTCCAGATTTATTGCTTATGCTTTATTTATTATTTTTAAAGATATATTAAATAAAAGGAAGCATCGTATTTTAGAGCTAAAAAGGTGAAAAATTATATTTAAAAACATACTTTTACATGACTGCAAATAAAACATGGCAGAACAAATGATTAAAAGTAGAACATAATATACCATTGCTGGCTCTACAGATAACTCAATTTCTTTGGTGGTCATTCTCTTGACAGATTTCAGACTGTTGACTTTTACAGTAGTCTCAGATATCCAACAATTATTGTTTTCCACTTTGTTCTTGTAGTTCTGAAGCAATTCAGATGAAGCACCACAACTTCTTAGTCTGTAAAAACAAAACAGCAATAAATACTACATACAAAGGTTTCATAGCATTCTGTACTTAAAAACCCAAAAGTTTAATATAAAAGTCATTAATACAAAATAGTTTTTTATAGTCTTCAACAATAAGCTTTTAAATTATTACTTTTTATGTAAGGTATTAACCGGCTTCAAAAGCAGAAAGGGTCTTTTTTGTTAAATTAAAATGCAGAGCACCAGTACCAATGAGGACAAAAATGTATTTCTGCCCTGTTATTACTGGTTGTCTTGCTTATTCTGATGAAAAAGGCTCTTTTTGCATTTCAAACTGATTAATACCTTATTCACACTTGTGACTTTATTATTGTCATCATACCAGTCATGTGGCCATGACCTATTGCATACTGACAGATATGTAGCAGGTTTCTTGAATTAAAGTGATTTCTGTATTTTGCATTGGATATAGGTTCTGCATGTCGCACAGGGGTAGACCCAGTTAATAGTGTGAATGGCAGTTGCATGCCAAAAGGTGGTATCAGTTAGGACAAATTATTTAAATACTGAATTAGCAGTCAGTAGTAGCATCATTGGCAAGTCAGTGTGTACTTGTCAGGTTCAATCGCAGGTTCAGCTACAGACTTAAGGGAATGTTGATTTGCAAAAACTTCAAATGTGGTTGCGTCGGAATAAACTGTCCGAGTCCTTCTTATTGTTGATATGTGTTAAATCAGAAATAGATCAATAAAAGTTTAATCGGCCATGAATGGCATTATGTTAACTTACACAGTCTTTATGCAGTAGCCATATACCTGGTCATTGTGGCTTTTGACCTGCATCCTAAGTTCTCTACTTATGTAAAACTATGAGCCAGAAGTCACCGACTCTTAATGAGGCTATTCTAGGCAATGCATGAAAATACAAACTGAATTGTGTAATCACACTCTTTTTACTAAAAAAAATTTTATAACCACAGATTAATGATCCAATTGGTCGCACCTTCCAAATAAAGGAGTCCAGTTTAGAATATAGATAGAAAGAGCTTGGAAATTTTTAGAAATGGTGAAAAACGGTGGAAATTGGAAAGGGAAAAATATGAGAAAACTTCGCGGATCCACAAAATAAAAATAATAATAATAATTATAATAAAAGCAGAAATCCACAAATCCACAAAATAAATAAAAAAGTTCCGCAGAATAGTGGCATGTCTGGTTATTACTGGTTGTCTGATTTATCTTTATGGAAACAGATTTTTTTTTTATCTTATTCAACCTTTATATGCTGAAAAATAAATACTTTTCCAAGTATTTATTTTTTAGATTTTATTCTATATCAAAGGGTTATGCTGGTAATAGCTAATGTACATTATTTCTAACAGACAATTATGAAAAAAATCTTAAAATATCTGATAAAAATTATTGAAGAATGCATTACATAAAGATGATGATAGATAGTTTTTAAAATTCCAGAAATCTTAAGGGTGAGCATCAGTAAGTCTTCTGCCCTATCCACACTTTGTTAACTTTCGCAGATCAAGTTTTTCGCCAAAATTCTGCTTAAACAGTTGCAAAATATTTTCTGAAAAATAAACTGCAATGTTTAGATTATATTATAACTAAATTTTATACTCAATAAAATATAGAATATATTTTTTATTTTAATCCAAAATATATTTGGTGCTGCAATCTGTTGTCATAATTTAATTCATACCATCTATTTCTATTTTTTAATGAACATTTTTAAATGTCTATTTCTTCTAATATGTTATTAAATACAACAGATTATATATAAAAATGCCACAATTGGTAAACAATGGTAATTGAATTTGGACTTGAAGACAAAGGAACTTGAAGACAAAGCTGCAGACCTCAGTGATGTACATTCAGATCCCCTTATCAAATTTATAGAATGAGAAATTACCTTTCCATGAGTGTGGCATTATTATATATGATCTGTTGTTGTATTTAATACTGTATTAGAAGGAATAGATATTTTAAAATGCTCATTAAAAAATAAAAATAGTCGGTATGAATTAAATTACGACAACACATGGCAGCACCAAAAATATTTTGAATTGAAATAAAAAATATATTCTTTATTTAATTGAGTATTAAATTTAATTTTAATATAATCTAAGCATTGCATTTTATTTTTCAGAAAATATTTCGCAACTGCTAGAGCAGAATTTCAGAGAAAAATGTGATCTAACAAAGCGTGGATAGGGCAGAAGATTTACTAACACTCACCACTTAAGCTATCAGAACTCTGTTCATTTGACACATGCAGAAGATAAAGATATTTAAGTAATACTTGACTTTCTGATTCTGAAACATTATTACATTTAACAGTATATGTAAAGATCTATTAAAGATGAAGCATGGGTGTGCTTTTTGGCAACTAGACAATGAACATTTTGTCTCATTTATAATTTTCGTTATGCAATACTGTACTATATAGTATTTGGTCATGGTTGCTCAAAATGTTTAATTACAAGCCATGCACTACTTTTGCATATGACAAAATCATGAAATTTCAGTACCAGTTTCATACACTGTAAATTAGTACTAGACAATAGTTACAAGCCTGTGTATGAGGATGGGGTATACAGGGTGCCCCACAAAAAGTGAACAGAATAAGATTTTTTTTAACCATTGATTGTAGACCCATAGTTTCAATTGCAAAAATGCTTTAAATAAGGTAGGAAGTTGTGAAATAGTAATTTATATGCTGTATCATATTTTTATAGAATATTACAAAAATTGACTTTTTATACAGCCCCTCTATCAAAAAAAGTCAAATTACACAAATGTTACTTATACCGTATTTAATATAACTGAAAAAATTTGGCAGTAATATGATTCAATTTGGCATAGTTATTATTAATTAAAATTTTCAATAGGAAATAAGAGGGCTTATACAAATCAAATTCGGTTTCAAATAACACTTTTATCACTTCTTCAAATTTATTTTATGCAGGATAAAACTATTATGTCATTATTATGTTGATTCATAGCTTGTATTTAAGCATTCAAGTAACTCTGCTACCTAGAGTTTAAATGATGGTACAGTTCAGTAATGCTGAATTCTGTGAGATGATTTTGATTTACGGTAAATGCAATCAAACTCCTAATTGATACAGTGAGGAAATACTATTATTGTTTCTGTAAAGCCAGTATTTTACTAGAGTTTTTATTCTGTGGCTGGTATATTCATTACAACCAAAAGTTTTATTTTATTGTCAATATGGCTCAGGAAGACAATGAGTACTAACAAAAAATGATGAAATAAATATTTCAGCCAATTTCTCATCCTATCCATATGCAAATGTCTTGATTGTAAGTGCTGAACAACATCTTCCTAAGTCTACCTGAATCTGCCACCAGTCTACTAGAACCCATAGTTTTTATCTATTCATCTATAGGGACTTTCATTCTGGTGGGAAAAGTGCAGTGACAGAAATGTGTTAGAAACTTATTGAGTCTATTGAAAACAGTGGTTTAAAATGATCATAATTGATTTCAAAACTTAAAAGCCATTCTTATTTTTCCATGAATTTCGTCAGGAAAATATCTAACAGGTGGCAAAATCACAATAATCTGTTTCATTTACCTTATTTAAGTGTTAAAATAACTTTTAATCAGTATTGTCTGCCTATTTTCAATAATTTCAAAAACAAACCATGGAAAAATTGTGTTAAAATCCCACTAAATGATTTCTGTGCATGAATTCAATTTGTGAACAGCACCTGGATTCATGAATTTTGATGATTAGAAGAGTATCAAAAATCAGGAGAAAATGTAAGTCAGGAAGTGTGACAATTTATTTTGGCTAAAATTTGAACTTTTAAGAACCAATTGTTCCTTTAGTTTGACTAAATGAAGTAATGACAACATTTTTATAATTTGACTTTTTCGATAGAGGAGCTGTATAGAAAGTTAATTTTCTTAATTTTATTCAAAAATATAGTACAGCATTTAAATTACTATTTCATAACTTCCTACCTTATTCAAAGTATTTTTGCAATTGGAACTATGGGTCAACAGCCAATGATTAAAAAAATATTCCACTGCTCACCTTGTATATGATAAGCTATTTTTATTAGAAATACATAATATATTAGAGCTATCTATATATATTAATAATTTTGCCAGAAACATGAAGACAGCTATATATGAATAACAAACAAAATAATACCTTTCTACTATTTGAGATTTGGCATTATTCCATCTAGTCATCAATTTTTTCACATCATTTTCATATTTATTTACATCTGCATGATTAGTTTGCTTAGGTCGAATTCTTTGGACAAACTCTCGTAACAGTTTTGCTGATTCTTGAACATCATCCATAATATTCTGAGACTGCTGCATATCAGCTTGAAAAACCTAATAAAATTAAAAAATATAGAACTTCTAAATAATTTTATCAAAAATTAAAATACAGCATCATCAGGATTTAAGACAAGCTGCATTGTTAAATTTTGCATTTTTTTTTTCTTCTGTGAAAATTAATAATTTCAATAAAGTATTTATCAATGTTTAAAATTCATATTAACTAGTAATACAGTGGTGCTAAAAGTAAAAAGATAATTTACAGAAAAATACAAATATAGGGCAGTCATAAAAAGGAGAATATAAAATAAAATATAATGGGGCGATAGATCTACAGTTAAACAGGTTAAAAGCATTGAAATATAAAAGTTTTATTTTCACAATTTAGGATTCAAAATCATAATACAAAAAGTTTTTAGTGTCTCTGGACATTTATTTTTCCTTCCTTTCCCCAAATTCTATGTTTTTTATGGATACATTTATACAACTCTTATTGGATCTGTTTTTACTCTAGGTTAACTGCATTGTGCAAATTTTAATTTGTATTTGCCAATGGTTCATTTGTCTCATAGAAAAACTTAGAGGAAAAGTTCCATGATTTTGTGATAAACCTTTGTTAACAGTTGGCAAAATATTTAAATCATGTAATATAAAATTACATTGAGTGTTCTCAATTATATTATATTGGAAACTTGAAAATTCCACCCACTGATATAGTTTTTGCTGTAAAGTATGTAGTTTGATGATCGAAGGAAATAATATAAAACAATATTTTCCTTAACTCACATTTAGAGTGTATTGTGCGTATGTTATGTATGGTTAAACATGGAAAAAATAAGAGAACAGGAATGATTTTAGTCAAAAACAGGCAATTGAGAAAATTAAGTGACATTTTCTGCATTATTTAAGTTGCAGGTACTTATTTAGGAATCAGGCAAAAATTCTGTAATTCTTTTAGTATATGATAAAAACTTTGAATATAAAAATATCATCTCTTAATTCACCTAATGAGGCAAAAAATATGAGATTAAAATTTTCAATTTCATAAAATTTACAGCCTAGTATATTTCTAAAATGTGCCAGGTACATTTAGCAAAATAATTATGTAAACATTTTGGTATGTTATAATCTATGTATTTTTTTTTAAACTAAGTTAAGAACAAATAATTTTATAGCATTATTTTTCAGATAATCAAACATATTTTTAAAAAATGATTTTGATACATAAAATTATCAGAAAGATATGAAAAATATGTAAATATGTCTTGGAATAAATTAACATTAGAGAATTCAAATGAAGCAATCAGCCATTAAAAATGATTCACTACAAAAACTTAAATCATAAACTTAAATTGTTTTTTCTATATGACAAACTCATTGATGCACAAGACAGCATTGTGTAATTACAACATGTCCCTTTTTAATAGTGCCAATACAAAGGATTGGTATGTTAAGTACATAGCCAGCCACTTAAAAGATTTTGAAATTAAATACATGAGTTGAATGTGGAAATCACATGATTAGATCACTAAAAATTTCATATAAATCCAACTTTTTCTTTCAATAATTGCATATTTAAAAATTATACAATGAGAATTTTCTAAGCAGGCAAAAGTAGCAACATAGAAGATAAAAGCACATTTAAAGTTCTAACATGTGGCCCAGGATATAGAAGACACATTGGATTTTTAGATTTCTCCATGTACATTTTTTGAACAGAGAGCTAATTTGACAGAGACCTATAACTTAAAGTGAATTAAAAATTACTATAAGCATCCATACCTATTCCTTCTTCATACCAAGAATTTAAACTCAGCACCTATAAATTCAAAGGTCACAGCACTAACTCTTATGGTGCTATTACACGGAGCAATTCCTTCCAGCAATTTTCCAGCAACACCATACATTTCAATGGGAAGAAATCTTGCCGCCAAATTGCCGCAATTCGTTCGTACTCGGCAATAAAAATTGCTCAATTTCTGAGCGGCGAAACAATCAGAGGCCGATAAAATTGGACGTCACTACGCTCCGCCTTTCCTCTTCTCATTTGCATTCAAGATGGCGATGGCGACTGTAATGCAAATACGTTGAATGAAGTTGAAGCAGCTCAAATACGTTAGAATCTGGAGATGGAAAAAATAATAGAACTTCTACCAAATTACAGACACCTGTGGGATATAAAATATCCAAATTATACGAAAAAACACGCTAAAGAATGCTTTCTGAAATCGGCAGCACTAAACAGGGAGGGCCTGTTAGAAAGGATGGGCTTACAGTATCATTACTGGGTGGAATTGCTAAAGTCTGGAGATATAAAAATAATAATAGATCTTTTACCAAATTACAGACACCTGTGGCATATAAAAGATCCAAATCATACGAAAAAAAACCCCCACTAAATAATGCTTCTCGGAATGAACTCAGCGGTATTAGAAAGGAGGGGCGTTTTAGAAAGGAGGGGCCTAAAGTATCATTGCCGGGAGAAATTTCTAAAAACTGGAGATGGAAAAATAATAATTGAACTTTTAACAAATTACAGACACCTTTAGGATATAAAATATTCAAATTATACGAAAAACACACCAAAGAATGCTTTCTGAAATGAAATCGGCGAGATTAGAGAGAAGGGACCTGTTAAAGAGGAGGAGCCTAAAGTATGATTGACGGGCGGAATTGCCGAAGTTCGGCAATAAAAATTACCCGTGTAATAACACCATTAAGCTATGCAGGACAGGAGTGAAATGAAAAGGTATATGAACAAGCTTTAGACTGCCTTACTTTATTTGGTGGTATATAATCATATCACAAAGATCGTGTATGGATGACATTCAATGTTGTACTCATTTAAATTTGATTAGATTGTATCAAATCACAATTTTGATGGTAGGATAAAAAAGAGGCAATTCACAATCAAGTGCAATCAAAGCCTCAAATGTTCTATAAAATTTTCTCTAAACAATCTTAACAAATGAGAGTTCATTGTAAACTAAGACAATGTTAGTCAAGGGCAACAAGTGTTGTAAATGATTATAAATATATCTCTGACAGTAAAACAATACAAGGAAATCAAGAAAAGCAACATTCCTTTGTGCTTGCAGAAGCTGGAGAAATGAGAATATTTGAATATACACCACTATTGTCTACAGAAGTATACCTATAACTAGTATCATGTATCAGTGATCAAAAGTGTACCCACCAGCAGATGAAATTTAATATTGAATAACTAATAGCACCCCATTAGGACAGAAATAAATTCAATGGTTTTTTTTCCAAAATGAATTAATTGCATTTTGCTCCTGAAATTCCCTTTATAAATTTCACAAAAGCATATTTGAAATTCATTTAGCCAATGATATTAATAATAAAAAGGAAGTTTTCTTAATTCTAGAAGAATATTTCATATTGCTTTAACAAACAAGTAGAATATTGAAATATCACTACTACTGATGTCGAATTATTTTTTTAAACTTTTAATTCCATTTCAACTTGTTAAAGAAAGTATAAAGTCTACACAAATCAAAGAATTTTAATTTTAAGTATAGATCTATCCATAGTAGCATTCTTACTATTCAAGAGTAAAAATTTTAAATATAAATTTTACATATTAAAGATAATACATGTATTAAAATACATAGTTCCCATTTGAATTTGGAGATCTTTTATAGAATGACCCTTAAAGGATATCAAAACTTGAGTAAGAAGCTTCTTCCATCATAGGAATCAAGCAGAAGATTTTTAAATTACTTATACATATTATAAATGATTCATTAATACTAGAATTCTTTTTAATAAATTATAAATATTAAGTAGCAATAAAAGCTTAGACTTTGAGGTTTTTGAACAAAGTACAAATTTTGTTAATAATCTCGCATAGATTATTAGATCTATAACAGTTCTTCAGCAGAAATGCACAGATAAAGATTAAAAAATTACATCCTAGTTTTCTACCATTTTTAATATTTAACAGTTTTTATCATGTTTAATTACTGAAACAATTTAAAATTTTCACTGTTCATGTGATTTGATAAAAACCATATTTCTTTGTCAGTGCAAAAGATTTTAGACATAATTCTTCTGGTACAGTACAGGATCGTTCATCTGGTGTCTTGATATCCAGAACACACCAAAAAACCAGAATTGGGCAGAATAATGCTAAATTTTATGCCAACAAACATTTTTTACTATAAATTAGTCAAATAGCATTTTTTGTCTTTTTTAATCTCATCAAATGATCAGAAATGTCAATTACTACAGATTTTTTCATAGTTTTTATAGAAAGTGTCCTTATAATATGAATTATGGAACTTCCATATTTTCCAATGGAAAATTGTCATCAGCCTCCAAAAATTTACAGTCGCATGTGATGCCAATCTATGCAACAATGAGTTTTTACATTCATATAATTCAATAATTAATATCTCATTTTTCTTGGATATAATATATTATATGAATCATAAAAATTTCTAAATTTAGCATAAATTACTAAAAGGGTCATCGAGATTGTTACTTCTATACACCACCTAAATTATAGCGGGCATGCTCTTTTCTAATTAGATTCAAGTGATCTCGAAAACCCAGACCACCCGACTCGCCCTAGGGCACGAGAAGCAATTAGAGTGGCCGGAGATTCAAGTGATGTGTCCAATGTTTTCTTCACCAAAAAAAAATTGCAAAAGAAATATTATTTACTGAAAAGTTATTATGACAGACTGCGTTTCTGAAGTACAGAGCATAATTT
The DNA here is from genome assembly GCA_951213105.1 of Amaurobius ferox. Taxonomy (NCBI): domain Eukaryota; kingdom Metazoa; phylum Arthropoda; class Arachnida; order Araneae; family Amaurobiidae; genus Amaurobius; species Amaurobius ferox. The sequence continues at coordinate 11,745,969 of OX578133.1, forward strand.
ATGTAGATTTAGAAGTGTGTCATTCCCACATTTATGCAATGCAATGCCATTTTGGTCTGATATTTTCTTCTCTTTATTGAACACTTTAAAAAGCATTTTAGAATCCTTATGTCCAAAACTAATTTAAATTATCATTGCACAAAATGCAGAGAAAAAAATTTGCAGCTGCAAAATGTTATTTAAAAAAACAATTTCCTTTTGACTTCCTCAGATAGTACGTTTCTTGGCGAAACCACGATTTGTACATTTTCTGCTGATTTTTGGGCAAATATACAAATCTCTTGATGTTTGAAAAGCTTAAAGAAACATTCCCTATTTTTTCTTTTTAATGAAAATAACTCCCCTGGCTTACATTTGGCTCAAAATGTTAATTTCGTATATTAATAAGTATAAAATGTGTTGTGTTTCATTTATTTGTTGGCAATTGTGAAAAAAATCTTTGGCTATATCACAAAAATCATTATTTGCATGCAATCCTCATTATATTTTATTTTACTGTAAAGACATTCTCAATTTTTACAATCTGTTTACATCGACTAGGATTTTATTAATAATTTCATGTTAAGATGTATTAAAACAATGATTTATGTACTTGAAATACTGCCATTTTAACAGGATATATAAATTTTTAATGTATTCTCATCTATATAAACAGTGTTCTAATTTTAATTAAAATAAATAAATGTTATTATCTTTAATATAAACATGTGTTCAATCAAGCCTTAATAATAAACTTCTTTCATGTTTTGGCCCTTTTTAATAATTCTTTCTTAACAACTACATCTGATTCTAATTTAATTGCATACAGTACAACCTTGAAAATCCGGATATCCAAGATCCGGAAACCTCCAAAATCCGGACGTTTTCCAAATTTTCGGGGTTTTTTTCTTTTTTTTCCCCCGGACTGACGAAGTCGCAGATTAACTTTAGGTAAGTTAAGCAGGGTACGATTATTTATTTTATACGCAAGATTATTTATTTTACCGTATTTTCCGGTCGACTTTCTGAACCCGGAAATGAAACGAAAGTTTAGATGGACGGCCGTAGATCGGCTCGTGGTTGGAGCGTGAATTACGTTGTTAGCGTTAATCTCTCCTCCCCATTATTCAAATCACAACTCCCGATGAATTATTTCGCGTAAAATATACATCGTTATGTAAATACGGAATTTTTATTATCAAAATTTCCTTTTCTCATTATTGAAAAAGACATTTTTCTGAAACAATGTAATTTTTAATATTAAACACTTTAAAGCATTATCGCAACATTTTATCACAGATTGTTCAATTAAATCTAAAAATCCCGAGAATTCATATTAACGCTCACGGAAATTTATTTTGTTCACTTCATAGTACGAATTCCATTCTTCAATGTATTCTGTTTTGTCTTCAGAATCTCCTCCCCCTCCCGATATCTGACGATTTTTTCGTTTCTGTCGAACGTGTCAGCTTGAAATCGATTGTATATTTTGCCTTTTTTTGTTAAAAAGCCATATTTACATACTATAAATAACAAATAAATAACTAAATAATATCGTATCGCACAGAACCGAGCAACAAGGTCACACAGACCTTTCAAAGGGGTCGGCTACGTTTACGATTAGGAACTAAGCAAATTCCTTTCTTCGCTTTCCTTGCCCCACCACGTCCCGGTGCTGCTGCGGCCCAGTAATGACTCATCGTAATTTAGAAAAATCATTGAGAGGAGAGATATTTTTCTTTTTTGGAAAAGATATTTATTTTATCTACTGCGATATTTTTTACATATTTGACTATTGCTAATAAAGTTCTTACTTTTTTCAGAGTCATCAGCCTTTTTAAACATAACATTATATAGAGAATAAATAAAACTTTTAAGCTCTTATTTTTTGTTTTTCGTTCGTTAATAGCGAAAACGGTTTAAACACATTTACACCTTTAAATATATCGTCAAAAGTGCTAATCCTTGATCTTTATTAAATCTCAGCACTTCATTAAATCTTCCGGCGCTTCATTAAATCTCGACAAAGCTGATATAATGGAAGTTCTGCATTGTGATGATGATGCGCCAATCGTAAATAAATTGAATGATGGCGAAATTCGCGATATGATATTAAATAAAAAAGGATCAAAGTAGCAACGATAAACATCTACAGGATAAAGAAAACTGCTTTCCCATAAACCAAAATTAATGAAATAACAAATGTTAATTCAAATATTTAAACGAAATGATAAAATGAAATTTTATCATTTCGTTTCGTTCACACATTCTAAATTATTAATGTGTATATTTTTTCTTAGAAATTTCTTTTGCCCTATTTTTTAGATCAAATAATATGTTTTAATTGATTAACTTTTACCATTATTTTCACTAAAAATAGTGCTTTATAGTGTATTTAGTTAATATTAAATCTGAATTTTATTCAAATTCTATAATCCGGAAAAATCGAAAATTCGGAATCGGCAAAGTCCGGACGAGTCCGGATTTTCGAGGTTGTACTGTATTATATATTTTAAATAATATATTATTTTATTGAATTAAGTATATTTCTTCATATAGATTACAAAATAATGCTTTATGCAATACATTTATGCCTAAAGATTGAATTATAATTTTCTACAACATTATAGAACATTCCAGTAGATTTTAGAGAAGGTGTTTTAAAATGGTACTGGTTTCTTTTAGAAAAACATGACAATAAAGGAATTCTTATAATTTCAATACAAAGCGATATTTTCATAAACAAAAAACCCACTTATAAGGGGCATTCCCCAAATTCAGATGACACTCCCATTGCATATACAGGTATCCATGGGCCGGTTTCATGCATATTAAGTGCTCGTCAACATAGAATAACTAATATCTGCAATGGTAGCAAGAAACTTGCTGTAAGCCACAATAATTTGCAAACTTCGATGAGAACTAACTGACAAGGACTGAAATAATCAGTTTCTACAGAAGTTCGTAAAAATTGGGGCTTATAGCAAGTTTCTTGCTACCATAGAAGTTATCCATTATTCCATGCTGATGAATGCATAATAAGTGCAAACCCAGTCCATGGATACTGGTATCTGCAATGGGAGTGTCTTCTAATATTTATAAATAGCAATATTTGAATGTTTAAGTTTGATAAGAACATTTTTGTCATATTTTAATATTTATTTTTTACAATTTGGAAGACATATATTCTATTACATTTTAGACTTATTTAATTTAGTAGCAAAAGAAATTATGTTATATTTTTGGAGGCTTAAAAATTAAATTACAACATCTGATTGAATAATATATGTAATTTAAATGCAATATTTAATTTGAAAGCTTAAAATTACACGTTAATATAAATAACTTCATGAAGAGACAGTTACAAAATATGCTAAATTAAATATGCTTTGAAACTTACTAGGAGACTGTCATGCAATTTTCGAAGATCTTCTAAGTTAGAGGACATTTTATCACAGGATGCCAACTGAACTTCAAGATTTGAAACTGTCTGAATAGCTTCATTTAGTCGGTGTATTCCGACTTCGACTGCCTTCAATCTATGGGAGAAATATACTTCAATGAGCTTTATAATTTTGAAGTTAGTTTTAAGTTAATGACTATAATATTTTATCTGAAATGAAAAACAAAACCTATCAAAATTATTTTGTTATTAACACAAGAATTAAAATAAGTGTAGTTTTGTAAAAGAACAAGATTTCATGATTTTATTTATTCATTTTTCAATTCCATTTTTTTGCAAAACTTTAAGCAAATGAACAGAAAGTTACACACACCCTAAATAAATATCTTTGGACCGGTTTATATATATATTCAACCTCAAAAGATATTTTCAATTTTTTCTGCAAGTTGTTTAGCAAAAAATGTTGCACCATCCCTACAAGAAATGGGTTTGAAAGATTGGAAGAACATTTTCTTTTTAATGGCCACTAATCATTCGCCCATACATCGGCCAGATCGTGAACTGTTTTGCCGTCATATGACATTGCCCCGTCACATCATGGGGGAGTGGAACACATTACACCCTTTATGGACACTACAATATCCATGTCCATCAGTGGGATAAGAACCCACAACCAGGGCCGTCAAGAGAGCACTACGAAATGCTTGCTTTAGACCTTTCAACTTAAAGAACATTGCAGTAATTTTTTATTCACATGAGCAAAATACTGATCACTTAGAAAACTATCAAGCCTGGCTTGAACTTGAATTGATCTTTTCTCAAGGAAAAGCACTGGATGCCATTAACCAACAGAAAATTAAGCAAGAAACACAATATTGGCCTCAAATATTACACTTGATTGCTTTGATAGAAGTTCTTGGCATGTAAAACTTAATATTCCTCTGTAAAAATAAAAAACTGAACAATATTAGCAATGGACATTTTTTAAAGTTTGTAGAATAACTAGCCATTTTAAATGCTATCATGAATGAGCATTATCATAAAGTTAAAGATCAAGAAACAATGGTTCACTATTTAAGAATATATATCCATAATGAAGTCATAACTTTTAGCTGGTGCTATCAATCGGCAAATTTGAACACATATATACAAATTCAGCTAAATACTATTCCATTAGTCTGGACTCTACACCTGATGTTAGTCATATTGAACAAATGACAATGATTGCACATTATGTTTGTGTTATCAAGCCTTCAAATAATATGTCTGAGTCTGATGTTGAAATCCACTAAAGATGTAATTAAGAGCTGCAAAAATGTTGATTGCATTATAGAAACACATATAATGATGTTGAAGATCTGTGTTGCGAGCATATAGCAATAGTTCGTAGACTTCTAAAGTCTACACCGCCAAAAGAAGTACTTCTATTCACACTACAACAAACATTCTGGATAATGTGCCTAATCTTTTAGTTGCTCTAAATATTTTCTCACACTTCCAGTATCAGTGGCAAGTGGTGAAAGTATTTTCACAAAGCTCAAACTTATAGAAACTTACATACGCTGTACAATGTTAGGAAAGAGACTAATTGGTGTGGTAAATATATCAATAAATATGTGCGAGAATTAGCACTTGATCTGGTTGAATTGATGATAACATTTATGAAGGAATGGGCAGGCAATGGGAGATTTTGATGTGCCTGAAATTGAAACTTTTATGAAATGTTTATAACTGGGTCTGTTTTTTGTTTCTTTCTCCGGTTGACTGTAAACAAAATAGGGCAGTAATTTTGCAGGATGATTATGTCAAGTAACTTTCCCACTATAATATATACTTGAAGATGCACAAACTGAAAACTTGTAGTTTATGTTATCTCTGGTGAGGTATGCATTATACCGAGTGCCCATTAGTTTCAAATGATTAGTGTACCTAAATATTTTCTTTTGTATTTGCGAATAATAGTTAAAGATTACTTATTACTTCTTGCAATTAAAAATAAATTTAGCAGTTTTAATTTTTATGCTTTTTATTTGTTCCACAATAACCAGACAACTAATCTTAAAAATCAAAGTTTTCATTTTTTTACATGTGTGTCTGGGGAGGGGGGGGGGTGAAAGTAGCTCACCTTGCCTAGGGTGCAAAATAGTCTAGGGCTGGCCCTGGACCCATCATTTCAAATAAGAGTTTGGATGACTCAATACTTTTTAAAGTCTCAAAGGTTCAATAATGCTTCAAGCAAAATAGTCTTATTTTCTTCTTACATTATAAATCAGTCTTCATTTCTTTAATAATATTTAACTAGTATGTTTTGAAATATGATAAAAGTAGATGTATAGTTGGAAGAGGTGAAGAAGGCATATTAACTTACATTTCAAATACAAAAGAATAAAGACCATTATAAATTTTAAAAATTTTTTTAAAAAAAATTAAAATTTCTAATAGCAATGTGATTTATTAAAAAATAAATTATTGAATTATAATAAATAAAGAGTTGAAAAGGAGATACAGGTTAGACATGCTTACAGCTATTCCCTCAACTCAATTCTTTATATGAAACAAATCATCCCTGATACATTTACCAGGTATGAGACATGACTACTTTGATTTCAAGATGAAATATCAATAGCATCATGATTTACAGACGAACTGAAGTGACATAATCATAGCAGTAAAGAAAGTGCACTAGAAAAAAAGGGAACAGAAATGCCACAAATCAATAAATAATTTTTAGCCATAAGATATAATTTTCTTGCTTTAGCTGCATGTTGCTTAGCTGTCACAAACTGTTATAAAAATAAATAATATTCAATATTTAGCATTTCGTTAGAAAAGTTTGCACATCATTTTGGTCCAGTTGAGATGTGGCCATAGAAATGGGAAAAAAGACAATATATCAGTATATACAGGGTGTCCCAAAAACATTGACCTCGGCTTTTATTCCTTAAATATTGATCTACTGGAAGTGGTACAAAAGAAAATTTTTATGGCACAATCTGGTACAAACAAATGGCATCATTAAAATGTGGAAAATCGTTATTCGTGTGTGTGTGGGGGTGGGCAAAATGGAGCTGGACATGAATGCCAAAGGCAAGGGGAACATCAATGAGAAGCCACTCAAGCAAGTGATTTCTAGTAATTTGGAACCCTCCAGCCCTTAAGTGATGCCAGATTGATGTTGTCTATTGGCTCACAATACAGGAGAGGAAACAAAAATATGGATGGTGGATGCAATCACCTATGACACAATACAAAGCAAGCACAATGTATTGTCTACAAAATAATGCAGATTGTTATAAATGGAATTGAAAATTTAATGTTAATGAAAAATAGTCCCCGTTTATAGAAAAATAGTTGCTTTTTTGGTGGGGTGGGGGTTGCTAAAAAAAGTTGCCATAGTCCCCTCCGTTTAAAAATAATAGCATTTAGTCACAGTTTAGTCGTCAGTAGCAGCATTGTAATTGATAATTATTGAAAACTTATTTACTTTTCAATATAACTGTTAGACAGTTCCCATATTTTATCCCAGGTATTCACAAGTGTATCATATTTCATTTGCAAAGCAGCTTTATGATTGGCATTCTTAACTGTCTCAGCTACTTGAGTAATCTGCTCATCTAGTAACTTTAATCCAGTTTCAAACTCCTAAAAATAAAATTTCAAACAGTGTAAAAGGCAACTTATAAATATAAAAACAATGAAAAGTCAAATAAAAATAGTTTTAGACACTAACTTTATGTTCAATAACTAGGTTTTCTAGTGAATCTACATCCCATATAATAGTAGAAAGAAGTTTATTCCGAAGAAATTTTTCTTTCTCATTCAAAGTATTCTGCAAACTAAGTACAGTGTCAGATAATTTTCTTCCTGCACTCTTAGGAGATTTTTCACCTAAACATAATACATAGCAATTTATAGATATAAAATATAGCCAATAAATAAACAGGTAATAAAAATACAGTGGCTGCTATTTAATTGGATCACGTTTATGCCATCATGGTTTAATTCAATTAAACAGCTCATTCCAAAAAACAACTGCAATGATACAATTTTAATTTTTTTCAATTCAGCATAGCTTACACAAAAAGTTCTGCATTTAACAAATTTTTTTCAATTCATATATAAAATTATGAATTTTTGGCACTGTCTTTTGAATATCATAAAATGAATTATAGTTATCACATAATACTCGCCATTGTTCTAATATAATACTAAGAATTTGAAGAGTCTGGCAAGATTTGTAAGCTGTTAATAGTGACAATATAATATTTTCTACTTCTTTCCTATCTGCTGCTTCTGTTTTACCTTTGGATTTTTAAATTGATAAAACAATGTTTCCTTTCGTTTATTCAGCTGATTTCGATATGTTCTTATTAATTTCCCAGCTCCAAAATTTTTCTGCCAAGATCTTCATCACTGCATGAGTCTTCTTGCACTTTTGGAATGTTGTTATCTCTAATGTTGTTATCTCTCTTTGCTGTTGACTGGTTCGGTATGTAAAATCCCAATTTTTTAAAGCAACTAAAAATTGTTATTGGAGTAATATTTTCCTATCCATTTACTAACACATGAAACTGTTGTGTTTTTTTCAGTCATCATTTGTAACTGCTCTACACCTTTTGGGTGAGCTGGAAAATAAAATGTGAAATGCATCAAGGAAGCCAATTGATTTTGCTATAATACTAGCAGTAGGTTTTGTTGTACTATCAATTTCTCAACAATTTTCATTCTTATATGCAAAAGTGCAGAGTGAAAAGCAAGCATTGAATAGCAAATTTTGAGAGAAGCACAAAAATCTGATCATTAACCCAGTGGTACTGATTCAAATATACAGTAGATTTTCTATGTAAAAGTATGATTCCATTAAATTTTCCATATTTGATTCATAAAAGCAGCAGATTCAATTAACCCGTGATTCAAATAACTGGCAGCCATTATACTTTAAATTGCTTCCTAAATAAATTAAAAGATATTTATATTTGGGAATAACTAACTTACTTTCTTCTTCAGATAACTTTTTCTGTAATGTATTAAAAACTATGTTACACTGCTCTATTTCCTCCTTAAGTTTTATCAGAGCAGGTTCACTGCTAGAGCCTTCTATGAGAAGTTTTTCAGCATCTGAATTAAGTGCTCGCATAATAGATTCCCGTTGAACAATATCAATGTTGTGAAACTACAAAAAAATATAATTAGATAAATGTTCTCTCACATGAGAGAAAAAAGTTTATAATATTTAGTTATAAAATTTTAAATAAAAATGTTATAAACAAACCTGTGATATATCCCAAGATTTAACCACTTTTACAGTTGCTAATATTAGGTTTTGACGCATTTTTCTCTGCTTCAGAGCCCACAAATTCAAAAGATCTTCATATCTTTTCTTTAAACTAAAAATATCACATGAAAATATAAGACATATTTCAGGAGAAACTTAAATTTGACAATAAATGTTATCTACATATAAATCAGCTGTATATTTTAAAATTTACCCTTTTCCTGATTCTATAGCCTCAGAATTCGGAGGTGGCAAAATAAAGCACACACCTGGAATCATACAATCATTTCCTGATGGTGTTACAACCTATAACAGACAATTCCAATATTTTAAAATTTGAAAGATTTTAAATAAACATGGATGCATGTATAAGTATTATTAATAAATGCAATAAAATTACTTCAAAAAATTCAACTCTAAGGTTAGTAGCTTATTTTACTATTCATCATTCACTACAAATGTAGAAAAGTAGTCCTACAAGAACTAAAAATATTAAGCAAAAGCTATAATCAATATAAAAACCCATTTATTATTTATGTATTATTATAATTTATTTAAATATTCATTTTTAGCTTTAGAACTTAAAAAATTCTAAACACTTTGCAATTTGTAAGTAAAAAGATAGTTCTACCTAATACTCAATCATCTTATTCTAAGTATGCATTATATCATAACATATTTTTCTTTTTTATTCATCAGTTAAACTTTCACAACTATTTGCTTACATATATTAATCCAGAGATTGGCTTGCCTCTTAAAACTGAATGACAACTTTTGTACTAAGACCTAGGCCTCGGAATAGTTTTTGCAACTTATTATGATGAGACAAGTAGGGAACAAATTTTAATAAATTAATGCACTGCATGGTGTACGTGTTTGCCTTGGATGATACACATAGAATTTGAATATTTTAATATTTATAAGTGTTTACGATTAATATTTTATATTTAATGTTATTAAAATAAGATATAGTGTTTTGTGGTTGTATGGTACACACATACTCTGAATACACACTTCTAATATCATATGAATGTAAGTTCCATTCTTATTTTCCTTCAGAGCTGAAATGAAGAGTATTTCAATGTAGGGTTAATTTTGGTATTTTATAGTCAGATTTTTTGCACAGCTTTCAAAAGTGAAACAAGGCCTATCTTATCATATGTTGTAGTTTGGAGATATTAGCACATATATAGTCATTTAGTAAGTGTGTAGTTTTACTGCAATTAGACAAAAAAGATGGCTATATAATTCAGAAAAAGAGAGTAAATATCAAAGAATTTTTCAATTTGATTATGGCGAAGATGCGGTGTAGAACTGAAAATGTTGTGGACTTGCTTTTATGTGCCTGCACATAGACGTTGTGCATGCATCATATGTAAATTTTAGAGTCTCTGTTAAGTTCAAGAAAGTTTTATGTTCACCAGTTTATGTGAAGGAGCGCCGCCATAGTACACCCCCTCACTGTACGGGAACAGGGATTCAAAAACATACTAGTCTTCCATATCTGGTCACAGTAGAATTAGTGGTGGAAGGAGAAGACTGTTCAGAAATCGGTGAAGATGTTTCTTTTGATTCCTCTATGGGTTTCAATAAAAAAGTGGGTTTTAATGATCAATACTGACATTGCTCTTTCATCAGCGGATATCTATGATGTAATATTTTTCTGTGTGTGCACATACTTGAAAAGATCCATCATATGGGGTCTGCAATGGTAGGTAAACATAGTCATTCTATACAAAAACGTGGGTACATTTGGGAAGTTTCTTATGAATGAAAACATCATTTTTTGAATGACATGAAGCAAGAACTAGTAGTAGCCACTGCATTTGTTGTCTCAAATTCAAAATAAATTCATAAGCATGTTTAGGGACGTCTTTTAATGATGAGACACGGAGGAACTCACATGGCAATTGTAATGATGTACCATAGATCAATTCTGCACTAGAAGCTTTTAGATCTTCTTTGATTGCAGATCAAATTCCTAAAAGTACACTTGGTAGCACATATATCCAATGCTCCATATCCTGACAGTGTATTGCCGAGTTTAGTTGGCGGTGGAAACGTTCCACCATAGAATTAGTGGCAGGATGATATGCTGTTGTTCTGGTCTTCCTACTACCTAAAAATATAATCAAATGATGAAATAACTCGCTTTCAAATCATTGCCCTTGGTCGGTATTGATGACCTCAGGTACTCTGAATCGAGATATCCAACCAGAAAAGAATGCTTCCGAGACTGTTACTGCCATTTTATCCACTAAATGAGTGGCTTCAGGCCAATGCGTAAAACGGTTGTCACAAGTAAGCAGATACTGAAACCCCTTCGATACTGGCAAGGGCCCGACTATGTCAATATAAATATGCTACAATCTGCCATTAGCCATACCAAAAATTAATATAAGTGGCTTTGTGTGTTGATGTACCTTTGCTTTTTGGCAGGAAAATACACGCACAGCTTCATTTGGTACAGTACTTTTGGAGGGATGGCCAAATAAATCATCTGCATACCATGTTTAGAGTTCCTCAAACTCCTGGATGAGCGAGATTAAAATGCTGTGAAACATTTGTTTTCGAAAACTTTGTGGTATGAAAGGATTGAATTTCACCCATTGAGGTGTCACACTACACTGCAATGTGGCACCTGATGGATCAAAAGCAATTCCTTTCAGACACATTGCAGAACAAGAGTTTTTGGATTGTTTATTTTATCTTCACTTTGAGCTTTTGCAATTTCTTTGTAATCAAGCACATTTGGAGTATCAATCTGTTTGATGCAAGAAAGTGCATCTACTACCACATTAGTTGAACCAGGAATGTATTGAATGTTAGTTGTAAATTGACTTATGAATTCCAGGAGTCTTAATTGATGTGGAGTCATTATCTCGGTTTTTGTTGAAATGCAAATGTAAGAGGTTTGTGATCGATTATAACTTGTCTTTCTCATATTTTTAATTTTTAAATCTGTTTCTGGTGATTTTTTGTGGATGCATTAAACGTGTTTAGTAGTGATGCCAATTTTGTAATATGCAAATTCAACTTGCCAGTAGTGGAGCATATTTAAGCATGTTAGCATTTTTTATTTAAAGCCACTGAGGAAGGGTATAATGATACCCGAAAGCACTCTGGCTTTTAAATTATATGTACGTCTGATGGATGTTTTAATAAAATGATGTTTAAAATCTAATGATTTGTCATTCATTTATTATTTAAATCGATTTGAAGATATGACGTGTCGCCACCACATTAGTATTATCAAGAAAGTTTGCAGATTTTTATATTTAACAATTAAACACATTTACGAATATGAAATGAAATGAAAATTATAAATACCTTCCATAATACTTTTTGTGTTGCATCTTTTAATACACATTTCTCATCTTTAGCCAAATTGACCTGTGAAACAAATATATAATAAAAAATTCATAATGTCATTAAGAATTAAATTATAATTAACACAAAATGGAATACAACATATACACTGCTGGACAATTGCTAAGGACGGATGACACTATCGCCCATAGCAACCACAAAATGAAAGGAAGCAAAATGTGGAAAATTAGAATAAGTGCGGGATACAGTAAGAAGAGGTGTGCATATGCAAACTTTTTATTTCCACGCCTGTATAATAAGTAACATAAAATTCATAATGTCATTAAGAAATAAATTATAAACACAAAATGGAATACAACATATAAACTGCTGAACAATTGCTAAGGACGGATGACACTATCACCTACAGCAAGCACAAAATGAAAGGAAGCAAAATGTAGAAAATTAGAATAAGTGCGGGATACAGTAAGAAAAGGTGAGCGTATGCAAACTTTTTATTTCCACGCCTGTTCGTCACATGATAACGCTGATAAGAGATTTAAAGCATTTGACGCATGTGGACAGCTGTTGTTCCAAATGAAAGTTTTATGGGAAAGATTTAATTGGCGAACTGGAAATTTTTGGTATGTCTTCCCGATATCACTTACATGATTTTACGTGTGGTCGTATTATTGGAAAGGTTGAAGAAGGGCGCAAAATAACAGATGTTGCCAAGGAGTTCGACATCACCCACAGTGTTGTTTCACAGCTCTGGCAAGCCTTTAAGACAATTGGAATGTATAGCAAGCGTCACGGGGGAGGTCGTGTTAGAAGAACGAAGCCTGCAGGAGATAGATACATTGTCCTATCAGCAAAAAGGGACCGGTACACTACAGCTCGGCAGGTGACAAATCAGTTTCTTGCTACCACAGGACAGTGGATCTCCTGAAAAACTGTAGCCAGACGTTTGGGAGAAGGAGGACTATACGCCCGCAGACCTGTTGTGCATGTCCCATTGTCCAGACTGCAACATATCGCCCATTTGCAATGGTGTCGTGAGCATCGCTTGGACCAAACAGGACTGTGCTTGCATACTATTCTCAGATGAGAGTAGCTTCAATCTGTCATCGGATTGTAGAAACCAACTGAACTGGCGTGAGAGTAGTACTGCTTATCATCCACGAAAATATCCAGGAAAGGGACCGATATCCGACATGCAGTATCATGGTATGAGCCGGCATCATGATCAATGGCCGCACACCCCTACATGTGGTTGCAACTGGGACTATGACCGGCCAATGATACATTGATGAAGTTCTACTGCCTCATGTTCGCCTTTTCTGTGGTGTTGTCGGTGATAAATTTGTTTTCATGGATGACAACGCACCATGTCATCGAACACTCTCTGTTCAGGATTGTCTAATCAGTGAGGGTATTCAATGCCTCGTATTGCCAGTGCGTTTTCCAGATCTAAACCCCATTGACAATGTTTGGGATGCTTTCGGGAGGTGACTTGCTGGTTGGAAATATCCTCCAACAAACAAAAACACCCTAATCCGTGCACTGACAAAGGAGTGGAATAACTTGCCTCAACAGCTGCTGGATAATGTTGTGCAAAGTATGACACAAAGTGTGGAATGTTGCATCACACTCCATGGTGAACATATTCTGTACTGACACCTTTCTCAAAGGTGCCTGTTGTCGTTCATATGCATTTTTCCATTTCTCAGTACATAGCATCAAATGAACACTTTTTTCCTTTCAGATGTTTCAAAACCTTCTATATTTTTCAGAACAATACATGATCTTTATTCTAATGTCCGAACAGTGTGACAACAGTATTTAATCCTGCTGGGTCTCTACCCCCACTTAATGTTTTGCTACATTGCAATTTGTGATCCAGACTTAGCAATTGTCTACCAGTGTGTGTGTGTGTGTATATATATATATATATACAGAGTGTCCCAAAAACATTGACCTCGGCTTTTATTCCTTAAATATTGATCTTAGACATATATAATAAATTACAAAGTTGCATAAATAAAGGTAGAGAATTTTATGAAATCTATTAAAATTTTTAAGGAAATTAAATTTTAAGGAATACAAAATTTTAATTTTTATACGGCCCCAGTACAAAAACATTTCCAATGAGTTATATGTGTCTCATACACTAATAAGATGATGTACAAAATTTCAGCATTTTATCATAAAAAGTCCCAGAGATATGAAAAGACAAAAATGCTGACTTATACTACTTTTCGGTGCATTGACATGAGTTCTCAGAGGGGAAAAATCATGTCGGCAGATTGTGTTTCAGGGGTCATACACAAATTATGAAAGAAAACAATGATTACATAAATAGTAATTTTGCTATTTATTGGTACAAAAGTACCTACACTGTAGAAATAATAACTTTACACAAAGATTACAAAGCTTGTTCAAAATGTTTTTCATCCATGCCAAAGATCCATTAAAGACAAGAGGAAGATATTATTTGCCTATGATGAATTTCCGTGTTACGTCATTTGCACTCTTGCTGTAAACATTTCCATTTTAATTTGTTATTAATTCCTCACCAACTTTGTTTAAACATATCTCTGGGACTTTTTACGATAAAATGCTGAAATTTTGAACATCACCTTATTAGCGTATGGGGCACATTTTTTTCATTGGAAATGTTTTTGTATGGGGGCCGTATAAAAATTAAATTTTGTATTTCTTCAAATTTAATCCCTGAAAATTTTTATCGATTTCATAAAATTCTGTACTTTTTTTATGCAACTTTGTAATTTACTATATATATTTAAGATCAACATTTAAGGAATAAAAGCCAAGGTCAATGTTTTTGGGACACCCTATATATATATATATATATGTAATGGCTGGAGAAATAGTCTAGGGAAGAGACTTTTCAGGTTACAAAAATCTACTTTATTAGATGACACTCATAAAACATAATTGGTTACATAAGGCTGAGCTCCTGATCGATAACCAGCTCCCAAGAAATCTCAAAGCAGTCTGCATTGGTTGACACAAGTTACAGTTATGGAGAAGATGACCACGTGGGAAACATGCTGCTTTCGCGTTGCAGTTTCATATGAGAAAGTTTACAATGAGGTTAAGATTAGTTACCATATGTGGTATGATAAGGGAAAAGAGGAAGTTCTGGCAGACTTTTTTAATATCATTAGTGTGGGATAGAATTTAATATAGTTAGAATACATGCATGACATAGGAATTTGGAATAAGAATTATGAAAGAAAAGGGCTGTATCATATAAATATATATATATATTATATATATATATATATATATATATATACATATATATATATATATGTGTGTGTGTGTGTGTGTGTATGTGTGTTAGCATTTTAAAATACTTGTTTTATAAAAGAAAAGTAATGTATGGCAACTTTGCAGCATTTCTTATAATCCAAAGTATGTATATTTGAAATACTCTGATATTTAATTCTATTTTCATAAAACTTAAAATGCAGAGGATCATTTACTACATAGATGTGATAGATACATACACAGTACATAGCTGTTTTTATTGATTAAAGAAGATATGAAGAAGCATTCAGGAATCTTCTTATAGTTATCTTGAAGTTTGATTTTACATTAATATCATACAGGAAACTTCTTAACTTACTCATGTAATTAGTTTGTATGTTATAATTTCCATGTATACTTTAAATACCATATATTATTTCATTTCCATTTAAAATTATTATTCTCTCCGATACAATTTTGATATTAATTTTTACTTGTAGTTCAGATAACTGTCCACAACTCAACTCATTAACAGAGATATTTCACTGTGAGTAAGTAGCTCACACAGGGTTCCCATTATTTACAAGTAACAAAACATATGGACTTTTTAAGGACTCAAAATACATGCTTCATAGTATTTTGTTTTAAAATGTTCAACACAGTAACAACATAGTCATTAACATAAAATTGCTCAAACTGTAAGAAAGGTTATGATGTGTTGCTGAAAATATACTTGCGAAAAACCAACAGTCCGCAGCAATTCATTCTATTTGATGTTTGGTCTGTTTGATATTAGAATTTTAAATTGTCGATTTCCTTTACTTATTTTCCATGGGAAAAAAAACTTTTATAGGAAAAGTAAGGACTTTAAGGGTACTTGATAAAACAAAATAAGTAGTTTTACAGTCTCTTAAAAATGGCACACTAAAAATAAGGACTTTCTAAGAACCATAAAAAAACTCATATTTTATTCATTCTTCTCTTCACCTTTTCTTCAAGTTTTGTCTAGATGTTAATGACATGACTGTAATCAGAAATATACATTTGAGTTTGGTTAATGCAGATTGAATATTAACCAAAAAAGCATGTTGATTCTGCATCGACTTTGTAGGCCTCTGTGCTCACTTTCTGATTTTAAGTTTATGTTCTAGGTCTTTAAATTATCTTCTTAATTATTTAGTATTAATTTATGAATGTTAATATAAATATATATATATCTTTCTCCTTCTATATATATATAGTAATAATTTTATTTGCTTGTTATATTACCAAATACTTACGGCTCATCCCCTATCAAAATCAAAGGTAGTTTTGTGATTGATAAAACAGTTAAATTGCTGATTGATCTATTAACTCCAAATGTCAATGGTCACATGTTTTAATACTCTGTCCTGTCATTTCAGACCAACATACTAAACATGAAATAAAAAGGAGGTGTAACTCAATGATGTGTAATAGAAAATGTTTTTGATCGGCAAAATACATGTTCAAAGCTCCTGTACCTGGGAGAATCACAGTGTGATTTGGCAAAATAATGCAAATAGTAGAATAACAACTAGTAGAAAGAGTAAGTGGTATAAAGTCATTATCATTACCCAAATAAGATAGAAACACGCCTTAATGTGAAAGTGTGTAGCAAAATATGATTCTGTCTGCATACTGAAATTATGCAGATGGTCCAATGGCAGATAATGAATTATAAAAGATGGAATCAAATATAAATGAATATAGATTACATTACACAAAATGTAAGATTAAAGCAATAGAATAAATAAAACATTAATACTGAATTATAAAAACAGTAAAATTATGAAACTGATCAGTTGCATGAATGGACTAATTAAGGGCTTTCAATCTGTCTGCTCTTTGGAGATGCTGTGATTTGATAAAAGAATTGGTGATAGTCAAAAGAGGCAACATAAAAATTATAATATATGAACTTCTACACATCGTTGTGTTCCCGGCCGCCCACTTTGCTACTCTATGTCCTTGGATGAGCCGGACGGTCTAGGCTTTTGACATCGTTGTGTTCTCCATTATGAACATATTGTACAATAATTTTATGTTGTTCTCCCTTTAGTATTTATAGTATACTGTAATCATATTATATTCTTAGTTAAACAAGAACTAAGTCATAGGTCTAATATTAGGTTTATTCTTGCTGAAATGGTGTTTCATTTCCTTATTGCTTATGAATATTTTTAATTTAATGTAATGTTCCTAAGTAAGATAGAGTTCAAGCTATGAGAACAGAATTATAAAACAAATCATTATACAAGTCAATTTACACATATATTTTAATAAAATAATACTTCATACATTTTGTAGCTTTCTTGCATTAAAACAAGATTGTTTTAATTATAATGGATGTTTTATGTATACATATATTTTAATAGTAACTTTTTATTTGCATTAACAAGATTATGACAGTTTTTTTATAGAAGAAAAATATTTGAGAAATCAGAAATCTCATTAATTTTGTAAAACAATAAAGAATGTTTTAGCTTACAGACCAACAATCAATTTAAAATATACTAATTTATACTCACATTAGAATTTTTGTAGTTACAAATGGAAATGATATTTATAGGTTTCACAGCTTGACCCTTTCTCAATTTCAGAGGAGAAATTTCTGAACTGCGTTGCAAAACAGACGATATAATACCATTGTATCTTGTAAGATTTTCTTTTAGATCTTGCATTTGCTTTAAATAGCGCTCACCTTCATCAATGGAAAAAACATTTTTGCTATATGTGGAATTTAACTTTTCTTCAGTTTTTTTCATCCACTGTTCACATTCTCTAACATCTTTGAAATACTAGAAAAGTAAAATGATTTTCCAAGTTTATTTTTAAGTATATATCTAGAAATTACTGTTATAACACATTCATTTCAAAATAACACAAAAAGCACAACATTGAATTCCAATGATTAGTACTTAGAAGATGTAATTTAGAGGCAGTTAGTTAATTGTTACAAATGTTAAATTAGGGTTACCATGTCCTGATCAGAATAGAAGACATTTAACATGGTTAATGTTGGGTTATATTTTAGGTTAAAACAAAATACTTAAAAAAAAATTATATATACATTTTTAATATTACTATATTTATGGGTACATATTTATATTATTTATCTTCCTGTGCCCATTTATACTTCTCTGGAAGATTACTAAACACAAGTTAGGCTACTGAAGTTACTAAGGCTATTGAGCACACAAGTTGCAGAGATGTACTATTGAACAATGGGTAGGAGGACCTTGGATGCCTATGTGTGCAAAAGGATAGTCCATTTGGGAAATAATGAAGTCCATTATGCAAAAAAAAAATGTCTTCAAGATATAAGTTAAAACTTGAACATTTTTACATATTTCAAAAACCTAGTCAGCTAGAAATTTAAGGCCTAAAAAAAGATATGGCTGGGGGAAAATGACATATGGTAACCCTACTTAAATTCCAATAATTAGCAGCTAGAAGATCTTACAGGCAGTTAGTTGATTGTTACAAATGTTTTTTTTTAATTAATACAAAGGCAACAGTCATTTTTACTCTTATTTATTATTGTAATGTCATGAAAAAAAAAAAATGCTCTTATGCAACTTTTGAGAAAATAGAGCATAAAATATATATTAAATACTCTGTGAATAAGAATGTTTTTCCTCTTAAACTTTTAATAAACTTTAAACTTTGGCTAGAAGTAAAATCTTAATTATAAAAATGGCACAACAAATTTGCAATGTTATCAACCAGTTTTAGAGAACAAAACACAGGTTCCTTATTCAGGATGAAGAGTAATCAAGCCAACAAAGATACATAGGCATCTGCTAATAAACCGTTGTATTACATGACCCAGGAAAGAAATCCTTGCTAAATGAAAAATAGAAAAGATGAAAAAATACCTTAGGGGTACAGAAAAATAACAGCCAGAGAAATTAAAATACTTTCTCAGTGAAATAAAAGAATTTGTGTGTATCTATATATACATCTTTAAGTCATTTATATTATTTATATCAATACTGTTACTAACACCTAAATAGTGGCCACATAAATTGTGCCACCTTTAGTGATGCGAATGCAATGGCAAGATCCAAACTTAGGGAATGCTCAATTCGAGAAAGTGACCAAATCTGTGAAATAAATGAGGAAAGAGTCATCACAAAAACAATTGTAAGGCTTCGTGCACGTCACTACAGGGTATAAAAATCTATGGAAATGGAACTAGGGCTTACAGGGACTGTAGAAATTGTCTCGAAACTAAACTCTCTCTTGAACATGTCTTTACAGGTCCTGCCATTTTGGCAGCACTTCAAAATATTGTGGAATTTCCACAGGAGATGCTCTACTCCCATAGCATCATTGCGATCACCAGGGCCGTAGTCTTCGCTCATGGATCTATTTAAACGACTGACTCATGTGGACATGATACCACCACCACCACCACCATTACTGCCACTATGATAATATGACAAAAAAGAAAAGTTTATATCTAAACAATTATGACCCAGCAATATATTGAGATACAATTGCTTAGATATTGTAAGACTGCTTTATGCCCACTAGGGTAAACTGAACAGAACATGCAATTTAAGGTGTATTCTGAACAACTATAAAAATCCATGTACATTTTGGCCTTGCTTCTTCTATGAAGAATTAAACTTGCAAATTATGAATCTAATAACAGTTTAGCAGCAAGTACTTTGACCAATTTATAACTTGTGTTTCAAACATTTTAAATAATCTATAATTGATATGACAAAAGTTGTAACTGGTTTCTTTACAGCATATTTCAAAATTGTAATTTAGATCTGTTTAATATCTATATACTCAATAAAGTAAAACTTTGTAAAATGTAGCATATATGCAAAAATTAACTGGTCAACCAGTTACAAAGGCAAAAAAAACTTTCTTTGCCTTTGTAACTGGTTGACCAATGAATTTCTGCATAGATGCTGTATTTTACGAAGTTCTACTTTGTGTTCTTATTACAGAAATTTTTAAGTGATTATTTGATCCATATATGCATTACTCACTAATTATACTTAACTGTATCATTAACAAAAGTGTTATAAAAACAGATCTTTAGAAACACAAATAACAAATAAAACTAGACATAATTTATCTTAAAAGTTAAAGAGTTTGAAATTAAAATACTTTATAAAAATATTTTTAATAACAATACAATTTTCTTTCTTATCAGATCAGATACTGTTTAGTTGAAGAGAAGGTAATACAAAGCAGTTTTCAGTACAAAACAAATGTTGTAGCATATTTTAAAACCTATTAATCATACTGTGCAGACGATTATATGAAAAACTTGTTCAAACTGACTACATAAGTATTTTTGTAAACAAAATATATATAAAAATACAATCATATATGTTTGTCTGCGTCTTCTATTTTAAAGCTCTCTACTTGGCACAGAAGCTCATTTTTTTAATGTAACTAATATTTAAATGTCTGGAGCAGGGGTCCCATTTCAGCGCGAATCCGCGAGATTCTCGCAAAATCTATATAAAATCTCGCGTAAAAATTTAGGCTGTGCGAGAATTTCAGTTCTGGCCTAAAATTATTTTTTCCTTCAAATTGGAAACCGAAAAATCCGATGCCCGATGTAGAGATGCAAATTCGCAGTGGCCATTGGCGACTAAAATTATTACAGTAAGTCGCCATTTCTGGCGACCGAAATTTCTCCAGAATCCTTTCAGTCCCACGGCACCCGCGGCCGGTAGATCGGGCCGATTGTTTAGCGATCAGTCGCCTCGTTGTTGCAAATCGCTGGCCGATTGCCGCGGACCGCGATTCCGTAGCTACGTGTGAATCACAGTCAATCGCGATTTAGACACACTAAATAGTACTATGTGTTTCTAATTAGCGAGATATTTTATAGAAAACTATAGGTGTCTTCTTCTCTTGCGCGGGTCGCAAATTCGATCAAATAGAATTTTTTTTTTTTTTTTTTTTTTTTAAGGATTCTTTCACGGATTTGAATTATGTTCTTTCCGAGTACTTCCTGCATTTTGCATGTTTTGCTTGAGAAATTTTCTTCTTTCCGATAACGAAAATCCTTTCCCCCGTATACAGTATGTCTACAGGTTACAAAAATTCCGAAAATGTTGCGAAATTGGCCATATATGCCCCAAAAATGGTGCAAAATTTGAACAAAGCCACGAATTTTTTATCAGACATTCTTTTCTTACATCTGAAAATCTGTTTCTCCACGATTGCGAAAACAGCGCTCGCATACGGCGATTCCCACAGTTTCTGAGGAGATGACCAATGAATATCTTTTTGCCATTTTTAACACTTTACAACAAAGTTGAAAAGTGTTTATGACTTTGTTCATTCATTCTGTCTGTCTGTCTGTCTCTGCCTGCCTGTCTGTCTGTCTGTCCGTTAGCACGATAACTGCCGTAAAAATGATTTAATCAAAATGAAATTTTAGTATGTTGTTCAGACGGTCTGTAGGACCTATGGGAATATAAATGAATAATCATCCAATTAGTTTTGGATTGAACCCGGGTTGAAAAAATGAAATACATTGAGCCCTATGAGACCTAATTTTTCAAACATTTTTTAAGCGGATTTAAAATTCACAAATTGCTTCGAAAATTTTAGATAATATTCAAATTGTTCCATAAAATACATAAAAAAATTCAGCGAAATATATTCAGTAGTTTTTTAAATAAAAATTAAAATAATAATTACACCTCTTATATGAAACGATCACGTGACCATGTTATGAAACGATCACATGACCCACTTCAAAATGATATATGGCATCCATCTTGTTTCAAAATCGTGATTTTTTAAAGTTCTTTTTAATTCATATTGAGTGTTGTATCCGTCCTAAAACTACTTTATTTTTGCTTAAATTCTGTGCATCTACATACTGAAACAACGCAATGATAATATATTTGAGTTTAAATGCTCATCTAAATTTGATTATTTCTACAACTAAGCCTATTTTTCACCTATGTAAAATGTAAACAGCAAAATATGTAGAATGAGTTGCATTAGAATTCCTGTATTTTTTTAACACAAAATAATTTAGTCCATGGACTCTGCATGGCTGATATGAATGAAATATTAATTGATTTTATAAAGAGAAGGACGATTTTTTTCGATGAAGTTTTAGCATAGAGTTTAATTATTTGTAGCTCCATGGTCTTAAATAAAATGTGTAAATAAAATAAATTATTATAGTATTGTGATGAATGAAATGAATGGGAGAAAGTTATGAATGAAATCCTGTTTTTATAGAGAGATCCAGGCGTGTTATTTTTTCTATGACGTCATTTGAATTAATTTTAGTTGTTTTCGATGAAGTTTTCAAATATAATAAATTATCGTAGTATTATGATAGTTTTTAACATATTACCGTGGAATGTATTGAATTTTAGAGATATTTAAACCAGGCAATTTATATTTCAATGCTGTCATTTGTATGAAGTTCATTTTTTTCAATGAAGGTTTAAGTTTTTAAATATAATAAATCAATGTAGTATTGTGATAAGTTTTAAATATTACCGAGGAATGTATTGCATTTTCGACTTTTTTAAATAAAATTGCATTGAAGTTGGAAAGTGTTTCATAATCAATGCTTTAAGCATGATTGATCTTTCTTGTTACAATATATTTGCATCGACTGAATTTTTTTATAATTATTTCGTTTAATATACAAAGAATAAAAACCAAACCATTTTTCTATCGTATTATTAATAAAATGAAGGGTTATTTTGCAGCAGCATCACGAAAATCTGCATTTCTACGCGATCCTCGGCATACCTCGTTTAATTTGAAAAATATTTCCCACTTTTCCAATCTGTTAGCATCGACTACAGTGTTTGCAATTGTTTTGCATTTTAAACAGAAAAATTATTTTACAAACGTATTATTTATGAAATAAAGGGCTATTTTGAAAACAGAAAAAAGAAAGTCGACAGTTTTCAAACAAAATGGCTAAAATCACATGACTGGCTTGAGATTCAACAAAAGTACGATGCAACCCTTAAGTTCTGCAAGTTTTGGAAAAAATACAAAAAAAAAAAAAAGAATCCATTTTCAAACGGCAAGTCAAAATTATTACCTAATTCTATTTGCCTAGTGAAATAGTTTTCATCGATATTCACCTTCGGCGATCAAAAATCATTCAGTTTTTAATTGCTATTGCTGCATGAAAATTGATCATAAAATGATTTTAAAAATCAAAATATAAAGTAAATACAGTCGGGCCTCGACTTTTGCAGTTTACAAACAAAAAAATCGTAGACGTTTTTATGTCAGCAAATAAAATCATAACGTAAGCATGGGGAAGTCAGGAATTTGAGAATTTTTGCTAACAAGTGTGTGTGTGTGTGTGGGGGGGGGGGGGGTATAAAATTACCAAAAATGTGCTTACTTAATACTTAAACGACTCCTAATTCATTTTTAAAAAGAATGTTAGTAAGAATGTTAAAAGAATGTAAGTTTTAAGAATGAAAACATTTAAATGTCGAAGAATATGAGTATATAGCTAATGCTTTCTTTTTTATTACTTTCTAAATTAGCATGGTAAAAAAAAATGAAATTTTAAGTTTCTCTCCTTATGACAGAAAATCTCTCCCAAAATTTTCTGGAAGGAGAGAAATTCTCCCCCTGTTTTCCTGACTTAGTGGGAACCCTGCTGGAGAAGAGCATGGTTGTTTCAAAAATTCAAAAAATTTAATAGATTTTTCAATGTTTGTTCAACCTTTTCCCCAAGAAATGGTGCAATATTGCATATACAGTCAAACCTCTTTATCTCGAACCCTGTTTATCTCGAAAACCTCTATATCTCGAAATTTACTTATTTCCCTGCCTTTTCAGCCAAAATTCAATGTATTTTCCATGTTTATCTCGAAAAATTTTCTCCCAAAACCTCCATATCTCGAATTATGGAATGAAGCATTAATTATACTAATTTGAAGTTCAGTGGCCATATTTCGACAGCGGAAGTTACTGTTAAGAAACATTCCTTGCATAGCAACAGTCACGATGTCATGTGTAGATGGTAGGAAGGTAGATTGAAGACAGGTACAAGTCGCAAATTTCTCGGGAATCCACAAAGGGACCGGAACTTCCGTTGGCCCTTTCAGTAGGGACTGGGAACTTTGAACAATGGGGTTGAGGGTGACTAATAAACTGATAAGCAATTGGTTAGTTTTACTTTTCTGTTTGTGGAGTTAATAACGTAGTTTGTGATTGTAAGCAAATGGCGGGAGTGAAAAGGAAGTTAAATGTTCTTTCAATGGAAGAAAAAATGAAAATTTTAAAATTTTTGGACGGAAATCCTCTACTTAAAAAGAATGAAGTTGCAATGACATTTGGTATTCCACCAAGTATTCTTTCGACGATAATAAAGAACAGACATTTGGTAGAGAGAAACTTTGAAAACAATAAGAAAGTGAAAAAAAGTCGAAAACGTACTTTCCCGGATGTTGATGAGTGTGTGAGAAAATGGCTTGTACAATGTCATGACCAAGGGGTTCCTATCAGTGGAATGATACTACAGAGGAAAGCTGAAGATTTTGCAAAAGAACTTGGCCATAGCAGCGAATTTAAAGCCAGCAACGGGTGGCTTGAAAGCTTCAAAAGGAGACATGACATAGTTTTCAGAAAACTATGTGGTAAAAGTGCGTCTGTATCTTAAAGTATTTGCGAAGAGTGGATAAAGGAGCTCCCTTCCCTGCTGGAAGGCTATGAGCCAATGAATGTCTTCAACGCCGATGAAACAGAACTATTTTTTCAATGTTTACCCAACAAAACAGTGACATTTAAGGGAGAAGAGTGCCGAGGTGGTAATCAGAGTAAAGTGCGTTTAACTGTACTTTTAGCAGCTAATCAAGATGGAAGTGAAAAACTTCCACCCCTGATGATCAGTCATTCTGCAAAGTCCAGATGTTTCTCGAAAGTGAAATCGTTTCCTTTTCCCTACAAAGCAAGTAAGAAAGCCTGGATGACCAGCAAAATCTTTAGTGACTGGTTGAAAGACATCGACAAATCTATGGGTTTAAAAAAAAGAAAAATTATTCTGTTTATCGATAATGCTCATTCCAACTTCCCTACTCTAAGAAATGTCACTATAAAGTTTTTGCCTCCCAACTCTACATACAAGCTGAAACCCCTCGATCAAGGGATCATTCAAGGTTCTAAAGTGGGATACAGACAAGAACTGGTTCGAAAACTTCTAGATGCCATTGACGAAGGCAATACTCTTCCCAACATCAATGTTTTGGATGCAATGAAGATGACAGACTATGCTTGAAGAAATGTTATGGAGAAGACGATCAGTAATGGTTTCCTAAAAGTCAGATTTAAGCAAAGGAACTACAAGGAAGAGCAAGAACAACATGCATTGACATGATACAAAACATGCATTGACACGATGTATAAAGTAGAAGCCACTGAAGTAAATTTGAAAGAATGGATGATCATCAAGAATAGACTTAATCTAGACATCTCACTCGAAACCTTTTTAGACGTGGATGATTCCCTGACAACATGTACTGGATCTAAATCACGACTCGATAATAATGCTGTGACTAACACAAAATAGGAAACTAGTGGGTTTTGCCTGCTAGCAGTTACTAAATATATAGTAACAAGCTTTTGTAGTAATCAGCTTTTTTAGCAAATTCTGTGCCTGCTGCACAGATGTAAAACCTGCTATATCTGACAGTCCCCTTCTTGTGTAGGCTCAAAAGTCATAAAGAAGCAAAATTGGTTCCAAATTTAACTTGAGCAGGTCTATTGCAGACTTGAAAATGCAACATGAAAATTGCATCAATATTGGAGCAAGTGAAAGAGCTACTCCATACATTAAAAGATCTTGAGGCGAGTGAAAACTGTCTCTGGCTTGTTTACCAATACTACTCCAAAAATGCATCACCCCCCCTCCCCTTTGAAGAGTGTGTAGAAATGTAGAAAGTGAAGCAAAAAGACACAGTGACTTTCTAAATGAAAGTTACCATATGATTGAATTTAATTGTAAAAAATGAAAAAGTAAAGTTATACTACAAATAAAGTTTTGCAGAGCTTAAGACATGACACTTCATGATGACAAAATTTGAAGACCCTACTTGGAATAATTAGTTTTTGATGTAATGTTAATTTTAAGCATTACTTCACTATGGAATGATTAATTTAATTTTTAAAAAATTAACAAATTTACGACATAAAAAAAATAAATAAAAGTTCTCTAGAGGCAAAAGTGGATATTTCATGATGGCAAATGTTGAAGACCATACCTGGAAAATGTATATTTTATTTTTAATTATGGGCTGTACATGGATAACATGTAAACAGTGATGGAGAGGAGGAAATTTTTGGATGGAGAGGCGAATGAAACTTTAGGGGGGGGGGGGGGCAAGTTTTATATTTGTCATATAGAAATATATCTAAATGTTGCCACTTATATACAAATTAGGTTAACACAAAATGTCTCTGAGGGGGGATAATCATCTATGGTGGGGGTTTCGATTTCCCAGATGTACACCTACAAGAAATACTGAGCATAAAACATGAAATTTTTATCAGAATACCATGATTTTTTCAGGAAATGTTTATAATAACGTTAGAATGTTATATTTAAAATTTAAAATTCCTATCTAAACTGGAGATTTTAGAAATCTTTAACTTTATTGCCACTACCACTGACAGCTGGTTTGACTTCGAGCTCCACGAATCAAAAAACAAGAGGGGAATCATTCATTGTTCTGAATAGATTCTTTCATGTTTTTCAGGATTTTTAAAAATCTGTACAAAAAAACTTTTTATTAAAAATCCAGCTTCTAGAGGCTCTTTGGAATTTATCAATCTATCATTAAAAAAGGAATCAAGGTTGTAACTTCATTTTTGAATGAGAAGATAGATTTTCTGCACAATTTTCTTTTTAACCCCCAAATGAGGGTTTTTAGTAATATTTAAAAAAATCTGTCATAATTTTTTAATGTCTCGGTGGACAGTTAATCTTAAGTTTAATAACTAAATTTTTAAAAAAGCACACTTCTAGGCCAAGTGGGGGCTTTACAATTCAGTTTACATAGATATAAAGGCAATCATGTTTTAATAGTAAGATGTTAAATGGATGCAGTATGAAATCTATATGATATTTTAATGCACATAAAACTGACATTAACTAAAACACAACCACACATATAATTAGAATGTGTAAGAAATTAAAAATATATCAGAATATAAAAAATATATTTAATACAAACCTGGTGGTAAATTTGTGCATGTTGCAAGTGAATTTCAAGACACAGAGTTAACTGTAAAAGCCAAGACCACTGACTTTGCATTTTAGTAAGGAAGCCCTATATATTAAATAACAAGCATTAATTATTTAACTCAAAACTGCCACAATTTTATTAAAATTTTTGAAAACATTAATTCATAAGTATCTACTTATACAGTAAAATTATTTCTAAGTGTTTAAAAAAGACCTTTACTTGTCATATAAATTAAACCTTCACTCATTAGAGAAAGATCAGAGACTCAGTTGCTGATTTTTCTCTGACAAGTGAAGGTAACACTTTTTGCATTTTGGGATGTTTTTGTCTTCAGAACTGGTCAATACTATTAATTTTGTATTTTATGCAACTTTTAACAAAGTTATTTTAATTTTATCATTATAATCTAGTTTTTTATCAAATTACTGCAATTACAAATAACTTTTAATCTTGTTAGGATAAAAAGTTAGCATCTGTTAATATAAACTTTATATAACTGACTAAAGTGGGAATATTTTTGGACCTACTTTTTAATAAATTCTAAAAAAAAAAGAGCTGAAATTATTTGTTAGAAAACATTCTAGATAAAAAATAAACGTTTTATATCCGTGTTCTGTGAAATTTAACTTAAACACAAATGAATATTTTTCAAGAATATTTGTTAATATTAAAAAAAATATTTAACTTACTTCAATGCACTTTGATGCAGAATGTTTTTTAAGTAAAAGACTCTCTCCACGACTTTGGGTAGCATTAAACTGTATTTCTCGTTTCTCCAAATCACTGGTTAGGATCTATTTAAGTGAAAATTGATATGAAAACAAGATAGTTTTACAAAATACATAACATAGTACAGTATAACATTCCAAATTCAGACGTCTGAAATTCGGAATTATCCAAAATCCAGACACTAGCAGGTACTTTATTATCGAACCATTCACTCATAAACTATGAAATATAGCTGAACCCTTTTATCACCGTAAGAACAAGAACATAAAAAAAAAAAAAATCCCTTCTGTGATAATGCCAAAGAACTAACTGCCCTCTCAAAGGTCAGCAACCACCTGCTAATCTATTTTTAGAAGGAATGAGGTTCTCCATCCCGTAAGCAATAGCTCTTTGCCTGTATTGTTCCATGATGAACTGGGAGGAAGGGGGGGGTGGGTTGGAAGAAATGCAATGCCCTAGACATTGGCATGATTGAGTAAGTGATAATAATTGGTGGAAGGGGAGTATCTTAAAAGAGAATATAGGGCAGGGAAGGGTTAATTCTATCACCTGTCTGATTTGCGAACAGTAAAAAGTGCTTTAAAATCTTTGTCTTGCAGCCTGGGTCGCCCATAGAAATTGCGGGCCCCTTCAAACATGTATCACAATCCCTTCCATATTTGACTTTCTCATATTTTGTGAATTTTTCATGTTTTCTCCAGGCCCCAAAAGAAAATTTAGCTGTCTGGGCCCTTCCATTTTAGTGGTGTCCATCCCCCTTTATGGGTGGCCCTGTTGCAGCAGTAGGAAGATAGTTACGTAGTTAGCGATAGTGACGATGTTGATGTTATTGAAGAGAAGTTTTTTGGAAAATTTAGAAGGGTTGAAGAACAATGTCATTAAAGAACTGGAACAAAGGAGCTTTGTAACAAAACAAGAACTTATGACATTAAAATTAAAGAAAAAGCTACTTTGGAAAAGCAAAATCATGAGACAATACACCATTATAGAAATGTTTGATAAAAAGGTTTAAATTGTTTTAAAGGTGTATGATAAATAAGAATTTTCTGTTTGAGCATGTTTTTGTTTATTTCATATTTTTGCTTAACTGTTCAAATTTTCACTTTGTAGTGGAATTCAGAAGGTTTAAATTACAGAAAGGAGAAGAGGAGATCCATACTTTTTTTCAAAAATGACCTAAAATCCAGAAAAGTTCAAAATTACTGAGGTCAGGAGGAGTCCGGATTTGAAATGTTGTACTGTATTAAATAAATATAATTAACATTATGATCGATTAACAATAAGTATGCTGCCTAAATACTTAGTAATTAAGACTATAAATATAAAAAATTTAACAATGAAGCTTAGAAGTATATTCTTAAATATTCTCTATATTCAATTTATTTATAATTATTATTTTTTTTTATGCAGCTCATAAATAGGAGAATTGGTCTGCTAGCTGTTAATTCTTCAGCTGTAGAAAGTGTCACACATTGTTTCCTGTTCTTATATGTTCAAAGTTGCATCTATGATAAGCATGCGTAGCAAGCCTGTTTGTAATAAACAGTTGACAACATGTCCTGACATCCTGTGCTTAGCTTTCAGGCTCACTGATTTCCTACCAGTTCATCACTATGCTTGACAAGTAAAGATCTACTAAGTAAATAATTTGCCCATGTGATTTATTTTTTGTTGTGCCAAGAGTGTGGACTTGGTTATTTCTGAATGTACAGTAATAAAATGACTGTCTTCATTTTTGGATTACTAAGTAAAGTGGGACATTTAAAACTTTTAAACTGAAAAAGGTATGATAGTACAAAATTCGATATTCTATTGGAGTAATACTAAAGCTGGATAGTAAGTAGTCCAGTCAGTTTAGTGTTTGACTTCTTGAGATTACTTTATGTTTGATTTCTCAAAAAATAATACATTCATGCAGTGTTACTTTAAAGATCCAACTACATATGATGCACATAAAATAATATTTTATTTTGTTTATTAATTAATATTTCGATACTATTTGAACTAACGTTGATATATTTGGCTATGTTAACATTTTACACACATTATAAACAGGCTTGCTTTTCTTGCTTATCTTAAAATGCAAGCTTGAACATGTAAGACACAAGAGAACATGTTTGACTTTTCTTGCAGCAGAATTACTTCAGCTTCTAATAAATTTAATTTCTACAGCAAAGAATTGTATCACTAAAGAGTTTACAAGAGTGTAAAATAGATTTTCACTAACACAAATATATAATAAAACACAATATCCCATACACTTTACAAAAACTGTATGAACAATATAATAATAGATTATAAGCAAACACCATAATAAGTTATTTTTGGAATTTAGAAAAAACCCGAAAGGTATCACCACTACCATATTCAAATTTTAATTCATTAAAAATGCTACCCAATTATAAAAAAAATTTAAAATATTAAAAAGTTAAAAAGCCACAATTCAAGTTTTACCTCTTGATGGTGTTCTATTTCAGCCAAATTCAAATTTTTTATACTCCAATCCCTTGATACTTCAATGTCTTCTTTGTCATTCATCCACTTCAGTTCTCTAGTAGCAGACTGAACAAAATCCATTAAACTCTCACCATCTTGCAACTTTTGAACAGCAAAATGCTATAAATATAACACCCAATTGAGCTTATTTAATATATAAGTAACAGATTGCAGTTACAGTAATAAGCAGAAAAAAAAGAAAGCATACATTGAAGTAATATTGTCATTGTGGTAATCAATAATATTTGTATACTTACTTCTGAAATTGCTATATGTAAAATATTCATAGAAGAAAAACTTTAGGTCTATTAACAATAGTTCACTCTTACACATGGGGGTCTATCAACCAAGTACATTGGAGAAAGTTATTACTTGCATATGAGTTTGTACGTAAAACCTCAGATTAAACAGCCAAGAATTTTATCACGAAAGAGTCTGCCCAATCTCCAATAAATAGCCCTTGTCAATGTCTAGTGATGACCAATATATATTAATATAGATTAATATAAATTATTGATCAGCCCATTAGGCGATTGTCTATCAATATCAACTCATTGGACAAAATGGAAGAATGCCAGAATTTCATGAACATTCAAATAAATATCAATAACAAAGTTTGATTCAAAAGAATTTAATAAATAAAATAAGGACTTAAAAAGTAATTAATTTAAACAATTAAAAAGGCATTCAGAATTGAATTCTTAAAAAATGAACAACCTCTCCAATCTAAAAAGTGTTACAAAAATCTAAGAAAACTGAAATACAAAATTTCCAAATTAAACTAAAATAGCTTGACTTTACTATAATCTACACATAAAGATCATTCATTTAACATTATATTTACAATCCATAAAAAATTACTGATAATATTAATTTAAGAGACCTTTAATTTTTATCTTAAGTCTAACATTCAAGGTAAGACGATAGTTTCATAATCTATGAATGACAGTAATTACTATAACTGTTACTGTAACAGTTATTGAAAGGACTAGATAGGAGTTTATAGAATATTTGGGGGAGGGGGCTGAAATTAATATTAAAAATTGTGCTATTTAAACTTCTTAGCACAAGCACTGGTAGTTTAGTTTGAGACTCAGTTAATAATAATAGAACAGTAAATAATAATTATTTAAACAAATATTCCCAAGGAAAAATAAATTAGTAAATTCCAAAGTAAACTAAAATTAACCATAATCTATTCATAAAAAATTGCCTAGGGCTATGTGTTTTGAGATTAGACTGAGTAACGGCTCAAAACAAATAGTTATTCTCTATTTATTCATTCTATTTATGAGATTTGTTACTTTTCCATTAACCCTATTGCAATTGTTTCTGGTACATCTGTTATATATATATATATATATATAAATATATATATATGCTGCACACAAGGTGCTATCAAAAAGTTGCAAAAACTTGCATCAAAAAGTGCTATCAAAGATGGCACTGCAACACCCTTTTTGAAAAGATTGTCATGTTGCATCCATTTCAGACAATGCTTTTTTATGTTCTCATGTGCATGATGTCTTATGTGCATGATTTTCTAACATTGTAGATGTTGTGCTTTGTGATTTCTTTGATAGTAAAAATGGATAATATAAAAGAAGAGTGTGTATGTATTACATTTTATTACAAACTTGGAAAAAGTGTTGCAGAAATGCATCAAATGCTCAAGCAAGCTTCTGGTGAAATGATTTTGGTCAGACAGTAACCTGCTTCAAAAATGGCCAAATGTCAGTTGATGATGATCATTCTGGACATCCCTTGATCAGCACAACCTCGGAGAATGTTGCCAAGTGCATAAAATCACATAAAAAGATCATTGCCAAATGATTCATGATGGCTGCGAGGTTGTTAAATTGTCTCATGGGTATATGTCAGTGCATTTTATCCACTATGTCACTGTCTGTAAGTGCCTCACTCGTTATGAGATTGACATTGATATAGACAAATTTATCATAATTCAGAAATGTTTCATTGCACTTGTTCGCAAAATTCTTCAACAAATCCTCAATAGATTAGAGGTTATTGTTGGGATTCCTGGCTTCTTCATAAGATTTGGTAGGTCATCCTGTGTTAGTGACAAACATGTGGGGTAAATACATTTGCAAATAAAGAAGGCTGAAAAACACTGGTAATTAATTTATATATACTGGGTGGTTAGAATTAAAGTATCCTTGTTCAGAGCACTGTAGAGAAAAAACCAGTGGTCATAAGAATGTCAAATGTAAGTGGTATGCATTTCAGAACATGGAAAAATAAATAATGCAAAAAAATAGTTCTAAAAATGACCAATAGGGGAAGAGATGGCACTGTGAACACTCCCTAGTGAAAACATAATTCAATGAAATGGCTTCACAGTCATGATGCATATTAGTTACGAATTGTAAGTGGGTATACATGCCTATCAAACGGGCAAATCTATGGACACTGCCCTTTACAGTCTCTCCTTTATTTTGGAGAGAAACTTCAATGCCGGGGAAGTTGCTCTTGCCACCTTTCTCGACATTGAAGGTGCCTTTGATAAGGTACCCATCGACGCCATCCATGATGCTGATAGAAAAGGTGTTGATATCATAATCTCTTATTGGATCAAGAACCTGTTATCTAATAGGTATATATGTGCATCTTTACTTGGTGATAGTATGACTGTGCATGCACTTGCGGGCTGTCCACAAGGAGGTGTGCTTTCACCAATTCTTTGGTGTATAGTTGTGGACTCTCTTTTGGAGAGTATCAATGTTTCTGGCATTTCCTGCATTGGTTATGTAGATGATGTTGTCATCATTGCCAAGGGCAAATTTGGCAACACTGTATCTGACATGATGTCTACTACTCTTAGGAGGGTTGAGACATGGTGCAAAAATGCAGGTCTTACTGTCAATCCGCATAAGACTGCTTTGGTTGCGTTTACTAGGAAACGCATACTTAATCTTGGGGGCATTCGCTTCTTTGGGCAGAAGCTTATTTGCTCCAAGGAGGTTAAATTCTTGGGAATTTACTTTGACAAGGGACTCAACAGGAAGAGACACTTGGTTTATTGCACGACTAAAGCCAGAAGAATCTTCTGGTCTTGTAGGAATGCCATTAGGAAAACCTGGGGCTTAAATCCTAAGGCTATCCATTGGATTTACTCCATGGTAATCTGTCCTATCATTTCCTATGGATCCATTGTTTGGTGGTCCAGAATTGGATATGAAACAGCTAAACTAGAACTAGTTAAGCTTCAAAGGATGGTGTGCATTGCAATCTCTGAATGCATGAAAACTACTCCTACTGCAACTCTTGAACTTTTACTCGGTTTGCATCCGCTCTACATGCGTATTGAAGCAGAAGCACTTATCTGCATGAACAGACTTAAATATCTGAAATACTGCAAAGATTACTCAAGGTATCTATCTTGGGGTGAACTTAACAGTAATGTTGCTAGTCATCCTTATTTCTGTATGCCACCTGATGGCATTCATGTCAAATATACGTTTGATAAGCCTTATGAAATTCAAGTCCCCTCGCAGGATGACTGGAAGAGGACTCCCACCTACAATAAGCGGAACTGTTTTGTATGGTACACGTATGGCTCGAAGATTGGCTCAAGCACTGGTGCTGGTGTTTGCTGCCCTGATGATGGTACTGAGCTGTCTTATCCGCTTGGCAATTTTGTTACTGTCTTTCAGGCCGAAGTCTTTGCCATCCTTATGTGTTGTAGAATCTGCTATGACAGGAAGTATAAGAATAGTCAGATTTTCATCTGTTCTGACAGTCAAGCTGCTCTTATGGCTCTTGGGAAGTTCACTATGACGTCTTCCCTTGTTTGGGAATGCTATAATGCACTCTGTGAAATTGCTAGCAATAACAATGTCATTCTTTACTGGGTGCCTGGTCATTCGGCCATTCCTGGCAATGAGTTAGCAGATGAACTTGCTAGGAAAGGCTCAAGTACCCCTTTTGTGGGCCCTGAGCCAGCCTTGGGAATCCCCAATGATCTTGTTAAGAAGAACTGTCTATAACATTTTCAGGAAGCTTCAATGTAAGAACTGTCATAATACTAAGGGACAAAGGCAAGATACTTGGCATGATATGATACTTGGCATAATTATATATATATAAATTTCAAAAAATATTTTACAAAAATTATTCAAAAAGAATACACACAGTGTGTGTGTGTGTGTGTTTTAAATCTGAAAAATTTATATGGTTAACTTGATAACCCAATCTATGTATGTACAAAAATCTTTAAGAAATACCCTTAATTGTAATAGATACCATATGCATAAAAAAGAAATTAACCAATTCAAAAATATTACATACATTTGTTTTAAATATATGCATATTGAGTTGTCCAGACAATGAAGTTATTTTAAAATATTAATGAGTTACAGTCTTTAAAATGATAATACAAATACACATAAAACTTGAAACAACAATGAATACAAGCAAAATTTCACAGCTAATATGAATGATTGAAAACTTTAAATGAGTCTATTAAAAACCATTAAAAAAAACATATTGTACAAGTGAGCTATGATTTAAGTAATTTTGTATTAGAAGCTGTTACTCTATATAGCACCGATTCTGATAACACAGTATTATAACATAAATGTAACACAGTAATAACATTAATAAAAATATAAAATATTAGCCGAATGATCTTTAAAAATCTAAGGGTGCCATAATAAGCAAACCCCACACAGCGATCAGCATATTTATTTAATTGTAAGTATTTCAGGGTTTCATATTTTGCTATTAAATTGATAGTACTATGGAATTCATCATCAGTTTTATGAAACTATTTACTTTGTACCAAAATTCAGGTATTACCTTAACAGGAAGTGTGTTTGGGCTTACCCCCTCCCCTAATTAGTACACTTTTGTTTTAAAAAATCTTGATAGACTATCTTGGTTACCTAATTTAAAGCTTATCTTGCCTAAAAGGGCATTTTGCATTGACTTGATAAATCACACATTTTAGTATGAAGCACCAGGAATGTATAGTAGTGCATAATTTGTGCAGTATGAAACTGGAATTTGCATAGTGGGAAAAACAGCTTTTCATTAAATTTTTTAGTGTTATTGGGATTTAGTGGATATATATTTTTATAATAATTAAATTTGTTTATTCTAATGGACTTAATTGTTTTATTAAAATTGAAGAGTTTGGGTTGAAAGATTTTTCTTCTAAATTAAGGCCTTTTATTTAGTGAAGAGTGAACAACATGTTTTGTGTGTATGAATTAATGATTTATCTTTGAGTGAATAATCTTTGAATTAATGATTTATCTAACAGTGACAAAAACAAATATATATATATACCAGGCTTCCGGAAATCGCCCGTCCTCGCCGGGTTAAAATTCGGCGAGGACGACCAATTTTCGGAAGTTGCAGTCCTCTCGGACGGCCTTGAGATTAGAGATTCCATAAAAAAAAAAAAAAGATAAATTGTTGTCATCGTAAAATTGTGGCGAAAGCCGCCCTTTCCCGTGCCATGAATGAAAATTGAAATGTCGTCACCTGCAAATCCCCCTAGTATGTATTATCAATGCCTTCTTTCTAGGCGAGCCGTCAGATCTGAATTGTAACCACAGGCGCTAGTTATTTTTTCTCCCCTCATCCTCCATACAGTGAATCCGATGATCGCACGAAAATGCGATAGCGCACGAAAATGCGATAGCGCACTCACGATCGAAGTGACATGTTCTCTTCTCCTTTTCAAGGTCTACATGTGTGGGATTTTCACAAGAGCGACAATACCAATGCTTAAATCCAGACCAAGTCCGAAGAAATTTATAAATGTAGAATGAATTCAGCCTGAAGATAACTGCGTCTCAGCAGGCCCGAAATGATTTGTATTCAAATGTGTTAAAAATAAATTTGTCAAAATTTTGTACAGATAATTTAGTTTGTTTCCTTAAACATTTATCTTTACATAGCTGAAATAAAAGCAATAAGTTCATGCATTCAATTTAAATCCATTTTAAAAATTTTCAAAAGAAATATGTTCGGCCCGGTCATAACGGACGTTTAAAAAAAAGAAGACTCAACCCTGCCCGAAACAATAGAAAACTCAAGTCCAGCCTGGGCCTAAGCCCAAATCCCCATTTAACTCTTTAAAACCCAAACTATAAAATTTTCATTTGCTGTAATAGACGGGAGTAAGTAACAAGTTTGAATTTTTGGAATGGATTCTTCTAGTTTCAGCCAGAAGTGTTTTATTTTCTTCCCCACTTTGGTTTGAACTTTAAAACTAAAACGTTTAAAACTCATTCATGGCATTTGTTCCAGTTGTTTGACATCGGAAGTTAAAGTATGAAACATCTATTCAGTCCAAGAAGATTTTAATCTTGATTGACTACACTCCCTAGAAATTAAGAGTACCGATGAGGTTTAAACTGTTTAGAGACAAGAGGATTTATATGATTATTTATTTACCACGCCTTTAAGTTACCAAACATTGAAAAAAGGAGCGATTCTTTACATATCGTACCCCTTTGCCCCCACCTATAGATCGGAATTCCGCCGGTCCGATCCGTTATCGGAGACTCCGCGTCGGCGACTTTCATCGCGGCGGTTAAGCGCTGTGGGGGTGGTATATGAATATGCAGTTACCGCACTTCATCGTGAGGCAGTTGGTTCTAATTTATTATTGTTGTGCGATGTATTTAAGCACATATATTAAGGAATATAAAGCGGAAAAAAAATTCTTAGGAGGACGGGTAAAAAATTTCAATAGCCGTCCTCGCGGACGGCCTAGATTTTGCAGATTTCCCGAAGCCTGATATATACACATATATGTTTTATACAATGTTGCTCAGCTTCTATAAAATACAGAGTAATATTTTCTATCAAAATACTTTTGTTGCCTTTGAAAATTATCTCAGTATTTCAGAAAATTATTTATGTATCACATTTTATTATAGTTATGCATTCCGTTATGTATTACTATTTGTTCATTTTTTAAATAAATTTTAGTTTATTTAAATTTAGTTTTATATAAATGGTTCAGTTCTGTATAAATTTTAGTTAATTTTAAATGTTATCTAAGCATTGTTCTTGATCAAGGGCCGCCAGTTGGACAATTCTGCATTAGATCTTAAATGCTACAACCAAGTTATCTAAGGAAGGGTGGTGTTGTATGATTCAACTTTGCAAAAAATTTTAAGTCTGTCTTATTATTGAGTGTGCTTTCCAAAAAGTCTATAATTTGAATATTTTGAAATAAAGCCCCTTCAAATGTACATTTTTTAATAATATGATTTTCAAAGTTCAAGTGTGTATGTCACTTAAAAGATAGTGTTTCACATTTATTGGACAAATCTAACATTTTTGTGTATGGCATCTCTAAAATAACAAATATTGGAAAACTGTAAGTTCCCTCTTTCTTTTTATCATACAATCTACCTTTATACAAAATTTCAAGTCTATCTCATGGATAAGATAGATTACAGATAGAGAAGATTCTAGAAAATGCACCTATGGATATTTTTCTAAATATCCACATATCAAACATTTTGATATGGACTCTTCCTTAAATGTAAATTTTTGTATAATTCAATTTTCTTTCTGTAGGTTTGATTGACCCATGTACCAAATTTCTAGCCTCTATTCAAGAAATACTTAAAGAGGTGTGATA
The DNA here is from genome assembly GCA_951213105.1 of Amaurobius ferox. Classification (NCBI taxonomy): domain Eukaryota; kingdom Metazoa; phylum Arthropoda; class Arachnida; order Araneae; family Amaurobiidae; genus Amaurobius; species Amaurobius ferox. The sequence continues at coordinate 11,784,311 of OX578133.1, forward strand.
TAAAGAGACCTGAGAATTAATATGTAAAAATTATGAAAAATATTTTATGTACAAAACTTTGTATATAATTAGCAAAATATGATGTAACACATAGTGCAATATATTTAAAAATTTAATTAAAAAGGTTAACCATATGAAAGAAAACCATGTTAAATATATGGTCATTGGGAGAGAAGGATTTTAAAAAGAGGGCCAAATATAGCCATTTTGTCAAAGGGATACTTTCATGTATGACATTCTAGAGAAAACTCTTCTGCATTTATGTTACATGCTTCGAAAACCATGAATATAAGACATGCAGAATATATTTGCCAGTAAGGTGAAGGGTCAAAATCAAAACTAGCAGCAAGAGCACTCTATGTTCCATTGGTCAACATACTAGTCATCTGTTTGCAGGTGGTCATTATGACCATATGAAGAACTGATAAACTTAAAACATGAAATGTTTAAATTTGGCTATATTATTTTGGAAAAGTAAATCACATTAACAGGAAATATGGAATAAGTTAATCAATCACAAAGCAAAGTATAAGTGAGATCTCATGCTTACAAAAAGTTCTTTATATTTACATCCTAATTTTTCAAATTCCTCGGAATATGCAACAGCATCCTTTTCTGTCAGCTGGAAAAAAATAGCAATTGAAAGTTAAGTCAGAAATAAAAGACATGCAATTCATCTTAATATAAAATTATTAGTAATATGCAGAAATAATAAAATGCATTTTACTAATAAAATCTCAATACACAATAGCTACCAAAAGTTAAGAAAGAAATAAAGAGAAAATAATCAACACCATAATTGAATTTATTAATACTTTGCTGATGTATACATTTTCAACCTATAACAGACAACAGGTAAATAGAGTTTAACTGAGCATTGAGATTTACATATATATGATGTTGGATACAAGAAAAATGGACTTCTATAATATGAAGATGGTGATAAGATAACAGAGATAAGATAATAATACACATGTCATCAAACCATCCAAGAAATGTTGGAAGAGCATACCCATTGATAGGAATAACAGATGATTTTTTGCACAGTATGAAAAATTTATAAAACGAATGGATCACAAATAATGCATTTACCACTGCTTTAAAGCATCCTAAGTATATAAAATAGGATTAAGATTACAAGTTCTATATCACCATTCTATTAGGTGAGTTCTGTGTGAGCAAACACTATTTTTCACATGCAGATGATCTGAATCAATCTGGAAATTTCTCAAATAATACACAGATAAGCCAAGGATCTCATCTTTAAGAGAACCAAGTTGATGAATATTGAGAAGCATTCTTGCAAACAAATAAAGGTCTGTGTAATCATTCAAAGTAATATCCCTCATATGAATGCAAAACCACTTCCGGAACTTTCTTCTTCAGATATTCTTATAATTATCTTATTCCATGCTCTTGTCAGATAAAAATGTTTGTCGGAAATTTAGTTAGTCAAAAATATTTATGGACATAGATCTAAAGTAGTAAGTCTTTCAGTAGACATTTTGGCATCAAATAAATGGGCTAGTAGTCTCAGTGTAGATATAAAGGGCATGTAAACAGGAGGTCTGCCTAGAAGTCTGGAATGTACTATATGCCAGGGAAAGGAAGCTCTGAAGCAAGTTAATATGCGAGACCACTAAGTTACTAGTGAATTATATCCAAATAATTATTACCTGATTATAGTCATCACACGATATAATATTCCACCTTAGTTTGGGGATACCTATACTCTACCTAACATTATACAACTAAAAGGATTACTCAAATGGTGTCTCTAAAAAATTACAATATTTCAACATCAGCTATGCCAACTTTTACTCAACAAACAGAATGAAATACGAGTAAGTAAAAGTACCAGTTTTCCTATGATGTAATTTATTTACATATATCTCATGCAATTCTAACTTTTAGTAAGAAAATTACATGTTACTAAGCAGTGTGGTTTGTTTGGAAAGTAAAACAATTTGATTTAAATAAGTTGCATAATAAGTATTTTTTCTTTAATTTGTATTTGTTGTTAACCTTTTGAAGATTACTACACATTCTGTTAAATACATTCATGATAAAAATTATACAGGATATGATCACTTGACAGTTTTATGGCATATGGAGCAGCTTTAAAATACCATGCAATTTGTTACTTTTATTAATGTGTTCTGAGAAAATCAGTGGTTCCTAGATAAATCAGATTCATGATACATATGGGATGATTACCATTAATATCTTGAAATACTGGATCGAGTTCATGAAATAGCAAATATCACTATTAAGCAGGGGTAGATGTACACATTTGGGGGCCTAAAGTGCAAAACTTTAAAAGACCTTTTATCCTAAAACAAAAAATTATTCCTCAAATAAGCTTTTACAGCTATTGTAGCAGTATTTTCTTTTTATCCTCAATTTAGGAATTTTGCATACATCAAATGGAATAGATAATTTCATAGCATTACAGTGTTCCAATCTCATTTTACACTTCAGCTTATTTATATAAAACTCATGCTTTGGGAGTTAAGGACAGTTATCCTCCTCATATTTATTCATTGTCAAATCACATCAATATTACAGTGTTCTCCAAAGGCCTTTTTTAATGGATGCACCATCTGGTTAATTTTACTGACTACCCAGCTACAATTTGTATCTTATAACTATACAAAAACACATTTGCATCTTCTGAGACTCTTAAAAAATTATTTTAAAAATAGAAGTCCTACAATCTTCAACTATGAAGAGTAGCCTGAGTAGTAAGTAAAAGTCTTAATGGGCATTGGCATCAAAATTGATTAAAGTGCAGTAATACAAATATCAAGATTCAAAACAAATATTGCTAAAATTTTCAACAACTGGGCTCAACGATTCTTTTCCAAACTTAGTCAAAACAAACTGGCTATAACTGTGAACACTGCCGAGTACAAAAGAAATTTTCAGTTTTAAAGTTAATTTAATGCTGATTAAGGACTACCAGATTCAACAAACTTTGATTATGAAAATGCTGCAGACAACTGGATATTAAAGAAGAAGAGAAAAATTAACATATAAACTGTTAATGTTACTTAAATAAATTTCAATAAATGCAGATATTGCACCCCATCTCAGGATTTTATGTCCTTTCTTTTCTTTTGTTAGCAACTTTTCAAGATCACCCAGCTTCAAATTTTCTGGAAAGAACACTTTATTGTATGGTGCTCTTTTATTAGTTTTTAATTTTGGAGCTTATTTTCATAGTTTTTATAACATTGACTGAAACACATGAGAAAATAAAAACTCAATATAAAAAAAGAATGAATATTGCTTAATTACTATTTCCTAAAATAAATTGCAAAAAATAAACACTAAATAAATTAGGAAACACTTCTTTTTTTATTGCTGATCTAATAAAGAGAAAAACTTTAAAATTGGTTAAAAAGAAGATGGTTAGATGAAAAATGAGAACCGTTGGGAAGTAGGACATGGTGTGATTCTCTTATATGATTTATGATATGCAGTAGAGAGTTGATGGTTTCAAATTATAAATATAAGACAAATGGGATATAACATAGTTTTTTGTAAATAAAAATCATTGAAATACTATCAGCCAGTCCTTATAAAAAGATCACAAGAAACATAATAGAAACAAATTTTTATTTAGGACTATTCGTACAAAGTTTTACTTTTTAAAATTTGAATGAAACAAAACAATAAATTTTTCCATTCAATTAATAAACATATTTGAATAAAACTTGGATTGGTAGAATAAAATAAATTCATTGCCCAATAATTATGTTTAAATCCATAAATTATAAAATGCATATCAATACATCAACACACAAAATTCTGAGTTTACCTATACACAAAAGTTTTGAATTAGAATCTATATATTTCTGTTTATATATAAAAAATACATACGAATTTTTGTGTTGAACTTGCATTTATCCTCTTAATATACTGCTCAATAGATTTGTGCTCCAATTTCAGTTGTTCAACGTTGCTCTTTATTGCAAGAAAATCTGGTCCAAACTCAAACTGGCTCAAACGTTTCTAAAATATTAGATGTACATTTCAATTTTAAAATACACACTAAAATATAGACACTAAAAGTCACACTAATAAATACTTTATAGGGCTCTTACATATTTTTTGTCAATCCACTCAAAGTGCTCCTTTAAGGATGTCAAAGCTTTAGAATCCACATGCTTATCATTCAAAACAACTTGCTGCTTTGTAATTTTCTTTTCATTGGCATTTTTATCAGAAGTACGATGAGCTAATGCTGAGAGCAATTGGGAGTGGAATGCTGATAATAAATTTTCGTACTTATCCCTCAAATTGCTTAACCTGAAAAAAAAGTATTTAGTATAAAACCATAAAGCCCCATAAAAATTATACAGAAGAAATTTTACATACATGTATAATATTGTAAATTATCATCTGCAAGATATATCAAATCAACCATTGAAATATAAAAAGATATAAAGAATGCTGTAAAAGCAAAGTTAAGTGATATGATAAAATAATGTAAGCATGCAGGATGAAGTGAAATAAGCAAAACAGCTACCCACGGCCTTGCACAAGCACTTTGATGTTATATTTTCATCTACACCCAGAGAGGCACTATTCATATTTGCACTTCAAATATTGCATTTAAAAACCAAGAAAAATATACATTCTAAAAGCTAAAAGAACTATTTTTAAACTAGCAATGTGACACTTTATTTATTTAAAAACTTAGATGTGAACTGTAGTACAAATTTTAACTAAAAAGTAAAGTTACAACTAAGTCTGTAGTCTTAAGTTATACACATTGTAATATTTATTAGTGAAACATTCCTTACCACTCTTATTAACTACCTAATGACAATTTTTCATCAGAATCAATTTAAATATAATAGATATAATTCATCCACTGCTAAATAGCCTGTCATTTTATCCCTTTACACTACTAAAACATTATTCGGATCATAAGTTCGGAACAAAAAATTATTCAGATCATCCCCCGTCCCCCCTATATACTTGTAATTGGGTTTGATTCAAAATTGTGTTTCATTCAATTTAAAATTACTTTACTCCATATTTTGTCTATATTTTGCCCTTTCAGCCAATTTCAACAATTTGAATAAGAAAAGGCAGATGAAAAAATTGATGATTATCCAAAATTAACAAAAACTCTAAGCAAGATTTTCAATTTACACTATTTGGTGAAAATACTTCCATTTTGGGGCAAAGGTATATTATTTTTTCTTGCATCCCATGTCTACAAGTGTAGTTAAAACAGGTTTTACAGATATATTGTCAAGAAGAATGGGAAAACCTTTCAATATATATCTGGTATGTTTCAGATAAGTTCAGTGAAGTTTTAATGCATTAACCATCTGAAATATGGGTTATCACTTGTCAAACACCAAGTAAAACTGATAACTGGCTCGCAAAATTCAAAAGGTTATTTACTAGCATGGTAAGTAGGTATTACTGATATAGGCAGTAGTCTTAAGAGGCATCTTTGTAAATAACTAAATGTAAAAAATCGTTTCATAAATGTTAATTTATTATTTTCTCTTCTGCATTTTCATATATTTTTAATAAGCATATGATATCATGTTTATCTGATATCATCTTATGAAATTGATGTAAAATTCATGTATGCTTGGCAAGAGGATATTTTTAATTCAGGAAGGAGCATAATTCATATGTGTTATAAACAACTAAATGCTTCATGGCATTTTATTTAACTTGAATATATCCTGAACTGCACACCAGTAATACCTATAGAAATATTTAAGATAAAATACATACAAATAAAAGTATTATTTTGGTAAATACAATGGGTGGTAAAGATGTTATACAATTTGTGATACCCCTATGCAACAGTGGTGAATCCTAGTCTAGAAAGCATGTTATGCAAAAATTCATCATACATCCAAACCCCCTGCAACACAATATTCAAGTGATTTAATGGCGATAATAGAAATTATAACTAATAATATTACTGCTACTGTGTTAAATATCGTAAATGAGGTAGAAATGTTGTCATGAATTAATGCAGCATTCACCACTATTATGATGTATGGGAAAAGTAAGCTTTACAGTTTATATACATGTGTACAGTTATTCTACAAGTTTCATAAATTTATACTTAAAAATAAAATAAATTGCCATTATACAATACCTAACATTCATTTCTGCAGTTTGATGATATTTTTTACCCTCCAAAGTAACAATATCTTTCTTAAGAGATTTCAAAATTTCATCACTATGTTTCAATTCAATTTCTATTTGATCACAGTTATATTTTGCATCGACAACATGCAGTCTTTGTATACGTTTCTCTTCCTAAAATTGTGGAAAGAATAGAATAGATGAATAATAACCAGACAATATAAAACAATATATAGGATTTGAAAAAAAAAACCAGAATAAATATTAAGAGGTAACTTACATCTTTTATCTTTCTCTCTAAATCATCTAATTTACCATCACACACTTTAGATTCTTTATTAAATTTTTCAACTAATTTTTGCAACTTTTCTAATCTGAAATACATTTCAAATTTAAGTATGAAATGGAACTTTCAAGCAAACACTTTTAAAGCACAGCATACAACATAAAAATAAAGGAATTGGATGAGACAGTATTAAAAGCATGATAAAAGAAAATGATAATATTGAATTACCTGCAAATTTCATCTTTAATTTTTTTATCTCTCTCTTGTAAGGTATTCAGCACAAGATTCCACTTTTTCTCAACTTCTTCTAATTTTAAATCATGTAAAAATTCCACTTGGGTTGTTCCAGTACTTATTTTCTAAATATCAAAAGAAAGAAATATAACATTACACTAAAAAATAAATAAAAATACAAAGAAAAATAAATGTAATGAAATTTAATAAATTATAGTAAAAATATTCAATAAAAACAAACTTGTATATCCCTATGCAAATGGGCAAGTCTTTGTTTATCTCGATTTCGTTTTGGCACTTCTTCAGAGCGGAATTTTGAAGATTCCAACAACATGCTCTAAGAATATAATGCATACATTTTAATACTAAGAATTAACAAAACATTATAAATGAAGTTTTTCTTAAGTTTTTAACATTAAATTATATACACAGATGTCAATAATAAAAATAACTAATTAAGTTTTAAGAAAATCATTTGAACTATTAATATATAACAAAAAATTATTAATTGATACATTTCTTAGCAGTCAACATATCGAAATTGTTAATTATCAATCTTTTCACTTTATTTATATTTTGACAAGGTTGTAAACAGTCAGTCAAAGATTCCTTCTATTTTACTGCATTTGAAGCATTCTTCATCAGTAATCCTTTAACATTTTGCTACTTAGTCATCTCTATATTCCCAGGACATTATGTAATTGATATATGTTATGTTTAGTGTTAACGCTAATTTACAGTTCTTGCAAGTTTTTCTTTTTTTATCAAGAGTTCTTGATTTCTAATGAATCAAGATATATTATACTCAGTTCTACTTGTTTTCTAATTTCAAATGCGAATTTTAGTTTAAAATAGATAATTTCCCTTTCAGTATTTTTTACTTATTACAAGAGTATATCCATTTTTATTCTTGGTAGACTATTATTACCCTATCTGCAGGGAGAGCTGCCAATTTGTTAACAAGGGATGATAGCTACAGAATGATATTTCCACATTTTAATTGGAGAAAAGTAATCAGAGCCCCTTCCATAGGAATTTGTTTCAAAATCAAATTGATAGTTTTCAAGTTTTTAATACATAAATTTCCACATATTGTTACTGGTCACACAACATTCAACAAGAAATTAATCAAATTAAAAATTGAACCTTCATTGTAAAAACAAACATATATGCAATAAAAGCAAAGTTTCAGTAGATATGATTCACTATCAGTAGATGGCATAACATATTAGGCAATAAATTCTTTTAAAATTAGACAACAGTGATAATTCACCATTTCTACCCACCTATCCCTTTAGTCACATTCAACTGAGCACCAAAAGATTACTTCCATTATCTTTTTTATTTAGAGGGGGAGGGTATGTATTTGCGGAATTCTTGGAAAAAAGTGGGCATCAAGATTGAGACAGGTAATGGGGGGGGGGGATCCTCTTCTCAATAATCCTGGGCACAGCTATGACAAAGAATCTCAAACAGGATCTGACCCAGCTCATCTTGCAATCTTCTTATCTCTTGTGAGGTAATGGTAATGTGTGCATGATAAAAATAAAAACGTAAAATATGCTTTGCTCACACGTCTATAATAATTTGCAAGTAATTCATTAATAAAATATAATTTACAAATAAATAATTCAAATTTTAATATTTTTAAAGCAATACTTAATTTCCTGTGTGAGTTCTTATAAAGTGTTTTTTCAGCAAAATACTGAATGCAAAATTTCTACGAAAAACCATACTTTACATCTAAATTTTAATCAACGGATAAGCATGTTCAGGACTCCTGAACCAATCAAATATTTTTAGAAATATGCCCCTCTGTGCATGTGTTAGGTGTGTACATAACATTCACAATGCACAAAAAACTGAATTTAAATATAATTTTTAGTAATTTGAATAATTAGAATTCGATTAAAATTTTAAGACTTTTGAAGCATTATTTTCTATGAAAAACTATGATAATTCTACGAACAATGGTATCATATGAAGTCAGACATACAAACTGGGCTGACAAGAAGGGGGGAAGCGGAGGCTGAAATCAGGCTTGCTTAGGGAGAGGGGCCTGGAGAAGTCCTAGCCCTAGGGTCCTCCATTGCTTTTTAAGGGAATACAGAAGAAATTTTGTTCAGAAGTTTGTATAAGATATCTTTTTACGAAAATCTGAAATACAAAATATCTTGGTAAACAATACTTCAGATTTTCACGTACTGATAAGTACATTCCCAGAACTCATTTAGAAGATTTTCAGAAATATGAATGTCTGTGTGTTCTTTATGGTAGGTGTGTAGATGATAGCTTAAGAATGATTGCACACACCTCTGACAATTTTTATGCATATATTCAAAGTAAAAAAATATATATACATAAATTAGAGTAATTTACTTGATAAGAACCCAGATAATTTAAGTTTTAAGATTTTAAAAATGGGGGGGGGGGGGGGGGTCACGGAGTCAAATTTTCGATTTCCTCTTTAAAGGGCAATGAAGATGGGAGTGTAGAAACATGTTTCCATACCTATTCGAAACCAATCCCGTGACCTAAAAGTGAAGTCTTTGCACACTTACAGTATCAAGAACGGGACAAAATGCAACAGAGCCGGATTTGAGATTTCTTCCTCAGTGGCAGAGAAAATGGGGTGGGTGAGGAGGGTTGGAAAAGTATATCCATACACCAGAAATGCATAAGGTGACCTAGAAGACTAAATCTTTGCACACATATAGTATCAAGAATGGGACAGAACCGTAAAATTTTAAGATTTATTTTCTATAGAAAACAATAATAATTATAATTCTATGAACAATGGTATTATACTACTATATGAGATCAGATATACAAACAGAGCTAACAAGAGGGGGAAGCCGGGCCTGATTAGGGGGGAAGGGCTCAAGACTTTAGTCCTGGTGCATGGAAAAAAGGGGTGTTTTTGAAAAAGGGTATCCATATTACCAGAAGCCCACTTGGTGACTTAGAAAATTGAATCCTGCACACTTATAGTATCAGCCATGGGACAAAACATAACGGACCTAAATTTTCTCCGAGATAGAAAACATCTTTCAGTAGCATTGCCAGAGAACAAAAATTTGGTGAGGAGGGGATTGATAACCAATATTATTTTTTCTATTTTTTCAAATATCATTGCCTCAAAACCCCACCCTTGGTAATGCTATTGCAACTGAGTAATTAAAACAGAAAAAAAGCAATTACAAATAAGATATTTAAAAATAAAACTACTGAAATTTAATTTAATTTAAAGTATGCATACACCCTATGCCTCCATGTACTATATCTAATCTGCATAACTGTCTTTTTTTAGATATATATATATATATATATATATATATATATATATATATATGGTTATGGATACTATGGTAATGGGAGTGTCTGCTACATATAAATTATTACAGAGTACACAAATTAATAGGTATAAAATACTGATCATTCTGAAAATAGATAGGACACTGACATTTTTCAATGAAAATAATCATGCCAAGTTTCATTAATTCCCCCTAATTTGTTTGAGAGATATCGTGTCTACAGACTCGCAAACAGACAAAACTCACAAATATCACTGAAAAGTGGTTGATTTGTATTTAAGGATGCTCAAAATGAGTAGATCCATAAATATCCAATGGTCAGTTTTTTTATACTCTAATATGTTCCCTTTACATATACAGTACAACCTCGAAAATCCGGAAGTTTTTCAAATTTTCCAGATTTTTTAATTTCAATTTTTTACTATTGGACTGACAAAGTTGCAGATTTAAAAAACAACAGGGTAAGATTATTTATATTGAATTATATTTTATAAACAAATACCGTATTTTCCGGTTGACTTTTTGAACCAAGATATGAGACGAAAGTTTAGGGTTGACTTATACTCCAGATATAAATATGGACAACTTGGGGTTAGAACGTGAATCCCATTATTAGAATTATCTCCCCCCCCCCCTTATGCAATTCACTATTCCCGATGAATTATTTCAGACAAAATTTACATCGCTATTTAAACACTTGAGTTTTTTTACAAATTTCCTTTTCTTATTATTAAAAAAGGCATTTTTCTAAAACAATGTAATTTTTAATGTTAAACACTTTAAAATATTATCATAACATTTTATCACAGATTGTTCAATTAAATCTAAAAATCAAGAAAATTTTGTATTAAAGCTAACAGAAATTAATTTTGTTCACTTCATAGTACAGATCCCATTCTTAAATGTTTTATCTCTAGAATCCCCTCCCCCTCCCAATATCTGACAAGTTTTTAGCTTTTTTCAAAACAACCTCCTGTCAGCTTGAAATCGACTGTATATTTTACTCCTTTTGTTTGGAAATCCATATTTACTATAAATAGTAAATAAATAATATCGCATTGCACAGTACTGAGCAACAAGGTTAACACTGGCCTCTCAAAGGGGTCAGCTGCATTTACGAACCAAGCAAATTCCTTTTGTCACTTTCCCTGTCGCACCATCTCCTGGTGCTGCTGCTTAGTAATGACGCATTGTATTTTAGAAAAATCATTGAGAGGAAAGGTATTTTTCTTTATAAGAAAATATATTTATTTTATCTATTGTAGTATTTTTTCACATATTTGACTATTGCTAATAAAGTTTTTCCTTTTATAAGAGCCATAAGCATAAATATAACATTGTATAGATGCTAGAAAATAAATAAAACTTCTGAGTTTTTATTTTTTGTTCTTCGTTTCATTAATAAGAAGGAAATTTAAATACATTTAAATTTCCTTGTTAATAGCAAAGAGTGTTCTAGTTTTGTTTCTCCCACCAAACTGCACGTCCCTAATACAGCCCATGGATATTGGAGTATTGAGGCCACTAAAATGTCGTTACAAGAACAATTTTTTACAGAAGATGCTTCATTTATATCAATAACGATAGAGATATCTGGGATTTTGTAAAAGACTTTAACCCCTTACCTGTGGAGTATATTTCAGGAAAATGTGTCAAAAATGAAAAAAAAAAAAATGTATTCTTTAATTTTGTGCATCATAACATTTAAGAAGGTTAGAAAAATTTTATTTTGCAAAAATATAAATTTTTATATGAAATAACTACTATATTTAATATTTTGACATACATGTGAAAAATTAATGGATTATATTCATATTTTACTTGCTTTATATCACTATCGAAATATTCATATTCTTCAGTAGAAATGTCGCTATCTGAGCCTGAAGAACCTAAAAAGTATTCCTCATCATTGTCTGAATCAGACATCATTGAATCAGACATTGCAAAAAAAAAAAAAACCTTTTTCGTATAAAATTTGCAAAAATTTACAATAGGAAACTAAAAACCTGAGTACCTGAACAAAAATATCACTGCAGATGAGCGCCTTTATAGCTAATCCCGCCTACTTCCAAAAAAAAAATGTGGGCAGGTATCGCCATCTATTGAAAAAACAGTAAATTATATTGCAAAACATTTGATAAAGGAAAACGAACTCAGTTCGGGATCAACGGAATAGAAACACTGATTTTTCTCTAGCCTGAAGTCAGTTTGGGCATTCCAAATTTGGCCCAGATGAGTTGCCCGAACTGGATTCGGGTACCACTGACAAGGGGTTAATATTAGGATGTGTTATGGTGTTTTGCAAATGCATGGAACAGCGTAATGAAAGAAATCTTATAAAATGCATGGCACAATTTATTACAGACAACCATATTTATGGATGACAATGATAATGATCTCGATGGGTTTTGAATTTCAAACAAAAAAGCTCAAATTTTCAAACTTTTAGCTTACTACAAAAAAGCTACTTCCGGGCTTCATTAAATCTCAATGAAGCCGATATAACGGAAGTTCTGCACTGTGATGACGATGCAATTATTTTGTATGTGTATATATTTTCTTAAAATTTCCTTTGCCCTATTTTCTGTGTTAAATACAGTACAACCTCAAAAATTCGGACGTTTTCCAAATTTTCACTGCAAGTTTGGCTGCAAAGAACTATGTAATTTTTTTGGGGAAAAAATCGCTGAATGAGGAAATATGTCTATAACAAAACCCGCCTCATTTAGCGGTGTGTAACAAAAAGGTAACACATCTATATACTCTACATCAAAAAAGGTGGATGTGGAAATGAGTACAAAGGAGTAGCATTTTCTTTATTTTTATACATCAAAACATGTGATCACAATTACAAGATTTAAACACATGATATAATTGTTTAATCACATTTTTCTTTTTCATATTTTATTTCTTGCCCAATTATGTTCTTATGTCCATCAAATATTTTTGATGTTTTTTTTTTATTTGACTGCGCCCATTTCGCCGACCAACCATCGTCTGGTACAGCTATCGATTCTCACCCTAACAGCCACCTGGTTGCACTGCAGGGCCCAACCACTTCCATTATCATGCTGAGAGACAGTTTTTAAATGAGCAGCATCCCGTTAGGCACCCAAGGTCCACCTACAACTTTGGTAAAAAATCGATATTTGCACATTTTCTGGTAGCTATACCAGATAAAGACTGGTCGCTGTAGGCAGCTAGTAATAAATAAAAAAGAGCAAAGTAGAGACGATAAATGTGGAGAAGAAAAAATACCCATTGATAATCTTATGCAAACAAACAATCATGCAATTAAAGGTCTTGAACAAAGAAGCTTTTTAACAGAGCAGAAATAATGTCCATCTACAGGATAAAGAAAACTGCTTTCCCATAAACCAAAATTAATGAAATAACAAACATTAATTCAAATACTTAAACGAAATTATAAAATTTAATTTTATCATTTCTTTTAGTTCACACATTCTAAATTATTAATGTGTATATTTTTTCTTAGAATTTTTTTTCCCCTATTTTTTAGATTAAATAATATGTTTTAATTGATTAACTTAACTTTTGTCATTATTTTTACTAAAAATAGTGCTTTATAGTATATTTAGTTAATATTAAATCTGAATTTTATTGAAATTCTATAATACGGAAAAATCGAAAATCCAGAATCGGCAAAGTCCGGACGAGTCCAGATTTTCAAGGTTGTACTGTAATATATTTTAATTGATTAACTTAAACTTTTTGTCATTATTTTTACTAAAAATAATGTTTTATAGTGTTTTAGTTAATATTAAGTTTACATGTTATTCAAACTATATAATCTGGAAAAATCAAAAATCCAGAATCGTTAAAGTCCCGATGAGTTCGGATTTTGGAGGTTGTACTGCACTGTGTATTGTAGGGAAAATATTTGAAAGAAACATTCATTTATGTTACATGATATTTTATTCTAAAATGAATAACTCTATTTATATGTGGCTAAATAGAAATGATAATCCTTGAATTACAGGCAAAAAGTTTATCCCATAACCCAAAGATTTATCTCAGTTACTTTATCTTATGAAATAATCTTTTGTCAGCACTTAAATTAAGTCAAAAGTGTTATAGTGAGAGACGTCATCAATTTAATGACTCCACTAGAGAGGCAGAGTATATAATTAAAAAAAAATTACCAATATATTTTAATATACAACTAGAAAAAGCTCTAATTCTAATCAGATATCCTCAAGCAAAATTACTGCAAGAAAATATGTTTAAATTCTGTGTAATATTTTTCTTTCTAACTATTATCCTGATTTATTGAATTAATTAAATAGTCAAGAGATGTTTAATGCTAAATATTATTTTATTTGATAATTTTGAGAATGACTGCTAAAACTGATGAAATAGCACTGTAATACTATAGAAACATAATTTAAACTATTCACCGAACCTACTGTCTTAAATAATTTGAAATTAAAAATACTCCATTACATAGTCACAGTATAAACATTTGGTTGAATATATTATCCTGTTTCTGAGGTCTCCTTTATCAAAATAAAAAACACAGCAGCCACACCAGTGACTTCTTGCCTTTGCCTGTCTGGTTGGTTGGTTCTGTCTTTTTATCCTGAAGAAGGAGGATCTTTTTTGTCTCCGAAATGGTTGACATATTTAATCAATCATTTATGCTGTGACTAATTAAGTGTTTTTAATTTGATTATAAAAACATTTAAAAAATATATTTGAAATTTTTTCAAATATATTTTTTAAATGTTATATATATAACTTATTAAGTTTTACAAGTTATATATATAACTTATTAAATTATATTTTATATATATAACTTGTATATAAATGTATATACAAATTTGTTTTATTTAAGTATATTACTTCAAGCAATATTTTACAATATTACTTTATTATATAAGCTAAAATAATTTTACTATTATATCTTAAGGTTCTTTGTATGTATCAAAAGTTTGCTATAGGAAGAAATATCTTTTGATGTTATAGTTTAAATAAGTAATCTATACAGTAAATGGACATATATTTTTAAAATGCATTAAAAGGATTTTTTAACCCAAATCCCAGTCCTGCAAGCTACTGGGATTGATAAATTCATAAAAGCAATTACAATGCCATCAGCATAAGAACACAGTCCCACGAAACTGAACCTGGAAGGAATACTACAATGCGAAATGCCCCTATCCATTACCCCCTGATGAAAGGAACTCTTCAGTGCATATCTGGGATGACGGTCTATATTTGATGAACACCTAATCTGTAGTGGAGTAGAAGGTACGAGATTTATTCTTCAGCCAAAATGAAATAATCCACCATAAAATTGATAAAAGTGGAATATTTGTATTCATCCCTTATATGATAAAATTAGTTGGCTTGGTTTCGGCGAGAAATTGTATGGAAAACCTATACAAGAGATCACATTTGATTTTGTAAGCAAAAATTTTTTTTTTATTCCAAGTCAAGCTTTCTATTTTTACTATTAAAGATAGAATTAAAATTGAAAGAGATTTGTAATTTTCAGAAAATTTCACCCTAAATGCATGACATTCACTCAACATGATAAAAATACATGACTTGAAAAAATAAATAATATAAATGTATTTTCACTTTATTATTATTAGCAGATTTGGATAAGCTTTTTCTCAAATTGCTTATTCTATTATCCAGTTTAGGATGCTGCCATTTGGTATGTGATTTGACATTCTATGTTTATTTAGCCAATGTTATCACCAAGAAAAGGGCCCTGATTTATTTTAATACACTCGAGAAGCAATAATGGTTTTATATTAAATGCTTGTGAGATGCTAGAAGCAAAAAATATGTTGGAGACTATCATGAAAATGGAATGGTGAATCGCATGAAACCTGGTTCAAAGAAAAAAAAACTTCTGAATATCGAACAAAACAGTGTGATCATTATTGACAATGCTTCTTATCACAGTGTACATTCTGAAAATATACCAAAGAGGAGAAAAAGGATAAACAAACATGGCTGAACAGCAAAACGTCACAAAATAATATATACTACAAAAGAAAGTGACATACAAAATTTGGATGTTATAGCTGTTCCGGTTCTCGAGTTATTCCCCCAAAACTAGCACATCCATATAGAGCAGGCAGGATAGGCTAGCCTGATAAGTTTTTTTCTAAAGAATTAAAATATACTACAAAAGGCAGCAACATACTAAATTTCTTATTACTATGAGTAATGAATAAATATGGCTAACATGAATTCTATGATTGTTAAATTAACATTATGATCTGATTGACTTATGTTAATTTTATAATTTTTTCTTAATTTTATATGTACATGAGTTATTATATTATATTTTTTTTACAATAATTCTCTGTTGCCAAAATTCCCATCAGGTGCTTGCTCTGACAACCCAATTAACAGAGACTGAGTGAAGCTTCCCTTGTAGATTCCACAGTGTTACAGGTTAGGTGTTCGCAGAGTATAGTTCAGTCAATGTCATCATCTGTAAGCATTTTATAGTGTAGAAATCTTTTCCAAAATATCAATCATGAGTACTAAATCATTAATTGTTATTTTAGTTATTGTAAAATTATTTTGTAAAATGTATATATAAAACAGGATACACTTTCACATAGTAATTGCTGCTCATAAACTGCATGGGGTCAATGTGGGCTTGGGGAAAGAAACTCAATTTTATTATTTCAACCTATAAATCTGTAATTTCAGAATTCAACTTGATTTTATTAGATTGGTAGCAACTTGATTTTATTAGATTGGTAGTAAATGGAGTATATTTTGTATAAAAATATTTTGTTAAATATCCATAATTTATGCTTTACCCTATACTGATTTTATGTCTTCCTAATCATTTATATTACATGCCTACCATTCTAATCAACATACAAAACCTCTCATATAAATCTTGATATCTCATGTCTCTCTTGGTGCTGCAATTTCTGTAAACAGTAGAACATGTGCAAGATTTATAAGATTTTAATAAAAATGTACCTTTAAATCTATTAAAGAAGTATACATCTTTTCAGCACAAAGAAACTCTAAAGATTCATGCATCCAAATGTGTAAACTTTTAGCCAGTTCCTTATATTCTTCAATTTTTCTGTTTCTTTCCTAAAAGATAAAGATTACATGTATCTGTAAAACAGAATAATAAAATACAGGAAATCAATATAAGAAAAACCAGAAGAATGTGTCTCTAGGGTGTCAAAAATTAATGTAATGCTTTTGAAAAAAATTCAATAACACATTCAAGAAAATTTTAAGGACACATCTTATAAATTTTTCATATGATGTATTTAAATTATTCATTTTTTTTTAAATGATACAATTTCAATTCTAGAAAGTTTTATAA
Source organism: Amaurobius ferox (assembly GCA_951213105.1). Lineage (NCBI taxonomy): Eukaryota > Metazoa > Arthropoda > Arachnida > Araneae > Amaurobiidae > Amaurobius > Amaurobius ferox. Next base: position 11,801,619 of record OX578133.1, read on the forward strand.
ATTTTTATTACATTTAAACAATAAAATAAACCTTACAGAAATAAGAATGAACACGTACAGCTCAAACTCCTGCTAAAGAATAAAATTAAAATAACTTCGTTAAAAGCAGCATACAATACAAAATTAATAGTAATGACCGGTTTTGAAGGCAAAAACAGCACTCTTCATCAGAACACACAAGAAGTGCAACCTTCACTCGTCAGAGAAGTGTATGAGTGAAGGTGTGTCCTTACTGTTTTTGCAATCAGTCAATAAACTTTTGTATAATATGGTACTTTTAATGAAGTTATTTTAATTTTAAGAATGAATAATATGTTAAAAAATTTTCTTTTTGAAAAATCAGAGATCTGCAGTTCCTGGGTTATGCTGTAACATCACCCACAAGTATCATAACAAATGGTATAAGAAACATTTGACTAAAGCATTTATTCTAAACTTACTTCATCAGCAAATGGGTGATATGCAGGTGGTTCTTGGAAAACATCGTATATGGAAGATATGTATGTAATGAGTGATTTTTCATCTGGTTCTGGTGTATCTACATCTAAAGAACATAAATAAAAAATTGGAATATAAATTTCTAAAAAAGAAGTTTAGATATTTTTATTTATGTTTTCCTATACAATTTTTATATTTAAAGAAAGGAGAGAGTTAAAAAAAGGTGCATAAAACAAATACCTTCAGGATCAAGAAGTCTTGTTATTCCAAATTCCTTTTCTGCTAAAGAGAAAGCTAATTCAAGATTATCTTTAGCTTGCCTAGTTCTCAAAGAACGGAAATCCAAAAGATCAGGTCTAAAAAAATTGAAATAAAATTCATTAAAATGCTAAGAGTAAATTTGAGAAAACAATCTCATAAAATAAAAGAAGATATTTGATTTGTGTGTCTGTAGCAAAAAACCTAAGCTTTAGATAGCTGCGAAATTTAGTACAGGGTTAGCTGAACTCCCAAGATGAACTTTTTTTTCAATCCATATTAATGCCGAAGGTTACATCTTCACATTCTAATAATTTATTTTTTAATTACGCTAAGCTATGGTGAACATTGTATTTATAGAGCCAGTAATGACTTTTTTCAAACAAGCATTTCTGATGTTATTTGTATGTGATTATGTAGATTCAGATAGATAAATTCTGATTATAAAAACAGAGTTTTATTCATATGCTTATTTGTGAGATTGAAGTACTATTTTGTTTTGTTTCCTCAGTGTGAGGCCCAGTAGTAGAATGTTTCTAGCTGTCTAACTGATCTGGGACAAAAATTAGGGATTTGAAAATTTATCTGCGGCTTGTACATTGTCTTGGCTTCCATGTTCCTTATTGGTTATTTTTTAAATTTGTGATTTTTTTGTGTATTTTTTAAATTTGTGATTTTTTGTGTATTTTTTAAATATTTCAAGTTTTACATACTTTGTTTATTATTTTAGTGACTATTTTAATTGCATTTATTAAAGTGAAAAGTAAATTAATAGTTAATTAAAATTATGAACATGTAACTACAGATGAACTACCGAGTTTTAGTTTATGCTCCAAAAATGACTATATTTATAAGTATATCTCATTGTTTTAATTATGTTATTAAGAGAATAATCCTTTATTTCATCAATTATATGTTTGATAAATAGTTTGAAATAGCAGAGGAGATTCAAAAGATTCACAACAAAATATAAAACACATTTTTTTCTGAAAACAATGCAAGCAAAAATTCATAGAAATATTTATATTTTTTAACAATATTAATTACTAACATGCATTTATAATTGCTATCTTTTCATTTTTGGTATTTATTAAATTTTAAAAACTAATTTAAAGTTTCTAATTTAAAGTTTGCCGTTAAGTCATTGTAAGTCTCCATTTCCTAAAGGTTTCCAAAATTTACAGATTTTTTCTAAACATTTTAAATATTTATAATCACTAATTATTTTTCCAACCTTATTTAAAATTTTACTAATGTTTTTCATTATAGGACATTTAGGTGTTTCACAAAAAGTTTCATTTACCATGTACAATTTAAATACATTTCGGGCAATTTTAAATCAATTTTTTCACAACAATTTAATCAGGGCGCGGTAGCCCATTGGTTAGCGCGCTGGAGTTACACTCGGTAGGCCCGGGTTCGATTCCAGCCACTGCCAAAACTGCCGCCGTGTTCACGCGGAGTACGATCACGTTAAACATGTGGGTCCGTAAGTCCTTCCGAGAGGTTGGTGGTAGGGGAAGGAGGGTACGGTCCCTGTGGATGCCTCCCCCACTGGGTTCCGGTCTAAATTGGGTGGCACTTCCCGGCTGTCCAAACAGTTACCTTACACCTTTCTGGTAGGTCGGACGGTCTGGGTCTCAGCAACAACAATTTAATCATTCAAGATTTTTCAGATTTTATGTTTTAACAATGTTACTGATTATATTTGAAATTGCTTGCCCTCCCTCTTTTGTTTTTACGTTTTCATGTATTGGTCTTCTTATTCTTTACTTTCCCAACTGAAGGACCATTTGCAATAATTTATTACTTTTATTTTTATAATTAAAGAGACCAGACAAATTTCTGTTTATATTAATATTTATTGCTAATAACTCTAGATAATTTTCTATTAATTTATATTCCTGTTTTTATCTTTTAAACAATTATTCTGTAATTTTTTTATTCATCGTGATTGCGATATTCCGGTTATTTTTCTGTAATTTTATCGATCGTTAAGAATATAGTTTTGTAAGTTATTTATTGTCTTTCAAGGAGCAGCTTTATTTATTATAATTTTAACAAATGTCAGCCTATTTCCCATATGATTGTGTATTTTTCGTATAATTGTTTATAGACCATATATGTAGACCAAAGTAGAGCAGCAGTATATAACATAACGATATTGGCCCTTCAGCTTGAAAATATTCGGTTTTTGAATCTCCCATACCTCCTTTGCAGCGACAAATCTATGAACCTCCGAAGGGGGTGGAAGCAGGGGAATCCCGAGGGCTAAGAAACCCAAGCAACTGTTTGGGGCATCATGTTTGGAGAGGGCCACAAATTAGAAAGCATTATTTTTTTATCTAAAGACTTTCTTAAAATTTGTTTCAAGCTAATTATTCTATCGATCTACTAATTATATCGTACTACTAATTATATCGATCTTTTATATTTTCGAAGATATTTCGAGTGAATGTCTGAAACATGAAAAAAAACCTCATTTTTAAGTTTCAAAGTTCAGGGTTTTTTCTCCCCTTGCCCCTCCTCCCCCTCTCAATTCGATCCAAAATTCAATTATATACACTTGTAGGGCTTTCAAAGAACTTCAAATTCATGCTTATTGTTCAAGGGTAGATCTTTTAGTTTTTGAGATGTCACAAATTTGAAAATTTTCAATCTTCTTCAATTTGGCAAGGTGATTACTCGAGAACTATAAAAACTTTTTGTAATAACAAATATAGATTTTGATGCTAAATTTCCTAGTATGTATTTTTGTTGTTTACTATTTATATCTATATTTTACAGTTTAAAATGAAAACAAGAATAAAAAAACACTCGCTCGGCCAGGTACTTTGTGTTTTCTAAAAAAAAAGTCTAAATATTAAAATATTGAAATAATTATTATTAGCGCCCAAAGAGTTTACATTTCTCGTAATGCCTCGTTTTCTCTCCACTGAAACCCCAAACATAGATGTTAATATGTTAGCCACGTAAAAAAAAACCCTTATATCCACATTCTAGAATCTATTTCACAATAATATTAGCAGTGTTATAATTAACGTAAACAGAAATTTATAGCATTATTGAACAAAAAAAAAAATAACTTTTCTTTTCTCGTGAATGAATCGCGCTATATATAAAGGATGCATTGCAGTAACTTGTAAAATAGCATTAGTGGGGGGGGGGAGTACAAAAGGATGTATGGCAGTAACTTGTAAAAGAGGATTAGTAGGGGGCGGGAGGTACATTTGTTGCAGAGGGGCCCGAAAACTCTGTTGGAGGTACTGTTTATATTTAAGGAAATAAGACAATAACTTAAATTAGATTATGCTTATAGGAAGCTCATGAGCTGTTAGGTACCGAAAACATTCAATGCATTTAGAATTTTCTGACAATTTTTTTGAAATTCCACTTGACTGGGTACAAATATTGCAGGTTAGTACACAAACTTAATAAGGCTAATTTACAGAATGATACATATGTGTCAAACACTGAAAATTCTGCTGTCTCAACAATTGGGTCTTTCCAAAATAGGCCTTAAAATGACAATTTTCATGCACAAATATTTATGCACTATATTTTATTAAAAACTGAAATTAAGCTTTTGAAATGTATTAAGTACTAACTTATCAAATGGCTAAGACAACTCTGACAGTTCTTGAAAAAGAAAAAACTGCTATAGGGACCCCTTTTCATTCGAGACCCCAGTGCTACTTCTTTTAGCTACCTTATTACTATACTACTGACATCAAATTACTTATAAAGTTTAGTCTACATTTCGCAGTTGTTACTCATAAGGATTTATTATGAAGATAATGAAATTTAAGCCCCAAAACAAAAAGGCAACCCCCATAAACCTAGGTTATAAATTTTTCATTTGCACATATTTTTATTTTGCAAAATTGCACCCTATTTTTCTTTCTTAATTTAGACTACTAGGTTTTAAATTTCCATATCGTTTTAAAAAGACATTTTCTTTCCTGAAAACTCCGAGAGAAAAAGGTTTGATGTTACCCATAAATAATTTCTTTAAATCATCGTTCCCATTAATATCAGTGATAGTAATTCTCTATGATACCCTAATAACAAACAAAATTATTAAAGTATTCAAGTAGTAAAGCCAAAAGTATTCAGTATCTGAAAAATTTACAGATGGAGTTAGAGTATATAAAATCATTGTGCATATGCCAGTTCTATAAAGATAAAAAAGAAAAAAACTATAATTTTAAGTGCAAAAATTACACAAATTCATGTTTTTGACACGTTTGGATAAACCATATTTTGGACTGGACAAGGTTAAGGATCTTTGGGCCATGATCAGGCTGGGTTTGATCACTGGTACTGTTAAATCAGATCAAGATAGACAAAAGTCTGAAATTCTAGCATGTGAAAGCTTCTAATTCAATATTCCAACTTAGGCAGTTGCAAAATTTGCTTAAAAGTCATGTTGTTCATGACAGGCTACTACAATATACCTCTAATGTACTGCACCCACTTGACAATTGCAAAATCAATCTGATTCATAGGATAAATTTGAAGCCTAAAAATAAATACTTAAAATTTATTTTGCATGCAGAACATCACCTATTTTAAGAACTACCCATTAAAACCAAAAAATGTTTACTTGTTTCGGTGAAGAATAGCATTAAATGCTAATCCATCTTTCCAGCTACTTGTAAAATCTGTAATCCGGACTCCAGGATATCGTTCTGCTGTTCTTTGTGCCCATTTTAAAAGTGCTTCTCGAGCTGTCACAGTTTCATCAGTTAATCCCGTGATGATATCAGAAATCTATAATAAAAAGTAACAATAAATAACAAGCACAAAAAAACTACAAATAAATAAATACAACATAACATAATTCATATCTAATAAAAATTTCATACATTCTTTAATACTCAACTGCAGAACTGACAAAACATGCTAAGTATGGTCTGAAAGACAAGATGGAGTCGAACTTGTCAGGTACGCACACTTAAGTATACCGATCTGCATAAAATTAAAAAATCACTCATAATAGTTAAATGTATCTAAACAACAAATAATTCTATTATGAATTTTTCCATGTTGCCAACTCTGTTACATTTTTCAAATATGGCACAGAAACAACAGTGTTGGTAATGCATGATAAACCATGACCAGTAGGGAAGCGTGTTAACATAATTTAGGGAGACATAAAACCAGGGAACAAAATTAGCAAATAAAATTTTTTACTTGTTTTCTGCTTATTAGTACATTTTTAGATACATATTTGTGCAGATCTTTAAAACTTGCTTTTTGCTCATTTGAACTTGTTGAAAATGTTCCTTCCTATTGTGGTCCGCAAATAATAGGCTGAGCTGAATTTTTATTTTTTTTCTAATTTAAATTATGGCTAATAAGGATAAACTGCTTTATGGGTAACAAATGTCACATACAAAGACTCGTTATAATATGAAAAATTTTTCAATCCATTCATTAAATATTTTGTGGCACCCCATGAAGGAAATATTTCAGCATAATTTCATCAAAATGTAATTACAGTGATACATTGTGAAAAATGCATTTCTTTTTAATTTTAGGATTTGCATAGCATGAAAATTTTTTATTTGTGTGCTTATTAAGCACAATTGATAGATATATTCAGTCATCCTACAAGTTCTTAAAATGTTCAACAATTACAAGTATTTTGCATTAAATTATAAAAACACCATAATATAAAAATCACCACATAAAGGTAGCTGCAAGATGACATCCTCACACACTTTTTACATTTTTGCACTTTTTAATTTTAATCAGGATGCTTAAAACAATATTCTCCGAGTATAACATACGGAATTATTTTTCCTGATTCAAGTTTGACATGTATCCATGTCTTTTACTATATACTTTTAAAGAGTCTCAGAGATAATCTTGATATCTTGCTCAACAATTTGCAGATGCAGATGGTATGCAGAAATTTTGAATTTTATAATAACTGGTGTTTTTCTACACCAACATTTCTCGAATATCTTGATTACATAGGCTATTAACAGAGTCTTGATTAATAGACATTTATTCCAGTTAACCAAGCAATATAACCCTCATCTTCAAAGTTTAACTTTGAAATTAAGATTAGCATTTTTGGGATTTTGCCGTCATTTTAATATATGTCTCATAATTAATTTTTATGGGGAAGAGGGGGGGGGGGCTCCCTAATGAAACTGACTTTCTAACTTTTATCTCATATTTTAAAAATTTAACACTTTTTTACTTCATAAAAATACAAATGAATTATTTTGTACACCAATACCTCATGTGCTATGTATAATTAAATAATTGACATAATGAAAATATGTTAAGAAAGTTTTAGTTAACATCTAGGTGGATCCTATTAAATTATAATCCTACAAATAAATAGAAAGTTGCAGCTCAAAATAAGTCAACTATACTGGGTGTCCACGAAATCTTGCAACAAAAAAAGACGGGTAACAGTATACAGCAAGATGGATAATATTTTCAATAGAACATACAGTCGCAATCCACTCATAGTGACAGAAACACAATATGCAAAGCAGGCCATCACAGTCCGACATATTCTAAACATGGCGTATCCTCAGTGGCGGATTGGGCTGGGTGGCCTGTAGCTTTGCCTCCACACACCCCGGACCTTAATCCACAGGACTTCTTCTGGGGACACATGAAAGAGTTGGTGTATGAGACAACTGTGGACTCTGTCAAAGATCTCATCACATGAATCTCTGTTACTGCGGACAAGATCAATACCACACCAGAGGTCTTTGAAAGAGTGCGAGAATCCTTCCTTCACTGGTGTCAGCTGTGTGACGAACATCACTTCGAACAGACCCTTTAAATAATTCTCTAGTGTGAATGGCATTGTGCCATACATCTGTTACTTTGGTCTCTTTTTTTTCTCTAATAAAGGTTCAACGTGGATGCCACTATGAGTGGATTGCGACCCTAGGTTCTATAGCAAATATTGAAATATTGTTAGTCTTGCTGTGTACTATCACCCTTCTTTTTTTGGTGCAAGCAGTGTTTCTTTCAGGCATACCCTGGAGGGGGGAGCCCCTCGGAGACGAGGATTCCCCCCCATGTGATAATTTTATATACGGAAAATAGAAAACTTGCCCACCTTAAAATTTCACTGGACTGGTAAGGGCTGGTGACTCACCAGTCCTTACTGCTGATAAAATAAAACATGTTATATGTTCAGTTTGAATTGTGTTTGTTTTTGTCATGTAAATGTCTGCGTACAGGCTGTACACAGATTTAATAAGTATGCGTAGTAATTTCTTGCATGTATCTCCATCTACATTGTTCTAGGTTACTAGTAGAACAACGTAGATGGAGATAAATGCAAGAAAAACAACATATATTATGTTTATTTGGAGTATAGTTCAAAGTATCTCATTTTGATTCCAGAACACATCTTCTGAACTCTATTTTTCAAAATTTTATTGAGGCTCCGCACCTTGACCGCTTGACCCTGGTATTAAGCAGTATTGTAGGCAAGATTTTTTGGGGGGATAGGGCATTTAAAAAAAACCACTTAAAAAACAAAAACAAACCAGGGCTGTGCCCCCCCCCCCCTGCCTATGCCACTGTATTAGGCACCACTAAGATTCTTGCCTACTGCGCCATTTCCCTTAAATCTGCCTCTCATAATAAAAATAACCCATTCAGCCGATAACTTGAAGTGAAGCAGAGCTTATCCTGGTCACCTCACGAGCTGCCACTGTTATAAATGCAAGGAATCCAAATATATTGGAATCCTTTTGATATCATTTTGAAGGAAAATAATATAATATTAACCTTCAAGCATGGGTTCTAAAATATTGGGGGATCAGCTCTTTTTTAGGATGGTATAAATATGTGAATTTAAAGTTTGGCATTTGTTTCGAACGAAATGACATTGTTTGACAACGATATTTGTTTCGAGGCTGTAGCTTAATTTTTTATAGCTGCATATATTTTTTGCAACAGAGTGTATTTGTGATTTTACTTTTTATAACAAACTATTTCTGAAGTAAATATGATACAGCTGTTTCAAAATACAATAAGGATGGTCAAAAAATTGTACGTACAATTTTAGAAATTTAAGGGAGACTTAAAAATCAAAGACAATTTAGGAATTTTAGGAATGGATCCTTTGACACAAATTGTAAACCCCCTTACAAAAGTTTATCATGGGCTCCTGTCAATATTTGATTTCCTTCTCTTTGTGATCATTCATGCCATCCCCCTCCTTCAAATAAATAAATCGGGTGACAACCATCCACCCACTCGAATGGTATCAAATAATAAATTATCCTGGTATTTATTACTTTAATAATAACAACTATTTTTTAATTAATTAAACAATTAGGTATTTTTGATAGGTTTTGTGTATATAATTAACAAGTTTTAAAGATTTTAAGAACATATACAGGGTTTATAACTTTTTACAGGGTTTATAACTTTTCCTTGAAAAAATTCAGACTTTGGAAAATAAGGTGACTATCAGGCCCATATTATAGCATAGGTGGCATTTTCCAAGGACCCCATAATTTTAGAAGTCTCAAAATTCGCAAAATTAAATTTATTCTCATTTTCTTATTATATGATAAATTCGATCATTTTAAACAAAATTGTTTGTGGAGATTTTATAGTTTACTTTTATGAATATACAGCCAATCACAGCAGCAAAGTGAGAATATACAACCAATCGCTAATTTATCTTAATGATTTATTACATTTGGAATCTACTGGGAGTTTTACTGATTTAAGGGCACTTCAAGTACAAGATTTTATTTCTCTTACAACAGTTAGTTTTCCCTCTTTTTGTCAAATTTTTACTTTCTCTACATAAATAGTATAATCTATAAGGAAAGTTTCGAGATGGAGTCGAAAATTTGAATTCGAGTTTTTGACGAAAGAGCACATTTCAAGCATCCCTGAACTCAAATCGGATGTTCTTAAGGTCTTGTTGTTGTTGAGACCCAGACCGTCCGATCTACCAAAAAGGTATAAGGTAACTGTTTGGACAGCAGGGAAGAGCCACTCAATTTAGACCGGAGCCCAGTGGGGAGGCATCCACAGGGCCCATACCCTCCTTCCCCTACCACCAACCTCTCGGAAGGACTTACAGACTCGCATGTTTAACGTGATTGTAATTTGCGGGAACATAGTGGCAGTTTTGGTAGCGGAGGGAATCGAATCCGGGCCTACCGAGTGCAATTCCTGTGCGCTAACCACTGGGCTACCGCACCCTAGGTGTTCTTAAGGTGTGTAAGTATGTTAGTGTGTGTGTGTGTGTTGTGAGATTGTAGCTGAGATATCTCACGAACAAATGAAGCGTTTAAAAAAAAAATTGGTACAATCATTGGTACGATCATCAGTGGTTGATGATTATTGGTACGATCATCAGTGAAACTGAAGCCCTTTTGTTTTGAAATGCAATCAAATGTTTAAAGACACCTCCATTCCCCTTTTCGAATGCACTTTTGAAAAAGTCACTAAAAAATCAGGACTTTCAATAAGTATAAAAAAATAATTATTTCAGATATAATTTTTTATTAGAAAATGAATGACATAAATGTTAGAATGTTAACACAAGCCATTCATAAGATATTGCATGATTTACGAATGAATTTTTGAAAAAATCATTAAAAAATTAGAAACTTCAATACTGTTAAATAAATAGTCATTTCATGCATAATTTTTCATTAGAAAATACATGGGTGTAGAAACCGGGGGAGACAGGGGGGCATGTCCTCCCTAACTTTTTTTGGACTCGGGGGGTGGGGGGAGGGTCACCCTCAAGTTTTTGGAATTTCAATTTATGCTTTTATTTACAAAACTAAAAAAAAATGCTAAATTTTTTAATATGTCAATTACAACGTTTGCTGAATGACCTATAAACACCTTTACTCAAAAATCGAGATCATATATTGAAAATTGGGGATGAAGATAAGTTTACTGGGACAGTGTCAATTTCCCCCCAATTTTTAAGAAGATTTTCGAAAATATTTAAAATTCTATTGATCTTTTGAATTTTTTAAAGTTTTCTGCAACTCTCCAGATCAAATGCTACAATTTAGAAACACCCCAAGGTACTAGGCTATTTATTAGCTTCAGAATAAGGGGACATACATATATGAGTTTCCACGGGTAAATAGTAAGATTCTCTTCTCTAGTCCCAAAGGAGCCTACAATAGAACATTCTTTATCTCATATATTATTTTCTTTCTTTTCCTATTTGTAGACCTATTTTCTATTGCAACAAAACTGTGATATTTCTCTAACTAGAATTAAATGTCAGTCTTGATGGCTTTCGGATGCATTTCTTTACCATGTAAATTAATGCTTTGCTTAGGTTGTATACATTTATCATGGTACATAGCCATATATATTATTCTACGCAAAGTTGAAACTACCTAAGTTTTGGGTTAAAGAGGAGCTGCTGTAACCCTAATTCCCAACTACAATATGTTGCTTGTCATATAAAGAGTGTCAAAAACCCAGACCACTCGACTGACCCGAGGGTTTATAGCAGCCGTTTGAGTGGCCGGGAAAGGAGCATATAAAGAGTGTCGAAAGTCTAGACCATCCGACTGGTCCTGGGATAACATATAATGGGTGTCGAAAGCCCAGACCATCTGACTCGTCCTGGGACATGAGCAGCAGTTTGGAAGGACGGGATATAAAGAATGTGAAAGTGGGGAGGGGGAGGGGAGAGATAGAGAGAGAGAGAGGTCTTGAACCATAAATACAGCACTTACTGTGTCTCCCTCAACATTTTTTACAAATCTACGCCTATGAGAAAATGAATGGCATAAATTTTAGAAGCTGTGCTCGAAATATTGCACATTTTTCAAATAAATTTATAAAAGAAAAATTGATAAAATTAATAAATATCATAAAATATGTTCACTTTCCATGTGTAATATTATGCAACAAATCTATTAACATCCTTCTTGTGGATCTAGTTAGTTCCATTCACGACATTGGTTACTTTTTGTAATAGTTCTCTAGTTTAACATCCAAGAATTCACCCATAGGAAGAATTTCATGGGATATTAAATAAATGTCCATTGTATTTTGATGAAGATTTTGCACATGAGTATGAATAAGTCATTCTATTTGGACTCATAAGTTGTCAAAGTGCCAAATTTAAATTGCTGTGGTATTAAATTCAATACCGAAAAGCATTATATTGTGGATCTTGTGCATCATAATTGTGCAGTGAAAGAAATAAAGCCATTGCATTATGTAGGGAAAGTCATGAGTTGCCTACATCAGATTTTCTATATAACAACGCCTCAAACTTTCTGCAATGCTGCCTAAAATTTATTTTTTGCATGAATAATTGCAGTTATTGATAGATTTGGATATTATCAAAAGAGAACGATCATAAATAATTGCTTTTCCATTCAAGGAGAAAATTGTGCATTGCATACATGATAAATTACTGACATGGCCGTTTGTTATTAAGCGTGTCAAATCTTATACGTGAAAACATAGAACCTGTTCACCTTGAGAACAGTCACCGTCATCATGTTATCAACAAGGGATGTAATATAAAACAAGAATTTAATAAATACATTTATTTAATTTTTGTTACTCTTTAATTTACTGGACATATAGAGGGTTTCTAGAAAAGTATTTACGCAGTCCAATAACTTTGTAAAGAAAGGTCTATGAATGTACATGTTAGATCTATAGCAAAGTGACTATGCTTGATCGAATGAAAGTGATTACAGCACCTTTAGCAGAGAATTTAAAAAGTTAGGATTATGAACTCGACAACAAAACAAGATTAGACAAAAAACACAAATTACAAAGTTGTAGAGCAGGACAACCTTATTGTGTAAAGTGCCACTTTAAATGTTTTCCCACAACTCGCAAGCCAGTGGCTACACTTAGTTATGTTAACTTTTATTTTATAAAAGCAAAATCTTTAGAAATGGATGGTAAAATTAGATATTAAAAATTTCCACAGTAATTTATACTTTATTTTTCAGTTCGAGACTAAACATTTAGTTAATGTGAGGTCTGCAATGCATTTGCTTACATAAGTAATCAATGTCTACCAGTACACTTGATACTAGAGAAGCCCAGAATTCCAGTAAAATGTTCGTCTGTCAGAAGGAGAACTTCAATTTTTTTTTTACGGTTCTCATCCTTGACAATGGTTGTGCGTAGCAGTATGTGCTACCAAACAGCTCAATAAATTGAAGGGCATGTTTTGAGGCATTTGGATATGAATCTAATGGAACATATTTTCTTTTTATAAAATACTAGCAGTATACAAAATATATAAAGATCCTCAAATTCACAACCATGAGCAAATTCCTGTAGTATTCTAAATGACATTGTTATTCAAAACATTCTATTATAATATTTAAATTAATGCTCATAAAAAAGTTATAAATCTCTGTTCTCACTATACAAAATTATTTTCACAGGCAGACCTGAAGAATAAAATATCCTGTTCCCGTTTGTTAACAAATTTATAAAAATTAATATATGCCAAAATAAAAGTGTTGAAATTGTATGAAAACGTATAGATTGCCAGTGTATTAGTAGGAGATTACTCATACTACAATATATAAGTTGCACAAATCTTTGCCAAAATAAAACAGATGACATAATTGCAAATATCAATAATGCCAGTAATCTTTAAATTTGAAGGCAGTAATTGATTCTAATATATGCCAAAATGAAAGCGCTAAAATTGTATGGGGAGATACACCCATACTACTTATATTATCGTAGATTAGAAAATATACCCATATATTAATAGAAAATTACTCATACTACAATATATGAGTTTCAACAAATTTTGCCAAAATAAAACAGGTGACGTACTAAATTGAAAATATCAATAATCTCCATAATCTTTAAACCTAAAGACCTTACATGATGGGTCATAATGAAATTTTTGAGACAGGGGCAGATGATATGTGGCAGAAAAAAAATTATTGGTCGGATATTTAAATTTGAACTATTTTATGCCTGCAGACGATAGCTTGTGGCAGAAATTGCAATTTAGCTATCGTACAATAAATTTTGAAAGAAAAAAAAAATGGAGTTGAAGTGAGAGCATTATCGAACTATGATTTTCTATGACTTTAAAGTGGGGCTAAATCAAGAAGAATGTCTTCAACGTCTACAATTAGCATATGAAAATGACGCTCCATCTCGTGCCACTGTATTCAGATGGTTTACAGAGTTTAGAAAAGGTCGAAATTCTCTCCTGGATGAAGAACACACAGGAAGATCTTTGTCAGCTGTAGTCCTAGAAAATATGCTGGTCATTTGAAAAATGTTAATCGATGATAATAGCTGTACCTACCAAATGATACAGAAGGTACTTAACATTGGACTGCAGCTATACATAAAATTATTCACGAAAAACTGCATATGAAAAAATAAGTTTGCCATTGGGTCTCCCATAATTTAACAGAACACCAAAAAGTGGAGTGTGTCAGAATCAGTAAAGAAACCCTAAAATTACTTAATGATGGTGGACACCGTATTATTTCTAAAATCATAACTGATTATGAAATGCACATACCGATTTTTGACGTTCCAACACATCAAGAAAGTAAAGTATGGGTCTTTGAAGATGACCCGAAACCAACAATGGGAAAAAGACAACAAGCAATGAAAAAAGTAATGTATGCCCTGTTCTTCAGAAGTACAGGTCTGGTCAGTCATATAGCTAGAGGGACAGAAGACAGTTACAGCTAACTGGTACACCACTAAGTGTCTTCCAGAAATTCTTCAGGAAGTGAAAGTTAGGGGACTTATGCTTCAACATGACAATGCATCTTCTCATTCAGTAAGAATGACAGTCGAATTTCTTGAAGAAAAATCACCAAAGTAATAGAACATCCACCCTATTCTCCTGATCTTGCTATGTATGACGTTTGGCTATTTTTTAATCTAAAAAAAAATTATGTGAGCGTCATTTTCATTCCGATTGATGAGGCTATAAAAGAATATTTTTCAGATATTCCAAGAAATGGATGACTTGAAGCATTTAATCATTGGAAAATTCACCTACAAAAGTGCATTGATGTTGGAGGGGAATACTTTGAACATTCCTAAGAGTTGGTAAATTTAACTTGTATCACTTAACCGTATCTCAAAAATTTCAGTGCGACCCTCGTATTATTCCTGTCAAAAATGCAATTTCGATAAAATTTATATTATATACATTTCTTTATTATTTACATTGGAAAATATTTAATAAAAATTATTTGCCATTTAAACACATTAGATTTAAATCAGTAAGTGCTAAGTGATATGATATCATTTTGTGCAAATAAATTTGGGGAAAAAATATTGTCTGTATAATGCTATCTATGGAAAGTTTAACTGTGCATTTTTTAATAACTAGGGGTTGTGGCCCCTTGTTTCACCAACCTCCTAACTTGTTTCGCGAGTGATTTCAAACCAAACCAAATTTAAATCGGTAAATAGTTTATTTCATAGTGCTATCCTATTATTTCTCTGTACCAAATTTCATATTTTTGCGGTACGAGACAGAGAAAATCGGTGGACGTGCCAATATGAAAGAACATTATTCACTTCAGAAGTACATAAAAAGTAAAATATCTTGTAACCTACATTGAAATTTAAAAAAAAAAAGGCACAATCAGGCAAAAATTAAACTATGTAGATACTTGCCAGCAAAAATTCATGGTCTTGCCAATAGTAGTCTACCCAGGCAGCGAACTCGCAAATCAAATGTTTTGTCTTTGATAGAAATGACGCTAAATTAATAAAAATTACACTAACCTATTTTTCCGTCTGTAACGTTTGGATAAAATTTTGATGAATTTTTCGGAATATTTCTAACTTGGTGACTTTTAAATGTTGCCAAACTGACAAAAATGTCATGCAATTGATAAAAATGACGCCAAATGAGAAGTAATGTTTCGCAAACTCTGATTTCCGTCATATAACAGGCATACGTTCTAGTATCTAAGAAATGCTCTTCTCTCTGTTTGACTGTAACACTTGGTGATGTATTACAGATGAAATATCACCGACATGGTGATATTTTGTTCCAGATTGACGAAAATTTCATCAGAATTGCAAAAAATTACGCTAAATTAATGAAAATGCCACCTAATTGATGAATTAATTATTAAAATATTTTAATATATAGACCGCTTATTGAGGATGATATTAATACTAATAATTGTTAATTTAGAGTCATGTGAAATAAGTTATTTGGGTACTATAAAATACTATTACATGTTGTCATCCGAAAAATTGCCAAATGTACAATTCAACGTTAAAAACACAGTACTGTGGATCTTATACATAATTTTTGGACTGTAAAAGTAGTAAATTCATTGCATTATACAAGGTGTTCAGTGCTATTGGGGACCAATGGCTATTTCCTTAACAGTTAGTCACAGAGATATACTTCCAATTACAAAAATGTTTTAAATTTTAAAATCTATTATCTTAAAAACAATTTAAATCAATAAATGCATTTCTGAAAGAAATACGAAAAATAAATTTTTATATGGTCCCTCGGTCCTACCAGTTATATTTAGAAAAATCATCTTCGTACAATATCATGCAAAATAAAAAAAATAATCATCCTTTTACTACCAAAATTCACAGACTTATAGCTGCTTAAAGTTGGAGCACTCTTTGTGCTAAGAAATGGGGGTTATACACAAAATAATTGGAGAGACAAATATTTTGCAGCAATTTCATTATTTTTTGCAGCAATATACATCACACTAAACAATATTAAAGTTATAATTATTTGTAAAAGATAAAAAAATATCAAAAATTCAGCTTGTACTGGCAATAGAAGTAGAAAAAAATATTACTTGTGTTAAATGACATAAGGAAATTTCAATATTTATACGGTCCCTTAAAGGTTGTCTGAAACGGGACATTTTTATGCACGGAAAAGCGACTTAAGTCATAAAGTTTAATGCTTTATAACTCTGTGAATTTTGGTCGTAAAAGGATGATTTCCTTTTTATTAACACTTTACAACAAAGTTGAAAAGTGTTTCTGACTTTGTTCATTCTGTCTGTCTGTCTGTCCGTCAGCACGATAACTGCTGTAAAAATGATTTAATCAAAATGAAATTTTAGTATGTTGTTCAGACGGTCTGTAGGACCTATGGGAATATAAATGAATAATATCACCCAATTAGTTTTGGATTGAACCCAGGTTGAAAAAATGAAATACATTGAACCCTATAAGACCTAATTTTTCAAACATTTAAGCGGATTTAAAATTCACAAATTGCTTCGAAAATTTTAGGTAATATTCAAATTATTCCATAAAATATATAAAAAAAATTTCAGCAAAATATATTCAGTAGTTTTTTAAATAAAAATTAAAATAATAATTACACCTCTTATATGAAGCGATCATGTGACCATGATATGAAAAGATCACGTGACCCACTTCAAAATAAAATATGGCATCCATCTTGTCTCAAAATCGTGATTTTTAAAGTTCTTTTTAATTCATATTGAGTGTTGTATTCATCCTAAAACTGCTTTATTTTTGCTTAAATTCTGTGCATCTACATACTGAAACAACGCAATGACAATATATTTGAGTTTAAATGATGATTCAAATTTGATTATTTCTACAACGAAGACTATTTTTCACTTATGTAAAATGTAAACAGCAAAATATGTAGGATGAGTTGTATAAGAATTGCTATATTTTTTTAACGCAAAAGTATTTAGCTCATGGAGTCTGCAAAGCTGATATGAATGAAATATTCATTGATTTTACAGATAGAAGGACGATTTTTTTCGATGAAGCACAGAGTTTAATTACTTGTAGCTCCCTGGTCTTAAGTTTTTTAATAAAATAAATTATTTTAGTATTGTGATGAATGAAATGATTGGGAAAATGTTATGAATGAAATGCTGCTTTTATAGAGAGAGTCAGGCATGTTATTTTTTCTATGACGTCTTTTGAATGAATGTCAGTTGTTTTTGATGAAGTTTTCAAATATAATAAATTATTGTAGTATTATGATCATTTTAAAAATATTACTGAGGAATGTATCGCATTTTAGAGATGTTTAAACCAGGCAATTTATATTTCAATGACGTCATTTGAATGAAGTTCATTTTTTTCAATAAAGGTTTAAGTTTTCAAATGTAATAAATTAATGTAGTATTGTGATAAGTTTTAAAATATTACTTAGGAATGTATTGCATTTTAGAGATGTTTAACTAAAATTGCATTGAAGTTGGAAAGTGTTTCATAATCAATGCTTTAAGCATGATTGATCTTTCTTGTTAACTCTTTACAACATAGCTGAAAAGCGTTTATGACTTTGTTCATTCTGTCTGTCTGTCTGTCCATTAGCACAATAACTGCCGTAAAAATGACTTTATCAAAATGAAATTTTAGTATGTTGTTCAGACGGTCTGTGGGACCTATGGGAATATAAATGAATGATATCACCCAATTAGTTTTGGATTAAACCCGGGTTGAAAAATGAAATACATGGAACCCTATGGGACCTAATTTTTCAAACACTTTTTAAGCGGATTTAAAATTCACAAATTGCTTCGAAAGTTTAAAGGAATATTCAAATTATCCCATAAAATATATATAAAAAAAATTCAGCAAAATATATTCAGTAGTTTTTAAATAAAAATTAAAATAATAATTACATCCATTATATGAAGAGATCATGTGATCATTATATGACGAGATCACGTGACTCCCTTCAAAATAAAATATAGCATCCATCTTGTGTCAAAATCGTGATATTTAAAGTTCTTTTTAATTCATATTTAGTGTTGTATTCGTCCTAAAACTGCTTTTTTTTTGCTTAAATTCTGGGCATCTATAGCCTGAAACAACGCAATTACAATATAGTTGAGCTTAAATGATCATCCAATTTTGATTATTTCTACAACGAAGCCTACTTTTCACTTATGGAGGATGTAAATACCAAAAGATGTAGAATGAGTTGTATAAGAATTGCTGCATTTCTTTAATGCAAAATTATTTACCCCATGGAGTCTGCAATGTAGCTGATATAAATGAAACAATCATTGATTTTACAGAGAAGCAAACGATTTTTTATGAAGTTTTGAGCATAGAGTTAAATTACTTGTACCGCCATGATTTTAAGTTTTAAATAAAATTACATATTATAGTATTGTGATGAATGAAATGATACTTTTATTTAAAGAGCCAACCAATGTATACTTCGATGACGTTATTTGAAAAAGTTCATTTGTTTTCAATGAAGTTTTCAAATATAATAAATTATTGTAGTATTATGATAATTTCAGAAATATTACCGAGGAATGTTTCACATTTTAGAGATGTTTAAATAAAATTGCATTGAAGTTGGAAAGTGTTTCATAATCAATGCTTTATGCATGATTGATCTTTCTTGTTTTGTATGAAATTGTATGAGGATGATTTTCCTAAATATAACTGGTAGGACCGGGGAACCGTATAAAAATTTATATTTCATATTTCTTTCAGAAATGCATTTATTGATTTAAACTATTTCTAAGATAATAGATTTTAAAATTTAAAATATTTTTTCAATTGGAAGTATATCTCTGTGATTAACAGTTGAGGAAATAGCCATTGGCCACCGATAGCACTGGACACCCTGTATAAGGAACATCATGTGTTGCCCACATCAGATTTTTTTTTAATATAGAGAGATATCTAAACAACCCCTGGTCCTAGAAACTCGAAACATAGACTAAATTTCAAGTGGGGTTATTCCAAGGTTACCTACAAAATTTCATGAAATTCGGAGCAGCCGATCTCCCGTGATGATGAGACAAACATACAGACAGGCAGAAATATTTTCCATTTTATTTAAATAGATTAATAAATCATTCTCTTTTAAAACTTTCTTCATGTTGGTATCATTTTGAAACTCGACTAATCCTGATCTTAAAACCAATATTAACTATTGTGTTCCTTAAAATTTGAAAACCTTTCTGAGAATTTACCAGTGTTTATTATTCAGTTTAGAGTACTTTTTATGGTTCACTGTCACAGACACTTTACTGGTAGTACAGAAGGACAATGTTTTCACAATCACCAGTTCCTAAAACAATCTGAACTTGGACATGCTCATACAATTTATAGTCAAGTTAATCCCTTCTTTGTAATTTCAGATTGGAGTCTACAAGATATTCAATGATATCTACTAGGAATGCCAAATTATTTAATCACTCATATTACCATTCATAAAGCTTGCATCTTTTCCTTTCATTGCAATGATCTTTATTTCTTCAAGCAGTGTCCAGAATCTGACCAGAGCTCAGCTGGCGAATAATGGACTTTCATTATTCCTGAAGACTTATTTTTCTACATATTTTATTTTTGCATTTAAATCCTGAATTTTTTTTTTCAATCCAAAACAGTAGTAGGCAAGCCAGAAAGCCTTTGGCAGGTCCGACTATGGCCCGCGGGCCATATTTAGCCAACTCTGTTGTAGAGCATTGTCTAATGAGTAGGAATTGACACCAGGAACGACTGAAACATGTATACAGAAGGCAATAACTACCTGACAAAAAGCCGTATCAGCAGGCCTGCAACATGGTGATGCTTGTCAAAGTACATGCGATAATGTTCCATCTGGAATTCACATGTGCACTGTTGCTGACGGAAAGCATTTTGAATAAGCTATACACTAGATTTTTTTCATGTACAGGTTGTTTAATGTACCATTCCCGAATAGGATAGCTAGGGTAGCATACAGGGTGCAGATAAAAGGGTGTTGCATAAGGGCCCGAAAAAGCTTAAGTTGGGGGGAGGGGGGAACAAGATTGCATAAATGGCCAGTAATGTAATATAGGGAGTAGGAGAAGGAGGGGGTGCACTCATGGCATAGCTTCTATCGGCAGCACTGAGGACAGCTATCCTCTAATAATTTTATTGTGGCAAATAAATGCCTTCTATAACAGAGTTTTTGCTTCAACTTTGTAATTTGCTATCTTCATCGAATTCACTTTGTTGCCGAGTTCGTTATCCTAACTTTTCAAATTATCTATTGGGGGGAGGGGGCTGCAATCCGTTTACTCAATTGGCATTGTCACTTTATTATAGATAAGCCTAACGTGTACACTAATAAACCTTTCCTTACAAAGTTATTGGGGTGTTTAAGAACTTGTCGAGGATCCCTGTACCGTAATGAATAAAACTGCTATAACTCTCTAATACTTCCTTGGAAAAAGCAGGTATAGAAAAATAAGATAACTACAATTGTTTTGAGGGTATTTCGAGCGCTCTTCCTCAGCTCAGAAATAGTGTATTCTCTTAACAGATGCTATGAATGAATTGCCTATCTCAAGAATGTTTTAATGTCTCTTATAATGCCTCCTATGTTATAAAGCGTTAGCTTTGAACCATCTTTCTCAGATAAGAAACAGCATATTTTCTTAACAACTACTATGAAAGAACTGGCAGTTCTTTCTTCACAAAGTCTTCTATTAATGATTATTTCTGGTTTTAACTTTGTTTCTGGCCTGAGAATGGGGGTTCAAAATACCCTCGAAACAATTGTAGTAGGGTCAGATTATAGGGGGCTCTGGGCAAAGAAATCATTGGGGGAGAAGGGCTCATGGAAACTTTAATCAATTTATAAACCTTTTTTGAAATTATTATATGTTAATGTATTTTAACATTAATTAATGGGTAAACAGTTATTCACTCTGTGGATAGATTAGGACTACCCATAAGAGGGTGGACAGACACCACTGAAGTGGGGAGTCCCCAGTTCCACAGGGGCAAGGACCGCCAATATTTTCTTTTTGAAGCTAGAGAAGACATGGAAAATTCACACACACACACACACAAATCAAATACAGAGGGGCCCCCCGGACCACCAATATTTTCCTTTTGAGGCTGAAGTATACAAAAAATCACAAAAAAGAGAAAATCAGAAATAGAGGGAGGACCGGACCGCCAATATTTTCTTTTTGTGGCTGGAGCATGAAAAAAAAATCACACAAAAAAAAGATAAAATCAAATATGGGGGGGATGGGGGTAATAAATGTTTGTAGGAGTCCCACAATTTCTACTGGTGGCCCTGGATAAATTTTGTAAAAATTTGCAGACCATATACAACTAACAGGAAAACTAATATGGATTTTGTAGCATGTGTGTAAATGTAAAAGTAATAAATAAACTGTATTCAGTAGCGAAAATTGTCAATTCTTCATACTGCTTACCCATTATTCTTAAAGTTCCCACATCAGTACTATTATAAAAATGCTGCTCTTAAAAACACTTGTTTTCATATTTCTGCTGTTTTATAAAACACTAGAAAATATTGAGTCTGCCCCCACTTAACTCACATCAGTGGTTTGCAGTGTTTATTTTAGGCATACATCTGGGGGGGAAGCATCCCCCAGAGACATTTTATATTAACTTAATTTCTATTTATGTAACAGCATTTAGATATATTTATATAGGATAAATAGAAAACCTGCCCTCCCCCTAAAGATTCATTCACCCCCATGGTCAAAAGGTCCTGAAAGACTGCCTGATGGTTTGCCCCCATCCTCACCCACGGAAAAAGTTCTATGGGACTCCATGGAGGCAAGTTTATCAAATAAATATTTTAACAATGGTTTACTGCAGTTTTAAAATGTATAGGGCAAAAGTACACCTATATGCAAAGAAATGTCAGCAATTGGTAATAGGTTTCCACCAAGTATTTTCTCAATTCTTGTTTCAAATGAAAGATTTATAAATGTCCGTTTCGCCTATTCAATTTCAGCCGCGTTTACATAGATGTCTGCATTTTCAATCGAAGCTGCAATTAGTTGAATTGAAATAGTAATAATTTTTCATTATTTCCTTTTGATATTCGGTATTATTTATTTGTCTTTCACGTGTGAGGAAGAGTTAAATGTTTAAGTTTATATATAATGCTTTCTAACTTCCCTTTTCGTTTATTTAAAGCAGTTTGTGCTATCATAATTGCAAGATAAAAGTCACATGTAATAACCAGATGTAGTGGTCGGCTAAACGGGCCATGCCGCCCCCCCCCCCCCCAGAAGAGTTATATAGGATGGCAGACAGATGCAATATTTTGTATTAAGAAAAGGCACTATAATCAGTCACATTAATAATATTTCTAAACTTTCTCAAATTTTAGAGCAAATCCCCTGAAATACGTCTTTGAAGTCCCCCAGTAAGGCCAAGCCTCGGTTACATTGTTACTCCAGTGCGGTGCAGGTCCGACACTAAGTAGGGGTGCTGCTAGTCGCACCGGAGCTCACAGGGTCAAGTGTCACAAATGTTCTATTTGAAAGTCATCTTAATTAAAAAACATGCACTTTGAATACGGATAGGGGGTCTTGGAACTCGGCTCCCCAAATAACATGTATCAGGCCTGCCTGCTTCAGTATGTGTGTTGCTTCATTTGGGGCAGGCCAATATTCTTCGACAGAGTATTTCTTCTTAAATCCGTTACTAGTAATAACTCAATTACAAAAATATACAGTTTAGATTTAATGGACAATACTTTTAGAAGTCTTGGGCGAATAAGGAAACGCTTTGAATAAGAGGCACTAGATGACGCCACTGTCGCTCCATGAAAGAGTACGCAGATGCATATTCCAAAAACCACACAATAAAGAGGGCACAGACGGTTCCATGCTGAAACAATGACAAGTAGCGTCGAAGATATAATAACCTTGGAAACAATGTCCAGTAGCGTTGCCAAGGGGAGGATTTGAGGGTCATACCCCCCCCCCCCCTCCGAGAAATTTTCTGGCAACGTTACGATGTCAACGGGCGAGGTAAGGAGTGGGTGACTTACAGTGAAACAAATATATATTTATCATTTACCGAGTATCCCAATAAAAAGTTATCGAAACTGATCTGAAATTCTTGCTAATAAAATTAAACAAACTTAAACGATAAAATAATTTCATTCTTGGAAATTTTATTGTTAAAATCCCTGTTTTCAAGACGGTTTTCTAGAGACCTATTCCTAGTCAATAGTTTGAGTAGACGAAAATTATTTCATTAGGTTCCAAAAACCAAATAAATATTTTTTTAACATCTCTTAAGAAGCAGTTTGTAGCAATGCATTTTTATTCCGGGAAAAAAAAAAAGATCTTTCTTCGTCAGTATAATTAAAATAGTGCAATCTCCTAAAATAACAATTTTTCTAACTTTTGCCATTTAATATATTTCTAAATGCAGAGATGTACATACATTTAAAATATATAATTATTGATTAATTATAAATGTGTTTTACTTCAAACATATTATGTTCTCTTCAGAAATGGTGCCCCTTCCCCCCCCCCCCCCCCGCCTATTCCGAAATTTTTTCTTGCTATGTGCTTGGGCTCACATGGCTCTGCCAGATACGCATTACTAATCCGAAAAAAAAAAGGTAAAACTAAGGAGATGTGGAAAGAAATGAACAGCAGAAGATTGCAAAAAATTAGTTCAAAACACCAAAATTAATTTTTGAAAGTATAAAACTGCGAAATTTAGTGACACCCAATAAAAATAAAATAAAACCACTGGTTTCCGAAAACAAAATAATTGCTTACATTAGAATAGGAAATGATACAGAACATGCATATAAATAAAGGAAACAGACAGTTTCAGAAACTACACGGATGTTATCATACACTCATATCCCCAATTTAAGCAACAAAATGGAAAAAGCGGATAAAAAGAAAAGTATTTATTCAAATTTTCACAGATCATAGGGTATAAAAAGAAGACACTAGCGTGGGGAAATGTAAATACATACATATATATATATATATATATATATACAAAAAAATCCATCTCTAGCATATCTGTTACAAATAAGTAACTATAGACCAAGACTAAGGATAAAAAAAGAAGGTAACTTATCACTATTATGGAAAGAGGGTGAGGGGAAGATGAGTATACAAAAATCATAATAAAAAAGGTATATATATATATATATATATATATATATATATATATATATAATAAAAAGCAAACACGGCAAAAATGAGAAAAGGCAATAATATATAGCTTAAGATTGAAGATCAAGACATGGAGAACAATCTACTGAAACTACACAAAAAACGTAGGTTAGTTCGAAATTGCATAATATATATATGTGTGTGTGTGTGTATAAGTGTGTATATATATAAATATATATATCCTCAGACGCAGTTTTTAGAATTTTGGAATAAAATAGAGTATCATTTAAACTCTCTAATTGCATCGAACTGCCTAGTTTATTTACAGCACAAATGGAATTTCATAACTTTTAACTCATATATATTATTTAAACTTCAGAATTTCGAAAATTTTGATGTGATTGAATTTTTATGTGTTTATTGGCATAGAGCTAGCTGTCTTGATTTAGTCCATCACTATTCGAAAGCAGAGAGGGAAGGAGGACAAAATAATGCATTGCATACGGGCTCGGGAAGCAAAAACAGTTTATGAAAAAAGTTCCATAATTTGTAAAATAAGGGTAGTTGGGGTATCTTTGTTACATGAAGGGCAGAAAATTCTGTTACCGGCATTGGTAGAAAGTATAATATAATTTTACATCAGCCAGGAATTAAAAACTTTGTTTGCAGACCATGGCTGTCGTTTAACTTCCAGAATGCAAAATATATATTAAAAAATCCCCCTATCTTGTTTTCGTAAAACTTATCCTCAAAAATATCTCAAAACAGTAAAACCGACATAATTTTTCAGCCTCCTTTGCTTATAAGCTATTGACTTTTTTACATAAATTGTTTTTGCGGCTTGGGCCTCCAATCCACAAAGGCACTTTTGACCCCTTTCTCTGTCGGTGGTTCTGACTGAAAATGGCTCATGATAAATCGTAAACAATGGTGTTCATTAATTTTTGATGAAAACTACTTATAAATAATTAACACATTTGATAATAGTGAATACATTACATTTTTTTTATGTTTTCTTTTTTTTTAGTTTAGTTCGAGAATGTGCAACATCTCAAGAACGGCCCCTGTTAGCTCTCATATCTGATATCATTCACATTAAAAAAAAAATCCTATATAATACATTTTTTGTAACATTTCAAAGCACGACTATCTTTTTATGGCGTTTTCGTCAAATTCCGTGCAAAATTCTATTCGATTTGCTTAATTTATTCGAAACATATCGTGGCCATACGCACGAACAAACACACAAATAAACATTGAAAAATTGTTAATTCGCGTTCAAAGATGCGCAAAACGTGTAAATATATCAAAATCAGAATCGTATTTTTTACCTCATCGCATACGTTCATTTACATACATACGTATTGCAGGGTAAGTAAAAATTGAAAACAAAATAAGACTATTCAAACGCTTGAATAGTCACATTTACACATCACAAAGAGAAAACACACAGCGAAGAATCAAGGTCACATAAATTTCAGCAAGAGCAACATAGATCATTACATATTTTTTTATTGGTAGCCTCTAAAGGGCTACCAAATATGATGGATTTTACTGGGCAGAAAGCGATGGGGAGGGGGGTAGCTTCTATTAAATCTTAGGATATGTTGGCGAAAAGGTGTAATATACAATCTGAAATGGCTCCATACTTAATCATAATTGCGACGTTAAAGCTCATAAATTGACTAAGGCTAACATTATTATTTTTTTGTCTTAGTTGTTCTTTTTAGGGCTTATCACACCTTGATTTAAATTTGAAGTTAGTAATACAAAGAGACGTTTATATATATAGTTGTATTCATACTGAACTCCTATTTAGACTATATTAGAAGGAAATGCGTGATGTGGGAATGACTTTCCCTGCAATGATTTTACTTCATTCACAGTGAAAAAATTATGTATAAGATCTACAGCACAATGTTTTTAATGTAGATTTGTACATTTGGCACTTTTTCGGATAACATGTAAAACTATTTCGAAGTATCCAATTAACTTATATTTCACGCAACTCTAAATTGACAATTATCAACGTTGATAGGATCCACAATAAGCAATATAGTTTATATATTAAAATACTTTAACGATTAATTCCTTAATTTGATATAATTGAGCGTCATTTTTGCAATTATGACTATATTTTCGTCAATCTGGAGTGACATATCGCCAAATCAGCGATATTTCGCTAAATGAGTCGTCAAATTCGATAAATTTATCGCTACGCGTTACACACAAATGGAGAGAAGAGCTTTCTTATACATATCTACTATATATACTTTCTTACACTATTGGCGGATTGTTTGTCGGAGCAAACTAGATCCACGAGAATGATGTTAACATATTTGTCGCATAATATTCCATGAAAAGTGAACATATTTCACGACAGTTAATACTTTTTTTAAATTTTATTTGATTTTTTTCTTTATAAATTTGTTTGGAAAAAAATATGCAATATCTCAAGAACGGTTCATGGTAGGCGTTGTAAAATTTATGTCAATCGTTTTCTAATGAAAAATTACATAAGAAATACTTATTTACGTAACATTATTGAAAATTTTGATTTTTCAATAATTTTTCAAAATTTCATTTGAAAGTCTTCCGAACATTTCATTCAATAGGCCTCCAGTATTCATCAGTTGTCATTTCTGTACCGAATTTTGTTCGAAAAGCTCCATTCGTTCGTGAGATATCGTCTCTCAAAAAGTTTGCAAAAATAATATTTGCAAATAATTTTCTCAATTTGTAAACAGATGAGGGTTCTTCATTCCGTCCAAAATTATAATTTTGTGTGTTGTATTTAATCTTAAGTGTTTGAATACTGGTATTCTTAAAGCTCTTGAGATTAATAATAAACAGTTAGATATTAGTTATACTGATGTTGCAAAATTTTTTGACAGAGTTGCTTGATCTATTGATTTTAAAGCTAATTAACATTAATTTTAGTAAGAAATTAATAGGTTCGTTATATTATATACTTATTTAGTTAGAAGACTATTAGTAGTAAATTATACACCTGCTTATTTAAAAATATATTATAGTATTTATGAAGTGACACTGGGATCTGTTTTAGGCCCTTTGCTTTTTTGTTTTATTTATAAATAATCTGGTTGATGTTTTTGGCTTTTATAAATTTTATGATCATAAGCAAAAAGCAAATAAGTGCATCTCAACATATCGTGCTAGTGATATATTGCAGTTGGAACTTTTACACGACTGGTGTACAAAATATCAATTGTTCTTGCATATTGATAAGTGTTTTGTAATAACTTTTACAAAAACTAATTCAATTGTATGTACTTATAAAATTAATGAGAAATTACCCAATAGAAGAACGATATATCTGATCCAGAAATTATGTATGATTCCAAATATACTGTTAATACACATATACAGGAAATAGTTAAAAAGACTTGAAAGAAACCTGAAGTTTTGAAGAGAATGTGCAGGAATTTTAAAGATACTACTGTGCCTACTTGTCTTTTTTATTATTTTGTAAGATCCATTTTGAGTATAGAAGCATGGTCTGTAATTATAAGTATTCTAATAGTAATATTGAAAACGTTCAAAATAAATTTCTCAGATACAATTTATACAAATCTAATGGATTTTGTAACAATTTTATATCTTGTACTTTGCTCCAGCCAAAACATAGTATTATGTCTCTAGAATGTAGACGATTTTTTTTTCTTTTCATATTTTTCATAACTTACTACATAATATCGATTATCCCAGCTTACTAAGTGAGATTAATATCCATGTACCTTCTTAAAGTACTAAAAATAGGCTGAGATAATGAGATAATTGCATTATAATATGTAATACGTTTTATAAATTATTTAAAATTTTATTTTTAGGTACTTATTTTATTGTGGTTACATGTTATTCTTGTGGTGTGTTTTGTAATTATCTGTAAACTCTAAATAAATAACTTGTTTCTAAAATATTTTAGTATTTTCGCTCACTTTCTATATTGAAATCAACATAAAGTAATTTTTTTCTCTTTCTATCTTTAGGTGACCATGGACGGAATTCATAGATTCAGTTGTAAATCTATCACTTTTGGGGATCACCGGGTGTATAGTGGGTTAACTGGTTAAATTTCCTATCACTAATACTCACAACAAATTCGGATTGGTGAATAAGATGAAAGGGTGTTTTGAATACAATTGGAACTGTATTTCAGTCCTGTACGTGGCGTTAAATTATAGCGTTGGGTTGCATTAAAACCGTAATTTTTTAGGGGTTTCAATAGTAATTTGTTTGGAATTTATTTAAGATTTAATAGAGATAAACTTTTTGAATTCATTTGTATCAATGAAGAGTTTATTAGTAGCCTGTCAAAGCCATGGAAACTAACACTCAAGAAAAAAAAAGTTGCAACATTTTTTTTTTTTTTTAATAAGTTTTATTTTGCCTAACAATAGCGTTTAGCATTAAAAATAGTTGTCTTGATCAAAAATTGGCTCAGTTAGGTTCTGTTTTGATGTGATTACTATAAGTGTACAAAGTTTCAGCCTTCTTAGTCACCAGGGGACTTCTGGAGGGTTTAAAAAGACTTTGACCCTCATTTCATCTACTCCTAGGAAGAAATAAGAAAATCTTAGAAGTATGTAAAGATTCAGCCTTCTAGGTCACTGGAAGGCTTACCTGGAAATACTTGTAAAACTCTTCTCCCATTTTACCTTCCGGGAGGAAGGGGATCGAAAATATGTCTCTGTTAGGTTTCATCGTATGGTCGATACTACAAGTGTGCAAAGATTCAATTTTCTAAGTCACCTGGGGGCTTTTGCAGGGTTTGGAAAAACAAAAACACACCAGACAATTATTATATAGATCCCGAGAGAGAAATCAAAAATATGGCTCAGTTTGATTCTATCCCAAGGTACTATAAAATGTGCAGAAATTCAGTTTTCTGGGTCACATGTGAGCGTCTGGAGATTTTGAAAAGGCAAAAACACATTAGAAAATTATTATATAATTACTAACCGGCGTTGCCTAGAATAACTACGCGTTTTCCCAGAAGTTGGTATCTTCTTAAGAAGTGGTGGAACATCTAATCCTATCCCCACCCTTGCGAGACTAAATTTTTATTGCCGAACTTCGGCAATTCCGCCCGTCAATCATA
This sequence comes from Amaurobius ferox, assembly GCA_951213105.1. NCBI lineage: Eukaryota > Metazoa > Arthropoda > Arachnida > Araneae > Amaurobiidae > Amaurobius > Amaurobius ferox. The sequence goes on from OX578133.1 coordinate 11,831,304, forward strand.
CTTTAAGCTCCTCCTCTTTAACAGGTCCCTTCTCTCTAATCCCGCCGATTTCATTTCAGAAAGCATTCTTAGGTGTGTTTTTCGTATAATTTGAATCTTTTATATCCTAAAAGTGTCTGTAATTTGTTAAAAGTTCTATTATTATTTTTCCATCTCCAGACTTTAGAAATTCCTCCCGGCAATGATACTTTAGGCCCCGCCTTTCTAAAACATCCCTCCTTTCTAATACCGCCGAATTCATTTCAAGAAGCATTATTTAGTGGGTTGTTTTTTGTATAATTTGAATCTTTTATATGCCACACGTATCTGTAATTTGGTAAAAGTTCTATTATTATTTTTACATCTCCAGACCTTAGCAATTCCACCCGGCAATGATACTGTAAGTCCCTCCTTTCTAACAGGCCCTCCCTGTTTAGTGCCGCCGATTTCAGGACGCATTCTTTAATGTGTTTTTTCGTATAATTTGGATATTTTATATCCCACAGGTGTCTGTAATTTGGTAGAAGTTCTATTATTTTTTCAATCTCCAGATTCTAACGTAATTGAGCTGCTTCGACGTGTTTGCATTACAGTCGCCATCGCCATCTTGAATGCAAATGAGAAGAGGAAAGGCGGAGCGTACTGACGTCCAATTTTATCGTCCTCTGATTGGGTCGCCGCTCAGATATTCAGCAATTTTTATTGCCGAGTACGAACGAATTGCGACAATTCGACAGCAAGATTTCTTCCCATTGAAGCATGGCAATTTTTCCAGCAAATTTTCAGCATGGTGTTGCTGAAAAATTGCTGGAAGGATTTGCTCCGTGAATAACACCATAACACCTCCAATTTCCGCAATATTTATATTTGTCCCCAAAACACTATGAAGAGGGAGGAAGAGAACAGATTTTGAAAGAGTGTGAGATAAAAAACTTCTGTGTCATTAAGAAATGTATGCCGTATCTCCTAAACCCTCATCATTATCTGGTGAAAATGCCAGAGAAGGAACCGCGTTGAAGTGTGATCGCATTTTTACAAAGATTGATTTTCTGATATTTTGGATTGTTATTTAGAGTTACGTGGGAGACAGTTTGAAGGCAAAATTTCCACATGATGATAAGTATGACTTATCCTTCTATAAAATTCAAGTTTCTAGCACGATAAAAGTGTGAATCCATTTCAATCAATATAAAATGTTACCAGATTTATTAGAAAATATCAAACTCTCTCCGATTTTTATTTTAAAAAAATCAAAAAATCCATCTCATTCAACTTTTATTTTTTAAAAATAAAAAATATATATATATCAAGTCACTTTAACTTTTTTTTTTTTTTAAATCCAACTCATTTTAACTTTCATTTAAAAAAAAAAAATCGTCTCACTCCAAATTTTATTTTTCAAAAATCCAACTCACTCCAATTTTTAATTAAAAAATCCGATGTGGACAGCGCTCTACATAATGCAATGACTTTACTTTTTCACAATGAAGAAGTAATGACGTACGAGACCCACGGCACAATGTTTTGAATTACCCACGGCACAATGTTTCGCATTACCATCACGAAAGTTGAAATTTAGCGGTTTTGGCATCTTATAAGTCTAATTAGAATGACTTATTCATACCCACGAGCAAAATCCTTATTAAAATGCAATTGATATTTAAATAGCATCCGGTGAAATAAATGACTGTGTGAAATTTTAAGCGTCAAAATCCAAAACTATCACAAAAAGTGTCTTCTCTCGTCAATGGAATGAACTAGATACAGGAGAGTGGTGCTAATTGATTTGTTGCATAGTACAGCATATAGAAAGTGAGCATATATTATAATACATTGAATCAACTAATTACATGACAAATCTTAAAAACCAGATTTAAAAGGTCACTTTATTAAAAAAAAACATCCTACAGACGTACACAAATAAATAATTTTAAGCCAAAGCGCTTTCGAACACCTTCATGCTCTTCCTCAGTGACGATAGAATCAAAACAGATGCCATCCTGCCTAAATACATTCCAATGCCGTCAAGTAAAATTTGCATATTACGAAAATTGCCATCCATGCAAAATTGTGAATCATAAAACAGATTTAAAATTATAACATTTACAAATCTCAAAGATAAACATTTTTAAAAAACCGTTTTGTTTTAAAAAACATCAAATACTTTAGAACATTATTATAAACTAAGGTAACTGTGTAAAGGTTTAACATGCACGGCATAGAGAACGAGTCGTCAGGCATAACTTAAGACCTGAACAGGGTCAAAATTACAAATAGAAGTACGGTATAAATAAATGAAAAGGGATTCGTAAAGGAAAATAGAGCGGGGGTTATTACAGCTGATCAAAATTCTTTTCAAAAGAAAATTATTTTCTTTTGATCAGCTGTAATAACCCCCTCCCCCCCGCTCTATTTTAATTTACGAATCCCTTTTCATTATTTATATCGTACTTCTATTTGTAATTTTGACCCTGATCAGACTCGTTCTCGATGCCATGTATGTTAAACCTTTACACAGTTACCTTAATTTATAATAATGTTCTAAAGTATTTGATGTTTTTTTTAAAAAACGGTTTTTTTAAAATATTTATCTTTGAGATTTGTAAATTTTATAATTTTAAATCTGTTTTATGATTCACAATTTTGTATGGATGGCAATTTTCGCAATATGCAAATTTTACTTGACGGCATTGGAATGTATTTAGGCAGGATGGCATCTGTTTTGATTCTATCGCCACTGAGGAAGAGCATGAAGGTGTTCGAAAGCGTTTTGGTTTAAAATTATTTATTTGTGTACGTATGTAGGGTGGATTTTTAATAAAGTGACCTTTAAATCTGGTTTTAAAGATTTATCATGTAATTAGTTGATTCAGCGATTTGAAGTTTGACGTGTCGCCACTAATGGTATTATTAATACATACTGCTTTTTAAATTCTTCTTCTTTTCTAACGAGTAATATCTCAAGAAAGGATCATGCTAGCGTCCTACAGCTTATGTCGTTCGTTTTGTATTGAAAAATTACTTATGAAATGATTATTTACATAACATTTTAGTATTCTAAAGTTTGTATCCATCATTTTCTAACGAAACATTACATATGATTATTTATTTATCATTATTGAATATCCTGATTTTTAAAAATTCATTCAAAAATTGGAAGGTTTTCCTAATATTCAATTGCGTTCAAACTCAATAGAATTTCAATATTCACTGATTGTAACAATCGTACCAAATTGTTTTTGAAACGCTTCATTCGTCCGTAAGATATTGCATCCACAGACTCATGGATGTACACACTAACATACACATATACACACACTAACATACATACAAACACACACTAATATACGCATATATTAACATACATACACACTAACATACACATATATCAACATACATACATATACATTAACATACATACACACACTAATATATACATACATACGCACTAATATACACATACATTAACATACATACATACACATTAATATACAGACACACACACTAACATACATGCAATGCATATACAGCTTTGTTAGGTTCGAGTTCCACGATGCTTGAAACGTACTCTCCCGTCGAAAACTCGAATTCGAAAATTTTCGACCCTGTCACAATAACTTCCCTATACATTATACTACTATGTATGTACGGAGAGTAAAAATGTACATAAAACCCTTTGATGTACGATAAAAGAAACTCAATTCAGAGCATAAGCCCTATATATGGCAACAAATGCAGCATGTTTAGGTATACAGTATTTAAAATAAATTATATACACAGTTAAAATATGCTGATGAAACCTGAAGTCTAATTATTACACATTTTTTATATACTGAAGCAACACAATCAGCCTTGGAGCAAAATATATACAGATTAATGCATTCAAATACATGCCAAACATTGTCGGAATACTATATCACTTCTACAATTCTCCCCAGGGCCCCCACAAAGGGGGGGTCAGTTGGGGTTGTGGTACCGGGGCCCGGCGAACGATAGGGGCCCGTGAAAAAATATTTTTTCAACATTATTTGTGCATATGAATTTGTAATAAAAAATATTTTATGATATAATATCGCATATTTTACGCAAGTTCTTTAAAACAATAAAAAAAATCCAAAGAATTGTAAAAATTAAGCACATGATACGTTAAGCAACATGTGACACGTTTTATTTCTTTGATTCCATGTGTTTCAAAAAAAGGGAAAAAAAAAGACATCGTCCGTAACGTACAAAGAATACGCTATCCCATCAACAAAGGATCAGAAAATCCGGTAAGAAAATGATAGATAATATTACTCCACATAAATTGCCCAGCTTTGAAGGGTTGGCTACAAAGCATTTCCCAGGGTAATAAAAGTAACTTTTTTCTATTTAGCTTCGAAAATTTGCAAGCATTGAACTGATAAAATAAATGCCTTTACAACAAGAAAAGAAAAGCCTTCCACATAGAGTCATCTCCTTGCGTAGAGGGAGTCTTTTTCACTCCCATACAGATGAGATAAGATCATGTGAATGGCCAGTTGACCTAAAGCAATTAACACATCAGGGGGTCCAGGTCCAGTCTACCGACAATATCCGCGCTCTTTTGTAGCAGAAAATTCTGGGTATTTGGCAATGGATCGGATGACCCTATTTCCAGCTCTCAAGTTCTGTAGTAGATGCCTGAAGGAAGAGTGTTGTATTTCATCCTGGGGAAACCAAGTGGTTAGCATTGAAGACCTTTTGTCTAGAAAATGTCCCTAAGCAATGTAGCAATGTTCATCTGAGTGGATCCTCTAGAAATGAAACCTCGGCCTAATCCGATGAAACTGTGTTTTCATTTGTAAGATTTTGTAACTCGTATAAATTCTTCAATATTTGTAATTACTGGAAAAATTTTTTGCACAGGGGTCTGATATTAAGGTTTGTTTGAATTCTTATATTTTTTTCAATATTAGTTTTAATTGCCTTAAAAATATTGATCTTAGAATTAACGTTATTTATTTTATCAGAATACTATATAGTTCTGTAAAATTAATCTATACATTTAAAATTTGTATAAAACTTTTAGATGAATTTACTCATTGAGAATATCCCTGAAAACGTACAAACCAGTAATTTATTAATATATATGAGTACAACACGGATTGAAATAATGAATCAGAATGTCGTAGGATTATTTCAATCGTGTAAATAATCAGAATTCTATTAATTTTCAGTGAGGTCGGACCGGGAGAAGGCTTTTTCAATTATTTATTCTTAAAATTGAAAAGACATGCAAAATATTCATGTTTCCAATATATGTGCAGAAAGGGCCGTTTAATATGGAATTTATTTTTATATAAAAATGCAAATGACATCATTTATAGGATGTTCCATCATCCAGATATTGCATGTTTTCTTTATCTAAGTTTAAAAAATTATAAAAATGTTAAATATGGTATTTATTACCAATTGGGTGGTTAATTTAAGTACTTTTAACCAGAAATGAATTGAAAATATATTTAGGATTTATCCTAAACCACTTTTGAGGTATTAGAAATATTACTTTTTCTACAACGAGCGTGATATCTCTCAAAATAATTGAATAATTCCCATGCGATTAGGTATACTTATTTTAATCAGTGTCAGCATAAGACCTATTTATTTTCAACGAGTTTGCGTCATAAAGAAGTGCTGTTTTTTTATTGTTTATGGATATCATAATATTTTCATTGGCTGAGAAGTTTTTTGCTAGATACATCAGATGTTTTAGTTACTGGGGCTGTGCATAATTTTTTTGTTCTCTGAGTAGTAAATAATACAATTAAAATTTACAGAAAATTTGTAGATTCTTTCAAATTATCTAGAGTTATTCTAGAGTTATTCTATTCAAATAACTCAAGAAATTTTTTGCAACTGATGTATTGTTGAACGTGTTATACTACTGTAGACGGCAGGAAGAATGAAAATTAATCATACCAAAAGGCCGTAAGATGCAGATAGGTCACTTTTCTTTGCCCATGCACATTTATATAGTACTACAAATAATTACTCAGAGTTGCCCGGGTCCTAGATAAGCTTCCGCTAGTTAAATAATACATGCAGATAAAAACCACTCAATTTGCAAATCGCTTCCTTCTTTTGTTCCGCAACCGTGGAAAGCAGAGAAAATAAATAAATAAAAGAAACAAAATGAAATCATTTCTCTAGGCGAGAAGACTTAAACATCGTGAGTTCCAAGGCTTTGAGGGGCATGCTCACAAATGTCCACCGGGGAGAAAAATAGTATACACATTTCATTAACGATATCTATAATTTTAAATTTTATGCGTTTGTAAAAACTCACAGCAAATAAAATAATGTAGTAATTAAAAATATTTCCGTTAGAATACGAGGATATACACACATATTTAAGTATCAAATATTCTAAAATATACAAATTTCGATGTATTTATAAAAAATCCAATGTGGGCAGCACATGACTTTCCTTATATAATGCAATAAATTTACTACTTTTACAGTAAAAAAAATAGATTATTATTATAGTAGATATTTATATTCTTTCCAAGATATTGAATTTTCGTCAATGAGTCATCATTTTCATTGATTTAGTGTCATTTTTATCCATTTGGCAAGTTTTTCGTTAATTTAGCAACATTGAAGAAAGTCGCCAAGTTAGCGACATCTCACCAAATTCGTCGCCAAGGTCTTTCCAAGCGTTATGGACAGATAAAGAAGTTATTCTTACAGCAGATAAATGACGATTGGCGTTCAAATACAAAAGTATTACTCAAAGTATCTTTTTTCATGAATGAAACGAGCTAGATCCACGAGAATGATGTCACAAATTTATCGCATGGTATTACATATGAAAAGTGAACATGTTTCTCAATAAGAAATATTTTGTTTTTATTTTATATGATTTTTTGATATTTTTTTTTGAAAAATCTGCAATATCTCGAGAACGGTTCATGTTAGCGTTCTAAAATTTATGTCAATCGTTTTCTAATGAAAAATTACATACGAAATGTTTCTTTGCGTAACTTTATTAGAGGATTTGAGTTTTTGACGATTTTTTTAATATTTCACTCGAAAATTTAGGGGGGTTCTGAATATTCAATTGCGTATAAAAACAATAGATTTCCAGTGTTTACGGATTGTAATTTTTGTACCAAATTTCATTCGAATCGGTCCATTCGTTCGTCAGTTATCATCTCCACAGACTCACTGACACACACACACACATCACTTCAAAAATGTTCGATTCGTGATAAGGGATGCTTGAAACGTGCTCTTCCGTTATAAACTTGAATTCGAATTTTCGACCCTGTCACAATACTTTCCTTATATAGTATTGTATATAAGGAAAGTAATAAAATAAATTTAAAGGAATTGTCCTACTGATTCGGTTCAAACATTGTTAGAAAAAACGTTTTGCGATCTTTGCGATGGTGTCAAAATAGAAACTCTGCAATAACATTTTCGATCGCTAAGGAACCGATTTTTGTGGAAATCGCTCAAAATCGTGATTCAATATAAAATAACTAAAAACTAATATAAATTAAAAACAATTCATTGAGGAGAATTCGTCGAAACGTCCTGAAGCGCCTCTGTACCATATTCCATCGCTGTCCGCAGCTTAGATTTCTCGCTACAGACTACACACATGCTTTCTTATATTAAGTAAACTTAATTTTGTCGTACCCTATGGAGTGCTGATTTGAAGAAAATTAGAGATCAACTGATTTAGAAGATCCAAGCTACTATTACACATTATTAAAAAATCATTTATTGCAACAAGTATATTTTCATATATGAGATTTTGATATGAAAAATCGATTGATACAGAAGATCAAGAGTGTTTTATCTGCATATCCCGCTTTGTTAAGAGTGTGGCAATAGGAATAGAAGTTGATCAAATAACGATTATGGAAGTTATTTTGGATAGATCTTTTTTTACTTTATTGATGAATATATATTTACATTTTCACTTCACTACAAGATTGTATTTATTACTTTCCTTATATACATAATGTATAAGGAAAGTATTGCGATGAGGTCGAAAATTCGAATTCGAGTTTTCGACGGGAGAGTACGTTTCAAGCATCCCTGATCACGAATCGAACATTTTTGAAGTGATGTCTGTGTGTGTGTGTGTCAGTGAGTCTGTGGAGACGATAACTGACGAACGAATGGACCAATTCGAACAAAATTTGGTACAAAAATCACAATCCGTAAACACTGGAAGCCAATTGTTTTTATACGCAATCGAATGTTCAGAACCCCCTAAATTTTCGAATGAAATTTTGAAAAAATCGTCAAAAAATCAAAATCGCTAATAAAGTTACGCAAATAGACATTTCTTATGTAATTTTTCATTAGAAAACGATTGACATAAATTTTAGAATGCTAACATGAAACGTTCTCGAGATATTGTACATTTTTCAAAAAAAATTATCAAAAAGTCATATAAAAAAAAAATACTTCCTATTGAAAAACATGTTCACTTTTCATATGTAATACCATGCGATAAATTGGGTAACATCATTCTCGTGGATCTAGCTCGTTCCATTCATAAATAAAGATACTTTGAGTAATACTTTTGTATTTGAACGCCAATAGTCATTTATCTGCTGTAAGAATAACTTATTTCTTCGTCCATAACGCTTGGCGAGATTTTGGCGACGAATTCGCCGGAATGTCGCCAATTTGGCGACTTTTTAAATATTGCCAAATTAACGAAAATCTCACCAAATGGATAAAAATGACGCTAAATCAATGAAAATGACGACTAATTGTCGAAAATTCAATATCTTGGAAAGAATATTGGTATCTACTATAAGAAAAACCTATTTTTTTTACTGTAAAAGTAGTAAATTCATTACATTATATAAGGAAAGTCATGTTTTGCCTACATCAGATTTTTTCTACTGTGTTTTACTATTTTGTAACTAAAGAATTCAACTTTAAATTATTTACAAAGACTGAGCAAAAATTACTTTAAAGTTAACTTTGGCGAAAATATGTTGGATACATGGAGGGGGGGGGGGGGGAATCATTCCCTTCATATACATGGGGCCCGCGTCACTTCTTGGTACCCTGTCTCACAATTTGATGTGGGGGGCCTGATTCTCCCTCTAAACCTTCTCTCATAAGTACCAAATACGAAGATATCTATGTTTATTCATTAGAATAATTAACATCTTTAAACGCTGTTTAAGTCTGCGTTAGACAGTAGAAACTGGATAAAAAAAAGTTGTCAATAAAACTCGGCGCTACGAAAGGAAATAGGGCGCCGTAACGTATGACCATATATGGCAAGAAGAGAACTGGATGACGAAACTGAAAGATGCCACGCCTGCTTTTACAATCCGTATGTTTTGACATCTTCCTACAGGTGAAAAAAATTATTTGCTACGAATATACAGACCGAGGAAATTGCGTCAACAGAGGTGCGGTTTCTAGGTTTATTACTAAAGTCCGGAAGTTCAGGCAAAATGCCATATTTGTCTTATTTTGCCTATTTTTATGTTTTTCGAAAAATGCCATTTGAGGGCAAGGGAGGAATTTCTACCATAAATGCCTATTCTGGAATTTCTTGTATTTTTTCTGCGTTTTAAAGTTTATTTATTTAGTTTTCCTTGCGTTTTATTTTTAGCCAGGAAAACATTTTAATTTAGTTACGAAGTTTCTCTCTTCTTCAGACTAACATGACGCAAAACCTTTTCACACAATACTTTTGAGGGAGTTGTTGTCACATGGGGATACTTATGCTTAAATTACATGGGGATACTTATTGCTTAAATTTTAATAAAAATTTCTGAAATTGTCAATAGTTTATCAGACGAAGACTCTGTATCTGTTGAAAATGCTAGTGTTTGGTATCTCCAAAGTACAGAAGGAATTGTGTAGATGTGAATGTAGAATTTATTTTTTAATGTATATATTTTAGCTTAGAGGTCGGCTCACTTGCTTCACAGGGTCTCCGGATTGCACCGCTTCACTAGTTTTGAAGTACGAGAACTGAATATACGTTAAAGTAGTTGAGAGGGAAATAGTACCCTAAAATGTGTTTTATAAAATGCGAAGAACTTCAAAAGATGGTTTTGAAGAGTTTTAAAAATTCTTTCCAGTAAAATTTTCAAAATCTAGGTAAACTTCAGAATAGCTCAATATTCTGAACATTTAGCTACCCATCGCATGTCCATCTCTGGTGGACCTAGACAGTGCTGATATTTCATCATTTTGCAGAGATCATTTTAGAACACAAACTCTATTCCGACATAATTAATTTTGTTTATAACCCTGGACATATTCAAATATTTGCCATTTAACCTATCAACAAAGATCTTCCGGGAAAAGTTTTAGATGGCATGGAGTTTCCTCCAACATAAGTTTTACGATTATTTGCAATCAAAAAACAATACGTACTTTCCTGTATTCCGCCTTGTGGTATTAAAGACGCACTGAGATTTTTGGAATTACAATTATACATTTGTTCAAGAATTTAAAAACTCTGTTATGGGTATTCCTATTACTCAGTAAATAAAACTACTCTTAGAAATAAAGATTTTCTTTTTTATTTCAAAATTCTGAAGTACTCGTAGTAGTAGTGATATAAAATGATAGTAGTGATATAAAAAATCTGATATGGGCATTACCTGACTTACATTCCATAATGCAAAGATTTCATTTCTTTTACAGCGAAATAATGGTGCACAAAATCCAAAAGCACAAAGCTTTTGTTATTAAATTAACGTCTCGAAAATTAAAATTTATCGCTTTTCAAAACTTATTACTCTAATAAGAAAGATTTATTCAACATTCTCTTCAATTACTCTTCAAAATCCTCAATAAAATGCAATTAACGTTTAATTAATATCAGGTAAAATAAATGACCATGAGCGAATTCAATATACAAAACTATTACAAAAATTATCTTACCTTGTGAATAGAAAGAACTAGATTCAAGAGAATGGCCATTAATAGATTTGATGTATAATATTATACATGGAAAGTGAACATATTTGATACTACTTTGTGATACTACTTTTTTAATGTATGTAATTTTTTCCATAAATGTATTTGAAAAGCATGCAATATCCCAAAAACGATTCATGCTAGAATTTTAAAGTAATTAGTTTTCTAATTAAAAAAAAAAAACGTATGAAAGTATTACTTATTTAACATTACTGAAAGTTCTGCTTTTTAAATGACTGTTTCAAAAATTCATTCAAAACTCGGGCAATATCTCGCGAACGGTTCATACGAGCGTTCTAAAATTTCTATCATTCATTTTTTTATGAAAAATTGCGCCTAAAACGATTATTTATCATTATTGAAAGTCCTAATTTTTTAAGGATTTTTTTTTTTAAACTCATTCGAAAATTTAGGGGGTACTAAAGTATTTTCGAAACGCCTCGTTTGTTCGTGAGATATTTGTTCGTCCTCTCTCCCCTCCACACACACCATTTGAAATTCATTCGAATCAATTCAACTTCATTCAAAATTGGGGAAGGGGGGGGGGGGGGCTCTTCTACTTTTAATTAATACTTTCTTAATATTTTTGACTGTAATACTTGATTGGCGATTGCGTTTAAAATCAAAAAGGTTCAATTCCAGTACTCACCGATTGTAATTATCGTACCAAATTACGTTCAAAACACTCCATTCGTTCATATCCACAGAATTATGGACACGCACACTAACATGCATACATACATATATAACCACACATACATCACGTCAAAAACAAAAATGGTTTTGGTATCATTGGATCCATCTCAGCTTCGAGACCAAAGAAAAAACTTGCAAATTCAAATTAGGTGTTGCAAAGGAATAATAATAATAATAATAATAATAATAGCAAAAAAAAAAAAAAAAAATCGGAACCAATTTGCTTAATTATGAAGCACTTCCACTCTTGCTAGAATATTAGTTTTGGTCTCAGTTCAGTTTCAGTTTACAGGTCAACGAAATAATCTAATATTTCGAAAATTCAAATTAGGGGCGACGATGCAAAGTATTAATTAAAAATTACTCGAGCCAGAATCTCAATTTGGATTTCAGTCGATCCGTCCCAGCTTCCAGATCAAAGACAAAATAGAAAACTTCGAAAATACTTTTGACTGTAAATAAAGCACATATAGGTCTATATTTTGGGGCAGAAATATTCATATTTAATTTTTGCAAGCCTCTGTTTAGTGATAATTAAACTCACCAAGACCCACCTATGCAGATTGGAACCCCACCCTACAAATATTTAACATGGGGCCCTTTTCATATTTGATTTTTTCCACTTTGGGAATAAAATAACAATAATAATATAAAAAACATCGGGGCACCGGGCTCCCCTTATTGAGTGATATTTGTCCTCTCCTATGGGCGGCCTTGACTTAACCGGGAGTTTCTTTTCACAAAGTAAGAAAACAGTTTCATAATAGAAAGGATAATAAATGAGGTATATTTATTATAATTTTAACTTGTAAGTCTAAAAATATTTCTGTGGATTGAAGGTAGCCGATAGGGAGGCAGACATCACTCGAGTGAGGGAACTGAGCTCCAAGGGGGCCCAATATTTTTATCCCCAGTATTTTTTGAGGGGGGAGAAGATATGAAAAATTCACAAAAAGGATAAAATAAAATATGGAGGAGGGGCGTGATAAATGTTTGTAGGGGGCCCACAATTTGTATGGGTGGCCCTGATGGATTGAATCCAAAGTTTATATAAAAAAATATATTTCGTTTACTAGAATTACATGTCATTAATTCCTGCACTCTTTCAAAATGCATTTTAAACAGTATTTACGTACCAGTATTTATGTTAACAGTATTACGTTAACAGTATTTACGTTACATCAGGGCCACCCATACAAATTGTGGGCCCCCTACAAACATTTATCACGCCCCCTCCTCCATATTTTATTTTATCCTCTTTGTGAATTTTTCATATCTTCTCTCCCCTCAAAAAATACTGGGGATAAAATTATATTATTTTTCTAAAATCCACTGATGGCCAGCACCGAGCTGATGATTGGCAATGACCGCCGCGAAATAGTATTCCACGGACGGTAAGGATGATCAGTTAAACACTTTCTTACTCTTGTGCAACGCCCTGCTACAGTGCTTACTTCTAGGCCCTGCTGTAGAGAAAAATCGCTCCTCAGTAATCCGAAGTGATTCCTAACATGTAAACACTGAGGATTTTACTTAGGAACAGAAATTCGTAAGGAAGTAGCAGTTGGCAGTATATTGAACATTAATAATATTTCCACAAACTACTCATAACGCTGCTAGATAAAATTTTGAAAAGAAAAGGGCCAAACAATAACAGAAAAAAAAAACTAGTTAAAATAAATATTTTTAACCACATCGTATAAAAATGTGGTTGTATCATAAAACTATAAAATGTAACTTGTTTTTTGTAAACAAACTCATGGAAAACAATTATATTAACACAAAATAGTTACAAAATATATGTGCAAATGCTTATCTGTAACTATTATAAGTCAGATATAACGAAAAAATATTTGTCACTTTTTCATTAACAGTAATTATTAAATAAAAATAGGCTATAAATACTCTTGTAATATTTTATTCAAAAGTATGAATTAGTTGTTATTTATGAACTCTAATGCTTTATATGTCTTATTTGTAATATTATTTTGTTGAACCTAATATGTGTCAGCGAATTAAAGGTTCTGCAAGTTGTTTCGAAATATTGTAAGAATTCTTTAGTAAAAAAGATTGAGAATCACTGGTTTAAAGTTTTGTTAAAGGTGAGCGGGGCTAAAACGATACCGTGCATAGTTCCTGGATTCGAAATAAATACTTCTACCACGAAAAATATAAAATCCTTACTTTAAGGATTTTTGTGCTCACTGATCTCATCGCATGCACCGTGCTGACGAGCGCAAGGTCGTGAAACCATGGCCCATGGGTGACCCCCAATATTTTTTTAGGGTGGAGAAGGCATTAAAACTTCCCAAAGAATGGAAAATCAAATACATGGGGGGGGGGGGGGTCGCTCCTGATAAATGTTTGTAGGGGGCACCACAATTTCTATGCCCTGGTCTGGGGTTGTGAAGGATATCAGTTGAGCACTTTATTGCCTTTAGTGAAAACAACATTTTTTTTTTCATTTTAAAAAGAAGCAAGGTTCCATCGAGAAATACAGGTCTAATGAATAAATTATGCTCCAACGTCGAAGTTATGTGACCAATTTCGCCGACACTAACTGCATAACTATTTTAAACCTTGCATATAAAAATGCATTATATATCCACATTCATTCATCAACACCAGACTTGCACGTTTATAATCCATCAGATTTCCGAGCTCAAACTGCACGCCCCTCATAGCACTTATCCGTTTATTTACTTACTTTTATTCCCTCCAGAACCTGATTATTTTACCCCTCGATATTTTCTTGCCCCCGCGCTCATTCTCTTTTCTGTTTCGTCTCTCGGGCTTCGTAGGGTTAAACGTTTTCGTCAAATTCCAAACTAGTTTCGGCAAAATTCAATTAGCTCATTATTTTGCAGATTCAATCTCTACTCTTTCACAGGGCCAGACTTTTTTTTTTTAAGAAAATTATTTAAAATAGATAAATTACAAACTCGTAAGTCTGGCATACAGAAACCAGTGACCTTCATAAGTCGCACAAGCTAATGTGGAACTTCAAATCGTGCCCCCCCCCCCCCCCACACACACACACACACCGCGAGAAGCTAACCGGGGCATCTACTACTTATAATTCCCTAAAATATATTCAACAAGTTTCGATTGGCACCACTCTCTGGGTAGGAATTATACTGCGAGACCACGCAATACTACGCAGGGGGTGGAGAGAAAAACATGCATGAAAATGAACATACAGTTTTTAGTAAAATAATTTTCGTTGTTAATATTATTTTTAATAATCTATATTATGTAGTTTTGGGGGGCGGAGAGAGGGCGTTGTTAATAAAATATAATTTTAATGCTCATGTTTAGGGCTTAGGATTCAAGAATAAATCGAATAAATTAAGGCTAGAAGCAAAGCTGGAAACTGTTCAGAGAGATTAAGCAGAGTCAAGTCACAGGACCCATTCACATTTGATTTTCCAATTTTTGTGAAATTTTCATGTCTTCCCCTTCCTCAAAAACAAAAATTTGGGAGCCAGCCATCCTGCAAATTTGGGAGTCGGTTCTTCTGCTCCTTCATTCAAGTAGTACCCGTCCCTCCCCCTATGTGACCACAGTATTCAAGCAGGTTAACATAGTGCTCTTTAACAAACCTTGAAATTTAGCCCACAAGCACTGGGGTATTTATTATTCTATTCTTTTATATTTCTTTTTTCACGTAAAGTATAAATGCAGTATACATTTAAAAAAAAAAAAAACTGACATGGGCAGCACATGACTTTGCTTTTTTCACAGCGAAACAAGGTGTACAAAATCCCCAGCACAATGTTTGTGGTACTGAATTAATACCAAGAAATTGAAATCGGGCGCTTTTGGTAATAGAAAGTCCAAACAGAACAACTTATCCATACTCATATCTTCATCAAAATGCAATTGACATTTGATTAATATTCTGTGAAATAAATGACTATGGACGAATTCTTTGGTGTTAAACTACAAAACTATTACAAAAAGTAACCTGTTTTGTGAATGGAATGAACTAGATCCACGCGAAGGATGTTAGCAAATTTGTTGCATAATAATGCATATGGAAAGTGGATTATACTTGCTACTTTTTTAATTTTATATAATTTTTTATGAAAAACTTGCTTGAAAAACGCAATGAACGCTTGAGAACGGTTCATGCTAGAGTTTTAAAGTATGCGCTATTTATTTTTATAATGAAATATTACGTATAAAATGATTATTTATTCAACGACATCGAAGTCCTGATTTTTTAACGATTTTAATTTAAATTCATTAAAAGATCGTGCAATATATAGAGAACTGTTCTTGCTAGAGTTCTAAAACTGTTATAATTCGTTTTCTAATAAAAAAAAAATTATGCTTTAAATTATTATTTGTTTATCATAATGAACGGTCTTCATTTTTTAACGTATTTTTTCAAAAATTGATTTGGAAATTGTAGGGGGGTCCTTTTAAACACCCGATTACGTTTAAAATCAGTAGGGTTCCATTACTCACCGATTGTAATTATTGTACCAAATTACGTAAAAAACGCTCCATTCATTCATGAGTTATCGCATCCACTGTATCACGGACACATACACTAACATACATACATAACTACACAGCCATCACTTAAAAACCGTTCGATTCGAGTTCAGGGATGCTTAAAATGTGTTCCTTCATCGAAAACTCGAATTCGAATTTTCAACCCCGTCACAATACTTTCTCTAAGAAAAAGTAATATATACTGTAATTTTCTACGTATAATTCTAGTAACACGATGATTATATTAAATTTAGGGTTGTTACTTCAGAAGAACACATTTTATCAAAAAATATTTTATTTTGTATCAGTACAATGCTTTTTTATATATACTTTTTTTTATATTTTATATTTGCACATTCATGATTTTTTCGCATGGAAAAAAATCGACGCGGATAGTTCGCGGTAATCTATAAACCGCACCTTGAAAAGTTGGAGGTTTATTTAATAGATAATCCGCAGTTTATACACAAGAAATTACGCTATTTGTTGATGTCTTCACATACTGATATCTGCACACTAATATCTTAACACATATTCACTGATATCTTCATATAAAACATAAAGCCGTGCCCATGAAAAATTTGCATTTTAATGAGTTCGCTATAGGATTAAAAAAAAAAATTAAGAATCTGTTTTGAGTTAGAAGTTCTATATTTCTAGTTACAAAATATTTATAAACCCAGCATTAAAACTCAGCAGATTAACAAATTTTACATTCAATCGAAACATATCTCTCAAATAAACTTATTAACTTTCCAAACTTACATTTAAAATTATTTACTTTTATGTTGTTCTATAGATAGTCTACTGTGGTGGATTTACTATGAATGAATTAGATTTATACAATAAGATTGATTAATTGGTTAAATAATTTAGCTCAATTATTGAACATATAATGGTTATGTCAGTTGAATAAAACCATGAAACAATTCTGAAGGAACAAAACCTTTTCCCTTTAAGGTAAAATAAGCAGTATATGTGCCAAGTAACATTTTAATTTGTTACTAGTATTTAAGCCTACCAAAGACAGAGAAACTAACACTCTCAAAAAATTAAGTTGCAACTTTTTTTAATAAGTTTCATTTTGTTTAACAGTCTATGGTGCTTAGCGTCGAAAGTAGTTGTCTCCAAGTGAAAACTACCCCAGTTCAGCCTTTTATGTAAGCGGTGGGGACTTCTGGAGGGTTCTAAGAGACTATACCCCCCCCCCCCCCCCCATTTTGTCGCAAGAAGTCGCAAAGCAACAGAAATTCATCGTGAGTAGGTCGAGTGGGTCCATAGCGAAGTAGAAAATATAATGTGAAAATTGGCTCAAATTCGGAGCAACAGTCGCAAAGATAAATAAAAGCGCAAATTCATTAAGTGGGGGCCGCTCCCACGTAACCCCCCCCCCCCCTCCTTATCCCGGCCGCCTCATGTCTATGGTGCTCCCTGATTGAATATAGCTCTAGTGCTCCAAAATAGTTAAGACTGCCGATCCTTAAGCTAACAGATGTTTCGCCTTTTCACATTTAATACAAAATTCAAAATAAATATGAAATTGCCAATGGATAAAGTACGATTATTAGAGACAAAATCATTATGCATAAAAGCAACTATTACATTACTATATATATATCTTTGGCAAATATTTACCCTAAATATTACGATAATCTTCAAAGTCCCAATTTATCATACTAAAATACACTAAAATAATACTAGAATACACAAAAATCATACAATTGTTTGGGGTCAAACAGCATCGTCATCAGGATCCAATACTCAACACTTTTAATGAACAATTTTTGG
Organism: Amaurobius ferox; assembly: GCA_951213105.1. NCBI lineage: Eukaryota > Metazoa > Arthropoda > Arachnida > Araneae > Amaurobiidae > Amaurobius > Amaurobius ferox. Next base: position 11,849,211 of record OX578133.1, read on the forward strand.
GAAAAACTGCGTCGTATTTACGTTACATGTCAGAAAACAATTTACATGAACATACTGCCAAAACCGTTTCAGAGGATTAAACCTGTGACTTGACACCCTATGGTTCAGAAGTCAATTTTAGAGATGTCAATTATGAGGTAATTGTAGAGAACAGAAGATATGCTAATGGATAATAACCAAATCTAGATACATAATTTTTGCAGAGCAAACGAGTGTAGTGGTGGGGGACTCATAATATAAATTATGTTTGGCCAAAGTTGAATACAAGGAGCATTATGCAGTTAATCGCAGTGGGTCGAACCAATATTCCTTTTAATTATAAGAAAGTGCACGAAGAGGCAAAATCTCGTAAATAAATATAATAAAATTTGCACTTGATTGAGTTGCACTTGATTGTGCAGTGTCAAATCGCGTTTTTTAACAATAGTGCATTATGCTGTATCTTTGTTATTCGCATGGCCGCACAGGTTAAAAAAGACCACTAGGGAGTGATTTTATTAAATCTCGAATTTTTTCATTCGTTTGAAAGAAATTGGGAAAAACATAATACAGTAAACTTCCATTAATTCGGTATCCAATGATACACTCGATAGTACAGCACGTCTCTCGAACGGTATTGTGGTCCGTTCGGCGGTATTCAGAAATGCTCGAAAGCTCGCTTCATTATGCAGATTTCTATTCAATTAAAAATTTACCTCATAATTTTTCAAATTAATTATTTTTTTTCACATACTGTACTGTTTAATCCAATCTGCGTAAAGTTTTAGGCAAATAAATATCACATTTATCGTCCATTATTTTTCAAATTATTATTATTATTATTTTCATTTTTACCCCATTTCAGTTTGGCATCCTATAATCCGGCAAATTTGGTAATCCGGCACAATTGAAGTTCAAAACGTGCCGGATTATCGAGCGTAACTATAAAATTCTTGCTCACAACAGGACTCTAATCTTTCAGCTTCGGATCTTAAGAAAAGTGCTCTACCAACTGATTTACGTATACTATGAGACAGGGTCCTACCACACGGATAAATGAATGACCAGTGTGAGCAAGTCGAACTTCATGCTCATATTAAATATATGTAAACATCAAGCAATTGTCTTGGATATAACGTTACAGTCTATGCAGATAATAAATAATTTTATCTGAACATAATTCTATACCACCTCAAATAAGTAAAAAAAAAAATTGCTAACCTTGCCCTTTTTGGACGGAGATGCAACTAATCGAGTAGTAGTCCTGGTAACAGTTCGCACCTGGGGTGCAGATGACTTGGACGAAGTAACCGTAGTCTCGGTGATGGTTTTGCCGCCTCTCGAAGATGAGCTCATCTGCTTTACGACCCTAGTCGTAGTTTGGCTGACGGTCCGAGACTCGGTCGGCTGAAGCCGGGTGGACACCACCCGGCTTCGAATAACCGCGCGATCGCTGTTACTACTGCCAGAAGACATGACCCTTCTCACAGGGTAACAAATCCACAACTGTGGTGAAGTCGCGGCTGAGGCTAGACTCAAGAAAACCGGCCCGGCCCACGGAAAACCGCTTGGGCCACTTTGACGGCGGCCCACACAAAAACAATCTCCTATAGCCGGCGAGCCCTGTTTAAAGTGCCCGCACTGTAACACTGTGTTGTGACGGGCGCTCAATATGCACGTTAAATGACTCCACAGATAAGGTGAATTCGAACTGGAAGCGCAGTGTTGTGACGCGGGGCAGAAGACAGTTCTGCGTCCGCACACGTGATCACAGAAACGTCAAATGAGAGGATGCGGATAAATAAAGCTGCATCTTTTCTTACTGAGAGCGGTATCAGAGTATCGAGAGGCAATAGATAGTTCTTATGTGACGCCATAAATGACGTAGACACTATACTACTGAACAGGAATATACCGACAAAGGTTAAATGTGTGGTCACGCTTTCAGCCATTATATCTATTGGAGAACCCTACAATAAGTCTGGCAAATTTGAGTCAAGACCGTAGTCAGACAGGGGCCAGACTGAGTCCCCAAGAGGTATACTCAGCCCAACTGATAAAAATATTCAATTTTTAGTACTGACACAAAATTTCATTCAACGTGTCATCCAAATGTTGCATGAAAAATTGCATTTTGAGAATTTTTTATAAATTATACTTCGTTTCGTTTAGTACAGAAATATATATATATATATATATATATATATATATATATATATGATTTAGCTGAATTTGACGTTATACTGATGAACATAAATTTATTTAGATATTTAATTTAAAAATATTAACATTAAAAAAAATTAAATTAAGGCAATAGTATCTAGGGTACTTTGGTATTATTGTGGGGTTCACTGTTATACAATATAGAGTTAAAACAACTGATGAGTAGTTATAGAGTTAACATTATGCGTTATCTTGTATCAACTTTTAGAAATTTTCTTCAATTCATTAACGGCTTCGTTACTTGTTAATGCTTATATTAAAATTATTGTAATTATCATATATCATTATAGATGTATAATAGCTATATGGATTTTGACAAGCTTGCAAATATAGCTATACAATTAGCTATTTGTTAATAACTTGCATAGTAATTTATATAAATTGAAATACATAATAATTATTAGAGTTTACAGATTAATGAGATTTGTAGTACATCCACTTTGATTCAATAGCACATAATAGTGGCACCAATAATAAAAAAGTACCATATCAAGTTCATTAAAATATTTTTTAATAGAGCAATGTATTTAAAAACTAGAAATAAATGTTTAGTGAGCCCCCTCCTTTAGGCGTGTTTAGCCTTCTTTGAATTTCACTTCAGCTTCTCTTGGATTTCGTTTCTGGCTACTGCCTTATTGTGAGGTATATTAAAATTATCTATTCGTAATACGAAATTAAATGCGATCGCTTCCTAGCCACAGCTGGATTACCCAACGAGCAGAAGCAACAAAGTAGGGGCTCCAAAAGTAATGCCAGAATTACAGAAACTCTATAATTTCAAAAGCAAATTTTAAAATATTAACTCGTCAAAACTTATAAAATAATAACTAAAAATATTTAAATTCACAAGTTCTTAAGTTATCTAAATACATTATGTAAAACTAATATTACTGCATGTTCAAAATAATTGTGTGCAATGAGCACATCCTTTAAATCTTAATGAAATTCTCCCCTTACTCATAGATTTCTATTGATCTCCCTTATGATTCCGCTCCGTTTTTCATTAAGACCGCGTTCTTTATTTCCCCTCAGAAGAAAAATATAAACACTCGGGGACTTCGTACTTGCAGGAAAAAATAGGTGTTCAGTAGTAAATAAATACGGTAATTATTATTTTATAAATTTCAAATACTAAGATCATAAAAACTAAGGAAGGCATAATCCTTTAAACTAAAATATGATTTCGGTTTTTTTATTTTATGCATAGTAAATATAACTGTAGTCATTAAGAAAACTAAATATTACACACAAGGACGCAGTAGACCTCCCTCTTTTCTTGAAATTAATATTAATAATATTAGAGTTATCACCTCCTACAGCATCATGTAAAAGGGAGTTTGGACATGATAAATATCTCAGTGCTACAAATTAGAGAATTTTGACAGCATCCTGAAACCACTAAGAACAGGTTCATCTTTAATATGATTTATTTTGAAGTAATCCATCTGGCTACAAATTCTGTTACATATACGTGACTCGTCGCGCTGAGGCCATCATCGTCGAGCTTCGCAGATCAATTGGATTCTCACATGAGAAAAACTACGTACTCACTTGGTAAAGAGAAAGCGTTCCAGAAAATTTGATCGTTGATACATCAATTTTTGTATTTGAGTTTTCCAGCCTTGCGTAAAAGGGATATTCTCCAAACAAAATAAACCCTTTGGGAAACTCATTTTAACTTCATCGGTGGAACTTCAAAATCAGCTCCGATCTCTGACTTGCGAGATTTAGGCCTGCCCCTCGCCGCTTGTAATTTCCAAAATTTTATATTGTCATTTGCAACAAATTATGAGAGATGGAATTTGCATTTAGAAGATAAAAGAGATTGTAAAAAAAAAAAAGCTCATGTGGGCAGCACATGATTTTCATTACATAATGCAAGTACTTTACTTCTTACAATGCGAAATAATGATGGACAAGATCCACGGCACAATGTTGGAAACGTTTCAACGTTGAAACTGTTAACTAAAGAACACTGATATTTGGCACTTTTCTGGATGACAACATGTAAAATTACCAAATTACCTTATATTTCGAGAAAGTATAAGTTGACAATTGGAAAAATTGCTAGCAACATACTCCATAAAATGACATCTGCTGAGCAACATACTCCATAAAATTAAAATATGTTAATTACTATTCATTACTTTGGCGTCATTTTAGTAACTTTAACTTCATTTTTGCCAATTTAGCGACATTTTCATTAATTTGGCACCACATTTAAAAACTTGCCAAATTGGCAATGTTTTGACAAATTAGTTACCAAGATGGCCAAATTTATCGCCAACTGTTACATATTTAATGATACTTACTACTGTTCACTTTTACGAAATTTTCAGATACATTTATTTAGAAAACTTGCAATATCTCTAGAACAGTTCTAGCGTTCTAAAGTTTATGTCATTCGTTATAGAATAAAAAATTACGTATAATTGATTATTTATTTAACATTATTAAATGTCCTAATTTGGAATTCGTTTGAAAATTGTGGGGCCTTCTGAACGTTTGATCGAGTTTAAAATCAATAGGGTTCCAGTACTCACGAATCGTAATAATCATGCCAAATTACGTTCAAAATGCTCCATTCGTTCGTAAGATATCGCACACACACACACACACACACACACACACATCACTTCAAAAGCATTCAATTAGAGTTCTGGGATACTTGAAAAGCGCCCTTTCATCGAAAACTCGAATTCGAAAGGATATACTATATTACTTTAGTATAGAAAAATAAACTTGTCTTTTAAAAATAACAGAAATAATAATTTGTAAGTGAATGGCATATTATATGAATTTTTATATTTTTCACACTTCTTGAGAATGTCTTCTATTTATAAACAAGACATTTGAAATTGATATGCGTATTTCAAAAAGAGAAAATAATGTAAAAAAAAAAAAAAAAATCAATAATTAGAAGCCCAACACTGTTAACTTAGAAAGAACACAGCGCAGGGTATCCCGATTTTTCCCAATTGGCTGAGAATATTCAGCTTTACCAATTTTCCCAGCACGTAAAGTGAATGAGGTGCAGATTTTCTTAGGAAATCATAAAAAGAACTATCAATGCTATTGAAACAATATCAATGCACTTTAACTATGAACTTTTTATTTTAACTCAAAGCATATTCTACTAATTGGAACTATAGGGCATGTGTTATATTCTTAATTTTTTTTCCAGAAATGCCACTTTAGTGTTGAGAGGGTTTTGATAAATTTCTGCACCTTAAGGTAGAATTCCGTCGATCCCCTCGCTCAAATGCAGCGAAAAATGAAGGAAGGGGATGCGTTTACAGGAAATTTTCTGCTAAAAGAAGCAAGTCGAATTCCGTCGATCCTCTCGCTCAAATGCGACGAAAAATTGCGGAAAATGTAGGAAGGGGATGCGTTTATTTGAAATTTTCTGCTAAAAGAAACAAGTAGAATTCCGTCGACCCGCCCCTTCAAATTCGACGGAAAATCGCGGTGTAATTAGGGAAGAATTCAAACGAATCAATATATGACCTTATAGGCATGATTATAAGATAAAAAATAACTGCATTTTTTCATCAAGAAATTTTATTTAATCGACGACGAAATTTTTTGCTTTTTTCCAATGTTTGGGCGGATGGGAGGAAATAGTTTCACAGAATTTTACAGGATTTCAAATTGAGAAAAAAGGCGGGGGAGGGGCTTTCCTGGGGCAGATCAAAGAAATTCTACGGTATTTTAAGAAATATTGAAATTGCACATGTCTAGGATCAATTTTTAAGGAAATAAAGCCTGTTACCACCTTTGACGAGCATCATATATAAGACTAGAACCACCCATAGAGAGGCAGATCTCACTGATATATTATTTAGAGAGGGGAAGACATGAAAAATTCACAAGGAGGAATCAAATATGGAGGAAGAATAGTAAAAAACGTTTGTAGGGGATCCATATTTCGTCTGGTCAGCCCAGATAGGACACATTCCCATTGCAGATAACAATATCCACGGATTGATTATTATGCGCCCATCAGCATGGAATAACAGTTAACTGCAATGGCAGCAAGAAAACTTGTTTGCAGCAATTTTGAACTTCCATAGGAACTGGCAAATTTCGTCCTTCCGGCATAAAATTCGTACACAATTTAACTCGGGCCACACGAAGCTGCAAAGGCCAGATTCAATATCACATTCTATTTTTGGGAACGCCCCTTTCTGGCGGGTTCTTGTGATATAGGACACATTATACCGAAATATGTGTAACATTACGTAATCCCCGATACAAGCATCTATTCAGCGAGCTAACGAAGCACCGTTAAAAAATTCAGCAAGAAAAAAATCGGTTTCAAGTAACTTTGAGGGTGTTCCCATTAAGTTTCCTACATTTCAAATGGAAAATATGGAAATTAAGTGGTAAAGTTTGAGAGGATTTATTTCTTACATATAAATAACGTGCTGTAAAAATCATAATTACACCTGAAAGTGATATGTTGACAGCAAACATATAATAGGCAGCCACAGCTATTCAAATTAACAAAGAAAAGCATCTGCTCAGACGCATCTCTGGCCCAGAAGTTGACATGCTATACAATAATACTATCTGTCTTCATTTCTCGGAAGCTATCGAGGAGGGAAATACGTCACTTACCGCATCTAAAAATGAATGTTGCATAGTTAGAGTGAAAGTCGTCTATATGTGAATTTCTTTTTTACAGCTAATGTCAAATGATTTGGAAATAAAAGACTTCGTTAGTAACAGCGTAAGACAGTTGATTAAATGCATCAATCGCTTTCAAAGGCAAAAAATCTGATCTGGGCAGCACATGGCTTTCCCTATATAATGTATCTTTCACAGTGAAAAAATAATATATAAGATCCATGGCACAATGTTTTTAACATGAATTGCACATTTGGCGCTTTTTCGGCTGACAACATGTAAAGCTATTTCGAAGTACAAACTTATATTTCGAGCAACATTAAATTGACAATCAATATTGATAACATCCGCAATAAGCAATATAGTCCACATATAAAAATATTTGAATAATGAATTCACCCATTTGGCGTCCTTTTTTTTAGATTGTCATTTTTGCCATTTTTATGACGACGCCAATCTGGGACAATTGGCAATATTTCGCTAAATAAGTCGCCAAGTTCGCCAAATTAATCACCAACCGTTACAGATAAACGGAGAGAAGAGAGTTTCTTTTTTTAAATGACTACTGGCAAATTATTAGGTGTTAAATTACGAGAACTATTATCCAAGTGTCTTCTCTCGTGAATGGAACGAACTAGATCCACAAGAATGATGTTAACAAATGTATTGCATAACATTACATGTGAAAATGAACATATTTCCCAATAGTTAATACTCTTTTTTAATTCTATGCAAATTTCTAGAAAAATTTATTTGAAAAATGTGCAATATCTCGAGAACGGTTCATGCTAGCGTTCTGCAGTTTGTGTCCGTTTTATGATTAAACAATTACATAACAAATGATCATTTACGTAACATTCTTAAAGTTTTTTAATGATTTTTTCAAAATTTTATTCGAAACGCTCCATTCATTTATGAGATATCGCGTCCCCACACATACGCATTAAAAAAGTCCAATTTGAGTCCAGAGATGCTTGAAACATGCTTGACTTTGATTTTCGACTTGTCACAATACTTTACCTACACATTATACTATAGGGAAAGTAAAAAGAATATTTTTGTTCAGAACAAATGAGACGGAGCAGTCACTAGACGATAATAGATAAAAGACTAAGCAATAAACGATAGGAAATTTCTGTCAAATTTTTAACAGAAATTTCTCTATTTCTGCTGTAGTGCTATCTCATTTATTCTTATAAAGAAAATTCATTTTTTGCCTTTGAAACTAGTTAATACATGTAAGAAAAGGGGGGGGGGGAGTCAATATATATATATAATTGCTTGTAATATATACTATATATATTATACATATATATACCTCGGTCAAAGCAGAAACAAAAGAAGCTGCATCCTCTGTAGAAAGATTACTTTATGGACCTGGCATGAACGATTCGAGATTAATGTCAATTATTTGCACTTTATCATCATTAAACCCTTTCTCCAAACTGTGAACGCGTTTTTTCTAAATCTTTTCTTGATCGTAAGATTTTCGTTTTTCTTGATCCTAACACTTGAATAAGCATGGAACTGTGCATCGTCTTTACGTACGTACAGCAAGATTACAAACAGAAAAGGAGCACACATTTTGAATCTGTAATTGCCTTCAAATTTTAATGCGAAAGGTGGAAAGAGTGAACAGATTTAATTTAAAAAAAAAAAAAAAAAACTATACAAAATAAGTACGACTCGGTTAAAGCAGGGACCCCAATCTTTTACTACCGAAGACCACGAGGACTGTTAAATTCTTCCAGAGCATCAGCTGTATGTTAAATTCTTTCAGGGAGCACCAGCTCAATGTTAAATTCTTAAAGGAAGCACCAGCTCAATGTTAAATTCTTTCAGGGAGCACCAGCTCAATGTTAAATTCTTTCAGGGAGCACCAGCTCAATGTTAAATTCTTAAAGGAAGCACCAGCTCAATGCTAAATTTTTAGAGGAAGCACCAGCTCAATGCTAAAATTTTCCAGAGAGTACCAGCTCTGTGTTACATTCTTCGGGAGTATAAACTTTGTGTTAAATTCTTTCAGGGAACACGAACTCAATATTAAATTCTTCCAGAGAGCACCAGCTCAGTGTTAAATTATACTAAGGAACAATAGCTCAGTATCAAATTATTTCAAGGAACACCAGCTCAGTGTTCTAGAGAGCACCAGCTCGGTGTTAAATTTTTCAAAAGAGCACCAGTTCAGTGTTGAATTCTATCAAGCAGCTCCGTGTCAAATTCTTCCAGGGAGCACCAGTTCAGCGTTAAATTCTGTAAAGAGCACCAGCTCAGTGTTAAATTCTTCCAGAAAGCATCCGCCCAGTGTTAAATTCTCCAAGAGAACACCAGTTTAGTGTAAAATCCTTCCAAAAAGCACTAACTCTCTTAAATTCTTCCAGGGAGTTCCAGTTTTTCTATGACTTCATTTTTTCATCAGGGAGTGTTATTTTTTCTATGACGTCATTTGAATGAATTTCAGTTGTTTTCGATGAAGTTTTCAAATATAATAAATTATCGTAGTATTATGATAGTTTTAAAAATATTACCGAGGAATGTATCGCATTTTAGAGATGTTTAAACCAGGCAATTTATATTTCAATGAAGTCATTTGAATGAAGTTTATTTTTTTCGATGAAGGTTTAAGTTTTCAAATATAATAAATTAATGTAGTATTGTGATAAGTTTTAAAATATTACCGAGGAATGTATTGCATTTTAGACTTGTTTAAATAAAATTGTATTGAAGTTGGAAAGTGTTTCATAATCAATGCTTTAAGCATGATTGATCTTTCTTGTTTTTTAATTATTCAATTATTTTAGTGGGGGGATTTCAAAAAAATTCTTTGAAACATCTATTTTTCACGATTGACTATAGATAGAACACAGATGATGACTGATATGGATTAAGCATCGAATTCTAGATGGGGTTGGGGTGTTCACTAACGATCTTCCCCTTTCAACTCTGGGGATGTCACGTCCTGTTTTTTCGAAAATTCGTATGATTGTACGAAATAAGTATGCAAAAGAGAATAAAAATGCCTAATAATTTTGTCAGAAACTAAGTGTACACACCATTTGCCACCATATGAAAGTTTTCATATCTAGCTTAAATATTGGATTATGAGGAAAGTTTTCGAAATACAAAAATTCGTTCGAACAGTTTTATGACTCAATCAGCAAAATAAATACTTTCATAGTTTAGTAGCATACAAGATTTAAGGAGACAGAAGCCATAGTATTAACACATGCTATATCATATTCAAAGCCCTTTCATTGTGCATCCTAAACAAAATTCCTTCATAAGAATGGAAAATCTGCAGAGCAATGTTACCCTGAATAGATTTCCAGTGAAAACAAGTAACAGTAACATGACAATGAAAATGCCTTCGTGCTGAAGAAACAATGGGAGTAAGGATACAAAAGTGAATATATGTCAACATTTACAAGACACGTACAGCAGGGTAACTGCCTTTTTCTAATATTTTCAAGGACAAAATGTAGAGATAAAATTAGATATACATATGTGATGGCTTACAGTAGCGTCGACAGTAAAATATTGGTTGGACGGTGGGGGGTAACAAACTATTTCCATTTCTCCAAATATCGTTCGAAATTCAATGCGTTCCTGCAGTGAGGGGGGTAGTTAAGACCTCCAACCCCCCCCCCCCCCTAGCGACGCCACTGGAGGGGGGTTGCAGGTTACCCAGCAAAATAATCCGATAGTAATGAAACTTTACATGCAAACACCTTTCGATCGAATATGCAAATGATCAAAAATTCGCAGCCACTGAATGACTAGTTGGAACTACAGCGCATTGAAACTGAGCACCACGATGGTGTATATAAGGAGCGCACCTCGCTTTCAGTAACAAAACGTGCAGTAGATTTCGATTGCGTTTAAGTACCTTGATTGTAACAATGCCTCGACGGCGAATTCGCGGCCACTATGAGCATATGAAGGAGTTTGAAAGAGGGCGTGCGGTTGAGCTGGATGGACACACCGACAAATCGGTCGGCATGTGGGTAGGAGCGATGCAGTAATTAGACGATGTTGGCAAGAATGGGTCCAGAATGGCAGATTTCAGCGTCAAGCGGGAAGCGAACGGCCTAGAGCGATGACAGAACAGAAAGATAGAGCGATTGTCAGAGCAGCTGTGACAGCACGAAATTCGTCGTTATCAATCATCCAACGTGTGACAATCACGGAAGTAACCACCCGGACCATTAATAGAAGACTACGGGAGCGGAAAGGAATCTATACTCGCGGCGCCCATTACGCCGCCTACCACTGACCAGTATGCACCGTCAACAGCGATACGACGACCAACGCAGACATCTGGAGACAGCTCAGACATCGTCAGGATCCTGCTCTTACTGTCACACGCCATACGGCCCGACAACAGGGCGTTATGGTCTGGGGTGCCATTTCGTTTGATAGCCGGACCACTTTGATAGTCCTCCGTGGCACCACCACAGTACAGCGGTACCTTGCCGACATTCTACAACTCGTTGTATTGCCATTCCTTTCGCGACACCCCGAGTTAACTTTTCAGCAAGATAATGCCAGGCCACACACGGCACGTCTCTATTGATTGTCTGCGTGCTTACGACACACTTCCTTGGCTAGCCAGATCCCCAGATCGCTCGCCTATTGAGCACATTTGGGCTGAGATGGGGCGCCGCCTGCGGCCATCCCAGAACGTAAACGAATTAGCTCGTTAAATGGAAGCCATTCGAAACGACATCCCTCAGAACACCATCCGGCAACTTTATGCATCAATGCCACGTCGGGTAACAGCTTGTATCAAGGCCAGAGGTGGAGCAACGCCATATTGACGTGCTCACTTTGTGTAGATCTTTCAGTGCAATAAATCATCCAATTGTTCTGAAATTCTAATCATTTCATTTTCTGTACATCCACATTACGCGTACCAAATTTTGTCTCATTTGGATAATTCTTTCTTGGGGGGTCAATTTTTTTTGTCTTAAGAGTGTATATACATTCTTGTCCAAAAGTTAAGCATAGTTGCTGTTTATGTGAAAATTTCAGGAAATCTACATCGGAATGGAAGTAAACGCCGTATGCGAGTATAATAGGGTTATAGAAGAAGAAAACAATATAAAACAAGGATAATAACGACTTTTATTATCCAAAGAAAAGGGTTGAAAGAAAAAGGGGCACAATACGAGTGTCAACCTTAGTGAACAGAGTGATTAAAACAATGTGATGCTGCAGTTTAATACGGTGTCGGTGTAAAGGGAACCTCGGGTAGGCGCGCATGCTGCACAACCATTTCAGATACTTTCGATGAGGATTTGGATGAGTTATGTGCTCAAAGAGTTCCAAGTCTCACGGAGAGCAGTTTTGAATCCCGGAACGGAGCCTAGTGGTTAGCGGAGGGCTGCAAGATGTCTCCCGAGCATATCCCACACATGCTCTATTGGATTCAGATCAGGAGAGTTGGCAGGCCACTGCATATGCTGGACGTCTTCAGTTTGAATGAAGTCGTCGACCAAGGTCGCAAGGTGAGGAGGCGCGTTATAATCCATGAATATGAAATCAGGACCAACATCACCTTGAAACAATCGAATGGTAGGCTCAAGGACTTCGTCTCTGTATCTTTGACCAGTAACAGACCCCGTGTCAAAGATGTGGAGGTCTGTGCCGCTGTCCATCATGATGCCTGCCCAGACCATGACTCCCCCAAACGGAAAACGATGTCTTTCCGTGATGTTTTTTCCGGGTGAAAACGCGTTCCACGTTCTCTCCAGATCGTGGTATGACGAGAATCAGTGTGCAGGCTAAACCTGGACTCGTCGCTGAACATGACATTGCCCCACTGTTGTCCTCTCCACTGCCAATGTTCAAAACTCCACTGTAAACGCTTGCGTTTCTAGGCAGACGTCAGGGGGATGCAAACTGCTGGTCGTCTGGCATAGAGACCAACATGTCAGTTTGTCTCGAAATAGTGACTCCTGTGGGGGCTGTCAGGGCTGAACCCAGTTGTCTGGCAGAACGGTTCCTCTGACGTCGCGCAGTTATCACCAAATATCGGTCTTGCCGCGCGGTTGCTACCCTTAGTCGACCTGGCACTGGTCGTCGGGTAACATCTCCGGTGGTTTGGAACCTCTGCTACAGTCTGGAGATCACACACCGAGGCTCATTCAGAATTCGAGACGCTTCGGTTTGGGATCGACCGGATTCCAGCATTCCAATAATTCGTCCCTTCAAAAACATGTCCAGTTGGCATCTTTGTGACATCTTTCGTCCTTTTTGATTGTTAACAACGCTCCGTACCACAGCAGTTGCGAAATTCTGCCTCAACTGGCCATGCCGCTCGAGGCCGTTTATACTCGTTCCGACGTGCGCCGGTGCTTTGCGCATGTCGAATGAACTGTTTTGCATATGTACAATGATTTACCTTCATCCTACGATTCTCCACAACTGATTGTGAACCATTGTATCCATATTAACTCCAAACTTTTCGCATTTTACGAATTATGCTTAACTTTTGAACACGAGTGTATAATAAATATTATATGAAATTCCAATGATAGATAAGAGATAAGTTGTAACTCATATAACCATAACTTAAAATACAAGATAACTATGCAAAAAGATGTACAAAATAAAGATTCATCAATCAAGAGGAGAATAAAACACATATATCTAGTCATCAAGCTAAATATAATTAACATATAGCAATGGTGAAATCTCGAATATCGAAAAACAGAAAATAACCAAGCATTAAAGCCAAACACGTGGAAAAGCACTAAGCTTAAAAAGGATTTCATTTTGAAGAGATTAGTCTTCTGGTCCAAATATCTATTCAAAATGAACAAAAAAAAGCTTGTTTCTGAAGACGGAGATAGATAATATCTATAAACTCCGTCTACTTGGGCTACAAGCTAAAAGATTGAAAAATAAAATAGGAATATAAAAATATACATGAGAAAATTCTGCACAAATCCTATCATGAAGCAATAAATAACGAGACTTCTGTTGCCATTCGCAGGGAATAAAAGTGGAGATCAACTGTTGTTAATCGTAAGTTATAAAGAACATTATTGCAAATAAGTATAAAATGTTATAAATTTACCAGTAAAAGCTACGGAATAAAAGGGCATAAAAATAATGAAAGCAAGGAGGCAAATGTCTAAAAGGATGTAAAAGCATTGTAGTGCTAATATAAGAGTATGTAGATGTACCTAATATAAGATACTTAGGAGGAAATTTAATAATATTCAGCCAATTTAAACCTATAACTATACCATTTACTAAATATACTGGATATTTATATAATATACTGGTGTTTTTTAGGTCATTAATGTGCAAAGCATGATATTTTTTATCTGATAATCTATAAATTCTGAAAGGTTGATCAAGTATAATATTTCTAAACAATTGAAGAGAGTTACAGGAATCAAGTGGTAATATTTTATTAATATTAAAATGAAAATAGTCTGTTTTATCATATAAATCAGTAACTATCTTATTAGTTGGTTCAATAATTAGATTTATATATATATATATATATATATATATATATACACACACTAGTAGTACACAAGTTGTACGAAATATACATTATAAAGAAACTTAAAATTCACAATCATGTGCAAATTCCTATAGTATTCTAAATGATTTTGTTATTCAAAATATTCTATTAAAATATCTAAATTAATGCTAAATTAATGCTTAAAAGAAGCTTAAAAATCTATGTTTTCGCTGTACAAAATTATCTTCACAGACAGATCTGAAGAATAAGACATCATGGTTCCGTTTGTAAACAAATTTACAAAAAATATGAAATTGAATCAATATATGTCAAAATGAAAGCGCTAAAATTGTATGGGATGATATACCCCTACTACGTTTATTCTCGTAGATTAGAAGATATACCCGTGAATAAGTAAAAGATTACTCATACTACAATATATGAGTTTCAAAAACATTTGCCAAAATAAAACAGGTGACGTAATAAATTGAAAATATCAATAATCCCCGTAATCTTTAAGGCCGTAATTGATATAACAAAGTCAAAAATACAATTTCGATAACATTTATTTTATACTAGCAGCATACCAGTTCTTCGTACGGAGTATATAATATAAATAAACTTAAAATTCACAATCATGTGCAAATTCCTATACTATACTAAATGACATTTTTAATCGAAATATTCTATTAAAATATTTAATTTAATGTTCCTAAAAAGAAGTTTAAGAATCTTTATTATCGCTATACAAAATTATCTTCATGGGCAGATCTGAAGAAAAAACATCCTGGCCCCTTTTGTAAGCAAATTTATAAAAAAAAAAATGAAATTGAATCAATATATGCAGAATAAAAGCGTTAAAATCGTATAGGACCCGTACTACTTATATACGCGAATATTAGAAGATATACCCTGTATTAGTAGATTGTATGTATAAATTGATCAATAAACCCTTAATCTTTAAACCTGAAGGCAGTAACCGATTCTAATATATACGAAAATAAAAATGAAAAATTATGTGGGAAGATATACCCGTACTACTTACAATGTCGTAGATCAGAAGATATGTCCGAGTGTTAGTAGAAGATTAACCGTATTACAATATGAGACTCAAAAATCTTTGCCAAAATAAAACAGATGACATAATAAATTGAAAATATCAATAATCCCCGTAATCTTTATACCAGAAGGCGTAATTGATTCCAATATATGCCAATATACCTGTACTACTTATATATTCTTGTAGAAGATATACCCGTGCATTTGTAGAAGATTACTCGTACAACGTAGAATATATAAGTTTCAACAATTTTTGCCGAAAAAAACAATGGCATAATAACTTGAAAATATCAATAATCCCCGAAAATATCAATAATAATGTTTAAACCTGAAGACCGTAATTGATATTATCCGGTTAAAAATGCAATGGCAATGAAATTTATTTTATATACATATCTTCACTATTTAAATCAGAAAGGATTTAATAAAAATCGTCTGCTGCATAAACACATTGGATTTAAATCCGTTGATAAGCGACATGATAACATTTGCTTCAAATAAATTAGTGGAAAAAATATCGTCTGAATAATACTATCGCTATGGAAGGTTTGGCGACATTTTCGTCAATTTAGCGACATTTTCGCCAATTTAGCTACATTTTAAAAAATCGCCAAATTTAATCGTCAACTGTCAGTTCTACAGGCCCACTTGGCGACACATTTACGAAATATCATCACAATACTACCCCCTAACAAAACACAATTAATTTCATTTATTTAGCGTGATTTTATCAAAATATTGTTATGGATTTACAAACATTTTTATCAATTTGGTGACATTTTAAAAATTCGATAACTGTGTTAATAAGTAGGACGGTAGGACTGACTGACAAATGCTAACGAAACATCATTTCAGTACTCTCTTCTAACAAAAGAAAATAAATTTCATTGATTTGCGTCGTGTCGTTTTTATCCATTTGGCGACATTTCCGTCAATTTGGCAACGTTTAAGAAAAATTGCCAAGTAAGCGATATCCCGCCAAATTCGTAGCAAATTTGCTAACCTGAATAAAGCATCCTGATGCTGTTTATATATACTAAATGAAAACACTTAAATTGTATTAGAAGATATACCCGTTCTACTCCTTTTCTGTTTCAACAATCGGCTAAATGAATTTATTGGCTAAACACAATAGTATGAGTTTATTAGCTAAACACAATATATAAGCTTAAACTCTTTGCCAAAATAAATGAAAGTGATGTACGCAGTTCCAGTCCGCAATTAATATAGTTAAAAGAAAAATCAAACCGTTCATTCATAAGATATATTTTTATATCCATTTATTCATTATTCAAACCGAAAAAATAATAAAAAACATTAACAAACACATTTAATTTAATTACGTTGCCGAGCAACATGATATAAGATAGAATCTTCCTCATAAAATTCTAATAATTAAATAACCATTTTGAGTTAATACTTTTCATTGTTGATTAAAAGCTTGTGAAAAACAAACCATGGTGATAGATTTTCCATTTAACTTTATAGGAACTTCATTTGTAACTTAGTGTTATTAAGTTTTAGGGATTTGGTTTAAATTTTAAATAAAACTGCTTGTTTGTTTTTAAATAATAAATTTGCCTGTTTTTAAAATTAATTTGTTTGATTTTAGAATTGTAATATATATATATATATATATATATATATATATATATATTTGTTATATATATATATATATATATATATATATATATATATATATATATATATATATATATATATATATATATTTGTTATATATATATATATATATATATATATATATATATATATATATATATATATATATATATATATATATATATATATGTATTCCCATCGGACACTTTTTGTAAAACAAGAAGTATAAATAGGGGTATTATAATAGCCCTCCCCCCATTCCCAAATGGCGTTCCTGTTTAAAAGTATATGAATGTCGATCCGTTTGTTATGGATAAATCCTGGCTGCTCAGCGGTTCTCGAGAGGAATGATCAGTTGATGCTACCGAGATAAAACAAGGAGGTGGAATGGGGGCAAGTCGTGTCCAATGCAGCTGCCCTTACACCTGCCTCAGGAGTGGACCTTCATTTGACATTCGTCTTGTTTTCACGACGGTCCACAGGATTAAACGCTTTTTAACAAGCTCATAAGATACAAGGCCACACTTGCATTGTTTTAATGGGACCGTTTCGAAAAAGAGCCAAAATCCTTATTAAGAAATGTTTATCACATTCGAGCGTTTAACAAGATCCATTAGCCAAAGATTTCGTCACAATATGTTAGAGTGCAGAGAGGGATAAAACCAAGAGAATCCCAGTATGTATAGTTATCGAAGAGTGAAGGTCAATATTATAATGGTGCTTCGCAGTTTACGCGAAGAAAGATTATTATCGCTACAAAGGCGGAAATGGGATTTTCAATTTTAGTAAAAGCAATTTATAATTTAAATACGCAGTTAACGTTCGTAGAAAAACATTAATGATCATTTAATATTCTTAGTACTAGTTAATTCCTTCCTGAGAAACATTTAAATATTCACTCTTAGACAACAATATAACCAAGTAAATTCACTGTTGTTTCCGGAACTTCCGGGAGCTAGCTAGACCCTTTGACTATGAACGTAAATGTACATTCATAATAGCCAAAGGGATAATGTAAACCTTTGACTAGTTGTAAATTAGCTTCTCCTACATACAGCCAAGCATTCAAATCTACTTTAGACGCCGAACTTACTAAGTAAAGTTGGGCTTTTAGTTTGTCCTGAAAAAGACGACTGTTGTTTTCTTTCGAAACCGATAGATCCCTATATTTTAGTATATGATGCATATTTACGAAATTTTTATTACAGATTTTTTAATGTTTTTTGATGAATGTTAGTTAGCCAAAAACGCTCATGAATTTCGTTATAATGAACACAAGTTATGTTTCTAAACAAGAAATGCAAAGTCTACAATTGCTGAACATTCTTGAGGAGCATAATGTTTTAATTTTTTGTGTTACTAAGATCAATTTTTAGCCAATTCCATTTTTGAATTGGATTTTCTTGAAGGTTTCTCTTTTTTAACTCATTGGATCCCCCTTGTTGCCGATAAATATCTGCTTATTTCTTCTGCATAAAAATATCTTATTTAATTATTATCTGTTTCCATTTTTGGATGCTTATTTTTGCAGTAGTTGAAGAAGTTTGAACATATAGCTTTAATAAATGTTTATTTCATTCATATTTTGTTATATTCTACCTAATTTCGTTGTCTTTTACATCCTTCTGCTTTTACAGCAGTTTTGGAAGTTCGTTTTCCGCGGTTTATTGATGAAGTTAACTCATTAGTTCCGAAACCGGTTGTCTGTTCCCTTCTTTAACACTTTACAACATAGTTGAAAAGTGTTTATGACTTTGTTTATTCTGTCTGCATGTTCGTTCGCACGATAACTGCCGTAAAAATGACTTTATCAAAATGAAATTTTAGTATGTTGTTTCTTGTATGCACTGATTATAACAATGGTACTGAATTCTTTTCGAAACGTTTTATTCGTCCGTGAAATATTGCACACGCGCGCCCGCCCCCCCCCCCCCCTCAAAAACGTTTTATTCGAGTTAAGGGTTAAAAATCGATGTTTAAAAATTGCTCTTCCGTCGAAAACTCTAAATCGAATTTTCGACCCCATCACAATACTTTCTTTACACATTACTAAGTAATAAGAGTTCATAAATCCCTCTAATTTCACTTTCTCCATTCACGCGTTAAGTACCCGAAAGAGAACGTTAACATACAGACCACACGTCTGATTTTGATCAGATAACATACTGGAATTCAAAATATGTAACGCGAGACAGACTAGACAGTTTTATGATTAACAGACCTAACCCCACGAACACATTTTAATAGCTGAACATGTGTAGGCATCTACGGGGGTAGGAAGTTTTAAATGAGTATGATTTTTAAATATTGATGATGAGGTTAATCTTTCTGGCAAAACTTAAATAAAGAAAATATACATTTACTTAAAGCAAACCTAATCTGAAATAATTCGCGTTTACTTTAAGCTGACTTGCCCCTCCCAAATGTGGGGGCACAGGAAGCAAGGTGGCTGAAATGCACGGGAACATATAAACATCTGTAGTGTGCGAATGCCAGTACTCTCTGATTACCGATTTTGAGAGCACGGATAAAAATAAAATATTTAAAAGAAGGAATAAACGAAGAGGCTTTTTAGGCGGTGGAGTAACAGCCCACGTTTAACCGCAGTCCACAACCCACGCACTTGTGGCCTTATAAGGACTTTCGGCGAGCTAAACGTATTCGGCAGACAGATAAAATAAAATGACAAGAAAACTGTCCGATTGTTTTGAAAGGAAGCCCCGCAGGTTTAAAGAGCCATCTGATATTTAGAAAGGCACGTAGAGGGCAGAAGAGCAGCAGGATCAGGAAGAAAATGAGTAGGAAAAAGCCCTCGGGCTAAAAACATCAGTAAATCAAAAGAACAGAGTTTTAAACTAGATACACATACTTAAACTTCCATTCACTTTCTTTCACATACAGACATCAGTGCACGTGAACAGTCTAATTAAACTTAAAACAGTAGGACTGACCTGAAGAAGGTCAATTATGGTGTCCCCATTTAATTTTTTACTACTCTAAGCACACACCCAGGACCCTCTGAAACACTACTGGCTCGGAACTACCACGCCGCGAAACTTTGCAATGCGGGAGGAAGGAGAGAAAAAATATATTAGACAAAAATGAAAATATCATTTATAGCGAAATTGTTTATCTCTTCGAATATTTATAATTACATACATTGTGTGCCATTTTAACAAAATTTTGTTGTTTTTTTTAACACTCGCGTATAGTTAGCGTAAAGTAGGCTAGCTGTAAAGACGTAAAATAGACCAGATATTCCCACTCATAAACTTCTGAAAGAGCATAGTCAAATATTAAAAAATATATAATAATTAAATTAGAATTTATTTTATTTTTGGCAACAGGTTTCAACTATACCTCCTGTCCGTTTTAACAATATTGCTATCATTGTGCCAACAGTATTATTGTTGTTATTGAGACTCGAATTCTTCTCCTAGCAAGACATAACAAATATAACCAAAATTCCGATTAGTGAAGTATAGTTGGAGGGAGGGTCATACCCCTATTGGATGTGACGTACATACAATATCTCGAAAATGGCATTTGTTACAGTCCTGCAAATAATTTAATTTCCAGTTAAATGAAAAAGTATATAAAAACTATTTTGCAACAAATTTTAACAATCATGTTTTAATAAATTCTTTACGATTTTCGAAAAGAAACTAAAATTGAAAGCCTTCCTTCTAAATAATTAATAGTTAGGCTAAAACTAATTTCCGTTTCAAAATGTTAATTTTATTTCAAACATCTATTTCTTATGATTGGTTATAAATAGAGATTAAATGATAACTCTTATGGAATCAGAATCAAATTCTGGAGGA
Source organism: Amaurobius ferox (assembly GCA_951213105.1). Lineage (NCBI taxonomy): Eukaryota > Metazoa > Arthropoda > Arachnida > Araneae > Amaurobiidae > Amaurobius > Amaurobius ferox. Next base: position 11,870,025 of record OX578133.1, read on the forward strand.
CGTAGATTGGTTCATTAAGAATTTTCACTTCCGGTTTCTTTTCCAATTCCCAGTACAAAAATGTTCCTTGAAACATCTATTGGCTATAGATATTAGATAATGACTGTTATGCAATATGCATGAAACTCCAAACAGGATACGGTTCTTACTAAAGATTTGCACCTCCAGTTCCGGAGATGTCGCTTCAAATTATAAAAATTATAATTTCCATGAAACATCTTTTATCGGTTATAAATAGAGCTTAGATGACATGACGAGTGATATAGATTCAGTATCAAATTCTAAACTGGGTGGGGGTTCACTAATAATTTTCACTTCCGATTCTGGAGATATCACTTCCAATAAAAAAATTTACATTTTGCTTTCAACATTTTTAGGATCGGTTATTCGATAGGGCTTAGATGATGGCCAATAAGAATTTAGCTTTAAATTCCAGGGATATTCATTAAGGACGCCCAGGGAAATATACTATTTTTTTTTTCACTTCTGGTTCGAAAAAAATTATTTGAAACATCTATTTCTCAACATTGGCTATAGATGGAGCTTAGATGATGACTGATATAGGTTCAGAATTGAATTTAGAAGGAGGTGGGGGGGTACACTAAAGATTTCTACTTCCAGTACTGGAGACATCTCTTCTGGATTTTCTGAAAATTCGTATAACTTTACAAAATAAGTGTGTAAGAGTATAAAACTACGAAAGACACTCCCATTGCTGATACCAGCATCTACGGACAGGTTTCGTGCTTATGCGATCGTCAGCAAGAAATTTGATATAAGCCGCGGTTTTAGAGAGATTCTATGGGAACTGACAATTTGCCATAGAATCCATTTGCTATTTTGAGTTCCGCCGAAAATAAAGCGGTCACACTACTTGCCACCATATGAAAGCTACATAAAATTCCTGCCCTGTATTATTAATAAAAAATGAACTGGAATGTGGCTTTTAACTCGATTTTCTCATACCAAAATCTATTTTTAAGTAGCTTCTGTTTTTATTTATTTTGTGTGTGTGTGTGTGCAAATTTTATAAGGGAAAAATTTGAAAAATCTGTATCGTTGGTTCAAATGATCATAATTATAGCAAAGCACCCTTTCTCTTAAAGGGCTTGAAAACATCTTTTGATTGATATCAAGTTCGACAATGTACCCCCTGAAAGGGGGGGTAACTTGCCCCCGAGAGTGCAAATAACGCCACGAACACAAAATTGTAACGTGGCTATCTTTCACTGCAGTGATTGAAACTGTTAGGTTTCGTGATTATTCAGCCATAACTAACCCCTTTTATGCATAATTATGTCAAATTTTGTCCTATATGCTGAAATGTTTAAAAAAATATAAAATTTCGAAGTTTTCGTTCGAATTTCAAAAAAAATTATATCTAATTTTAGATTTTTCGGTAACAAAGCCGGAATATAAAGTTTCGTGAAAATCCATTAATATTTGTGGCAGCCATCGTGTACACAAGAAATCGCATATATTGGGCATCAAAATCTCGAATTCGAAAATTTTCGTGAAAACGATCTTTCTCTATACTATATTCTATAGTATGAGAAAGTTAAAATCCTATTAGCCAAGTTTATGCTGAAGTAAGCTCTCCAAGGATTTGGATCTCAAGCATCAAAACACTTAGCGAATGTACAGCTCTTGAGTATAGCGATGGAGTGTTTGAATGGTGCTCAGGCATGCAAACTCAAAAGATTGTTATACAACATCCTCTTCCTCTCAAAAGGTGCAAAAAGTGGATAGGTAAAGTAAAACTGGGGGAAAAAAAAATCAAGTAGGTGTGAGAGAAATCAAACACGGAAAATGTGGTGCTTGATGAAAAAAAAAATGTGTACACATAAAAGGTATGGTTATTATGTATAAGAAAACACCTAAAAGTAATCTAACAACTGTCTAACGTGTCTATGTCTTTTCAGACGATCCAGAAGCCCCCCCCCCCCCCCGGTGACCTAGATGGTTAAATATTTGCACACTGATAGTATTGACTAGATTCTTACACGGTAGGATTTGACCCGCAACTTGGCATGCACCCACTACAAAGAAATTTGTTAGTCTGCTGTGTGTGACCCGAATACCCGACTGTGATAGAATTGTATTTCTATTATGTATTTTCTACTATATATTCTATTACATACACTAAGTGACAGCGAAAATGAGACACCAAGAAGGAGTGGGCAGAAAAATATGCAAATTGCAGGGTAAATGCAGCTCACCGAGCTATGTAAATGATGAGAAATGCGCAGCTGTCCCGCGCACGTTGGGTGAAATATAAGGGAAGGGACCTGCTGAATCGGCAATAGTCGCACCGCTCTGTCTGCCAGGGAAATCATTTTGCATTTTTTTTGTCTCAGAGGAAACGTGTAGTAGCAGAGAATGCCAGGCCTCTGCCAACTGAGATAGTTCCAGCAGACAGACGATTTTACGAGGGGTATGGTGATCGGACTCAGAAGGGCAGGTTGGTCCATACGTCAAATCGCAGAGGACAACCACCTACACGCATCCACGGTGCACCGGCTATGGCGAAGATGATTGGAACAAGGAATATAACACGTTTGAGGGGTGCCGGTACGGCCAGAACGACATTAGCACGCGAAGACCGACGCATCCGCCGGTAAGCGTTGGCGGTTCCGCAAGCCTGTTCCATCGCTCTCTTGCAGCATGTGCAGAGAGCGATGCAGCATGCCCTGATGCTCCCATATCGACCAGGACCATTATCCGCCGATTGATCGCCGGCGACCTGCACTCATGGCACCCGTTAAGAAGACTGCCATTGACCCAACAGCACAGACGCCTTCGTTTGCAGTGGTGTCGGGATAGAGCCACGTGGACGGCGGAATGGCACACGGCCGTGTTCTCAGACGAGTCACGCTTCTGTTTTAGCAATGACAGTCGCCGTGTACGAGTCTGGCGCCGAAGTGGTGACAGGTCCAATCTGGCCGCATCTGTGAAATGCCACACCGACCGACAACGCGGCATCATGGTTTGGAGCGCCATCGCCTACGATAGCAGGCCATCTCTGGTCCGTATTGAGGGCACTATGACGGCCCAACGATACGTGGATGACGTGCTGCAGCTGGTGACACTACCTTTCTTTCAGGGGGTGCCCAATGCCATTTACCAGCAGGATAACGCCCGACCACACACGGCACGCATCAGCCAACATGCCCTACAAGGTACCCAGGTGCTTCCCTGGCCATCAGTCTCCCCTGATCTCTCATCAATCGAACACGTCTGGGACGTGATTGGACGTCGCTTGCGTGAGCTGCTACCGCCGCGTTTAGAAGACGAACTCTGGCAATGGTTGACAGGGAATTAACAGACATCCCTCAGGACACCATCGGATCGCTCATTGACTCTGTACCTAGACGTGTTGCTGCCTGCATCGCCGCCCGCGGTGGTAACTTACTGATCAGACGGTGTTATCGCTCAGTGTATATGTGTATCATGTTGCATTAAACATCACTTATTGTTCGTTGCTGCCTCTGGCTGTTTACCGATTATCATCAATTTCTGCCCACTCCTTTTTGGTGTCTCATTTTCACTACCATGTAGTGTATATATTAAGTTCTATTCAGTATAGTTCTCTGACACTTACGAGTATGAACAATTTTCTGCTGATCACAGTATGTGACCTTCACAAAAGCATCTCTCCAATTAGTCGCATTTTAAAAAAATGTGATAAGGTATAACCCTTAAAAATATTTTTTGCAAGTAGACCATTAACCCAATCCGGAGCTTGAAAAGTAAAGAAAGCCCAACGCGACACGAAACCAAACACCAGAGAGCAGACACGAAATAGATCCGCAAAGCGGCTAACCCGCGTGTACCCGACAGAATGCATGACTCTAGTATGAACTACGGGGCCAGATTTCCGATGGGAGAGAGAGAAAATGTATTATTTTTTCTTTTCGAAAAGTCTTTCAAGATCTTCTACGCCCCTGGACACCAAGAAGACTACATTTTTACACACTTATTATTTCCCGGCCACTCAACCAGTTGCTCATACCCTTGGGTGAGTCGAGTGGCCTAGGTCTTTCACGTATTATTTCGACCACGGGATAGAACCTAACGAAGCCAGATTTTCGCTTTCTCCCCCAGAAGTGGACAAAATAGAGGCGTGTTGAAATGTCTTTCCAAATCCTTTAAACGCGCCCCCCTTCCCCAAGTGATCTAGAAGGCTGGAACTTTGCACGAGTAAGAATCGACCCCGAAATAGAACCTAACTGAGCCAACTTTCGATATAGAAGCCTTTTTCGATGCTATGTGCCATACATTAACAAAACAAACAAATATTAAACTTATTAAAAAAAAAGTTGCAACTTAATTTGGTAAGAGTGTTACATTCCTTGTCTGTAACAGGCTTAGGGGTAACTGTATAAACTATATAAATTAAAAAGAAATAAATTATGAGTAAAATAAAAAAGTAAGATTTCAATGTCCTCCCCTACACAACAGTGCCGCACAAAAAGTAGAAAATACATTTTTATCACGCACGAAATTGAACCAAATTGATGGTGTAGGCAAATTCAATTTAAAGCAATACTATATACATCTTATTTTACTCCAAAATTGATATTATGCAAAATTTGTCAATGGGAAATGAGGGTATTGGTAAATGAAATAGTTTTTGACAATTTTGGATAATGATAATAATATTTATAGTATTATTTTGAATTAAATCTGCCGACACCCTCAATTTGGTTCAATTTCGTGCGTGATTAAAATTTATTTTCTACTTTTCCATTCATTGCGTAAGGGAAGACACTGAAAAACGTGTTTGTTTTTTCTCAATCTATTTTTTATTATTTAGTTCACATTTTTTGACGTAATTTACGTTCAAACCTATGCAGTATTATATATAACTCGACTCGTCAGAACCAAATGAACATTTCATCTAAAGACACTGAACCGTGATGAACTACAAGAAAATACATGAAAAGCGCAAAAACATAGTCATGACGTAGCAAATAACAAAACGTAATGATTTGAGAATTTATAGATGAAAATGTAAGCTAGATTAAACTGTGTGCCAAATTTCAGCTCTCTACGTTCTCTGGAAGCGAAGAATGAGCCCGCAAATGATGAGATATGTAAATGACGTAACGGCGTTACACAATAACGTGAAAATTTTATAAATGAAAATGTTCCCCGATATGATACTGTGTGCCGAGTTTCAGCCCTCTACATACTCTGGAAGCCGAGAACGAATCCCTTAAAGGATGTTGAACAAAGGGACAACAGAGCCCATGTGAAGTTGATAAGAATAGTACAGAGGCATAAACTACAGAAAGTATATTAGAGGCAATAAAAGGATAAGATAATATTCAAAACTGGTAATAGAAAGCAAACTGTTCCAATTACTTCCATTCGATAAGTATAAAGGACAAGATATATACTTTACTACATCTAATGACACATTGATTGATGAAATACAGATTCAATTAAAAATAAGTTTAAAAAAAACATATTAAACTAGCCTAAATATCCGACGTTGCCTAAAATTTAAGATGCATATATCTGATTAAAATTACACCGGAACATACTGCGAATCCTTGAAAATCAAACAACACTTTAACGATACGACGGCTTAAAAAAAATAATAATAACTTTGCTGCGCGTACTTAATACGCCCTAAATAAGTGCCTAATCACGCTTCGTTAGCGCAAGTTAAAAAGGCATAATCTTTAAGACTAAGCTCAAGCATAATTAAAAGCTGAGATATGATCAAATTATTGAAAGGAGCACAATAGATTAATAAGACACACTATGAATTCTACAGACAGTTTTTAAATAAAAGCTAGCACACGCATTGAAAATTAAGTTATTCTGAAATAATTACAGAACTGAGAAAATATTAATCTAAAAATTAAAATAAATAAGATAAACCCTGAAATTCCTGGATTTTGGCATTTCTAATTCCGGAATTTTGAGATCAATATTTTCGTCCGGGATCTCAGGAAAGCATACTTAATATAGCAATCTCTATATCTCTCTATATTAAAAAAAAAAAACCCTGGTGTAGCTGCTGACCAAATCCTTTTAAAATAGAGAGATTTTCTGTTAAGGCTAGAGCCGGACCTGTGGCATCAAATGATTTGCAATTTGGCAAGATGATTTAGAATAATTTGCTATGTGTCGCCTCCTATTTTGGTTACAATTGGATAGAAATTTCTATTTTGTATACAATTTTGAAGCGACATTCTTTTATACTGCTTTTGTATGAACATTTTATTTTCTTAGTTGTATCTTCAAAATCTAATCTTTCATTGTTGAAAAACAAGCTTGCCATCTCAAAAGAAATAATATTTCCATGATTTAACTTTCATTGTAGAAAACGCTGTTGCCTATTCAAAAGCAGCAATATTTAAATTTTTGATTACACAATTAAAAATACATTAATTATTCAGAGCTTCGTTTAAATATTATTTCTTTTGAAAGGACAGCAGCGTTTAGAACAATGAATCGTAATTGTTCATGACAATAATGCTCCGTTTGTTTGTAAGGCTGCTACGCAGGCGTAACGAAAGAGGTGGCAAAGCGGACTTCGGAGATTAATGAGTGGCGACAAGGGGGGGGGGAGGCGAGAGCGGAGACCCCAAGACCCGGGGTTGACGGATAACAGCGTCCAGGAGACAAAAAGGCGGTCGTGTGCGCCGGCTGGGTTGAAAGAGCTCGCGAAGTGAGATCAGGGGGTTGGCAAGCGTCAGCGGTCAAAGACAGCCGTAAAAGGCGTATTACGCCTGCTACTCTGGCGTAATACGCGCGTTACGACCCCGTTAACATGGAGCGAAGCTTCCGAACTCCGGGAATTGGCGATCGTTAGCGAGTTGGGGGCATGTAAGCCGAACGGGATGCAATAGCAGGCGATGAGAGTTCCGGGGGATTGGTGAGTATCAGCAAAATAGGGGCGTGGCAGCATCTGCGTATCAGCAACATCTGCATAGCAGACATAACGAAAGAGCTGGTGAAGGGAGCTCCTGCGATTAATGGGCGGTATAGAACAGAGGCGGGAGACGCTGAATCCTGGGAGTTAACGTACGTTAGCGAGCAATGGACACGAAGGAAGTCCTGTGCACCGACCGAGGTGAAAAAGCTCGCGAAACGATATCCGGAAATTGGTGAGAGTCAGCGAAATAGGGGCGAAGCTCCAACATCTGCGTAGCAGGCATAACGAAAGAGCTGATGAAAGGAACTCCTGCGATTAATAAGCGGCATAGAACAAAGGGTGGAGACACTGAATCCTGGGAGTTAACGTGCGTTAGCGAGCAATGGACACGAAGGAAGTCCTGTGCACCGACCGAGGTGAAAAAGCTCGCGAAACGATATCCGGGGATTGGTGAGTATTATCGAATAGGGGGAGGCCCCATCGGACGTATTATGCTTGCGTAGCAGGCGGAACGAAAAAGATAGCGATGCGAACTCAGCGAGTCGGCAAGCGTTAGCGAACAGGGGGCAAAGCCCCTAATAATAAATAAAACAATTTAACCCTTTGTATATCCCGTGCATCATACGTGATGTACGGACCTTTAAATTTTTAAAGGGCATTTAAAAGCCTGAACACCTGGATATTTCATAAGCAATAACACTGGGGACAATCAAAGAAACACCGAAAACAGTCAATAAACATTTTCTTCTTAATAGTCAGGCACTTGATATTAAATCATTCGTCTATATGGTCGAAGCTTGAACTATTTTACCGTTTCACACCGTTGCCCCCCTGGAACACCATAGAGGACGGATCACGTTGGGCTTTTTAACCACCCAATTTTTACCGAATGAAATTGGAGTGGCAACCACAGGGATCGTACGCTCCTTCGTTGCCCATCACCTATCGGAAGGCTATTTAGACCTACAGATTTATCGTGCCCATACTCTGCGTAGACACGGGGATAGATTTGGGTGGCGATGAGAATCGAATTCGGGTCTTTCTCGTACGATTCTCTCGCCATAACCACTGGGCTATCCCGGTTCTAATCAATAAACATTGGAAATAAAAATAACTTTGACAGACTAACTAGCAAAAATATAACTTTAGGACAGTCAAAGGGTTAAGTGATACATATTTGCACCATTTACCTCAGTATATCCTTGTTTCAAATCCATAATTTAATGAACCAGATTCCTTTATCTATTTATCCGTAGGATGGTGATACGCACAATGTTTACAGTAAACTCTATTCACTGTATTTAAAGAAAACTGTATGCCACGCAATTCACAAAATAAGAGGAAATAGTGAACAAAAACGCCGCTTTTTAGCTTTATACAAAAATGCTAATTCTGGTATTTTCGAGTTCGACAGTTACCTATCATATTACAAAAATCACGGGAATTTTGCGTTTAACGTGACCGTAAAGAGAAAAAGATAACAAATGTTATTCAACCGCGCACAAAGAAAGGTGCTTCCTATCTAATTTCAAAGAAGCATTTGTTTAAAGTAACATTAGACCCTGTGCAGGAAATGCAGCTCAAATGTTCAAACTGGTAGGCATGTTGAGGATACTTGAAACACAGAGAAATATGCCAGTATATACCAGAATTAAATAGATTGCCTATTAGGTATACAAGACAAGCGCTCAGGGTAGGGACGTAACCAGGAGGGGGCGGGGGCCTGCTGTTTGAAATTTAGGTTTACAGATATATGTAGGTCATGTCCTAAAATAACATGTTTTTTCCAACTTTTGCCATTTAATATGTTTTTAAATGTATTGTGAGATGTATACGCATATTATTGATCCATTATAAATATGTTATATTTTAAACACATTGTTATCTTCTGGGTAGAAATTGTGCTGAATTTCTGTTAGAACGGAGGGAAGAAACCAGTGTTTCTTTCAGGCATACCTCGTGGGGGGGGGGGGGGGGGACCGGAGACATTTTTTTTAACTTAGTCTCCATGTAACAGAACACTTAGATATATTTATATAGGGCAAATAGAAAACTTGCCCCCCCCCCCCCCCCCAAATTTTATTCGCCCTCTCGGCCAAAATGTTCAGGAAGAAACTACGGAAAATTTTAATGCACTCAGAATGAAAAGTTCTATCCAATACCATTACTTTTGCATTTAAGGTTTTGTATATGACAGCAAAATACATATTTGTTTTTACTTTACGCAAAGAATGATTGATTAATTTAATAAATAATTTCTGTAATATTCATTATAGCATAATAGTTTCTTGGATTAACATCACTAAGACTAATTTTATTTTTATATAATAAGTACAATTTGTATAGAAATTAAATTCCATATTTTTCATAAAAGAATCTGACGTAGACTCATACAAATTATGGGCCCTCCTACAAACATTTATCACGGGTCCTCATTCACATTCAGATGTTCCCTCTTTGAGTTTTTAATATCTTCTCTTCCTTCAAAAAATGGGGGGGGGGGGGACTCTGGAGCCCGCCCCGACTCGAATAGTGTCTACCCCCTTTAGGCTCTGCTTAGAGCTTCGTCTCCTTCTGTGAAGAGCTCGAGCCTAGGCCCCAGGCAAAAATCAGGCTCAGTATGACAAGATTAAATCATAAAATTTTAACGCATGCAGACCTCACATACACACCCTTTCAAAACTTCAGCAATCGTCCTTCACACCTATGTGACCGCCTTGAGATGGAGGTGTTCCCGAGTACTCGTTAAGGGATCATAAACTTCATTTATAGTGCGAGGTAAGTACTAAAACTCTCTCATTCATACTCCTATTTCTTTTTCATTCATAAAAGTTTAAACATGTATTTAATATCCAACTATTTTACAATTTTCGCCTATCAAGTGAAATTAAAATTTCAATGATAGGATATGTAGAAAGAGCGAGGCGTTGTCTCATGGAGTGTGTGGTATGGGGAAAAGAGACCTTCACCCTGACTCACCAATGTTATACGTTAAAGTTGAGCAGCCCACGTAAAGAACCCACGCAATACACCTTCGGATAAGAAGCGTCCCACCACTCTGCATATCTTTTCGCAGCAGCTGATAAATCGTAAAGCAAGTATTTATTTATTTTGTTTTTAATTTTATTCCAAATACATCTGTGTAAATGAGCAGACTCGATTACCTTATACGTTGATCTTTAAGCTCTCGTTTTTGCAGCAGAAGGACGAGTGATTTAGGGAAAAAGACCAACAGATGAATCATCAGGTCAAAAAGTTTTCCAGCAGCTTCGAGAAAACATATGTCTCGGTATTGACAGTTGCTACCAGAATTCTCTCTCACACTTTTCGATTTCCCAACCCAAAATTTATCGCTTTTCTTGCAACTGTAATTACACGGGACATGGTCGCGGTAGCTCAGTGGTTAGCGCATGGGAACTGCACTCGGTAGGCCCGGGTTCGATTCCCGCCACTGCCAAAACTGCCGCCGTGTCCACGCGGATGGCGCGATCGTACTCCGCGTGTTCATGCGGAGTACGATCGCGCCAACGTTAAACATGTGGGTCCGTTAAGTCCTTCTGAAAGGTTGATGGTAGATGGAAAGAGAGTACGGTCCCTGTAGATGCGTTCCCCACTGGGTTCCGATCTAAATTGGGTGGCACTTTCCGGCCGTCCAAACAGTTAGCTTACACCTTTCTGATAGGTTGGACGGTCTGGATCTCAACAACGGGGCATGGTCGCCCATGCATATTGTGGGTCCCCCTACAACAAATTATTTATCACGCCCCCCCCCCTCCACGTTTGATTTCCTTCTCCAAAAGAAGAGTATGCACCCTTAACAACCTCTAAGAACGAACTACCTAACGAACAGCAATCTTGGCCTAAAGAAAAGAGTATATAATGCTATCGAAGTAATTGTAGTCACCTAATTGAGATACGCCTGTTTCCTTCAGAGAAGTCTTGTAAGTTATTGTCTTACACGCAGCAGTTTTGGGGTGGGATAGCCCAATGGTTAAGGCACGGGGATTGTACTCGGAAGACCCGAATTTGGTTCCAGGCTATGTCCAAACTGTCACTGTGTTCACGCGGAGTACGAGCACGTTAAATCTGTGAGTTCGAAAGTCCTTCCGAGAGGCCGGTGGCAGGGGAAGAAGGGTTCGGTCCCTGTGGATGTCGCCCTAACTGGGTTCCGGTCTAAATTGGGTGATATTGTCCCGGTAGTCTAAATAGATACATTACACTTTCGGGTAAGTCGGACGGTCTGTGTCGAAAGAAAGAAATCAACACTTTTATTTACTGTACGATAAAGTTATACAAAGAATCCTTTTAGGCTTGCATCATTCTAGTTTACCAGTTATACAACTTGAGCTCGTAGACTCCTGAACTCACTCTCTCGTTGACGGACCAGATACAATATCGTCTATGCGGTCTGTATATATTAGTCTATGCTGTTGTCATTAGCGTAAACATGTTTCTTGGAGGTAAAGAAGAACTTGATTTGTGTGCGAGATAGTGTATGGCCCTGCGGTAAAGAAGATGTGAACAAGATAGAAATGAAATGTGACATTTATATTTTAGAAGATTTTAAACAATTTTTTTTTCTACTTTAATAATTGAAAATTGCATTTTCTGGTCATTAGTAAAATATGAAGTTAGAAAAAAAATCTTGAAATTTTCCAGTGGGGGCAATGCCTTTCTGGAAATTTCCAGCGGGGGCTGATGCCCCTGTGCTCCCCTCCCCCTCCTATGGATCGATAGTTCCTATTCGATCCATAGTCGCCTATGGATCGAATAAGAATTAGGAGCAGAGCGCTAAGAGGAACAAAGCACTTGAGGGAAAAAGATGAATTTTTTTTTAACTTCAACAAAACTCTTGGCCAGTTGATTTCCCCTCAGTGCTCGTCGCATTTGGTAAAACCCCAGTGTAAATCAATTAATACTAATGTAGATAGTTAGTCTTAAATTGCATGGATTAGAATTGTACTAGCCGAATACTAGTTGAAAATCAACGGTCTCGCAATAAGCAACCCCTGAATAATGTACATTTTTTAATAATTCGCGTTTCACATTTATTCGACAAATCGAATATTTTGGTACACAGAACCCCCTAAAGAAGAAAATATTGGGGAACTAAACTTGCGCATTTCTTCCTTTCGAATTATTTATCCGTACACCACATTAAAGTCTATCTCATCCCGAGGCACCCCTATATTATTATTTCTCCTTTGGAACTTTTTTCTGTGAAGCACATCCATAAATGAACATTTTTGAAAAACTCTCTTTGTCTTGGGTTTTTTATCAGATAATTGGTCCATAAACCAAGCCTCTATCACATTTAAAAGGAAGCGTGCCTCATTTATTCGGAAAATCAAACATATTAGTGTGCGGCACCCATTAAAGTTGCAAATATTGGAAATCTAAAATTTCACTCTTTCTTCCTTTCAAACTATCTACCCGTACACCAAATTTGAAGTCTCTATCCTATCGAGAAGCATGTTTTTTCTATCACTTCACCTTTCGAACGTTTTTCTGTGTAGCACCCCGTTAATGAACATTATTGTCAAACTGTATTCATGTTTGTTTTTTTTTGTCAAATGGTTAGCCCATATACTAAATTTCAAGCCTCTATCACATTGTAAAGGAGGCGTTTTTCATTTGTTCGGCAAATCGAACATTTTTGTGAGCGGCACCCCCTACAATAGCAAATGTTGGAAAACTGAAATTGCATACTTCTTCCTTTCCAACTTTTTACCCGTACACCAAACTTGAAGTCTCTATCTCATCGTGAAGCATGCTTTTCTAGCATTTCATCTTTCGAATGCTTTTGTGTGGAGTACCCACCCCCTTAACTATACATTTTTGAAAAACTCTATTCTTTTTGTGATTTCTATCAGATGATTCGTCCATATTCCAAATATCAAGTCTCTATCACGTTTTAAAAGGGGCGTTTCTCCTTTATTCCGAAAATCGAACATTTTGGTGTGCGGCACCCCTAAAGTATAAAATATTGGTAAACTGAAATTGTACACTTTCTTCCTTTCAAACCATCTACCCTTACACCAAATGTGATATCTCTATCTCATTCCGAAGCATGGTTTTTTATCAATTCACTTTTCGAACGTTTTACTCTGGAGCACCCCCTTAAACGAACATTATTGAAAAACTATATTCGTCTTGGGTATTTTCGTCAAATGATTAGCCCATATACCAAATTCCAAGCCTATATCAAATTTTAAAGGAGCCTTTTCTTATTTATTCGTTAAATCGAACATTTTGGTGTGCGGCACCCCTTAAGTAGAAAATATTGGAAATCTGAAATTGCACACTTTCTTCCTTTCGAACGATTTACCCATACACTAAATTTGAAGTATCTATCTCATCGCAAAGCATGCTTTCCCATCATTTCACTTTTCGAACGTTTTGGTGTAGGGCACATCACCCCCCCCCCCCTCTACAGAACGTTTCCAAAAAATTCGATTTTTCCAGGGGGGGGGGGGTTATCGAACTACCGAGCCGTGTACCAAATTGCAAGTCTTTATCTATTCGGAAAGTGCCTAAAAAAAGCGTGACAGACAGACGGACACTTAGCAATTAGTATATACTAGCCGAATACCCGTTGAAAAAATCAACAGTCCCGCAATAAACAATCCCTGAATCTTGTCAGTTTTTTTAATAACTCGCGTTTCACATTTATTCGGCAAATCGAATATTTTAGTGTGCGGAACCCCCTAAAGAAGAAAATATTGTAAATTTTAAATTGCGCACGTCTTCCTTCCGAACTATTTACCAATACACCAAATTAAAGTCTATCTCATCCCGAAGCATACTATTTTATCCTCTCCCCTTTCGAACGTTTTTCTGTGGAGCACACCCATAAATGAACATTTTTGAAAAACTTTGTTCGCCTTGGATTTCTTATCAGAGATTGGCCCATATACCAAGTCTCTATCGCATTTAAAAGGAAGCGTGTCTCATTTATTCCGAAAATCGAACATATTGGTGTTCGGCACCCCCTAAAGTTGCAAATATTGGACATTTGAAATTGCACACTTTTTCCTTTCAAACTATCTACCAGTTCACCAAATTTGATGTCTCTATCTTATCGTGAAGCATGTTTATCTATCACTTCATATTTCGAACGTTTTTCTGTGTTGCATCCCCTTAAATGAACATTTTTGAAAAACCGTAATAATCTTAGGGTGTTTTTTATCAAATGATTACCCCATATACTGAATTTCAAGCCTCTATCACATTGTAAAGGAGGCGTTTTTCATTTGTTCGTCGAATCGAATATTTTAGTGTGCGGCACCCCCCTACAATAGCAAATGTTCGAAACTGAAATTGCACACTTTCTTCCTTTTTACCTATCTACACGTATACCAAATTTAAAGGCTCTATCTCATCGCGAAGCATGCTTTTTCTATTATTTTACCTTTCGAATGTTTTTCTGTGGAGTACCCCGCCCCCCTTAAATATACATTTTTGAAAAACTCCATTCTTCTTGGGTTTTCTATTAAATGATTCGCCCATTTACTAAATATCAAGCCTCTATCACGTTCTAAAAGGGGTGTTTCTACTTCATTCCGAAATCGAACATTTTTGTGTGCGACACCCCCTAAAATAGAAAATATTGGGAAACTGAAATTGTACACTTTCTTCCTTCCAAACTATCTACCCGTACACTAAATTTCAAATCTCTATCTCATCCCGAAGTATGTTTTCTTATCAATTCACCTTTCGAACGTTTTCCTCTGGAGTACCCCCTTAAACGAACATTTTTGAAAAACTATTCGTCTTGGATGTTTTCATCAAATGATTAGTCCATATACCTAATTTCAAGCCTCTATCAAATTTCTCATTTATTCGGTAAATCGAACATTTTGGTGTGCAGACCCCCTTAAGTACAAAATATTGGAAATCTGAAATTGCACACTTTTTTCCTTTCGAACGATTTACCCATACATCAAATTTGAAGTCTCTATCTTATGGCAAAGCATACTTTCCTATCATTTCACTTTGTTTTGGTGTGGAGCACCTCCTCTAGAGAACATTTTCGAAAAATTCAATTTTTCCAGGTAGTTTTATCGAAATATCGAGCCGTGTACCAAATTGCAAGTCTCTGTCTATTAGAGAAGGGCCCAAAAAAAGCGTGACAGACAGACGGACGCTTGGCAATTAGTATATATAGATAGTGTAGTAGATGCTATATCGCGAGGATACAGGTGGCGGTATTCCGGTAGAGAACGTACTTTTAGAACGTTTGAGTCACTTAAAATATATATATATATATATATATATATATATATATATATATATATATATATATATTACTTGTGTGTGTGTTTCCCAGGATAATTTCAAAGTAGGCTCAATGGCATAAGGCAAGTTGGGGGTTATACCCAGGGCTGGCTCAAGGATTTTTCAGTGTATGGGCAAAACAGTTTAGGGGCCGCCCCCAACCCCCATATATATATATATATACACACACATATATATATATCGGCAACTTCTGATCTGTTTATCTGTGTTGATACAAATTAGACAAGTCTTCAAATAAATGATAAGCAAGATGTAAATTTCTAGTAGAGTTTAGCATTGCCTCAAGAAATGAAGAAAAAGTTAAATTCGTAAAAACACCAAGTTTATGTAACCACTTTGGTATCTTGCCAGGAGAACATGGCGTCAGCTGTTTGAACATTGCAGCGATAACATATTTACAAGATTTGAGTTAACATCGCATAGGAAGTCCACGTTGGATGAGATATATGACCTAATCAACATGTTGTTCAGATTCCACCTTTTAGAGGTCACACTTCTGGAAACTTTAGGCTTAACTATTGACTAGACTAAATATAAACATTATCATATACAGTCTAAAACACTTTAGATTACAAAGATTAAAAGATTGAATGACTGGTTTGAATTTCATTCGGGCAACGTAAGTATATGATTATTTCTCCGGAATTTGCCTTCTTGTCTAAGGCCATCTTTGTAGATTTACTGCAATAATGTATTTAATCCTATGATCAGCACGAAATACTAATACATACTATTCCGTACATCATTAGCAACATTCTACTATAACTAGTAGTAAAATCAACTACCTGCTATCAGGCCCGTAACCAGGATTTCATTTTGGATGGATGGGGTGGGGGAGCTGAATCTTATGCTTGGATGGGGTGGGGGAGCTGAATCTTATACCTAAATTTAGATACCCTCAATAATCATGTAATCACCAATCTATATGATAAAAAAAGATTCTTACAAGTTCACTATCATAAAGCTGCTATCATATCAATCTTGTAATTCTATTCAATTGTTTAGATACATCATTTTAAACCAGCTATTTCGAATACATCGACTTTCTGATCCTCGGTTTCACTTTCTCCACATCAATAATCTTAAACGCATTTGTCAAAATTACCAATATCCGGAAGTATTTGTAAATAATATTATTAATAATTTCAAATATACCACGTAATAATTTTACACATGCATTATTCATCTTTGATTGGATAACTCAATTTTGAGAATTCACCCATTCTTATCACCTAACTTTCCACTTGGCCTGAGTCTAATACTGTTTACTATTTTCGAATGACAATTTTCCACTTGTCCTAAGTCCTATACTGATTACTATTTTTGAAAGTCTCCATACATATTATGTATCATTCAAATGTTTTCATTCCGGTGCCCACTCGCATTGACGAAGTGAGGTGAAATGCTCAGTTGCTTGTTCAACTTACACCTGGTAACAATGCTTGTGAGTTCATATTTTTGTTCGAGGAGGTATTATTTTTCTGATTTGTAATTCAATTGATTTATTTTTCTCCTTCCACTAGCCAGTAGACAGTTCCAATGGTGTCTATAGTTAAATACTATCGCCATTGTCAGGAACTGGCTATTCTATCGGTTTTAATTCGAATTGTATGGCTGTCCTGATAAGAATGCAATTTCGAACTAACTGCCATTTTTTGTGTAGTTTCAATTGATTGTTCTCTATGTCTTAATCTTTTATCTTGAGCTAATTATTATTGCCTTTTCTCATTTTTGCCGTGTTTTTTTATTTTTATTTATATACTTTTAATTGTGATTTTTGTATCCTATTATTCTTCTCATCCCCCTTTCCATTGCAGTAATAAGTTACCTTCTATCTTTATCCTTAGTCTTTGTCTATAGTTAAGTCATTTGTAACAGATATGCTAGCGATGGGTTTTTTTTTGTACATACAGTAGTTTATGCATAATTTTCGATTAAAATCTTTCAATTTTTATTTATATATATATATATAAATTGGAAGATTTTAAACGAAAACCATGCATAAACTACGATGTACAAATATATATATATATAAAATAAAAATTGGAAGATTTGGAAGATTTTAAACGAAAACTATGCATAAACTACGGTAAGTACAAATATATATAACTGGAATACATTGATTCGGCATCAGCATCAATTTTCGATTTTTAAAAAACAAACTTGTCGCAAAATAATTTTTTAATTCCATTATAATTAATATAATTCTTTTGTAATTAATTTATACTTTCAAATCATTCAAATTAAATAGAGTTATATTATAAGGTTTAATTAAATTTTCAAAATATAAATGTGTATATTTGACTCCTATAAATAATAGTACATGCTTATTGACTTTTAGCAAGTATTAAGTATTTTATTATAATTTGAAACAACCAAAGGAATTTTTAATTTTGATAGAGAAATCCAACATATCGTAAAATTTTAAAATCCTTTATTTAACCAAATTTGCATAGAACTTTTAAATTCCCATGACCTATTGAATTTAGCATTAAGAAACTGAGAAATTCTATGGTTTTGATTTCTCAAATTCAGATATTTTAATTAGATTTTAGTAGTTAACGCATGCAGAATAATGTTTACCAAATATATACTAATTAAAATAATTTAAAATTGATAATAAAACTAAAGATAAAATTTTAAAATTAAAAGGTTATAATTTTTTAAATGTAAGAATTATTGAAAATTTAGGATATTCTGTGAGTCGAGTGTCATTTAAAAATACACCTTTACCATAAGTCCCATTTTCCGCAATAAAAAGTTATATTTTTCAATAATTTACACCCATAGATATCCTCCTAGCAGAACTTACTTGGATATCTATGTGTTGAAAACCCAGGCCGTTCGACTCATCCAAAGGACTTGGGCAACTATTTGAACGGCCGGGGATATCTATGTGTATAGATGCTAAAGAGACCCACTACTCAACTGTGTATTGACATTGTAAAAGGATGTTACAATAGAGATTTATTATGGACTATTTAAGTCTGCCGGTGGTTCTAGGAAAAAGGCCCAATTGTTGGCTTATTCCCCATGGACCACTTTTCTATAATAGAGATCATTTTCAGTAACAAGTTTGCAGGCGTATAACCAGGGGCGGTTATTCAGGGGCGCCGCGGGGCCGCGCGGACCCCCTTGAGACCCCCTTGATCAAGCACTTCAAATTCCTTTAGTTATATAGGTTAATTACAATTTTTAAGGAAATTATCTGAAATTTCTTTCAACTAAAAGTCTAATTATTGGAAATAAATGATAAAATTGTCACTAGATGGCAGCACCAAAGCTTTGACTTTCAAAAAAATCTCTTATCCCCTTTTCATACTATATTAAATTTATAGGGGAAAATACTGCATTATAGGGAAAGACGAGGGATTTTAAGAAGAACCGCGTCCCGTTATCGACTCTCTGATGATAGAAAGAATGGTATGTGAATACAACGGCAATAGAAATTTCAGTTAAAAAAACAGACATTGCAATATTCCAATCTGATCTGAGCCGCTCGGGTTATCGCGGCTCTCATCTAAAGAAGCCAAGAAGACACGAATACCGTGAACGACTGACTCGAATTGGCTGAGTTTCGCTAATTTGGCCTCGAATTTTTCTTGATAAATGAGTGTTCTCGCTCTCGCTTCTTTTTAAAATAATAAATTTGGATGTTTAAATAAATATTTGAAAATAAATTACTGTATTTATCTAATTTTGATTTATTTTATTGATCCTATTGACCCCTAGCTTTTTCAGTTTTGGTTCATGAAGAAATAGTTTAGTAGTATTAGATATAGAAAATAGAAATTCAAAAAAGTTTCGATATATATTTTGTGCTTTTTACTTAATTGAATAAGTGGGGGTTATTGATGGTATTTTGGGGGTTCCGTTCTTCGTTTTTGGTAGAAAAATGCATTGTTTGGAGCACTCAGTTTAATTTCGCTGCGTAAGCGCCCGGACGGGGGGGGGGGGGGGGGGGCATTTCTGATGTAGGGTGGTTCTGTCTGTCCTTCGGAAAGGGGATTATTTCTGATTTGGGGTAGTTCCATGCTTTGTTTGTGATGAATTTCAATGCGTTTGACTTCTTAATTGCTTAAAAGTCACGAGAATTGTATTTGTGGCATGCCCGTGAATATTTTTAGTGACACTTTCAGAAATGTGTTGTCTGAGGGGGTGGGTCTCTTGATTTACTCAGCTGTCTTACTTTTTCAGCTATTTAACATTAAAGATTGAAAAAAAATATAAATATTTGTTAAAGAATGTTAAAAATTAATTTTCAACCTGATACTTGATTCTTTGATCTGACGTTGTTTTCCTTAAAATCTCCCCCCCCCCCCCCCCCCCTCTTCACCGGCGACTATTCAATCTCCCTGGTTTTGCTTCTAATTTCATTGAAGTCCAATATTGATCCGATACTCCCTAGGCGTAAATTTCACTTGAGGTAGTCCTAAAATTTCTCATCTCGTTTCCTAATTAAGCGATTTTGAATCTACTGGCAGCTATAGTCTCTGCACTATCTATACGCGTATCGTCTGGACATGCATATTGTTTTATTCAAACCCCTCTGAGCATCACTTTTTGTTTAACTAGCCCGCACGGTTTTACTTCTCGGTTCCTAAATTGAGCGATTTTGAATCTTCTGGTAGCTACAGTCTTTGTACCATTTGAATATACATATCTTTCATATCAATCCCCTGGGCGCAATTTTTACTTTAAGTAGTTCCCTTCTAATTTCACATCTCGGTTCTTAATTGAGCCATTTTGATTCCGTTGGTGGCTATAGTCCCGGCACCATTTGTACATGTGAACTGGATATACATATTTATTGTGTCAGCTCCCTGGGCGCAACTTTCAGTTCGGTTAGCCCACCCCCCCGCCAAATTTCTTATTTCACCTTCTAATTGAGCGATTTAGAGTTTGCTGGTGGCAATCACTTAGATATACAACCTTATTATGTCAACCCTCTGGGCGTAACTTTTACTTTAAGTAGCCTCAATTTCATATTTCGGTTTTACAAAAATGCATCGCCTTGGTTCCTGAAATATCCGTGCACGATATTTCAAGACCGTACAATGTTTACATTTTCCGCTACAGACCTTACACACACACGTCGACACACAAACATCGTCTGTTATTATGTAATATGAAACAACCGTGGTGGAAGAGGGGAGACCCTCCTCTTTTTTATATTTACATTTTTATCTATCTTAGTGACACTTGCTCCGCTTTTGATGCAATTTTCACACTGTATTTTCTACTCTACAATGGACCCACTCGATCTGCTCACTCTAAACTTTGATCCACTTTTGTTGAACCCGTGCAGCGAGCTAACTACTTATTGCTATAGAAACCGATTGCTATATATAGTGATTACTAGCAGGCAGAACTCGCTCATATCATTTTAAAGACGAATAGAGAAAACCATAATGCATAAGAACTTTCTGTAAATTCCAAATTCATTCTTAAACTTGTATGAAAATAGTTATTCCGTTTCTACATATAAACGGCCGTAGATTTAGTTGATTTTCGCTCTCTAATTATGTTACTGTTTGGGTTACAAGGATGATCAGGTACAAAACTATTAGCCATATTGTGTACCTGAGAGAAATTGTGTGCATTTTGGGTGTACAAACAATTGCGCTAATCATAATAAAATACTGCACATGCATACGACTGAGAGTATTTAATTTTGACAAATTTGATATAAATTTATTTAGAAATACATTCAAATAATTTCCATGGTTACAATAGGCTCTTATTCATTTTAAGGAAACTTGCAAATGCATATCAGCGCAAGTAAAATAATAATTTGGTATACAGTTATTTCGAGGTAACGCCGGAACTAATTTATCAGTGCCGGACAAACGACGAACTCGAAGTCTAAAAGACGTAGTTGGCACAAACTGAGGAGGGATACTATAATATACATAAATGCATATTATAGTATGCCTCTATACTTAAATATCCCCATCTATACATAAATACATATATGAGCGCCTCCCTCTACACCTCGCTCACGAGCCGCCACTGCGTATAACAGTCCTTGGTCAGTCCAAACGCAAGTGGCCAACAGGCCGCTGATTGGGCTGATGTCCCATCAGCCCAATCAGACACCTGCTTATATGGTGGTATTATAATCTCTCAAGAATACAATTTTGTAATGATGCAAAATTGTTGAAAAACCTGAATAAAATGATATTGTTCAAAATGTTTATTCGATCCTTCTTATGATGATTTTAAGTATTACAAAGTATTACTAATTATCGATTCGGCCCTGCATTCTGCATCTTAATTTGAATAACAAACTGTGTAAGTTATGGGGACTAAAACTCAGGGTCGCATTGCCAGTATATAAATGCTCAGGTACAATGTTTCCAGTTTAAAGTGTTGGGAACAAACTAATACACCTCGATGTATCATGAAAGGAGCATAGTCTCTCTTAAATTAAACTTACCTACATTCAAGTGTGTGTGATTTTAGAAACTAAACTACTCCACTAATTAAAAGAAAATCAAATTCATTGATATTTGAGTTTTTAGAGAGATCTTTTAAAATGTTTTTACTTTACAATTCGTTTTCAACAATATAGCTAAAAGATTTTATAATAATCAAGTGAAAAATTTGTTAAATAAAGAACAAAAAGAATGAAATTATTTTAGTTATCTTCTTAAAATTAGTTTATCTACCGTTAATAAGATGTTGCACAATTTGTGAACCAGTTCCTTAAAGGTATTATATTAAAAGTTATTAAAATCAGGTGAATAAATTAGTTTTTTCATGTTTACATGAGAAAGAAATTGAAACAAAGGATCTTAAATAGGCAAACTGTAATTCAAATTCTCGAGGGATAAATACTATAATTTGAACATCCTTCAACTCAAATCGAATATTTTTGAGGGGGTGTCTGTGCGTATGTGTGTATAATGTATGTATGGAAGACCCAGACCACACGACCAACCCGAAGGTTTATGGTAGCATAATGTGGGTGTGTAGTAGTAGTCTAAGGAGGTAAAATTTCTAGAGCAAATGCAGCGATGTGAATAATAATCATGATTTTAAAGGAAATTGAACATTTGAAAGGTCACAAATTTTAAAACTTCTTATAAATCATATAAAATGATAACCAAAAATTTTGAATAAACAATCATGTCACATGTAAGTTTTCATTAGAAATTAAATGCAACTTAATTTGAAATGATAGCATCAACAGGTCTCAGGCTATTACAGGTTTTTTGAATAAATTAATCAAAAACAATACATAAAATTAAAAAGAGTATTTATGCAATAAATCTATTGATGTCATTCTCGTAAATAAAGCACATTCTAATCACAGGAAGAGACATATTAATTTTGTATTATTCAATAATACGGCAAATTTCTATTTACATTAAGTTAATTCACTGATAATATTATTGTGAAATAAGTTCCAGAAGTTTTTTTTCTTAATTTATCAGAAGTTAAAAATAACTTACTTCATTATGTAGTGTCATGAAAGTTACTTTCATCATTTCTTTCCAAAACAAAGTTTAAATTAGTAACTGCACAAATGTTATGAATAATATTTGTACATCTCAGTTATACATTATAAACAAAGCAAACAAATGACCTCATGAATAAAATGGAAAAAAGGAGAAATGATTCAAATTACTGGAGAATTTGATTATGTTTTTGATTTTGTAAATAAAAACCAGAAACCCAATATAGGAGCTGTTTGTGACTGTCTATTCTAGCCCCTCTAAAATTTGATTCAAATATACTGCTAGGACATAAAAGCAGAATAATAGAATGTTAGCCAAATTACAAGAAAATTATACACATTGACAAATTTAAAATTTGTTTTATTGTATCACTAGAATGAATTACCCAACGTTGATCAGGATGTAAATAAACATCCGCTACTTAAATAATACATTTACAGATAACACTATTCAATTTTTTTAACTTCCTAAATCATCACCAAATTCCCAAGAACGTTGTCCTTAATACCAAGAATAAATAAATAACAGATTCAAAACTCTAGAATATGAGTATGGCAGTAGATTGTGACAGTAGATGTTAGATCATATCAGTAGCTGGAGGGCGGGCAGCTGTTGGATCATGACGGTAAACGTTAGATCATATAGCCGGATATCAGCTGATGTTAGGCATTAAATATTTGTAAAAAAATTTAATTAAAAATTTGGGAAAAGGTCTTCGAAGTGCATTAGTTCAGGGTAGATGTAACTGTGTGGAAAGCCTCAGACCTGTAAGTGCAGTAGATATTGCACAGCATTGCAAACAGACAGATTTTTCTTTTATTATTGATTTACTGGGCAGGGGAGGGGGGGGGGGGGGAAGCAGATAGAAACATAATGTTTCAAATGTCCCTAAGTTTGTGACAAGTAAATAAAGGAAAATATATGAAATTTTTTTGAAAATTCAAAAACCCAATCCAAATGCAGAAAAAATAGTTGAATAAACAAGAAAGATCAATCATGCTTAAAGCATTGATTATGAAACACTTTCCAACTTCAATGCAATTTTATTTAAACATGTCTAAAATGCAATACATTCCTCAGTAATATTTTAAAACTTATCACAATACTACATTAATTTATTATATTTGAAAACTTAAACCTTCATCGAAAAAAATGAACTTCATTCAAATGATGGTATTGAAATATAAATTGCCTGGTTTAAAAATCTCTAAAATGTGATACATTCATCGGTAATAATTTTAGATTTATCATAATACTACGATAATTTATTATATTTGAAAACTTCATCGAAAACAACTAAAATTCATTCAAATGACGTCATAGAAAAAATAACACGCCTGGCTCTCTCTATAAAAGCAGCATTTCATTCATAAATAACTTCCCATTCATGTCATTCATCACAATACTATAATAATTTATTTTATTTAAAAATTAAGACCACGGAGCTACAAGTAATTAAACTCTATGCGTAAAACTTCATCGAAAAAAATCGTCCTTCTCTTTGTAAAATCAATGAATATTTCATTCATATCAGCTATGCAGACTCCATGAACTAAATGATTTTGTGTTAAAGAAATACAGCAATTCTAATACAACTCATTCTATATATTTTGCTTTTACATTTTACATAGGCGAAAAATAGGCTTCGTTGTAGAAATAATCAAATTTGGATGAGCATTTAAACTCAAATACATTGTAATTGCGTTGTTACAGTTGTAGATGCACAGAATTTAAGCAAAAATAAAGTGGTTTTAGGACGGATACAACACTCAATATGAATTAAAAAGAACTTTAAAAATCACGATTTTGAGACAAGATGGATGCCATATATCATTTTGAAGTGGGTCACGTGATCTTTTCATATCATGGTCACGTAATCGCTTCATATAAGAGGTGTTACTATTATTTTAATTTTTATTTAAAAAACTACTGAATACATTTCGCTGAATTTTTTTTTATATATTTTATGGAACAATTTTAATATTACCTAAAATTTTCGAAGCAATTTGTGAATTTTAAATCCACTTAAAAAATGTTTGAAAAATTAGGTCCCATAGGGCTCAATGTATTTCATTTTTTCAACCCGGGTTCAATCCAAAACTAATTGGGTGACATTATTCATTTATATTCCCATAGGTCTTACAGACTGTCTGAACAACATACTAAAATTTCATTTTGATTAAGTCATTTTTACGGCAGTTATCATGCTAACGGACAGACAGACTGACAGACAGATAGACAAATAGAATGAACAAAGTCATAAACACTTTTCAACTTCGCTGTAAAGTGTTAAAAAGGGGATAATTCGAGTGTGGTGTCAAAAGATAAAACAAATGTATCACAAGACCAAGAGTGAAATACAAATATATATTTGTATTTTTCCCAATATATATATATATATATATGTCAAAAAGTACAATACGTGGAAAGAAGCCAACAGGGGTATATGAATAGGCCTGGGGGGATTGTGACCTCCAGTTCCCGGTTACAAGCCGACTTTTTACTCCATAGGAAAAGCTCCTAGAGCCAGTATAAGCCTGTGGCCTTATTTCCAGGAAGCATCAACACAAAAAACGCACCCTAACCGAAGAAATGCGGACAATGTGGAACCACCAAAGTAACGGTTTGCAAACAAGTTTGAATAAAATGAAAATCGTAACAACCACCCTTGGATGAAAGTCATAAGCGTTACACAACATGTCGAGCGAGCCATTCGAAATGGAAAGGGAAAAAAAAAGCGCTCGTAGTCAG
Source organism: Amaurobius ferox (assembly GCA_951213105.1). NCBI lineage: Eukaryota > Metazoa > Arthropoda > Arachnida > Araneae > Amaurobiidae > Amaurobius > Amaurobius ferox. Next base: position 11,895,429 of record OX578133.1, read on the forward strand.
TAAATGCGTTGCCATAAGGAATGCATTTTTTTTGTTTTGATGCTTCCTGGAAATAAGGCCATAGGCTTATACCGACTCCGGGAGAGTTTACAATAGAGTAAAAAGTCGACTTGTAACCGGGAACCCCCCCCCCCCCCCCCCCCCCTAGGCCTATTCGTATACCCCTGTTGGCTTCTTCCATGTATTGTACTTTTTGACATTTTTATGTATATTTGATGATAATGAGCTGCAATGCGCCTTCTTGTCATCTTATTATTTTGCTTTTCTTTTGTCACTCTTGTCATCAAGGTTCCTAACATTTGGCATTTATATATATATATATATATATATATAGAAAAAAGAAGGGTTCATGCCGCATGGTAATACAAATTTTCTTAATGTTTCCTATCTTCTTTTTTTCATTTTTTGATGTCTGTAGTCTGAGTTTGAGTATTTATAGTAATGTACTATTGCTCAATCTGAAACAGGCATTTGTTTGGGTTAGTTAGAGTTAAATACTCAACCTGTGGAGGAATTTAATTCTGACTAATCATCGAATTTGGCCCGGTGCTGTTCTTTTCTCTTATCGTCATTATGGCCGTGATTTTGCTTCTATGGTAATGTTAATATTACTTGAATATTTTTTATTACATTTTTCTAATATATATATATATATATATATATATACGTGCAATCGTAGGGGGAGAAGGCAGTAAAAATCACAATGTTTTGTTTTCTCCTTAATTTTGAGAATAAAAACAAACGAAAACATCTGAAATTTCTTTTAGAAATATGTGAGCCCAACCGAAACACAGGAAAATATGCGAATGCTTCCAAATTGATAGAAAAGGGGGTTAGAAATTAAAAAATACAACTTTCAAGTTTGGTAGCAAAAATAGATGTATTAAAAATAAGAAAAAATTTCAAATTTTCCTATTTTGCATTTATTGGTGGAAAAAGGAAAGTCAATGTTCTATTTTTTCCCCTCAGTCTTGAAAAAAAAAAATGAACAAAGTCAAGTTAACTAGAACATACAGATGTGTGCATAGGCATAGAGTTTTAGAAAATAGGGGGGGGGGGGGGGGAGCGGAAGGACTTGGGGCTGTCCATTTTTCTTTAATGTGAGGTATATAAAGCCTTTAATGTACACTTCCGAAAACCGGACATCTTCATTCAACGGACACTCCTCAAAAGCAGACACTTCCATTAAACAGACACGGTTCCATACAGGTCACTTCCATTTAATTTACACATTCATTTAAAGGGCATTTTTACATTATCCCACAAAATATAAAGAGTTCATTAACTGTAGAATAGCTTACTCCCCGGCCAACGACAAATACTGATTTATGTCAAACAAATTTTAAAATCCCGCACTTAAAATCTGATGTGAGCAGCACATGACTTTCCCTGCAGAATTATATTCACATTCTCTTTATTTCTTCAATAATTCATGAAATTCAGTTTAATTGCACAAAATAACAGCCATAATTATTTTAAATTAAACTGAAGTTGCACTTTTAATTCAATTTTCGTTTTATTTGATAACTGGACTTATTTTCAAAGGTGGTGTAGCGAAAATGCGAAAAAACTTAAATATTTCAAGAACAGCTAGCCCTAGAGTAATGAGGTTGATCTTATTTTTTCCTTTGTCAAAAATTACGTATAAAATATGCATTTAATTGATATATTTGAGCATATGTAGTCTTTTACTTTTAGACTAACGATTTTTGCGGGCTATTTAAAGAAAAGACAGGTTATTTTTTTCCCGAATCGCACCAAAATCTAATCAGCACCAGGGACTACAAGTGACTTATATAGCAAATTTGGTCTATTAGTTTTTCAGTTAGTGTAGTTATAGGCAATTTTTGCGGGCCATTTTGCAAAAAAGGCCAAGTTCTTTTATTCCAAATCATACCAAAATCTAATCAGCATCAAGGTCACACACAAGGGACTTACCTACCAAATTTTATGAAATTCAACCAATTAGTCTTTTAACTAGAGTGGATACATATATTGCACAGACAGACAGAGACACACACAGATGTTATGCTAAAAATGATTTTTACTTTTTCTGTACTACATAGTAATGTATAGGGAAAGTATTGGAATCATGCTGAAAATCGCAACTTGAGTTTTTGAAGGATCTACACATTTTAGGAACACTAAAATATGAAAAAACTATTTTTAACATGGCGTCTGTATGTGTGTCTATCTGTCTGTATGTGTGTCTGTCTGTCTGTCTATGCAATGTATATATCCACTCTAACTCAAAAACGAATAGACCGAATTTCATAAAATGTGGTAGGTAAGTCACTTGAGTATGACTCTGGTGCTGATTAGTTTTTGGTACGATTCGGGATAAAAAGAACTTGCCTTTTATTGCGAAATGGCCCACAAAAATTGCTTGTATCCACTCTAGCTGAAAAACTAATAGATCAAATTTTACAAAATTTGATAGATAAGTCACTTGTGAGTTGCCCAGGTGTTGATTAGATTTTGGCATAATTCGGGAAAAAGTAACCTGCCGTTTTTGAGAAATGGTCTGTAAAAATCGTTATGTATTCACCTTAGCTGACAAACTAATTAACCAAATTACACAAAATTTGGTAGATAATTTGCTTATGAGTTACCATGGCACTGGTTAGATTTTGGTATAATTCGGAAAAAAAAATCTGCTTTTTTTTTGTAAAATGGCCCACAAGTCCAAAATATTCAATCTAAAATAAAAGACTACATATGCTCAAATGTATCAATTAAAGGCTTGTTTTATTGATACATTTGAGTTTTTTGATGAGAAAAAGAATATTAAACCAACCCCATTACTCTAAGATGGACCATTCTCGAGATATTTTAATTATGGGGAACTGAATGCATTTTTCATTATAGATAAAAAAACTATTTAATGAAATTTCTTTAAACTTTGCAGTTAAGTCCCTTGATGGTTATTCTGATGCTAATTAAATTTTGATACGATTTGGAAAAATATAGTCGAATTTTCTTTTTCTTTTTTTATGAAATGTCCCGTAGAGGCGCAGAGGTATAGTTTTATAGGTAAGTCAATCATAAAAATCCAAAATAAATGAATAAAATTGAAATATATTAATTAAGTACTTGTTCTTAAGGTAAGTTCCAACAGCAAAGCAAATAAGACTAATGACTGTAGGATGAACTGTTCTTGAGATATTTTAGTGTTTTGGAATTTTGAGGAGCTGAAGAATTTAAAGTGAATTAAGTTGCCAAATGAAACAAAGATGCAATAAAAAGGCAAATTCGACAGAATATCAGAAAAGTATCCATGTTATTTTCTGCAATACCCATTTTAATGCATAATGAAATAAAAACGAATTTGAATCTGAGGGGAAATTCATATGCTGCCCACATAAAAATTTTTTGTATTCTAGGTGTCAAAACGTGTAGATCCACCGAAAACTCGAATTGCAATTTTCGACATGATTTCAATACTTTCCTTATACATTACCATGTATCACAGGGAAAGTGAAAATCTAATGTAGGCAGCACATGACTTTCCCTGCAGACTCATATTCATGTTCTCTTTATTCATTCAATAATTCATTATACTGAATTTAATTACACAAAATAACACCCATAATTATTTAAAATTAAACTGAATTTGCACTTTTAATTCAAGTTTCGTTCTCATATGGTAACTGGACTTATTTTCAAAGGTACCACAGTGAAAATGCGAAAAAACAAAAGTATTTCGAGAATGGCTAATCCTTTTGTAATGGGGTTGGTTGTATTCTTTTCATCGTTAAAAATTACATATAAAACAAGCTCTTAATAGATATACTTGAGCATACATAGTTTTTTATTTTAGATTTTAAGAATTTTTGCAGGTCTTTTCGCAAAAATAGCAGGTTATTTTTTCCCTGAATTGTACCAAAATTTATTCAGCATCAAAGTAACCCACAAATGACTTATCTACCAATTTTTTTAATTTGATCCATTAGTTTTTAGTTAGAGTGAATACTGGCAATTTTTTAGGGCCATTTCATAAAAAAGAGGCGGGTTCTTTAATTTTGATTCGTACCAAAATCTAATCAGCACCAGGATCACACACAAGTGGCTTACCTACCAAATTTAATGAAATTTGGTTGATTAGTTTTTGAGTTAGCGTGGATACATACATTGCACAGGCAGACAGACAGACAGACACACACACGCACACACATAATGCTAAAATAGTTTTTTCATATTCTAGAGGTGTCAAAATGTGTAGATCCGTCGAAAATTCGAGTTGCGATTTTCGACATGATTCCAATACTTTCTCTATACATTACCAAGTATTGCAAGGAAAGTAAAAAAGCTGCTATAACTTCCAGTTGCATTCAAAATTTAGAACATAAAAACAAAGCAGCAGAAAATGATCAGCAATGCAATAATTTTTTGTTTCAATGTTTATTTTTCTGAATTCAGTGTTTATCTTTCTGAATACTAATATAGAGTGTAATACAATAATATAAAGGGTGTTTCTAAAGTTGCGCAACCCACATTTCGGTTGATATCTCTCATAAATATAAAGACAGATGTTCGTATTTCGCGCTATTTATAAGTCATATATTGCACAATAGATGGCGTTGTTAGTACAGAGTCAGTTCACATAGTTCTAAAATGGTACTCAGTTTACCGTAGAGGGTATTTACTGTGGAGCATTATTTGAAGACTAATTCTTACAAAACTGTTTATTCAGCATTTCGCAAACATTTTGAAACACAAAATGTGCCGAATAAATCATTGATACTTCGTGTAGTCAAAAAATTCAGGGAAACTGGTTCTGTTAATGACCAACGACGGAGTGGTAGGCCTAATCTGAGTGCGCATGAAATGTCTGAGATTTTTTGAGCAGTTAACAGACGAAGAATGCCAGTTTGGATATTTTCAACAAGACGGTACCACCGCACACACCTCAAGAAAATCCCTTGCAGTCGTTGAATCAGTGTTTGGTGATAGGGTCATTTCACGTGGACTATAGCCACCCAAATCCCCTGATTTAACTACTCCTGATTTCTTTCTATGGTCTTATCTCAAAGAATGTATATACGCAAACAATCCAAAAACAATCGAAGCCTTAAAGGACAACATCCGCAATATCACTGCATCCATTCCCACCGATATGCTGCATCATGTGCCTACAAATACCTGTCGTTGAGTAGAGCTGTGCTTGGCAACAAATGTTTGTCATTTTCAGCATTTGTTGTAACGCATGATGTTATGCAGACATTAAACTATTTACTGTGAATATTTCATATTTTTGTCTTTTTTGTATTGAGAAATATCAAACGAAATGTGGGTTGCGCGACTTTAGAAATGCCCTGTACTAACACTATCAGATAGCAGTATTTTGCAGTCAAGTATTAAAGAAAATTAAATCTTTGAAATTTACTTTTCAGAAGAAATTAATATACGTTTCTCGAAAAATTATTCGAAAATAAAACAAAAAATAGGTAAGCAATATCTTGATATCTTAGTGAAATAAATCTAAGTTTGAGAGAAATGATTTTCAGAACATTCAGAACATTCACAGAACATATAGCATCTTTGTTATTAAACTTAATATTAAATATATTTTTATAATTCCTCATACAGTATGGAAACGCTGTTTAAAAAATTCAAATTATTTTTGTAGCTATTCTTGCTTTAATACCTCCTCTGTTTTAATACTCATCAAAACATTTTGTTGATGTTTGGGGCTGCATGTGTCTGCATGTATTTCATTTGCACCTCAATAAAAATGTCATTACAAAATTTATAGATTTTATAAAATTCCAAGACTACAATTCAGTATAGTGCCTCTAGTAAGCAATATAAAAGAATTAAATAAATAATAATACATTTAAATAAACCACATATAATTAAATATTTAAATAAAGTATATGTACTTAAAAATATTTAAACTTTTAATGACATTTACCTACAAATTAACGGTAAACGATACCGTTAAAAAATCTGTGTATTTTAAATAATTTATCATGCTGTCTAGAATATGAAATTGTTGACATAGCATAAAAGAAATTCACAATAATTATTAGTTGTTAGGTAACGTACAACAGAAATGGAGCAAGAAAATAGTGTATAAACATTGCAAATATGAGGGCATATTTAATGTGAAACATTTCATACTACAAACATTAGGTTTTGGAATATTAATGAAGCTTTTGAGACTGTTTAAATTTTTTTTTAAATATATAAGACAATACTGAAATTCATAAAATAATACAACAATATAAGTACAAATTAATAATGCAATAAACTATTTAATATTAAATAAAAAATGAATTTAAACATTGAAGTGATCTTTGGATAAAAATGTTCATCAAGCTAGATATATCCAATTTATCCACTTTCTCTTGATAAGAGTTCAAAACAACATGATTTAACCTATGTTGAGTCAATGTTCTATTTTTCCACATTGTACTAAAATCTAATCAGCACCAGGGGAACTTAAAAGTGACTTGCCTATCAAATTTTGCAAAATTTTATCAAATAGTGTTTAAGCTAGATTGGATACATATTTTGCACAGACACACACATAGAAACCAAGTTAAAAATAGTTTTATCGTGTTAACTTTCGTTTGAAATGTATAGATTTATCAAAAACTTTGGTTCTGATTTTCAACATGATTTCAATAGTATACTTCCCCTACACATTACAATGTATTACAGGAAAAGTAAAAATTATGTATTATTTTTTCCACTATTTTAATCAATTTTACACGATTCGTCATCCGCTACTTAATATCCGAGATCATTTTCATCAGTTTTTTTGTTTCTTATAGTGGCAGCTCTAGTGGTCACAGGGCCATGACAAAAGGTTAAGCAGTGAGGTGATTGGCTGCCATCACAAGGGTGCTGAAATTGAAGTTTTAATTATCTCTCAATATTAAAAAAATTTACTGATGCCATAGCCAAATGTTTGACAAATTTCTCATTTATCGAGTTTCTCTTCTTCGCAACGCAAAAACTATAGTATATAAAAACATAAAATTTGGTACATTTGTAAAAAAATGTCTGAAAAATAGGCTGAAATAAATCATTAAATTTTAAGTTAAATTTTAGTTTAAGATATATTAAATGTCAAAATCAAAATATTTGAACTGTGAGTTAGAGTTTTGGACAGACTAACAATAGCAAGACCATGATTTTTTTGTAGGCATGTACCTACATGGCTGAATTTTCATATGACAGAGCTCTTTCTTTAATTCCAATGTAGTTTACGACTTATTTTACTTTTTATGCATTTCTGAAGTGAAAAATGTTCTTCTGTATCGATGATAAAAAAGCCCATGATAAAAATTTGTAATGAGGCCCATGATAAAAGTTTGTAGAGGGATCTCATGACAAAAGTTTGTAGAGGAAGTCCATGATAAAAGTTTGTAAAGGGAACCCATGATAAAAAGTTTGTAAAGGGGGCCCATGATAAAAAGTTTGTAAAGGAGTCCCATAATGAAAGTTTGTAAAGGGAGCCCATGATCAAAGTTTGTAGAGGGAATCCTTAATAAAAGTTTGTAAAGGGGGCCAATGATAAAACTTTGCAGAGGGGTCCATCATAAAAGTTTTAGAGGGTCCAACAATTTGTATGGGCGGTGCTGCTCCTTGGAGGAAATCCCATCCCCCTGCATATGCCATAGGTTTCAGTACGGAGTTGTATAACTAACTTTCAACTTTTACTAATCATCTAAGTTTTGGTTATTTATCAAGTAGATAAAAATTCCTGAATGATATGATATGGAAAATTGAAAAAGGTAAAGCACATACGAATACCAAAGAGTTAAGATATGCAATAAAAATGAGAATTTTTCCAGAGCTTAATTAAAATTTGCATAGCCATAGGTAACATCATGATTGTAATCCATTCGTTTTTATATTTCATTTCAAACACTTGATTAAAGTTCCAAAACTAAGCAAAAGTCAATATCTATACATCATTTCAAATAATGGGTCCTAATAAGTAAGCATTTCTTTCAGTCCCTTCCAGAACCTCCCTCACCTGGAATATTCAAATTTAACTTCGACTCCCGTAGAGTAGAGATCCAACAGAAGAAAAATCATAGAATGTCTTTGGGTGTAATCATTTACTTTTCAAACAAGTGGTCAACATTTGCCTCATCAGAAAAGAGCATTATAATGAAACATCTTCCTGGTTACAAAATTCAAACAAGCAGATTGTTCACACTCTCAGACTGTCTGTTTCCTTACAGTTTAAGTTGTTTTCTTTGGAGATTCTTCCAGAAAAAAATTGTGCACTTTCCAATGAGAAACTCTCAGTAACAAGATACAGATAACACAGATATAGATTGGCAAAAAATATGGCCTTTAGAATATTGGGGGAGGGAGGATTTCAAGGTGGGTTGAGACTCAGCCCACCTTGAAAAATTATTGGGGGGGGGGGGTTGCTCGAGCCCCATGGGCCCATACAACTCTATGCCTATGGATGTGTGCAATAAATTATATGGTTAAAAATTTAAAAAATCACAATATCAAATATGCATGTTAAAAATTCTAAGATTGTTTACTTAATATTTTACCTAAAAATGTATTACATTATAATTATAACTAAAAGGGTAATTATGCAAAAATATTATATGCAAATTATTGAGTGAGACAGAAATTTAAATGCATGAGCAAAAAAAAATCTGTCACATTCGTAGACTGGGTTTATAGAATAAATTTATTAATTTCAACAAAAAAGATCAATGATGCATAAAGCATTGATTATGAAACACTTTCCAACTGAAATGCAATTTAATTAAACATCTAAAATGTGATACATTCAGCGATGATATTGTTTTAATTATTACAGAACTACAATAATTTATTTTACTTGAAAAACTTAAAACTTCATTGAAAGAAATTAATTATATTCAAATGACATCATCAAAATATAAATCGTCTGGCTCTCTACATAAAAGCAGTGAATATTTTATTTATACACTTTTATTCGTATCATTAGTTAAATAATTTTGTGTGAAAAGAATTCAACAATTCTTATACAACTTTGTTGTAGAAATAATCAAAGTTTGATAATCATTTAAACTCAAGCCTTATAAATAGTCTCATGTACTCTGAGCTGAGGTTAATATTCTATAAATTGAATGTTGGCTATGTGATACTACTGTCTTTGCTGACCACCAAAGAGCTTCGCAAATTCGGGCATATCATAGGTTTTCTTCCTACATACGTCTAATTGATGAGATCTAATAAGAGCAAAAATGATTCTCCAATGACAGTTGCTGCACTATGAGCTTAATTCCAAAATTTAGAAATCAGCCATTGGCAGGTTTTGCAACTATGACTAATAAATTTATATTTTGATGAAGAATAACAACTACTGGAGTCATTATCATTCACTCTCAAAATCAATAATTTTGTTCTAATTGACAAATAAAAGCACCAAATTTCAGCCAATGGTTCGTGATCTTTGTACAAAAAGAATTGTACAAAGAGAAATTATATCTCAAGAATGGCAATTATATTTCAAGAATGCTCCGAATAAAGGAGGATGATTTAATATGACTACTGATAAATCTTAACAGGACAGTCTGCATAGCCCTCTCACCCCTAAACTTCAATGCTGACCCTGGATGGTCCCCATTGTACCACAGAGAGATTCTCAGTAACTGTGGTTTCCTATTTTGTCAAACCATCAGCAATGTCATTGAAATAAAGGTCCACATGAGAGGGTATCCACTGAATATGGATCTCATTATGGGCAGACAGAGACTTAAGTTTGTGATTAATATCAAAGCTGGTCGTCACTTATTCCCCTCCACTTGTGAAAATGCTGGATGGCACTATGGCTGTCTGAAAAAATCAAAATGTTCTTATTGCAATTGAGTGGATGTAGGAACTTTAGTGCTTCATCTATAGCTATTAGTTAAGTGCGAAAAACAGAGCAAAAGTCTGGGTTTCTTTTCTTAAGTTTAACCGAACTGTTGAGTAATTTAATGAGTATCCCACTACCAGTTAAACCCTGTTAATCCTTGCTGCTGTCTGTGTAGATCTGTATGGCATCCTTGGGCATATTATTAATGGTCTCCAGAGCTAATTGTTTTAGGAGTTCGGAAATATGAGAACCTTTGTTAGTTGGCATCATCAATTTCTCATGAAAATAAATGTTTGATAAGTCACCCATAGGGGGCATGTATGGTCTTTAGCTACTGGGTTCAACTTCAGGATGAAGGAGCCCCAATTTATGTGTGTGGCCAAATGGACTATATCTTTTTAGCCTTTGGTTATGTTGCCAATCTGCCAAAAATTTTGCTGTATGGTTGGTTATGAGAACCATAGCTAAAGAGTTTACTATAGTACCTTGAAAGAGAAATATTTCTTCTTAAAGGCTGAAGATTAGCCTCATAAAGTACAATATTGCTTGGACAGCTATGCAGTAGGCTGGTGATTATATGTGTGCCATACACAGTTGCACGTTTTTAAGTTTGTCTAAGTTAGATACAGAGGCCGAAGTATAAATCTGCTGACCATATTCGAAAATAGGTCTAATAAGTGAGATATCAGTTGTTCGAAGAGTTGTTGCATCTGCTTCCCAGTCACGTCCAGAAATATACTTTAAGATGTACAATTGTTTTCTTCCCTATTTCGCTAGATTCTCCAAATGTTTATTACTGGTTATCTCTGGATCGAGATAGCAACCAAGATACTTAAGCTGTTTAAAGTATTTAAGATGCTTATCATACAGTTTAATTTCAGGTTGTTAGTTTGATAGTTGTACAAGTAAGTGCTTATTAGTTGTGAAAAAGCTTGTCTTCGATTTACTAGGGTTAAAATCAATCTTATTACTTTCAGCAAAATGTTGAATATTCTCCAGGGAAACATTGATCAAATCACAAATAAATTATCAATACAAATATATAAATATAATTTCTTTTTATTATTTATGAATTCTTTTCAATTTTTATGTATTTTTTTTATTTATTTATTTTTGTATTTATTTTTTAGATCCCCCCCCCCCCCCCCCCCACACACACACACACACATAAAAAGATTCCAAAAATTCTCAGCTACATAGAAATATATGGTATTTCTTTGCTATGAATTCAGCAAAATGTGCAACCACTGGACTGCTGCCTGTTTAAAATTTGTATAAAAAATATATACCACATATGATCTTCAAACTGCCATGTATAATGATAATTTTGTACTAGAGATAACACGTTACCTGCAAATGTTTCCTGAATGTAGAATAATTTTTCCTTCTTGATTTTCAAAGAGTGGAATAAAAAATCAAGAGGATTGATGAAAAGCATATGTAAATAAATTACAGAAACCAGCTTTTAAGTTTTTATCTGGGGATCATATCAGGGTTGTATCACATCCTATCAAAAATAGCTAAAGAACTTCTAAATACCTCATTGTCATAGACCATATGTAATTCTGACACCAAAATTTTCCACATTTAACGAAATCGCTAGTCTTGAAAAACCTGAAGTACACTTGGGTGTATATCACACTTTAGCTCATAAGTCTTTTTACGGGTGCAAGTGAAGTGCCAATTGCCCTATTAAGAAAGCATGGATGGCCTTAAAAAAATGCTAGTTGCTCATCACAACTTTTTAGAATTTATAGGGGTGGTTGTAGCAGACAATTTCTTTTGACTATTTTTCAATTGGCTGGATACTACTAGAGGACACGGGCTCTGGGAGAGAAGTCTGCCTGCCCTCTTCTTCAAAAGTTAAGAGAGTAGAAATATAAGATCTTGGTGTGGAGCTTAAAATGCAGCATATGTATAAACAGAATGTTAATCACTTGTGCATATTTTATGATGCAAAAGTATTACATATATATATATTACAAATGATTAGTAAAAACTTAGCTCACTAGAAACTCAAAAATTTGGATATTTTCATTAATATCAACTTATTGGTATTCACTATGGAATATTAAATATCTATGTAATTCACTGAAGAGTATTAGGATTTTAATGTAACAGAATGATTATTTGCAACAGAAAAACAATGATTTCTCATGCTTTAAAATTGTGCAAATCAAAGCAAATCAAATTAGATATGTTTTGCTTTTCCTGTACACTCTTTGAAAAAGTTCAAGAATCAATTTTTCAACACTGAGGTGAATTGCAGCTACTTATTGATTTATATAAAGTACAGTATGACAGAATATAGCTATTACTCTGCTGAGAACCTTATATTTTCTTCCAAGTACATAGTTTTTATATAATATAATAAAAATCCTACATACCTGGAAATGAAGAATAATTGTCCAAATCAGTCCTAAAGTAAGTTTAGGATTACCATCTACAATATCTTCTGGCCTAATATTAACAAGTCTTATCTACCAAGGAAAAAATTATATTCAACTATAGTTTTTTTAAGAGTCAAACTTTAAAATAAGAAGAAAAAAAATGTTCATATTAATTGCATAAAAAAGATGTGAGGGTTATTCAGAAATCAAACTCTTGTATACAAAAGTCAACTACATACCTGAGCTACTTTTTGACATAATCACCCTGTAAATTCAGGCACTTGTCATATCTATGCTGTTATATCATGTTTATTAATTACTTTTTGACATAATCACACCGTAAATTCAGGCACTTGCCCCATATATACTGTTATATCATATCTATGAATTTTGAGTCTTTTGGCACAGACCATCTGACATACCCAAAAATGTAATGTAATTATTTGGATGGATGGGTCAGCCACCCAATTTAGACTGGAACCTAGAGGGAGTGGCAACCACAGGAACTGTACCCTCCTTCCCCCGTCACCAACCTCTTGAAAGGACTCTTGGACTCACAGATTTAATGTGCCAGTACTCCATGTAGACACAAGGACAGTTTGGGCAGCTCCAGGAATCGAACTTGGGTCCTCTGAGTGCAATCCTCATGCCTAACCACTGAGCTATCTCATTCCACATATGAGTTACTGTATCCCCTCATTATGAAAGTAGCCACATGGGAGCGGTGCCAGTCCTTGATAAATTGAACTCCTCATTCACATTAAAGCTCAGCTAAACTTCCGTATGCATAAAAAGATGGAAATCACTTGAGTTAATGTCCAGGCTGTAATGTGGGTAGCCAATCTGCCCTAATGAAACTGCTGCAGCATGGCTTCTGGACATGCAGCTGTGTGTGGTTATGCATTGCTGTACAAATATTTGGTCCAAACACTGCACTCATTCTGAGATGAATTGCAGATACACTGTGCCTTCAGCTTGATAATAAACTCCTATGCAGGATTGGGGGGAAATGTTTTATTTTAAAAACCAAATAAGCTGATTTTTTGGTTTAAACCTGTTTCTTTTAATAACTATTTAATAAAACAAAGAGATTTTGGTAAGATTTTAACAATGGATTGAAAAAAAATAATAAATGCTAGTTGGTACTTGTTTATTTTGCAGTCAATTAACAATAAAACTATTTTAACTATTTAAATTGATTTTAATATATTACTTTATTAATGAATATAGAACTATACAGAAAAAGCAAAACTTTAATTCCTAAATTTTTACTATTTCATACTTAAGTTGATAGCATTTAAAAGTAACAGTTAAATTTACTTTAATTAGTTAAACAGAAAATTCAACTTCTGCCTACTGCTTTTGCTATACAGGGTGTCCAAAAAGATTGAAACATGCTTTAATTCTTTACCTGTTGGAGATAAGAGGGCAATATAAATAGCAAAAATGTTGAAAATAAGGTAGGAAATAAGACTACGTTAATGAAATAGTCCTCCCATTAATTTTCAAAAAGTTTTTTTAAATTTTTATACGATCCCCTTAGACAAACTTGGTCAATCAGAAAATTTTTATTTTTAAATGCAACAAGATCATTACAAAAAACCGCATATCTGTATCTTTAAAATTGGGCAAGTTATATTTAATTGAACATTGTGAATGGGTACCATATATCAAATTAGAAATGTAAATTTGTGACATATCACAAAAAAGATAAAACTGGATGATAATACATAGGATACTCAACCGCATAGTTAAGTACCACTGCTTTATATGATCTCTGTCTGTGTATTGCTTTATTTAGATGCATTTGTGATAAAAAATTTTGATACATATTAATATATTTTTGATCTAAACAATTTCCATTGTCAATTTGACTATGATCCCTATTTTCACTGATGAAACAGCCTTTCACATGATATGGAAAAGTCGAATAAGTCAATTTTTTTTTCCTTTATCATAATTCAGTTGATTTTAAAGATACACATACGCAGGTTTTTTTTAATGAGCTTGTTGCATTAAAAATAAAAATTTTCTGAATGACCAAATTTGTCTAAGGGGGTCGTATAAAATTTAAAAGTGTAACTTTTTGAAAATTAATGGGAGGACTATTTCATTAACGTAGTCGTATTTCCTACCTTACATTCAATATTTTTGCAATTTACATTGCCCACTTATTTCCAACAGGTAAAGAATTAAAATGCATTTCAATCTTTTTGGGACACCCTGTATAATATACACTATCTCGGTTTGAATTAAATCTATATAAATAAAATTGAAAATCTGTCTGTCTGTCTGTCTCATCACCATGGAAGAACGGCTGAACCGAATTTGGGGAAATTTTGTGGGTAGCCTGAAAATAACCCCATTTAAAATTTAGTCAATGTTTTGAGTTTCTATGACCAGTAGTTCTCGAGATATTAGTAAAAAAACGAAACTTTTGTTTGTCTCATCATCACGAGAGAACGGCTGAACTGAATTTAATGAAATTTTGTGGATAACCTTGAAATAGCCCCCATAAATTCAGTCCAAGTTTCGAGTTTCTAAGACCAGGGGTTGTCGAGATATTAATAAAAAACAAAACTTTTTCCTAGAAGTTCTACTCTCTAACTCTGTGGTTTATCCAAACGAAAAGGTTGAAAATTGTTTGTTTTAAAAAGTGAAAGTGAATTAAAACTTTATCTCTGAGGTTGATGGAAGATTTTTGAGCTAATTAGTCACTATCTGAAAGCATGAATTGTTTGAAACATGAATTCAAATGGAAAATCTATCTGCACGGTTTATTTTTCACAAGCTTTTACTTAACAATGAAAAGTATAAAGAAATCAAAATGGTTATTTAATTTCGCAGTTTAGGAGGAAGATTCTATCTTATATCATGTTGCTCAGAAACGCAATTAAATTAAATCGGTCTGTTAATTATTATTATTTTTTTTGATTTGAATAATAAATAAATGGATATAAAAATATATTTTACAAATGAACGATTTGATTTTTCTTTTAATTATATTAATTGCAGACTGCATACATGACTTTCAGTTATTTTGGCAAAGATTTTTTAAACTTATATATTGTGTTTAGCTAATAAACTCATATTTTGTGTTTAGCCAATAAATTCATTTATCCGATTGTTGAAACAGAAAAAGAGTAGACTGGGTATATAGTCTAATACCATTTTAGTATTTTCATATAGTATATAGAAACAGGATCAGGATGTTTTATTCTTCAGATCTGCAAATTCAGAGCTACGAATTTGGCAACTTTTCATAAACTTTGCCAAATTGACGGAAATGTCTCCAAATTAATAAAAGAAACACAAATCAATGAAATTAAATTTGTTTGTTTAGATGAGAGTACTGAAATGATGTTTCGGTAGCATTTGTCGGTCAGTCCATCCATCCTACTTAGTAGCATATTTAGCGAATTTTTAAAATGTCACCAAATTGATAAAAATGTTTGTAAATCCATAAAAGTGTCAAGAAATTGATGAAATTGCACTTAATAAATAAAATTAATTGTATTTTGTTAGGAGACAGTATTGTGATGATGTTTCGTCAAATTGTCGCTAAATGGGACTATCTACAGTTCCACTTAGCGATAAATTTGGCGATTTTTTAAATTTTCGCTAAATTGACAAAAATGTCACCAAACCTTCCATGGGGATAGTATTATTCAGACGATATGATTTCCATCAATTTATTTGAAGCAAATGATATCATGTCATTTAGCAACAGATATAAATTCAATGTGTTATGCGGCATACGATTTTTATTAAATCTTTTCTGATTTGATTAATAAAGATATGTATATAAAATAAATTTCATTGACATTGCATTTTTGTCTGGATAAAATCAATTATGGTCTTCAGGTTTAAATATTATTATAAATATTTTCGGGAATTATTGATATTTTCAAGTTATTATGCCATTGTTTTATTATGACAAAAATTGTTTAAACTCATATATTGTACGTTGTATGAGTAATCTTCTACAAATGCATAGGTATATCTTCTAATCTACGAGAATATAAGCAGTACTGGTATATTGGCATATATTTTGATATATATCGGCATATATTGGAATCAAAAATGACCTTCTGGTATAAAGATTACGGGGATTATTGATATTTTCAATTTATTACATCATCTGTTTTATTTTGGCAGAGATTTTTGACTCATATTGTAATATAGGTAATATTCTACTAACACACTGGCATATTTTCTAATCTGCGACAAGTAGTACGGTGATATATAAATATATATATTTTCCCATATAATTTTAGTGCTTTCATTCTGGCATATATTGTAGTCAATTACAGGTTTATTTATTTTTAATTGATACATGTAATGTACTAATACAGGTTATATCTTCTAACATTCACGTATATATGTAGTACGGATCTCATACAATTTTAATGCTTTCATTTTGCATATATTGATTCAATTCCTTTTTCTTTTTGTGCTTACAAAAGGGGCCAGGATGTTTTATTCTTCAGATCTGCCCATGAAGATAATTTTGTATAAGGAAAACAGAGATTCTTGAACTTCTTTTTTGAAGCATTGTATTAAATATTTTAACAGAATATTTTGATTAAAAATGTCATTTAGTATACTATAGGAATTTGCATGATTGTGAATTATAAGTTTCTTTATATTATATATTCCGTACAAAGAACGGGTATGCTGCTAGTTTTAAATAAAAATTCAAGCTTTGATGCTTTTCTAATCCAACAATTTAGATTGCACTAAACCGAAAATTGAAAATATTATTTTAACACTAGCTGATGATGTCTTTGCAGTCAGAAGTTGCTCAATCTTACTGAACACTTCATTGTTACATTCATTAATTTAACTTTCTTGGCTCTCCCACCCTCCATAAGGTGCTACTTATGATGCTGAGTTCAAAACGACATCCTTAGAATGACAAACTCTGCTTTGAATTTAATTATTAATGGTAACAGTGAATTTTCTGAAACCTTTCCTTTGCAAAATTTAAGTTATCCTTTTTCTCATGCTTAGATATTTCCAACGTGTGATGCTGTTTCTTGATTCAATTTTAATTTCATCAAATGACAGCCAAACAACATCTATTTTCCTGCCAATATTCAGCATATTATATTTATGAAAGCACAAAGCAAAGAATGACTACGATTATAGAAAAATACTATTCAATGCATGTAGAAATCAAGGCCCATACCATAATGATGGAAAAAATAAAATGAAAAATTAATACAAGAACATTTTATGATACAACATATGACAAATACCAATTAATGGTATAAGAAATGACACTATTGGTATAAGATTGGTATAAAAGACACTATTGGTATAAGACACGATTTGCACGCTACCACAAATGCCGCCGTGTTCATGCGGAGTACGATCACGTTAAACATGTGGGTCCGTAAGTCCTTCCGAGAGGTTGGTGGTAGGGGAAGGAGGGTACGGTCCCTGTGGATGCCTCCCCCACTGGGTTCCGGTCTAAATTGGGTGGCACTTCCCGGCCGTCCATACAGTTACCTTACACCTTTCTGGTAGGTCGGACGGTCTGGGTCTCAACAACAACAACTATTGGTATAAGAAATAACACTAATGGTATAAGAAGACATTAATGGTATAAGAAGACACACCTACAAGAAATAGTGTAAACAGGAACTACTAAGGAGGCAGAACAAGCAATGGGAAGATGTCTGTTGTAACTGTGGAATACAGATTGTATTATACAGTTTTGGTGTTCTGGTACAATCCTTAATCATGGTATCATCATACTATTTAATAGAAGTTAGAGTATACTAGCTTTTCATTTATAGTCTTGCACTATTTACTACTAAAACATGAATATTTTTTTTTTCATGTTTCAACTTTGAAAATAAGAAATAAAAATTTAGACAAGGTTTAATCCACATGGTTTAAGAAAAAAAAAAGTGCGGTTTGAAACTTGGTTTAAATTTTTTTTTTTAACAAGCATGTGGTTTAAACCACATAAAACAGTACAAGATCACTCTATGAATCTTGCACTTGGTGGGAGCTTCTATACAGTACAATATCACTCTATGAATCTTGCACTTGGTGGCAGTTTCTATAACAGCAAACATATAGACAAGCTCAAAACACAGGGTGAACTAAAAGTAATGGCTGTATCATGTGACAAAGTAACTAGTTATTGATGTTTACTGCACATGTGAAAAGTTTCCATAGTTACTGGTCTGTGCCTAGCAACCCAGTGGAGGTTGATTTCCAAATAGCCCTCATATAAAATACATACAAAAATGCATACAAAATACATGTTAACATATTAACAAGTTTTATTTAACATTGATTAAATGATATATTAAAAAAAAAAAATTATTTTTAAATAATAAAATATTGTTTATTTAAATTCTCAAATAGTTTAATAACAATGCTATTCAAAAATGCATTTATACTTAGAAACTTACATTGCGGTTTTTCAGAAAATCTAATGCCGTCTGTACATTTTGTAACTGATGAAATCGCATTCGTCCTCGTTCACGAGCCTGGAAAAACATTAAAAATTAACAAACCAAATATAAAGAAATAAATTATTTTTAATATACACGGACAGGATAATTTTAATTAATAACTACATTATAAAACTGTAATAAACGTAATATTATAAAGCACCATTTTAATCATTTTGATGCCAACAAATTCATTAAAATATTAAAATATATATACTATAATTGAATTATCATTATTAGCAAATTTTGTTTTTTGACTTTGAATTTGTAGATGAAGAAGAGGATCAAACATATCCCTGAAATAGCAATATACTGCATTATTTATTAATTTGTGCTCAATTATATTGAAGTTTTTCTTTATCTTTGGCATAAAATGCTTTTATTAATTGCTATAATTGAAGCATTCATTCACTGTCCTTTATTTTGAATACATTCTCAATATCTTAATACAAAAAAATTGGTACCTGGTCAAAACATGAACTGCATATACAGATATATCCTAGTCTACTTAGGCACGTCAGAAGACACTTTTATTTGAAATTAATTGTACTGTAACGACTCAGATGTGCAACAATAGGTAAAAAATTAACTAAAGAATATTTATTATAAAAGGAATGAAGTAAATTTTAGACCATAAATAATAGTCAAATATAGCCATAGTAAGACTCTTAAGAAAACTTTTCTGTATTCGTAGTCAATGCAAGAAAAAGTGAATAACAGGATATCCAATAGAATAATAGTATAGCTGATACCGAATATGCTAACCACTAGTCACAATGAACAGATTCAGTGTAGATAACCTGTTAACTAGGAATAGGTAAGAATTTTACTTCAACACCAATTATACCACACAGAAAGATCCCAATTAAGAAGCATGAAAATAAACTTTAAAAATTTGATTTAGACAAATATTGAGGAATTGTCAAATTACTTTATTGAACAAAAACAGGGGTAGATTGAATAAAACATTAATAACAGCTATAAAAGAAAATAAAGGATAAAAAGATAAATAAAAGGATCTATAAAAATGGAAGATAATGGCCATTTGTAGAGATAAATGTATGACTTCATTGACCCTAAACACGGAATTATATGCCATGTACTACATTCAATTTTAACTAAGAACAAATTTGATTTCTGAAGAGGCAGTGGCATCATCAAGGAGGGGAGGGATTTGGGAGTCATAACTCCCCCAGGAATCCATCAAACTTATTGAATTTCAAAGAAATTATATATGAAGAAGTGGAAAATCAAACATTTAGTTACCAACTCCTCCCTCTAGAATTTTTTTCTGGTGACGCCACTGGAAGGGGGGGGGGGGGTATGACCAACATCTTGGTGCTGTCACTGAGTGGAACACTATTAGAAAATATGAACTACTCATGCAAAGTTATTAGCTTGTTATCAGAATACACATACACCTTGAGATTAGGGATGTTCCAATACCGATTATCAGTTTTGCTGATATATCAGTATTTTCCAGATACCAACAATAATCAGATATTTGAAAACTGATAGATAATACTTTAATTTTTTGCTTTTTATATCACAAAATTAAGGAAATTGATTTTCTTGAACTTTCTTTCATTCTGCAATAGAACAAAGTGCAGAAAGATGATAAAATACAGTAACAAATTACTAGCATAATGGGCAGGCAGTGGGGCCAGCACTAGATAAGCCTGTCTGATCATATGCATCTACAGAAAAGAGAACTCCAAAGTCAAAAGGCATTCGGCACAGTTATGGTCAAAATGGCCTCACTCTCCTGTTATTTATTTATCTTTAGAATACTATATAGAGATAGATCTTTGCCACTTGATATAGAGCCAAAGTGCCCAATGCCCAAGCAGTGGGACAAAGACGGATAAAAGGTGTTTAGTTCTATCAATCCTGCACACTAATTAACAAAAGCCAAAATTCGTGGAAAACAATTGGAAAACTAGTTTTCTTCCCATTTGGCAACTACACTACTGTGTTTCAGGCTGAGGTCTTTGCTATTCTAAGGTGTTGAAGAATTTGCTCTGACAGGAACTACAGGATAACAGCTTCTATATCTGCTCTGCTAGCCAGACTGCTCTTATTACTTTGGAGAAGTCTGCTATGACCTCTTCCCTTGTCTGCGAGTGCTATACTGCAGTCTGTAGTCTTGCCAGAAACAATAAAATCACCCTTTACTGGGTTCCTGGACATTCAGGTATTTTGAGTAATGAATTGGCTGATGAGTTAGTTAGAAGTGGTTCAAGTACACCCTTTGTTGGCCAGGAGCCAGCTTTAGGCATCTCTGATGAGCTGATCAGAAAAACTGTTTATGACATCTTCAGGAAGCTGCAGTATGAGAACTGGTGTGGCATCCAGGGTCAAAGGCACATGAAAAAACTGAGCTGTGAGTGTCCTAGTGTACGTCATAAGGAGCTATTTAAGTTCCAGGTATTCCAGGACCAATAACCATTGGGAATCACTATACACTAAACTGTGACCCATCTGTGAAGAGCACAGTACCCCATTGTTATGGAGTTCAGATGAGGTGATCTCAAGCCCGGTTTAAGCAGGCCCCTGTGTGCAAAGGCATTGGTGGAAACAAACCACTGGTCATCTTGCATACAACTGACTTGCATGTAGCCATCTGAAAACAGTTTGTCAAGATCCTGCTCATTCTGCCAATGCTGCAAGATTAAAAGCAGGCTGATGTGCAATGATTGACCTGTGGTGTTGTGCTTGTAGACACAGAAAACAGTCATCCTAAGTGGTTGTAACACCTGAACGTCCACTTACTGGTCTTCCCAACACTGTTCTTTCACTTTGAAACTGGTTCCACAGGCGGCAAATGATGGAACAAATAACATTTAGGGCTCAGACTACTTCCGACTATTGCTGGTCCCTTCAATTTGTCTTATTACCTCCCATCATCTGGCATCACTCAGATGACATCTACCCGTTTCTCAAAATGTGGCTATTTTTAATTTTCGTCTGGAATCTGCCTGCAATGCAGGGATACAGGCTTTACACAAAACAGGCTGTGTTTATACCCAATACATTTTCCTGTTAAAAAATGTTTGCAAAATATTTTATGTAGGCTAGTTTCCACGTGCATGTGCCTGTCATGTATGACAATTTTGTGGCTACACACTGTTTCTTTTGCTGAATATACTAATTTTTATGTTTGTTGCTTAACTTTTGGACATGAGTGTATTTAAGTTGAAATTTACTTAATTAAGGTGTTGTTCTTGCCTAATATTGTTTTACAAATCAACTTCTTTAAGCAGCACCAGTATTCTACAAAAATTAAAGCCTAGATCAGTAAGCTTCTATGCAACAGCACTCTACTATTCAAACTTAAGTACATTGATGTTTGACAAAAGTGCCCTATACCAATGCATCAGGTCAAAGGCACTTATTTAGGACATGTTACTCCCACTGCACTGGAATACCCAGTTTACTTACATGTGTTGCATGTGTATAATAGACGGCTATAAAATCAACAGCTACTATATATTGTAAGTTAAGAGGGTTTTTTAATAAAAGAAAGGGTTGGTCACCTAAGGTGGGATATGAATTGGCACTTTGTCTGCACAGCATGCATGGTGTTGCAAACGGCTATGTTTTTTTTTATAACTATTTAAGAGATTGGTACATATTTATGAAATTGGCACTTATTTAGGAGACTGGTGCTTATTAGGCATTTATCTACTAATGTCCAATGTGCCTGCGTAGCAAGCATAGATTCTTTTTTCAAATGCTTAAGAAAAAAGTGCTAAAAGAAGTATTGCTAGCTGTAGACCATAGCTAGCAGAATTTATTTTTAAAGATAATTTTCTTACTATAATTTCTGGAAGAGTGTATAAATTATTACCTCATGTACCATTTTGTTTCATTGTCAAATTGTGTATCAAATTGTTTCATCATAAATGATGCCTGAAATAATCCTCATACATAGTTTTACAACAATTACAAATTTTTCATATGTAATATCAATCTAATCAGTATCGGTATCAGATCTTCACTAATCCAATAATATTGGATATTTGATATTAGTTCTTTCTTAATATCATGATAACCTCACTTGACATAGAAGCTGACAATTCTCTATAAGCACTTCTTCAAAAGTTAGTAATTGAATATTGAAAGCTAGAACAACAACACAAAGCAATACTATATTTCTTAAGTACTCGTATATAACTTTTTCATATGCTAATGCTATTTATAAAGCTGATACAGAAAAATCAAACACATAATAAAACTTAAAATTATAAGACAGGGAAGCTTATTATATACTTACTAACAACTCCCCAGAAAGTACTTCAATTAATGATACTAGGTTATGTCCATCTCGCAAATCTTCAAATAGATCATCTACATGGCGGTTAACCTGCATAAGAAAATAAATATAAAGATGCAGGAAATTATATTTAAAAATAATTTTTATACCAGACTACTAATTTTTAAAATATTAAAGACATATATACAGTAAAATACCATTTATATACTTCTCATATATACACTTTTTTCTGTTGGTTCACGAACATTCCTATCCACTGACGTTAATCTTTTTAATAAAAGAAGATGTCTGTGTGGATGTACAATTTAAGCATCATATGACCATGGAATTTGGTAAACAGGTACTTCAGGACAGAACAGGTGCACCTCGGCATTATTTTTTTTAATTTCGAGTAAGTTTCTTAGTTATTTTATGTTTTTGCCTGATTTACAGGTATAATAATAGTGAGTGATATTCACACAAATTGATTCCTTAACAACCTAAAATATTATCACAGAGTTTTATGACAATTTATTGTCATTGAGGTTTTCAGTTTTCATGTAAATGTAAATTTTTTTGTTTTTCATTCTTGATAAAGTTTCAAAAATGTGTATTTTATTGGAATTCGATCAATTGCCAAAGTTTGTTGTATTACAAATTACCTATTATAAAATTACCTGCTATTATAAAATTTTATTATTTACAAAGAAATAAAATAAATAGTGCTTACATTTAATAATACAGCATGTAAATTAACTGTTTTTTTAAAGAATATATCAGACTGTAGCTCTAAATGCATTGAAATTTCATTGTATTATATACATTACACTTACATACATTATATACACAATCGAACCTGTTCGAAACAAAACCTGTAGGAAAAGGGAATACTATAATAAGCGGAAACTATTTTTAGCCCTATCCAAAAATATAGGAAATTCATGTTATTTTCCCCTGTGTAAAATGGAACCGCACAATGGAGAAACGGACAGCCAATTTAAAATATTTTGTTTATAAAAGCACCTGTTGTAACGAACAGAGAATGGAAAAATCAAACTATTTTAGCCATTTATTTCCATGAGAACAATTTTCCACAGAATTTTCTATTAAATTATATCACAATTTTCTGAAAGACATCTTAGAACTTCAAGAATTTTTTGTTAATCAGGGAGATTCTAAAATGCTAGAAATTTTAATCAATGCACGATTTTTAACTGAAAGTCGTATCATTAGTAAGACACATGTCCAAGAAATCATGTTGGATGATGGTAAGCAGTAATATTTTGCTTGTAAGTCAATTCATCTAGGTTTTAAGGTATGGTAATAAGCCAACAGTTAAGGACATGGGGTACACATTTTTATTTTCATATACTCCTGTGATGGTAGTATGCTAAAATGTATGTATATACATATTAAAAATAATTAAATTAGCTATCATCCGGTTAATATAGTATTAATCGGATTTATCTAAATATATTTTTTAGAATTTTTAAAGTCTGATGTATAGATGAGCAATTACATACAGACTATTAGCATTTCTAGCTAAACTTTTAAATTTAGCTTTTCCTGAAATGTCCTCCATGACATGAAAACCTTTTCCTCATCCCCTGAATTCTGTTTAAGGCAGGTTCGACTCTATTATATTTATATATTTGGTTTGCTCTCACAAAAAGGACAAAAACTAAGTCTCTTTTTTAATTTCCCTTATTCTTCAGACAAAAAATAACTGTTTTGAGGATTACAAATAAAATGTTGTGTATTCTTTAATACATAGTGTGTTTTAGACACAGTCTAGTGGTAGACTGCAAGGTGGTAGGATGTGTTTTGAAGTTGATCTGTTTTTGGAATGTGTGTTTAGCCATTTTGCATGTGACCATTGCCGGCCATGGAAGATTCATATTTTGATGTACTACATACAGTGTGCTCAATGAAGCACACCCATGTGAATTCGATTGTTGGGAATAACACATAATCAGTGGATATGCTTATCAAATTCTTCAATGAGTTGGAGACCTGTGAGAGAGACAGAATCTCATTACAGGTATGCATTCTGACAAACTTTCTATCTTAGAGAACCACAGTCTCAGGCATCTTGAGACCCTTACTTATTATGGCAACATTTCAGAACTGCTTGCTTCCCGGAGTGACAAAAAAGCAGCAAACTGCCCATTATTGATTTTTTTTCATAGAAAAACCCAATGCTGAAGTAAACGAGGAAAATTTCATGACCCGATCAAAGAGGTAAAAGTATTAACAGAGCTGCAGAGAATGATGCAGAGAATGAAGAAGTGACCCCCCCTCAAGTACAAAACCAGCTCTTTCTATATTGAATATGAAAACTGGTACAAGATTACCTTTCCCAAAAGAAAATTCCCTTCCACTCGATAAACCTCAGATAAAAATAGACCCCAAAAAAGTTATCAAATGGCTTCCCACTAATACTAAAGATGAGAATCTTAGGAATGAGATCAGTCTTGGCCTTGGAACAATCTCTCAATTGAGGAACTGCAGAAGTCGTGAACCGCTGCTCATCTTTCTTATCTGCCTCAAGCCAAAGGAGGGATGGACAGGGATTTACGGAACTCGAGTGATTTTTTCAATGCAAATTAAGTTCAGGCTTTTAAACAAAAAGGATTTCAAAAAATGTTATAATTGTCAATTGTTTAATCATTCGAGCGACTGTTTCAGTCTTTCTGTCAAATGTCTAAAATGTGAAGAACATGGCATGAGGGAATGTAAAATGCTCAGTGATATCCCAGCCAAATGCTGCAATTGTGGTGGGATCCACCCCTACAGTTTTAAGATATGCCCTAAAAATCCATGGAATAAAGCTAAAACTAGGAAAACTAAAAATAGTTATCCAACTCAGTGGTTTCATATCCCTAAACAAAAACCTCCCCACAAATTAGATGAGGAAAGCTTCCCTTCCCTCTTCAACTACTAAAACTTCTGCAGAGACAATCAATACTGTTGTCAAGAAGGGAACCAGTAGTCCCAAAACGCATGTGGTCACCTCCAATGTTATAATTGCTGCTTCCAGTAGCCCTGATCCCTCATGCCTTTATGGAAATCTTAAATTTCTTTAAAGAATTAGAAAAACATTTTGAAATTGAAAACATTGTTGTCTTCTTAAAAGGGTCTATGCAGGTCTTGAAATCTGAGGACAATCCCATAACCAAAACCTTCAAACTTGTGGAAATGCTCGCAGCCATGGACAAGAGAGCATGACGCACATCCATAGGTTTGTGGGTGTGCCCTCCCAACTTTATCATCGCATATTACTCTGTAAATCTAATAATTTAAATTTCCCTTAATTTCCTAAATTATTTATTTATCTGGTTGCCATTTACCCTCTTTAAATGTTAAAACTTTATTTATTTATTTATTATTTATTTGTTGCTCTCATAAAGAAGCTTTTAATTCCCTGACTGGGGTTACTCAATTGATATCAAAGCTTCAGATGTTATTCAAGAACCGCATGTCAGAGATGTAAAGGTGTGTATTTTGCCTGGTGCTCCTTTCAACTAAGACAACCATACAGTGTGTTTTAGACCATAAACAATGACAGTATTTTAAAAATTATTATGAATTAATTTAAATGTCATTACCATGGCCTGTCACAAAAATGAAAATCTGTTTTAAAATATAGTTTTTACATATTAAAAAGGGAGAAAATAAAAAAACTAGTATTAAATACATTTTTCATAGTTACTAGTTAATATTGTTTTAATGTTCAATAAAAAGAAAAATAATTTCAAATATATTTAAATTTTAAATTTCATTTGTCATTTGGGAAGAAAATCATTACAGTGACCGCCGCTTATAAGAAACACGTTCGTTTCGCTCGTTTTGTTTCTTATAAGCAGTTGTTTCTTAAATCCGGAAATTTTTTAAATATCGTTCTTCCATTGTAAATACTAACTATTGAACACAATTTTACAGAATTTAAAAGATAAATGTATATAAGTAAAATATTAGTACATACATAATACATTTGTAAATTGAGTTTTGCATTCAAAAATATTTCTTATTTTACGAATTAAGCCTTACAACTTAAAATATTATCTATATGTATGCATATACTAGTATGTAATTAAATAAGAATAAAAAGTAAAACTCATAGGTCGTTCATTTATGTATAAGAGCATAGTACATTTTCATACATACCGTAATCTATTACTGAGGAACAGCAAAAAATTTATCCAGTGTTGTTTGTGCTAATGAGTCTGTGATTAGTTTACGTACATCCATTTCTAAATCATAAAATAGCCCATAAACTTTTTCTGATGCCCCTCTATGTTCAAGAGTTTTTCTAATTATAGTTAGGGCTTCTCGCGACTGTTTGGCTGTAGGAAAATTTTCTTCTTGTGGAACGTCGTCTTCATTTTCTTCTTCATTGCAAACATTCTGAATTTCCGCCACTATGTCATCATCACTTTTTTCTTCAGATGTTTGTAAATTTTCATCGATGTGAATCCATTCTTCGAAATGTGCTTCTAATTCTTCTACATCTTCTGCTGGTATGTCAACATTATTTTTCAAAAATCCTGCTTTACGGAAGCAATTAAAAATGCATATGTCAGAAACATTTTTCCATGCGCCTGCGATCATATGGATAGCATCAAGCAAGGTTATTTTCTTGCTTATTTCGCAAGCCGATCCTTTCTCTTCATCAATTGCATCTACTATTTTCTGTCGCAAATTTGACCGATACAGGGTTTTAAATGCTTTAATAATTCCTTGGTCAAGAGGCTGTATGATGGAAGTTGTATTGGGTGGCAAAAAACAAAGTTCAATGTTTGTCAGCTGTACTACAGGATGAGCCGAACAGTTGTCAAGGATTAAAAGAATTTTTTCTCTTCCCATCAGTTCCCTGTCCCACTTTAACAAAAAGTCTTCAAAAATTCTACTTGTCATCCAGGCATTCTTTGAATTTTCGTAGATCACTGGCAATTTTTTTATTCCACTTAAACAGCGCGGACGTTTGCTTTTGCCAATAACTAAAGGGCTCTTTTTTACAGTTCCCGTCATATTTGTTGTTAACAGAACTGTAACTCGATCTTTTTGTTTTTTTCCAACGGAGGATAGATCATTTTTGAACATCATTGTATACTCGGGCATCGCTCTAAAATAGAGCCCAGTCTCGTCAGTGTTAAAAATTTGATGAGGAGCGTATTTTTCTAATAGAGGTGGTAAGCTTTGCGTAATCCATGAAGATGCCGACTCGGAGTCCGCGTCCTGCTTCTCTCCATAATTTTTTTTGTACACAATGTTATTTCGTTCTTTCCAGCGGCTTAACCAACCATCAGTCGCACGGAACTCTTTTTCTCCTAATTTTTCCGCAAAATTTTCTGCTTTTTTCAGTAAAATTGCCCTACTGATAGGAGCGTTCTTTAATCTGGCGTTAGAAAACCATTGTAAGAGTGCTTCCTCTATAGCAACTGCCTTTCCTTCTCGTTTCCGTTTTCTTTGAAGATTACAATTTGGCGTCAAAATTTCATTTCTGCCTTTCAGGATTTTACATAATGTTGAGTGCGGAATTTCTAATGCAGAAGCAGCTTCTCTTTGACTACACAGAGGTAGAGAATCATACTTTTTAAGTAAACTTTGCTTTTCAAGCAAAGTAAGGGTTTTTCTCTTTTGCGACATGCTTCCACTAGCAAAACATAAAATGACTAACTAAAGCTGTACGAATCTTATTTGAGTGCATAAGCAGAGATGCCTTTCCTTATCAGTATGTTTCCTTAACTGCCAAAAGATTAAAACTCGTTTCTTACTGGTTTGGGGTTGTTCCCCCTAAGCCTTTCTACGGAGAAATTCTCTGTCATCCTTTGTTACATAGCAAACTCCCACCCCCTCCCCGTACGCCCAGAGACAAGAGATAACAACTCGTCCTTCAGTTAACCTTAAACAAATGGATTTTTTTCTTTTTTACACCCGCGTCGCAAGGAAATCAACAAATTTTCTATAGAAAACTGTTTCTTATAAGCGGAATCGTGTTTCTTATAAGCGACACAATTTTAATGTTAAAATGAAGTTTGTATTTGTTTCTGTCGTTTTGGGTCTTATAAACGGCTGTTTCTTATAACCACTGAATCTTATAACCGGCGGTCACTGTACCATGGTTCATTTGTTTCAATAACATATCTGGCCACCAGATGGTTCTATCATAGATTTATTCTCATCTGATAAATGAACAGGACTGTTTTCAACTGAAGATTACAGAACAAATAGCTAGGAATGTAATATGAGGATAATTTTTATGTTTCAAGTGAAAATTTTAGGTAAGTGCATTTATTACATGTCATTACCAAGTTCATTAAAGCAAAAGGAAATTATTTGTAGATTGTAACTTATTTATTTTAAAAGTTAGGGTAGAAGACATATTTAAAGGTACAGTAAATACAACATGATTATATCTAAAAAGTAATAGATTAGACAGGGGATAAACTAAATTTTTGTCATTACTATGATGTTCATTACCAAGGCACATTCATACCTTGGTAATGATATATGAAACCATGGTAGTGACACACAAAGGGCGAACTTCAATTTTAAAATTTGAAATGTCTGACAAACAAATAAGAAAGTAGTTGATTAATAGAAAGTTGTGCAATATTTTTTATGTAAAATATCATAACCACATTCGAATATATTATTACCATGTTTTCATAAGTCATTACCATATGTCATGACCATGTTAAAATCTATATATGTGTTGTACGATTTCTGCCAGTATTCTTTTTTAGAAAGTTATACTTTAATACAATGCATTAACTAAATAAATTTGAAAATAAAATAAATAAACCTTTTTTTACATTATCATGCTAAATTTTCCTCTTTTGTAAGAATGACCCATTTCAAAATTCAGAAATATGTAATACTGCAATTTAGGGGGGGGGGGATAAATGATACATCATTTCAATTAAGAGGGGTAAGAAAATAAAACTTATTTATCTAAATTAGTTGTATTTTGTTACGTAGGATAAAGTATAATTTATTGTAAAGTATACTTTAAATGTAGAAATTAAGAGGATATATATTATACAGGATGTTTCAGAAATAGAGAACAAGCTACAAACTAATAACTTCGGAACCATTCATTTTTAGACAAATATGTTTAGTATATCAAGAGGAGAATTTTTTCAAATGAATTTTTAATTCAGGGGGGTGCAAAAAAATAAAATTTCAAGATGTAAATTTTTATACCACCTTTTACAAAAGAAAATCTAAATACCTAAAATATTTTCCATCTATGTATGAATCCGTCAAAAAAAGTTTGACCATTCTATCCCAAATATCCTTGGAGTTTGGAAGTTTAGAACTCAAAATTGGGGCTGTGCTTTTTTAAATAGCAACACACAGTTAGCAGTGAAAGGAGAAAATGCAACATTTTTTAACACAATTAGTTCTTTAATATTAATACAAACTTTTGTTTTACTTTACTTTTAACAAATTAACAATAATAAAGAAAAAAAACGAGAGACAATAATTATTTTTGAGACAGACCCTTATTTCTGGCACAAAATGACTTTTGCTTCAGGTATGAAGAGATTTAAATGTATTTTTATTTTGTATTTATATGAACATGGGCTAAAATTTTATGAGTAATTTTGTCATACAGTAGATCTAAAGAGAATATATAAAAGTTATTTTTTTAATTTTAATTCTTATGTGACCACTGAGTTAATTAATTTGAAAATATTCTCCTCTCAATTTACAATCTTTATACCATAAGTATTTATCTAAAACAAATGGTTTTGGAGTTGTAAACTTGTTCTTTATTTTTTAAACACCCTGTAT
This sequence comes from Amaurobius ferox, assembly GCA_951213105.1. NCBI lineage: Eukaryota > Metazoa > Arthropoda > Arachnida > Araneae > Amaurobiidae > Amaurobius > Amaurobius ferox. Next base: position 11,926,176 of record OX578133.1, read on the forward strand.
ATGACTATTGACTGTAGATAAATGAACCATATTAAAAATTTAGATATGAAAAAGTATTTAATTATTTACACATTGTTTGCTTTCTAAAGAAACACATCTAGCATTTAAATTATCTTCCATATTTTATTTAACACTGCATTAGTCCATGTCAGTACAATAAGGAATCATTGGGTTTTAATATTATCAGAAAAATTAGAATGAGTTAGGAAAGCAGGCAAAAGAAAACTTACACCAGGGGTACAACAAGCTCGACAGGAATAACAGACATGTAAGCATGTATAAGTCTGTAAAGAATAAGATGTTAGTAGATTTAGTTGAAATGAGTAGAGAAAAGCCATGATACTCTTGGAAGTGGGGAATTATAAATATAGTAAGAATTAACAAGAAAAGACAAACAAGTGCAAAATTAGCTATCTAAAAAAAAGAAAATTCATTTTATAATTCTATAAGCAAATTGCAAGCACATTTTAGAGGCAAAGCAAAAAGTCTGAAACTCACATTCAAAGCACATCAGTTAACTTAAAGCAACATTTAAAATTTTACGTTATTTTACACCTTTCCTTTACAACATCAATTAAAAATTTTTTATATCAGAAAAATCTCTAAAGAATAATACAGAAGCTGATAGTGATACATAAACATCTAAAGTCTGAAAATAAGACACAAAATATCTGTATACAATTATGGGTCATTTTTGCAGAGAAACTTTTAAAATAGATATATGACCATAATCTGAAAAAGACACTGTGGTTCTGTTAAATATACTATTAATTGTATGGTACTGTTAATTGTGGTACTCTACATTTCAAAATATTTAATGCATGCACATACTACACTCATAATTCATGAGTGGTGTATAAATAAAAAAAGTGGCACATTAATATGGCCTAATTGCGGTGTGATGGATGGTGCAATTTTGCATACATATTGCATAATGTATTGAAATATGAGGTATTGGAGGGGGGGGGGCATGATAAATATTTGTAAGGGACCCACAATTTGTATCTTGTATAGGTAGTGTGCCACTGCAGTCTTTCAATACCTTTTTATCACTTGAATGGGAAAAATTCCACATATCTATTCTCCCCCGGCCGTCCAACTAGTTACTCTAAGTCCTCTGGACGAGTCGGACGGTCTGGGTCTTCCACATATCTATTCTCCCCTTCCAATTATGTTAATAAAAAATATATATATATTAAAAAAGAAAAAGAAAAACCAGAAACTTTGGTGTCTCTGGTCTTTGATGTATTTAGTAAAATAAATTAGTTTTGAATTTACTTGGTCGGAAAACGAGTTTATATTATAAAGCATAAACCCAAATTCTACCATTATGTGATGGACCCAATCTTATCTTAAATGCTTAATTTGGAAAATTAATACTTAGTTACCATAACAGAATAAAATATTGATTAAAATTTTAAACTAGTTCCAGATGCAAAGAATAACTAATCCTCTTCTCCAGGATAAAAGACAGAATATCAGCATTAATGAAGACACAAATAACTCTGTCATTTTGTTCTGGAGATGGAGGATGTTTGCCTCTGAAATCAGTTGATACTTTCAATCTACATTTTATGCTGTAATGCTAGAAAAGCATTAATGTTTCAGATTATTCCAGATTGCAGTTTGTGCGAAATTGTATATCAAATGCTTAATATTTTTCTTAGATTTTCAGATTTCACATTTTTACAGCTTCATCTCCGGTCTGTCAACGAAAAATAAGTGAAAGTAAGAATCGAATATGTGAGTCTTATTTGACACTAGCAGCATACCCGTTCTTCATAAGGAGTATACAAGATGAAAAAAACGTAAAATTCACAATCATGTGCAAAGTCCTATAATATTCTAAATGGCGTTGTTATTTAAAGAATTCTATTAAAATATTTAAATTGATGTTCCTAAAAAAAAAATTTAAAAGTCTGTTCTTACTATACAAAATTATCTTCCCAGGAAAATCTGATGAATAAAATATCTTGGTTCCACTTGTAAACAAATTTACAAAAAATATGAAATGAAACCAATATATACCAAAATAAAAGGGCTAAAATTGTATGGGAAGATATAACATCCCTACTACTTACATTCTCGTGGATCAGAAAATACACCCGCGTTTTAGTAGAAGATTACAGGTACTACATAGCCGTCCTTCGTATCACAATCATGTGCAAATTCCTATACTATTCTAAATGACATTGTTATTCAAAACATTCTATTAACATATTTATATTAATGCTCCTAAAAAAAAGTTTAAGAATCTCTGTTCTCACTATACAAAAAATTATCTTCACAGGCAGATCTGAAGAATAGAACAGCCTGGTTAGGGTTTCTTTCAGGACTTTTTGGCCGGAGGGAGGGGGAGAATGAAATTTTAGGGGGGCAAATATTTCATTTGCTCTATATAAATATATCTAAATGCTGTGTCATATAAATAGAATCTAGATTAACATAAAATGTCTCCGAGGGGGAGAATACTCGTCTCCGGGCGGGGGGAGGGCGAAGCCCTCCGGGAGATATGCCTGAAAGAAACACAGAGCCTGGTTCCGTTGATAAACAAATTTGCAAAAGATGTGAAATTGAATCAATAAATGCCAAAATAAAAGCGCTAAAATTGTATCGAAAGATATATCCGTACTACTTATATTCCCGAATATTAGAAGATATACCCGTGTATTAGTAGAAAATTACCCGTACTATAATATATGAATTTCAAAAATCTTTGCCGAAGTACAATACATGACGTGATAAAGTGAAAATATCAATTATCTTTAAACTTGACGGCCGTAACTGATTCCATTATATGTCAAAATGAAAGCGTTAAAATTGTATGGGAAGGTATAACCGTGCTTCTTATATTTTAGAAGATATACCGGTGTACTAATAGAAGATTACCCGTACTACAATATATGAGTTTCAAACGTTTTTGCCAAAATAAAACAGATGACATAATAAATTGAAAATATCAATAATCCCAAAGTAATCTTTAAACCTGAAGACCGTAATTGGTCAGTCAAAAATCCGATTTCGATAAAATTTATTTCATATACATTTCTTTATTATTTAAATTGGAAAAGATTTAATAAAAATCGTTTGCCGCATGAACAAACACATTGGATTTAAACCCGTTGCTAAGCGACATATCATTTTCTTCAAATAAATTTATGGGGAAAATATCGTCTGCATAATGTTATGTCTATGGAACTGTGCGTTTTTTATTAATATCTAGACAACCCCTGGCCATAGAAACTCGAAACATGTACTAAATTTTAAGTGGGGCTATTCCAAGCCTACCCACAAAATTTCATCGAATTCGGGTCAACCGTTCTCCAGTGATGATGAGACAAACAAACAGACAGACAGATTTTTAATTCTATTTATACAGATTTAAAATCGTAAATTTCCCGTATAAACGGAAAAAGCGTTCTAAGCTTGTATAATTCATGTAATTTTTAAAAATACAGTTCATTCTCATTCCATGTCTTTTAAAGTGCTGCCACCTAGGGGAGAATAAAAACATTTCTTTTCAATCACTAAATCTTGCAATTATTTACACGGTTCTAATCCAACTTAGGCTCTCTATATTTAGGAAGATACGTTTTTTGGAAAGTTAATCAGCTTTAGATACACTTAGGCATATTTTTATGGAACAAAAAAATAATTTAAATTAACTCTTATTATCAAATTCGAAAACTGTTTATTTCTAAAAATTTTGTCACTATTAAAAAGTGCGCCAAGTCACCAAATAAAGAAGAAAATTATTTAAAATCTGCAAATTTGAAATCAGTATATTGCTTTTGAAATCGTGCCCCTAGTGCAATACCATTCATCCGTGGGCAGGTTTCGTGTTTTTCAACATGTGCTTTAGCAGCAAGAAAACTTGATATGTGCTGCAATTTTGCGAACCTCCGTGGCGATTGACGAAGTCAGTCATATTCCGCAGCCAGTTTTAAATTTAAAGATTCAGCCTTCCGACGGCATGAGTCACAGACAGAATCTCCCTATAGGGGACGATCTCAAAGCTTGGAAATGTGCTGCTCTCTCAATTACACCCATAGACGCAAAAGATATATGTCTATGGTTACAACAACCAATATCTACGAACAGGAGCGGATCGGCACTATCAGACTAGCCCGGGCAAATAATTTGTGCGGCCCCCTTTATGCACAATAGCCGTTACCTAAAGCTGTGCTCATTTTCATGCAGAGCAGTCTATAGTATCTGTAGAGATGTAAAGACATGTTTCATGGGTACACTTGTCGACAACTAAAAGCGCAAAAAAAAAAAAAAAAAAAAAAAAATCAATAAAATAATAAGGCGTTATAAATTGTAATAAGTTTTTTAGAATATATATAAAACAGTTTTTATGATTAAATGGCTAATTGAATTGACTCTTGAAAAATCATCCACCTCAAATAATTACACTCCTTTGGCAGTGTAATCATTAGAGCCTAAATTATGCAATTTACTATCTGCATACACAATTGCATATCTGGACATTTAGCTATAATTTATCTAAGTGCTCAAGTTGGGGGGGGGGTGGGACAACCCAGTCGTTAGAGCGCGGGGATGGCAGACTAGAGTTCGATTCCCGACTCTGCTCAAACTATTACCGTGGAGTACAGGCACATTAAATATGTGGGTCCGCAGGTCCTTCCAAGAGGTTGGTGGTAAGGGAAGGAGGGTTCGGTCCCTGTGGATGCCGCCTTCACTGGGTTCCGATCTAAATTGGATGGCACTTCCCGACTGTCCAAACAGATACCTTCGGGCAGGTCGGACGGTCTGGGTCGAAGAAGGAGTGCTCAAGTTGAAAATTAGCTTTTATAATACATATTCCAAGTATTTTTTCCTTTTGTATTTTTTACACTTTAATATTTTGTACTGTCCAAATACAGTTTGTCCAAACGCAAAAATGTTCTTGCTTTACTCAAAATATAATTCAGGCTGCCTGAGATACTCTAAATTATTATTTTATTCTTTGAACGTCTCATATATAAGTGGGTTTTACGACTTTGAGTTATCTAATTGGATCGTTGTAGATATTCCTTCAATCACTTTTTATTTCTTAATCATAATCAAAATAGTCAAGAGAAATATGTGTCTTTATTTTGATACAAATGAAATTTAATTTTATGACAGGTGTTCTGGGACATAGACAAACTGGGGACATACAACTGTCTGCTGCAATCGCCAGGCTAGACTGATCGAATATTTTTATTCGGCTTTCGGTACATTTTCTCGACCCACCCTGACAATAACAGAACTTGAACCCGGGCTATGCCCGAGCACATTTTGCTATCTAAAGCTCGAACCTAACTCGTTCGGAACATCTGAGTCTCACCCCTGCCAAGTCCGGCCTAGTCAAAACCGTTAATGAAAAATGTAATATAAAAGGTGGTTATAAAGATGTTATCTCCTTATTGCTGAAATTAAAACTAGTTTATGGTAAATTTATTTAAAGCTTTTTGAAACACAAACCTTGTCCGGCCCGATCATGGCCTAAAACTTTTAAGCTCAACTCGGAGCTCACTCTAATCTGAAACCTTTTAAGAGAAATGTTGATCAACCCATGAGTTGAGTCGAGTTTAGGTCCATAAGCCAAGAAATTACTTGTAGACTTCTAGTCTAACCTCTCTAAACTATGGACCAGAAATCTACATATTTTGAAATGCTATAGCCAGTACTCCAGGTCTTAAACTGCTGGTTATTCAATTATCGAATGCTGCATGATTCGTTTACATTTATGTCGGGAAGAAAGTAATTCTGCAGAAAAATTTAACGTTGAGTTCAGTTCTAGACATAGCACTTTTTGCGATTCCCATAGAAAAATGACCCCTCTACCACGGGCATCATTCTTTTAGCATTTCCAATCAGGGGCGAATTTCTTGATAAGTTACCTAAAAGGTCGCTTCAGGTAGGGACCCCAAATTTCTCAATGTATTTTATTCAAATAGAAATTATAATTTTTTAATCAATTTTGTAAATTATTTGTCTAAATGTTCCGGAAAAAATAAAATGCAAAATACCGAAGGAGTTAAAACACAATTTTGACTTATGGAGCTCCCAGAAAGTGTTAGCGGAGTTCCCACCATAAAATCTAAAAATAAAATATTAAAAAATGCTTGCAGAATGCTGCTGTCAGCAATGCGGGGTTAATATTTCTCGGGAAGTAGGGGCCGCTTTAACCCTTGCCGGGGCCCCTTGGCAAAAACTTTTAAAACTTTTATAGTAAATAGTACTCATAAAACTTTTATAGAAAAAAAAAACATACATTGAACACGGAAGATATCACCCTACCCTAGAGTTTTGCATAGTCATAAACGACAATGCACTTAGGAGCCTCGAGCATGTAAATTCGTCCCTGTTCCTATTACTCGAAAATTCCTAAAAACTGAAAATAGTTTCCTGTGATTTCTTATCAAAAGATAACTCATAAAATAACTACTTGCTTGAAAGAAATTATACAACTTTTTTATTTATTTATTAAAATTTGTAGAACATTTTCTCACAAATTGAAGAACTTTGTGAAAAACATTTAATCACAGAGATGAGCATTTAAAATTTTAAAATACAACATTTTACATAAACATATTATGTGTTAACAATCTTTAAATATTTTAATACAGAAGTGATTTTAAAGTTAAAGCTGAAAAGAAAAAAACCCCAACATTTATTCTAACACTGAAAATGCTTCGTGCCATGCAAGAAAATGCATGCAAAAGAGACATCACTAACCTCTAAATATCTCCAATGCTGGAACACAGCAGATGAAAAAAAAAATATCAGAAACATTAAACTTTTTATTACTTGGTAAATCACAATTTTAATGAAAAAGAAAAAACTAATATTTAAAAGGGAGTATTGTATTTTGACATGAGGAAAATAATTTCTCATACGTATAACACAAAATACTTTACAGAAGAAACATTAAGGGAGTTACAGGGCTCTTATATTAAAAAACAAAAACATTTATCATATTCAACATTTTATATCATATAAAATATACATTATAAAAACATACTTTTCTTTCTAGTGATTACATTTTCTTTCAATGTGAAGAAATATTTTTTATAGAGAATTGAAAACTATATATAAATCATTTGATGAATAAAAAATTAATACGACAGCTTGCCCGTAACACCATTCAGAAAATTGAACCTAAATTAATTTGTATTTAAAGTACATTTTTATTTTATGCAATGTTGCACTATACTTTCATAAAATTTTTGACATTTCAATAACATAAAACTTCTTACATATTTTTGCAACAAAAAAACATGAAAAAAGTATGTTCATTTTATAGAAATTAACACACATTATACACTCTGATGAAATATATATATATATATATATATATATATATATATATATATATATATGTGTGTGTGTGTGTGTGTGTGTGTGTGTGTGTGTATCCATAAAAAACTGAGCTACAGACGCGAAACTTGGCATGCAAATGTCGTTTTAAAAGTTATGCATACGATCGAACTCTCAGTGCCAATGATGTTATAGGGACGACCCATTGTGCAGCATTTAAAACGACCGGTGTTCCCACTCACGGGAAATTGGAACTGGATTTTATGCTTTGATGCTGCAAGTTGTATACAAAAAAAATGTCTTTGAGATGTACTCGACGGCGCTAAAGCAATTATCGGATTTAGAGAGAAGTCGCATCATCATAGGCCGAAGGGACGCTGGTTGGTCCAATAGACGTATCGTTAGCAACAGTAGTAGTGTGTGAATGAGAGAGCTGGACCACAGCCATAAACCCCCCATTAAAACCACACCCACTTTTAGAAATGTAATGGCTCTATTTTATCCACACCATTGTGATTACACAATGGTGTGAAACCCCCCATTAAAACCACACCCACTTTTAGAATGGAATGGCTCTATATCACCCATAAAAAAACCCACCCACTTTTAAAAACAATGGTGTGAAACCTCCCATTAAATCCACACCCACTTTTAGAACGTAATGGTCCTATTTCACACCATTAAAATTTCCACCCACTTTTTAAAACAATGGCTCGTAAAACCCCCATAAAAACCGGACCCACTTTTAGAACGTAATGGCCCAATATCACCCACACAAATTCGACTATACAATGGCTCTCAGACCTCCATTGAATCCCACCCACTTTTAGAAATGTAATGGCTGTATTTTACCATTAAAATTACCACCCACTCTTAAAAATAATGGCTCACAAAACCCCATAAAACCCGAACCCACTTTTAGAATCCAAAGGTTATTGCTTATCCATAAAAATCTACAACCCCTCTTAAAACGATGGTATCGAAACCCATTAAAACTACACCCCTTCTAGAAAAGTGATGGCTCTATTTCAACCATACAAATTAAACAAATCAATGGTAGCAAAATCATCCATTAGCAAGGTTCTAGCGCAAGCACCTCCCGAGAAAGTGATGGCTCTATTTCGACCACACCAATTTTCCGGAGCGAGCAAGCGAAAAGTCGTTGGGAGGGAAGGTACCCCCTTCGGCGAGCACCCCCTTTTAGAATCTGCGGGTCCGTTAAAAAATGATACCCCAACAACATTTTAAGCACTTAAAGAAAAGAATTCTAATGTTGAGAAAGAACAAAAACCATGGAACTGTTGAACAAACTAAACGCAATTAGTACATTGGAAGGAAGTTTCAAGAAGATGCATGAGCTCAATATCGACGTAAAATACCCTGTCATGGAAATTAAACAGATCACCACCAAATATGGTAATAAACTAATAGTGAAGTTAGAAGACGGCTCAAATTTGTATCTGCCGAAACGATGCGACGAAAATGCGTCCGACTATATGAAGCTTAATGAGATTAAACCTCTATTCTTTGTATATTTGGGAGCTAAAGATGTCGGGAAAGCACAACCAGGGCAAATGTTTAAATTTGAACAATAAATTTTCTTTTAATGGTATCATAACCATTAAAAAATATACACCGATTTTCAGGCGGCAACTTTTACGAGATAAAAGTCAATGGCCCTGTCTACAAACAGCTCGAAAAGGAGTGCGAGGCTGCACGGGACCCACTGGATCTTCAGCCAGCACACTGTCAAGAATGGATGAGTAACCCCACTGTCAATCCTCGAACTGGCCGGACGATAAAGAAGGACGGCCCTGTGTACAAGCAGCTGCAAAAAGAGTGTGAGGATGCCCTTGCGGCCGTGCCGCGGCCGCGGTCCCCGAGCCCTCAGAGGCCACGGTCCCCGAGCCCTCAGAGACCATCATATTGTAACGAGTGGCTCAAAGATCCCGAGCCAGTTGCCCCTGTTGTCTGTGCCCCGGTGTACACAGAGAATCAGTTGAAGAAGATGAAAAAAGATGCCTTGAAGACACTCGCCCTGCAGCTCCAAATCAACCCGGGAAATCAGAACAAACCAGTTATCATACAGCTGATCCTCGATAAACAGAACATCAGACAACCCAGCATCAAACAACCCAGTCCCACTCCCTGTCTTATTAAATCGCGGTCCGGATCACTAACTCCATGTCTTGTTGACCCCTCGCCTAGGCCAAGATCGAGAACTTACTTTAATGACTCCACCATAACTCCTAAAAATTTTTGCAAAATGCCCCCCGGTAGGCTCAGAGTATATTCAATCTCAAATTCGACCCACCAAGGGGCCCTTCTTGATGAGCCGAATTCAAGACCAAATACACTCTGAGCCTACCGCCACTGAGGCTTACAAACAACATATAAGGACAACACTGTAAGACTTTGACGCCTAGCGTCGGGCCCGCCCACCACTTTTTTATCGATGAGTGCTTGCTTTATTGGAACAACGACTAAAGCAAGCTGACATGTCATTTTTGGCTCGGTATAGTTCAATAAACCATCAACCCGGATTGATTAACAACCTGGGAGAGGTCGGGATTTGAACCTGGGACCTAGATGTTAATAGGTCTGCGCGCTAACCGTTTGCCATGGGTACCCATCTAAATATACACATACCTTTAATTTAACCATTACACCACAGACGAAAATCTTCAAAAATAGCACTTTAAACAAGTTATTTCCCTCTTATAATGTAATAATTCTTCAAAATATCTATCACTATAGCTTATCTGATTAAAAAATATAGAATAAAACGCTTAAAATCAATCGCGAAAAATAAATACTATTCCTATCCATATAGTGCTGCCATCTCCCTTTGATTCTCGTAATCTCCGCTTATTTCTACCTCTGAGAGAACTCTTCTTTAAAGAGGAAGAGATGTTAGTCAAGGTCAGCGCTCGCTACAGACGTTATGAAAGCAGGAAGTAGAAAACAAGGTCGAAACTCTCCAAGCGGAAAATAATACTGCTTCGTATTTTATCTGAGTTAAAGAAAACAAAGATATATATAAATGAATGAAATTGAGTCTGAGATATTTCGCTATAGAATTCTTTATCAGTATGTTCAATTAGATGTTTATAGCGATGACATTTCAGAAGTGAAAAAATCTTTAAAAAAGTTGCATGATCAGTTTGAAAAAATTGTCAAACTTATAAAAGAATATAATGATCGAAGACTCGAAGGAAATGTTGGAACTAACAAGAATGTTAGGTCTGGACAATAAAGTTACCTCAGACGGAGACTTGAAAACTCATGAATGTGAACACAAATATGTAATTCAAAATGATGATGGCTGGTACATTTGCCAAGCATGTCACGAAGAGCTGAGGTATAATCCAAATATACCCCCTATCAATAATCTCGATATGTATTTAAACATGCAGAAACAACAGAGGCGAAAACATCGAATGAAAAATCTGGCTAAATGGTTAGGTTTGCATAACCTACCCTTTGAAGAAGAAGAGCTTTTGAACGACTTTTCTTCTTATATCCATAAATATGAGGAGATGTACCCAGAGCGAAAAAACATAATCAGCAAAGACTATATCTTATACCATATGTTACGGAAAAGAGGTTACGACATCTATATTTCACGCCTTCTAGTTAAGTTACCTAAACTCAAAAAGACGCTTATTCAGAATGAAGAAATCTGCAGAACCATCTTCGAAGCATTAAATTGGAGTTTTTACCCTATAAATTAAAAAAACGGCTGATACGTCTGAACAACATGTCACGAAGAGCTGAGGTATGACCCCGATAAGTGATTATAATTTTTAATAGCCGAATAAGCTATTAAAAATTAATCAACTAAATCTTTTTTATCAATCCAGCTAGTCTCAGGATAACCTAACCATTTAACTAGATATTTGTCCCCTTTCTTTTTGATGATTTTTTCAATCTTATACACATTGTCTTTCTTATCATATTTTACTAATTCATATTCATAAAAAGTGCCTTTAACCTCATCATTATTTAAATCCTGAACTCTATAAGTGATTGGGTCGGTTTCTAATACTTCAGAAATGACAAATATTTCATCTGTAAAAGTTGCTTGATAACCCCTTCTGAAGGTAGACTTATATATAGATATTCTTACTTTATCGCCTACCTGGTATTTATGTTTACGTATGACCTTTTCTTTAAACAAATTGCGGTAGACTTCACTACTGTTTTCTTCTAGACTGGCTTCAACAGGAGTCATTTTTATACTTCTGTGGTATGAGTTGTTGTAATTCTTCACTAATTGACCCAATACATCTATGTATCTTTCAGTGTTATTTGCACACAAGTAGAGCTTTATTTTATTACCAAGAGTGAGATTAAATCTTTCAACCATAGCAGCTTTTATTTCAACATTTTCTGTTGTGAACCATTGGATATTATTTTCTTTGAATAATTTTTGAGTTGTTTTTCCGACGAACTCTAAACCCTTATCTGTTTGAACCCTTTCAGGTATTCTTTCTTTGAATATCTTTTTAAATGCTTGAGTTACTTCTTCTGCTGATTTATCCTTTAGAGGAACAGCCCATGCATATTTACTGAAACAGTCAACAGCTGTTAATATGTACTTGATACCATCATTAAACTTACTTCTCGCAAATTTATAGACAAACAGTAAATCAGCTTGCCATTGGTCGTCGATATGTGACACGTAAATTCTCCTTCTTTTGAACTTACGGATAAGTGGTTTATGCTTTGTGTATACATCCTGTCGGTGTAAAAAATCCGAGACTTCTTTTCGACTTAAACCAGTTTTTCTGCTCAGTACATTTATGCCACAAAATCCTGTTTCGGGATCGTAATAAACCTTTTCGGGGCAACCCTTCTCAGTTACCCCTTCAGCGGTAAAAAACGGCACTTCTTAGAACCACAACCCACACAAATACCTTTCAACATTGGTCTAGCGTTTTTAGAGGTGACATGCTGTTCATCTTTAGTGTCGGTGTGTGTTTTACATTTGAGACAATATATTTTTGAGCCCATTCCAAATGTCTTCTTTGCTTTGATAATAGGCTTCACAACAGCTCTATCTAGCCTTTCACGAAAACTTGGATTGGGAATGTCGTCCAATTCTTTAATCATGTTTGAGTCACACACTTTGTTTCTGGTTTCGGTATCTTTGTTTTTAATGTAGCACACGTCATGTTTATAGGCACTATCATCAACCCTATTAATAGGCTTACTCCATTCTTTGTATGTTAAATCGGGGTTCAGTCTAGTTTTTCCTCTGAGCAGTTGAGTTCCTGGTCCTGTAAATTGATGCCCTGGCAGATGCATTTCAAACGGTAAATTATTAATTGCTGCGTTAACAACACCTTTTCCTTTCTTGCAAGTCTTTTTACCACACATTTATTTATATATAAAAAATTATTTACTCACAAATTGATATCCATTCAGCAGGGTTTGTTTCATATATTTTTCTCTGGGTAAGTAGACTAAATTATTGATGAAATCCTCCTCTCGCTTATACACTTCCTCTTCTGATAGGGTATTCGATTTGTATGAATTGAGCAGCTGTTTGTAAAACTTGTAAGACTGTTTGTACTCTTCTTTCCTTTCCGCGATATTCAAAGCTTTATCAATAACTTCAACAATACCGACGCTTAAGCTCAGAGCAGCTAAGGGAACAAGTACAAAAGCTGATAAACCCAATGAACTTAAAACGAACTTGCTAACGGTCATAGTGACACTAATTTTATGGTAGTGGTGGTAGCTCTTTCTATATACGTAAATTTTCTTTTGCAAGTATTCTTCCATCTTTATTTATAGGGGTGAAATATTTCTTCCGATATCTCAGAGCCGGATTAACTAAATCAAGCATAAAGAAATCATACGGCTGTTGCATGCACTTTTTATATAATCTACTGAATTCTTCTTTTGTCAAACTACCATCTATCTCTCTTATGATCTGTTGAATCTCCCTCGGTTGAATATTAAAAAATATCAAGTAATTACAGTTTCTTCTGATAACAATGGGTGTTCTATAATAAGATTGAGAAAGATAAATGATTGAAGCGTTTTTCTTCCGACCTCTGATGAAAAAATCTTCTATGCTCCTCTGGTCCTTGTCAGTCATGCAGTCATCAAAGACAACAACATTTTTACAAGATGGGTCCAGGTCATCCACTTTTATAAATTCTTTTGTATCAGAGGAGAATAAAGTTCCTTTCTTGCCGAATCTTTCATATAACTCTAGGATAATTTTCTTCTTCTTTTTGGGGTACTTTATCGAGTCAATATCCACGCCCTCAAACATTGTGTACTTTTCTTTCAGTTTACCGTACTTGGGTTCGTACATATCTTTTGCACAAACGAACAAATTATCAAATTCGAGATAGTCGTATATAAAATTCAACAATAAGTTCGTTTTACCAGTACCTGAAGCTCCAGCGATTAGAAGTCTGAAAGGGTGTTTAGGTAATAAATAATGTTGATTTGCATCGACAAGTTCTTCTGCTTCTGTATAATTTTTAATTTGAATCATCTTTATTTAATGTTAAAAATTTGCTTCAGTAAAAATTTAATTTGCTTAAGTAAAAATTTTTTTGCATAATAATAAAGATGAATGCTATACAAAAAGAACGAAATAAGAAATTAAGAAAGGAAGTTGAATATGAACTTAAAGTTTATAAGCTTCAGGCTGAAATTAGAAAAAACAACGAACAACAACTTGAGCAAAAATTAGGTATCCAGAAAGCACTATCGGACTTTCACAAGCCTGTAACTGAAAAGCTACAAGAACAAGAAATTAATCGAAAGGAGAATATTCAGGCTATAAAAGATGCTGTTGATCACATTCCTCTAGCTATTGAACCGCCTTTAGAAGTCTATGATTTTGATAAAAAATTGGATGTAGAGTTTTTAGAGAAAAATAACTTTCCAAGACCCTCAAAATTGTACCATGAGACCAAGGAAACTTTGCAAGAAATTATGAGTAAAGTAAATGATACTTACCTAAAAATGTCTCGTCAAAAAGGAAACATTATGAGTCAGATGTCTCGAATGACTAAAAAGGATGAAGAAAGAGAAGATCGCTTATTAGCTAAGGCTGATTATTTGAGAGATCATATGACTACGTTAGGAGATTATCGGGATCGACTCAGAGACTTGCAAAGAAAAGGAATTTATATCGGTAAAGGAGTAGAAGACAAAATGGAAATTTTAGCCCGATTGACTGATAAGATATGTAAAGGGTCCAAAAGTAAAAAGTTACACAATCAAGTCGTCGATTTATTGGATGCATTGTTGAGAGAAGGAACTATGACCAACGAGCAAGTAAAACAATACTACAAAAATTTTTCATTAAATAAATGAGTAATTACATAAAAACTAAAATACATTTAAGCGATCATCAGATTGCTAAGCTAAAATCTGCATACCAGAAAGGAGAAGAAGTATCTCTACAAATAGATAAGACAAAAGCCCCCAACAAAGATATACATTTAACTCGAACACAGATAGCTCAAATTGGGAAGGGGAAGCGTATCACTATCAGTAAGACGCAGCTCCAGAAAACGGGTGGTTTTCTACCTTTTCTATTACCTGCGTTAATTGCTGGGGCCAAGGCTTTAGCACTAGGTGCTGCAAGTGGGGCGGCTGGATATGGAGCAAAGAAAGCTTTGGAAAAAATTTCAGGATCTGGATGTGTAAAAAAAAGACCCATTGGAAAGGGCGTCTATCAAAACTGGGAATATCAGACGAAGTAATTAAACAAAATATGAAACATGAACAGGGGTTTAGGGGCGTCTTTACTTCCGATCTGTTGCCTAAAAAGATGAGTCGGTTTGAAAACGGTATTATTAATCTGGACATTGTCACAGGACCTGGTACGCACTGGGTCTGCTACTATAACGATCCTAAAAATAACTTTGTTGAGTATTTTGATCCTTTTGGAGAACACGTATACAAAATTCATCCTAACATTAAGAAGTATCTACTGACTTCTGGAAAGAAAAATATCGGGTGTAACTCGAGCTTTCTACAGCACCCTGCTTCCGTCAAATGCGGCTACTTTTGTATGAAGTACATTCGTGAAAGAAACAAGGGTAAGCCAGTTGTAGATGTGCTATATTCTTTTACCCAAGAACCCAGCGACTTCAATGAAAAAAATGTTCTCTATAAATAAAATGGTTCTATTGATATTAGATTCTAAAAACGCGGAAAAATCAGAAGATTTTACGATTGAATACACTAGACCTTTCACCTTTAAACAGATTGCCCTTCAGTCCTTTTCGATGTACGTTTCATGGGACAATATCAAAGATGAGGAATTATCATACTTTGATGGTCAGCAGTGGTTAAATTTGACGATACCAGATGGAAATTACACTATCAAGGGGCTGAATCGTTACATGATTAATTTTTTTGGAAGCGATCCGCCGATACAATTCGGTATAGTGGAGGAACGACAACGAATAGCCATTAAGTTAAAAGACGGGTATAAGATCGATTTAACGAAAACCAAAAACCTGCATAAACTTATAGGTTTCGAGCCTAAAATCCACGAAGAGCTTGAACAAGTAGGAAAGTACATTGCTGACTTATCTGGGGGAAACGATAACATTTATATACATTGCGATGTCGCAGAGGGGGCGTATATCAACGGTTTCAACTCTACAAACGTCATCTATTCATTTACAAACAGTAATCGTCCAGGTAGTCAGATTATAAAATCATTTGACAAACCTCTGTTTTACCCTGTTCGAATGGATAGTGTTTACCGAATCAGAATGCAAGTAACCAATCATAGAGGTGATTTAATTCCGCTCAATAAGCAAGAAGTACAATACAATTTTATCGCCCTATAATAAAGAAATGAATAAACACAGACTTCAAAGAAAGAGTAAGAAGATACAAGGAAGAGGGTTCTTTTCCGACGTCCTGCAGGAGGCCGAATTAGAAGGTAAGTATGTGCAGGATAAAATAAAGGAGATATTATCAAAGCAGAAAAAACATGGAGCTGGACTAAAGTTTATCTAAATTCGATTTAATAGCCATATAGCTATTAAATTGAGGAGAAGAAAAAAAATTTATTTCATAATAAATGAATAAAATATTTGAATTAAACAGCACCAATTATTATTACGATGATGACATCGAAAGTTTCGAATATAGAGAGGTAAGGCATGAAAATAGTGATAATTCTATGGAAAATGCCTCTTACCATTTCTTTATTCAAGACACCAACGCCAACATTTTATACTCTAACGGTTATTTACAGCAAAAATTGAAAATTGTTAACAATGATGGTACTGCCATAGTGAATGATAATGTAGCTCTCGTGAATGGAGGTGGTTTGATCAATGCTAACAGGTTTACATTAGGAACCACTGAAATAGAATCCAACATTAATTATACCGCTCTTATGCGACAAGTGTTGGGCTTAATACATTTTACGCCTGACTATTCTTCTGCCGAAGCTACAAATATGCTGTTCTACACTGATACGTCGGACACAGCTGATAGAGAACGCTTGAAATATGATGGCACGTTAGTAGATACCACAAAGATTACTGAGTTTTTCGAAAAATTCAGAATTAATGAGAACCATAACCAGGGATTTACAGAAAGAAGCGAATTCACTAAAAATAGCAAGGTTGTAACTATATGGATCCCACTAAAGTACGTGTTTGATTTCTTCCGTGAATATAAAAAAGTAATCACGGGGTTCCAAGTCAAATTTGAGTTCCAGAGAAATCACAGTCTAAATATGCTGTACACCAACGAGCAACATAAGATCTATAAAGTCGTTGTAGAAGATTTATCACTCTGGCTACCTTACGTACGATTTAAAAATGCGGCGGCTTCAATATTTAACGAATTAAAGTTATCGAATAAGGATGTAGAAATAAACTGGAACCAACACAGCATAGTAAAGTCTAATATTTTCTATAAAAACGCTAGCGGCTCTTATACCATAAAAGCTACTTCTGATGAAGTCTTATCTTTGTACGTAATTCCTCAGTACACTGAAAGATACGAAAATTCGAAGCACAATAACATGCTGTTTGATAACTTAGATATGACGGAATGTTGGTTAATGATCAACAATGTAAAAGTGCCAACTGTCAGTTACATGATGGATTTTGAGAAAAGTGATTATAATCGATTATACACAGCCTTTTTGGAATCTGGACTCAACACCATCACGTCTGAAACAGGTTGTATGGTCAATTATTCGAATTTTGGTAAGTTGTATCCAATCATCTGCTTTAATCTCTCTCATCATCAAAACTATACCGATACGAATAACTTAATGATTGAGTTTAACTGGAGGTTAAGGAACGCTGCCCCCAAAGATTATGTTTTTTACTTCATCTTAAAAGAGCACAAGAAATGCCTCTTAAATATTAACAATCAAAATATTACCATGATCAAGACTTTGAAATTATAAAATCTCGCCAAGCATTATGGATCTCCTCCATCTCCGTCAATAATTTTTGGATAGAAGGGGGACAGAACTCAATCCTGTTTCTTCCGATGTATCCATCCGCTGATCTTGTCAACTCTAGCTCAATCAGGATCCAAATTTTTACTGCAAACGAGATATTATTGTATAGAATACGAGACAGGACCTAACGAAGACGAATTTTGGAAGGTCTTTCGACGAATATGGTGAGGGCACATACCCCCCATGAAGTTGAGACAGCTTATGAAAGTCGTTTGAAGACGTATGACATCCAGAACGGTTCATGCACCTCTACGAAACCTTTTCAATATATCAGGCTGACAGTGATAGCGATAGCGATCGACCGACAACGATGACATGCCCTTCCATAATTTAATAGATGTAGATATGACTATATTTTTAATGATTGAAATACTCATTAAAAATTGAATCGTTTAAAGTATACCCCTTCAGTAATAAAAGCATTTAAAGAAACGATTTGTAGTTCTAAAGAAAGACAAAATGGATTTTCAATCTAAAACCGTTCGACAGTTGCAAGGCTACTGTCGTGAAAATAATATTCGAGGTTACTCGAAACTTAAAAAGTTGGAGCTGGTCGACCTTATTCAATATCATAACGGCTTTTCCAGTTTCCACAATGACTTGTTTAGCAAGCCAAAGAAGAACAGAGTGCGTAAGATCAGGTGTTGCGGTAAGTTATTTAAGGGATCAAGCATGAATAAGCACCTACAATCTAAAGGGCACCTAAACTATAAACCAAAGAAGGCAACCGCTCTCCCAGAGTGTGGAAGGGTGGAGCATCGACTACATCACATGACTCTCCCCCAACTACGGGAATTTTGTCGAACGCATGGCATTAGAGGCTATTCCAGGTTAGGAAGGAGGGCAGACATCATAGCATACATAGAAAGCGTATTGTTCAACCGTCATTTCGGGTTTGATTCAGACCTGTTTTTAGATACGCGAGAGAGAAGGCTCTACACCCTCCACAAAGTTAATACAGCCTTTGAATCTCGCTTGAAGACGTACGACATCCAAAATGAACACAACCTGATGCTTCCCGAAGACTTTTTGAACGATGTGGCGTCACTAGTCCGGGGACTCATCACTAAACACATAAAGAGGCTGCATGGTTTGAAGGTTAATTTCGAATTCCTCTGTGACTATCAAAAGGGTAAAGACGATGCTATTATAGAAATGGAGAAAAACTTCAAAACAGAAAACGCAGTCATCTTAGAATCAACTGATTTGGTAGCTTATTACAGATCGGTTATCCAAAAATTATTGACAGAAATGGAGGAGTTTGTTGCAAAGGGTTCGGGATGGACGCTTGTTAGAATTAAAAACCTTGAGGTGAGGATCAA
This sequence comes from Amaurobius ferox, assembly GCA_951213105.1. Lineage (NCBI taxonomy): Eukaryota > Metazoa > Arthropoda > Arachnida > Araneae > Amaurobiidae > Amaurobius > Amaurobius ferox. The sequence continues at coordinate 11,945,292 of OX578133.1, forward strand.
TAAATACAACCCACTGAGAGGATCATCCTACATTGATTTACCGAAAAGAATTAAAGATAAAAAGGCAGTCATTAACGTGAAAAATGAAAATGATAACGAGTGCTTTAAGTGGGCGATACTGTCCGCTATTTATCCAGCTGATAATCACGTAGATAGAGTCTCTAAATATAAGCCATATGATAATGAGCTAAATTTCGAAGGTATCGAGTTTCCAGTGAAGATGGAAGATAGAGTATTTAACAGGTTCGAAAAGTTGAATAACATATCGGTGAACATATATTCATACGAAGGTAATGATATTTACCCATTGAGAATCACTAAAAATAAGGAAGACAAACACATCAATTTGCTGTACATAAAGAATAAGGAAGGAAACAGTCATTACTGTTGGATAAAAGACCTCTCCAAATTGATAAGCGGACAAGTGACTAAACACAACGGAAAGATATTCACCTGTGAGAGATGCCTGCTGTATTATTACTCCGAAGAGGACCTCCAAGCTCATGAAACGGATTGTAGGAAGAATACACCAGTAAAGATTGTAATGCCCGAGGAGAACGAATCTCTGCGGTTCAAAAACTATCAAAGGTCTTTACGATTACCCTTTGTGATGTATGGAGACTTTGAGTGCTTGACAAACAAGATAAACACCTGCTGCCCTACAAAAGACAGCTCATTCTTACATAAATATCAAAAGCATGAACCTATGAGCTTCACTGTCTACATCAAATATAAACACGCAGACTATAAGGCACCAATCACATACAGAGGACCCAATGCCACCAAGCTGTTCTTTGATACAGTGAAGACTGAGGCGCTAGCGATAAAGAACATTTATGATAAGAAGCAACCCATCAAAATGACCACCGAAGATGAAGAGCATTTCCAAAGGACCCATGTTTGCCACATCTGTGACGAAGATATCAGGAAGAAACCTTCACCCTATTCACCCAAGGATAAACCAGACTTCCGAAAAGTTAGAGATCATGACCATCTTCTCAATCCGGCGAAATGTGAATCGAACTACAGAGGACCTGCTCACAACCTTTGCAACCTAAAGTACCAAGAGCCTTCGTTCATTCCAGTGTTTATCCACAACTTATCTGGCTACGACGCCCATCTCTTCATAAAGGAGCTCGGTAGAGACCAAGGTGATATCGACGTCATCCCGAACAACGAGGAGAGGTACATTTCCTTCAGTAAGGAGGTCGGGGCAAAAACTGTAGAAGTAGGCGATGGGAAGAAAGTAAAGGTACCTGGTATAAAGTTGAGGTTTGTCGACTCATTCAAGTTCATGGCCGCTAGCCTCGACAGTCTTGCGAAGAACGTAAAGGAGTTCAGGGAGACAGCCAAGTACTTCCCCAAGGACAAACTGGACCTCGTCACCCGAAAAGGCGTCTATCCATACGATTACATGGACTCGTGGGACAAATGCGAAGAAACCAAGCTGCCCCCAAAAGAAGACTTTTACAACCAATTGAATGAGTCACACATAAAGGATGAGGACTACGAGCACGCTAAAAGGGTATGGAAGGCCTTCAACATTAAGACATTGGGTGAATATTCCGATTTGTATGTGAAGACTGATGTACTCATCCTAGCCGACATCATGGAACACTTTAGAGATGTCTGTCTAAAGACCTATAAGTTGGATCCTGCATGGTACTTCACTGCACCCGGACTCTCGTGGGACGCCATGCTCAAAACCACAGAGGTTGAGCTAGAGCTGTTGACAGACTATGACATGATACTCATGCTAGAAAAGGGGACCAGAGGAGGCATCTCTCAGTGCTGTAACCGATATGGGAGGGCGAACAACAAGTACATGAGGGACTATGACGAGAACAAGAAGTCTAACTACCTGATGTACCTTGACGCCAACAACCTCTACGGATGGGCCATGAGTCAATACCTACCGCATGGTGGCTTCGAGTGGAGCACTGTGTCAGATGTGACCCAAGTAGAGGATGACTCAGACAAAGGATACATCGTAGATTGCGACCTACAGTACCCGACCCATCTGCACAACCTCCATTCAGACATACCTCTAGCACCTGAGAGCAGGATGCCCGATGGCTCAAAACAGCCAAAACTACTGACGACCCTCTATGACAAAGAGCATTATGTGGTTCATTACAGGGTTTTGAAGCAACTGTTGCAGTTGGGGGTGAAGCTCAAAAAGGTGCACAAAGTGTTGGAGTTTCAGCAGTCTCCCTGGTTGAAGAGGTACATAGACCTGAACACTGATATGAGGACCAAGGCAACCAACGACTTTGAGAAAGACTTCTTCAAACTTATGAACAACTCGGTCTTTGGCAAGACGATGGAAAATATCAGGAAGCGACTCGATATTAGGCTAGTATGCGATCCCCAGAAAGCGGAGAAGCTAGTTGCTAAGCCCAACTTCAAGGGAAGGACCATTTTTGACGAAAGATTAGCCGCCGTGCATATGAACAAGACGAAAGTGATTTTTAATAAGCCAATATACGTCGGCATGAGTATATTAGATCTATCGAAGCATCTGATGTATGACTTCCATTATAATCTTATGAAGCCTAAATACGGGGGCGATATCAAGCTATTGTACATGGACACTGACAGTTACATCTATGACATACAGACCGAGGACTTTTATGAGGATATGAAAGGATTGATTGACTACTTTGACACATCAGATTATCCAGAAAACAATAGGTATGGTATGCCCCGAGTAAATAAAAAGGTCTTGGGGAAGATGAAGGATGAAAATGCAGGGAAGATCTTAGAAGAGTTCGTTGGCTTAAGATCTAAGATGTATGCCTGTAAAACTGAGGTTGACCTGGTGAAAAAGTCGAAAGGAGTAAAGAAATGTGTCGTGAAAAACAGGATATCCTTCGAGGACTACAAGAACTGCCTATTCAAGCAAGAAGTACAGCATAGAACCATGAATCTCATCAGGAGCACAAAGCATGAGATTCATTCCATACAAGTCAATAAGATTGCCCTATCAGGAAAAGATGACAAACGTCATATATTGGAAGATGGTGTCCATACCTTGGCTCACGGTCACTATGCGATAAAGGAGTAGGCGATCATAATCTTTTAACAGTTTTCGAACTATTAAAAGATAATTAATGGTCCTCAGTTCGAAGGACACATTCTTCTGTTCTGAATGCCTCTTTAATAGTGTCTATATCACATCTAAAGTACTCCATGTAACCGTCCTCTTCTGAGGCCCTATTTCATTTAAAAGGGGGTGCTCGCCGAAGGGGGTACCTTCCCTCCCAACGACTTTTCGCTTGCTCGCTCCGGAAAATTGGTGTGGTCGAAATAGAGCCATCACTTTCTCGGGAGGTGCTTGCGCTAGAACCTTGCTAATGGATGATTTTGCTACCATTGATTTGTTTAATTTGTATGGTTGAAATAGAGCCATCACTTTTCTAGAAGGGGTGTAGTTTTAATGGGTTTCGATACCATCGTTTTAAGAGGGGTTGTAGATTTTTATGGATAAGCAATAACCTTTGGATTCTAAAAGTGGGTTCGGGTTTTATGGGGTTTTGTGAGCCATTATTTTTAAGAGTGGGTGGTAATTTTAATGGTAAAATACAGCCATTACATTTCTAAAAGTGGGTGGGATTCAATGGAGGTCTGAGAGCCATTGTATAGTCGAATTTGTGTGGGTGATATTGGGCCATTACGTTCTAAAAGTGGGTCCGGTTTTTATGGGGGTTTTACGAGCCATTGTTTTAAAAAGTGGGTGGAAATTTTAATGGTGTGAAATAGGACCATTACGTTCTAAAAGTGGGTGTGGATTTAATGGGAGGTTTCACACCATTGTTTTTAAAAGTGGGTGGGTTTTTTTATGGGTGATATAGAGCCATTCCATTCTAAAAGTGGGTGTGGTTTTAATGGGGGGTTTCACACCATTTTGTAATCACAATGGTGTGGATAAAATAGAGCCATTACATTTCTAAAAGTGGGTGTGGTTTTAATGGGGGGTTTATGGCTGTGGTCCAGCTCTCTCATTCACACACTACTAACAGTGAATCAGAGGAGGCACGTGTAACCGTCGTAGAAGCCTAGAATTTGATCAGGAAGTTGCACGACTTTCTCAACAATGTCTTCGAGGATTTAATACCCTCCCATGGCTATCCAGGTCCCCACACCAACACTTTAAAACATTCTGAAACCTTTGCTCATTTTATTTAGTTACTTTGTTGATAATTTCGGCAGACTGTTAAGAAAAGCCACAATTACAGGCGTTCATGAAAATTCCAGCATCATTTATGAAATATTCAGCTAAATATCGTCTGCCGAAGCATTTTTGTATATTATATATATATATCACCAAAATGCAACCAAATATATATATCACCAAAATGTGACCAAATGCAAGGCATAAAATGGTAGAGGGGGATGGCGACCCCTCTTTCCCGCTTAAAAGCATGCTTTTATGCCCGGGCAACACTCACGGTAGCAGTGCCATACAGTAGCCATACTTCTGGAAATGTGCCAAGTCAAAGACATTCGAAATATTGCAAAGCAAACATACGAGAAGTAACCAGGATCGCAATAGAAAGGAAAAGAAAGGATGAAAAAAACACAACATACCATAGTGCGTCCCCAATTTCGAGTGTCTTTGACATGACACGTTTCCGGAGTATGGCTACTGCCTGGCATTAGTACCTGAGTGTTGCCCGGGCATAAAAGCATGCTTTTAAACGGGAAAGAGGGGTCGCCATCCCCCTCTACCATTTTATGCCTTGCATTTGGTCTCCCCCCCCCCACACACACACTTTTTTTTTTCATATGAATCTTATATGTTACTTTGGGAGAGTGTGCAGCATTGCGCCAACTTCTGAAGGAAAATTGGATATCTGTGGATTTTACTTTAATCTTATACGTTTTTTATGCTATATATACATATATATAATACATATATATATATATATAATATATATATATATATATAATACATATATACATATATATATAATATATATATAATACATATATACATATATATATAATACATATATATATAATACATATATACATATATATATAATATATATATAATACATATATACATATATATATAATACATATATATATATATTATATATATAGAAAAATTGAAATATAAAAAGTGAAAAAAACATGTACAAAAGGAAGGATGGCTCGGCAAAAAGCTTACATTATGGCGGTAAGGGGTTGTGACCTTACTCCCCAGTTCAACGAGCTCGTCAAAATCGCCGCGGCATTTTCACTCCTGGTCGCCAGCCCCGGCCCAAGCCAACCTCCGGAGTGACTTTGAAATCATCACGAGACCTGGATAGAGATGTGTACGAGAGCCATATCACCACAAATAAAGCCAACTGAATTGCCGACTCAAATGAAATGTAGTTCCAGCCGCGGTCCTGTGATCACAGTGCGGTCCTGTCATATGGAGGGTTCGATGATTTTGTCTCTAATTGAACTCAAAAAATACTTAAGTCTTACACCATATGCAAAATTGTTTCTGTATAAATTATCAATATTTTTAATCATAAAGGAAATTGGATATTTATTAAAAAATGCTTGTTTTAAAAATTCTTGATCAAGGCATCAAGTAACTACGCATTTACATGTAAGCTCTTTTACATTGACATATTGAAAGAAAAATATGAGAATGATGTTCTTTACAGTAAAATCAACCTCTCCCTTAAGGAAATCTCAAATAAAATCAAGGCTTTGTATTTATTAACTGGTATCAAATATACAGGAATTATAAAGTATCCGTATCTGATTAATATTCCGAAACTTCATAAAAGTCCTATTACTTTCAGACCAGTTACTGTTGGATGCAATACCTATCTCACGAAAGCCAATAATATGTTAATGAAGATTTTACAACCTATTTTGCTGGAACTTAATAACCAAGGAAGCTATATTATAAAAAACAGTCTACAAGTGATCAATATATTGAAAGATCATAAACATCCTTTGCACTTAAGAACTTATGATTTGCAAGAACTATTTAATACTATAGATCTAGATGACATGACAAATATACTTTACAGCTTGTTTGAAGAATATGATTTAAAAAGGAGTCTGGAATTCAATAAATTCAAGTCTATAATCAAAATAGTTATTAAAGAAAATTACCTTTACAACGGAATGTCTATTTATCAACAAATTAAGGGCATCCCCATGGGGGGGGGGGATGTTCTTCCATATTGGCTGATATATATCTTAGTTTTTATGAAAGAAGATCTCATATAAACAACGAAATCATATACCTACGTTATGTGGATGACGTAATTATTGGTTATGAGAATGAAAACTACACAATGAACTTTGATTTTTATCCACCAAACCTCATCTTGAAGGAAAACCCTCTTAAAAATAACAAAGAGGTCGAATTTTTGGATTTGAATATCAACTATAGTCAAATCCCTCTCATATTCACCATATATGATAAAAGAAAACAATTTAAACTACCTATTATTGGAATTATACATTGGAACTCCAACATACATTTGAATGTGTTTCGCAATGTTTTCTTGGGAGGTTTAATCAGAATAAAAAGAACTATCAAAGAGGAACATTTACGTATCAATTTTGATCAAGAATTTTTAAAACAAGCATTTTTTAATAAATATCCAATTTCCTTTATGATTAAAAATATTGATAATTTATACAGAAACAATTTTGCATATGGTGTAAGACTTAAGTATTTTTTGAGTTCAATTAGAGACAAAATCATCGAACCCTCCATATGACAGGACCGCACTGTGATCACAGGACCGCGGCTGGAACTACATTTCATTTGAGTCGGCAATTCAGTTGGCTTTATTTGTGGTGATATGGCTCTCGTACACATCTCTATCCAGGTCTCGTGATGATTTCAAAGTCACTCCGGAGGTTGGCTTGGGCCGGGGCTGGCGACCAGGAGTGAAAATGCCGCGGCGATTTTGACGAGCTCGTTGAACTGGGGAGTAAGGTCACAACCCCTTACCGCCATAATGTAAGCTTTTTGCCGAGCCATCCTTCCTTTTTTACATGTTTTTTTCACTTTTTATATTTCAATTTTTCTATATATATATAGTGTTTGGTACCCTCATGCTGCCTTGCGCAAAAGTTACTAAAACATTTTTATTTCCGATTTTTCAATTTCTATATATTTATATTTTATATTATATATATATATATAATATATATATATATGAAAGACTCAAGGGTTTGAAAAAGTCATAACTTGTTCATTTCAATATTTTTTATTTTCTTTTTTTACAAGTTATAGTACATCCCTTGGCGATCAAAATGGCTACGTATGATATCCAGCAATGAATAAAACTCATTGGGTTTTTCTATTCCAGTGAAAGATCAATTATTGAAACGCAGAGAAAATACCGGCAACATTTTAATGGACCTTCCCGGAAGATCGCCGACTGATCCAGGGATGCATTAATCTCCAAGGATTTAATCTCCAAGGGATACTCTATAACCTGTAAAAAAAGAAAATAAAAAGGATTGAAAATGAACAAGTTATGACTTTTTCAAACCCTTCAGTCTTTCCGTGGCCACCCTGTATATTATCATAACTCACCATTACGGACAGCTGATTCTACTGAAACTTTCAGTAACATGCTTGCAAATGTTTTACAGTGTATCATGGATGCTCTATTTATGTCTTCGAATGAGTCGGACGGGCTGAGTCTTCAACAGTGTATCACTAATGGAACACGTCTGAGACATGCTGGAATGGCAATTGCAGCCTTCTCACACATTTGTGACACAATCTTTCGCAGAGGGACATAAGCAACTTAATTGACTATGCCGCACCTAATATCGGCTTGTGTATCGGAGTTGCCAGGGAAGGATTTACCACTTACTGAATGTCATCTTGTTGCTACCATTTGTTAATAAAACTTTTTTCGACAACAGATTGTATTAACATATTTTAATAATTAAATCAGCCGATCCGGTGGTCGAGCGGTCAGGGGCATGCGTTTCCGTCTGATCGCTGGATTGCGGGTTCGAATCCCGCCAGCGGGCATGGATGTTGTCATGTCGAGGCCAAGTCAGACTTCCGGCCTTCGGGGAGCCTCTATAAAAGTGAAACTGCAAATCTCCTCCCTTTCGCCATGGGATACCCTGGGGGGTCTTGTGGACGTGGTGCGTAGGCGCTCCTTCACCACGGGGGAATTAGTAACGAACGAACGAACGAATAATTAATTCATCAATCTGGCCACATTTAATTAATTTAGCTCCAGTTTTGACTATATGACATTATTAAAGGTTATGATTTTATTAAAATTTAATTCGAAAATTTTGGGGGGGGGGGGAGGGTCTTCCAAATATTCGATTGGGTTTTCAATCAGTATTCACCGATTGTAATACTTCTACCAAATTTCGTCCGATACGCTCCATTTATTCTTGAGATATCGCTTCCCCCCCCCCACACACACACACACACATCACCACGAAAACGTTCGATTCGAGTTCAGGGATGCTAGAAACGTGCTCGTCCATCGAAAACTCGAATTCAAATTTTCGACCAGTCAAAATACGTTTCTTGTAAAGTTTGTATATAAGGAAAGCAATAAACCTCAGTTTAAATCGAAAGGTAAAACACGTATGTAATGGATAGACCAATACATTTTCTTATTTTGCGCTATGTAGCCTCAGACACAAAGTTTGGTTTTATATTTTTAAAACCAAAGTGATAAATTAGAGCGCTATGAGTTATCCGTGGAGCGTGGTGGGATCTAAAAATAGTCTTTAACAGATACTCAGAGATAAAAGCTGTCACGGAAGCTTTAGTCAAAAAATATTTCTTAGGGCAAGCACGTTTAGAGTACTGCGAAGAGAGCGAAGAAAACAGATTAGTCAAAACGAAGTTTGTAGCACTTACGCTGCTTAGATATTTCCAAGTACCCTCTATTGGATGCCAAGCAAAATTTTCGAAAGCTATTTTAACGTAGCTTACATGTTCGCTGTTTAACAGAAATAGCTGCGAAAATTGGTTTCATTTTAGGCACTTCAGAGGGCTAATACAATTAGAGGTCGGTAAAAGCTAGGGCTGATGTTAATGCACCAGGTCCAAAACTGTGCAGACGATTTCAGAGAAATCCAATAATAAAAAATCTGATGTCGACAACATATGACTTTCCCTAGATTGTGAAATGCCGTTACTTCTTTCCCAATAACCTAAAGATGTACAAAATACATGGCACAATATTTTTGTTTGTGAATTATATATTAACATTTTTTTTATGACAACATGTAAATATATTTCGAAGCACCCAAGTAACTTATATTTCGCACAAATCCAACTGCTATTGTCCACTAAGCAAAATAGGTAATATAATCACCTTACGTAAAACGCCTAATGTGCTGATACATAAATAAATTCAATGCTGTCGGCAATGAATTAGCATCCCGTTAATTAAAATTGTGCGCTTTGGGCGACTTATGAACCAAAACAGAATGAGTTATTCATACTATTGTGAAAAATCCTCATCAAAATGCAATGATATGAGATATTAATTAAAATTAATTCATTAAAATGAATATCCCATGAAATAAATATTGGCAAATTCTTTGGCGCAAAAATATACAACTACTATAAAAAAAAGTATTTACTCTCGTAAATGGAGCAAACTAAATCCATAAGACTGACGTTAACAGATTCGTCGCATAGTGTACCAGCTGGAAGACCGAGCGTTGTTCGGTAATGGGGAGAGGGGACTGAATTATAATCTTGCTGTGTGCATTTTTTTTTTATAATTTTCTATATTATTTCCATAGATTGTAATACTATGTCAAAATCAAGATTAATAACGTAAGACGAATCAGAGACATCTGATCGCGTTCAAAATCTATAGGGTCACTGATATATAGTCACTGATTATAATTTTTGACAATTTTTATTTATTTATTTTTCTTTTTCGAACGCTTCATTCCACAGACTCACGAAAACAAACATACGCACACACTAACATGTACACACACTAACATACACGGTTACCTTACATCTTTCTGGTAGGTCGGACGGTCTGGGTCTCAACAACATCAACAACAACACACTAACATACACACACAGACTCACGAAATCAAGCATACGCACACACTAACATGTACACACAAACTCACGAAAACAAACATATGCACACACTAACATGTACACACACTAACATACACACAAACTCACGAAAACAAACATCCGACACACTAACATATACACCCGGCCGTCCAACTAGTTACTCTAAGTCCTCTGGACGAGTCGGACGGTCTGGGTCTTCAACACTAACATATACACAAACTAGCATGTACTAAGCCTTCGGGTCTGTCGTGTGGTCTGGGTTTTTCACACTAACATGTACACACACTAACATACATACTAACATACATGCACACACACACACACACACTAACATACATGCACACACACACACACACTAACATACATGGGGCGCGGTAGCCCATTGGTTAGCGCGCTAGAGTTGCATTCGGTAGGCTCGGGTTCGATTCCAGCCACTGCCAAAACCGCCGCCGTGTTCATGCGGAGTACGATCACGTTAAACATGTGGGTCCGAAAGTCCTTCCGAGAGGTTGGTGGTAGGGGAAGGAGGGTACGGTCCCTGTGGATGCCTCCCCCACTGGGTTCCGGTCTAAATTGGGTGGCACTTCCCGACCGTCCAAACAGTTACCTTACACCTTTCTGGTAGGTCGGACGGTCTGGGTTTCAACAACAACACTAACATACATACACATTAACATACACAGACATCACCTCAAAAACGTTCGATTTGCGTTCAGGGCTGCTTGAAACGTGCTCTTCCGTAGAAAACTCGAATTCGAATTTTCGACCCCGTCACAATACTTCCCCAATACATCATACTATGTGTGTAGAGGAAGTAAAAATCTCGACATTTTTGTTATTTTTTCCCAAAGTATGGAAATTTATTAATCTGTACGGAAAATAGTCTTTTTTTTTTTTTTTTAAATAAATAAAATTGAAAATCCATCGGCTTGTCTCATCATTCCGGGAGCACGAATGGGCCGAATTTCATGAAATTTTTATGAATAGCCTTGGTATGGTCCCACTTAAAATGTAAGCATCCGTCTGCCTTTCTGTTTGTCTGTTTTTATGTCCTTCTAACTATTTTCTCCCTTTGAGCGTGACCCAATCATTATATTCGCCTCCAAATAAACTGGACACTCATGTTTTTGAGTCTCCAGACTAACTTGACGTAATCGTTTTCTCAGCCTGTCTACAATAGTATACATGCAATTTAAATTCCGATAACTTGACACATTTATATCTCTAAAATTATGGAAGCTTTATAAAATAACGAAATAAAAAATAAACCTATTATCTGGTGACAATATTAAAAGAATTAGCATTTTGTTTCTTTCTTTTAATATCGCCTTTTTAACACTTTACAACATAGTTGAAAAGTGTTTATGACTTTGTTCATTCTGTCTGTCTGCCTATCTGTCCGTTCGCACGATAACTGCCGTAAAAATGACTTTATCAAAATGAAATTTTAGTACGTTGTTGATACGAATTTCGTTCGTTCTATTCACGACAGAAGATACTTTTTGTAATAGTTTTGTATTTTGATGTCAACAGTTTTTTATTCCAAGGAATATTAATTAAATGTCAGTAGCATATTTATGAGGATTTTGCACGTGAGTATGAATAAATCATTCTGTGTGGACAAATAGGTTGCTAAAAGCGCTCAATTTTAATTTACGTGGTTGCAATACAATGCCAAAACCATGTACGTGTGTTTATGTATGTTAGCGTGTGTGCGCGTATGATAGCGTGTATATATGTATGTTAGTGTATGTATAGTTGTTGTTGAGACCCAGACCGTCCGACCTACCAGAAAGATGTAAGGTAACTGTTTGGACTGCCGGGAAGTGCCACCCAATTTAGACCGGAACCCAGTGGGGGAGGCTTCCACAGGGACCGTACCCTCCTTCCCCTACCACCAACCTCTCGGAAGGTGTATGTATATGTATGTAAATGTGTGTGTGTGTGCCGTGGATCCGATATTTCACGAACGAGTGGAGCGTTTTAAGTGCAATTTAGTACGATTATTACGATCTATGACTACTGGAACCCTATTTATTTTAAATGCTATCAAACGTTCGGAAGACCCCCAAATTTTCGAATAACTTTTTTAAAGAATTACAAAAGTATCTGAACATTCAATAACGTTGAATAATAATCATTTTATACATATTTTTTTATTCTAAAACGAATGACAAACTTTAGAATGCTAGCTTGAACCGTTCTGGAGATATTGCCCGTTTTCCAAATAAATGCATCTAAAAGTATACATAACAATGAACAGTAGTATTATCAAATATGTAACACTTGGCGAGAAATTTGACGACCTTGGTGATTAATTTGGCGAAATATCGCCAAATTTTTTAATGTGGTGCCAAATTGGCAAAAATGACACTACAGTTACGAAATTCACGCCAAATTGATGAATAATGATTGGCATATTTTAATATAATGGAGTATATTGATTAGCAGATGCTAGATATATTGGCGCGAAATATAAGTTAATGGGTATCAGCCAGAAAAATGTACTTTTCAACATTGAAAATATCGTGACGTGGAGGTCTTCGTATTCAAAAAAGTAAAGTACTCGCAATGCGTAAGGAAAGTCATATGCTGCCCAAATCAGAATTTTTTAAATATATTTTTAAACTTTATAAGACGTCTGGATTTTGATTGATCTACTTAAAAATTATTCATACTATTATTGTTCCTATTACATATTCATTGAGTAAGATACAAAAGATACACAGCATACCTCTAACATATCTGATAAAGCGGCTTAAACTTCAAAAGGAGCATAATTACATACAAGATTACAGTTCAGTGAAACATGATGTATCACCAAACTTCCTCCTCCCCGTTTCGTCTGTGGATCTTCAACGGATCTGAGATTTTATCCCAGAAATAAAAGTCTCATGTGGGCAACAGACCACTTTCTCTACATAATGCAATGACTACTTTTTTGACAACGAAATAATGGTGCACAAGTTTATTGACATAAATGGTGTACAAGTTTATTGACATAAATGGTGCACAAGTTTATTGGCACCACGTAAATGGAAATTTAGTTATTTTGGCAAATATTAGTCAAAACAATATGACTTATTCATAGAACGTGCAATCCTCATTAAAATGCAATTTACATTTAATTAATATCAGGCGAAAGAAATAACACTGGACACATTCTTTTGGGCGTCAAAATAAAAAACAATTACAAAAAGTATCTTCATTCGTGAATAACTAGATCTACGAGAATGGTGCAACGATATTTGCTGCATAAATTGCTTATGGAAAGAAAACGTATTTGATATTTCAATTTTATGTAATTTTCGATAGGCTCATTTGAAAACGTAGAATACTTCGAGAACGGTTTATGCTATACAAACTTTAGAACGCTATAGCGTTTTAAAGTTTGTATCATTCGTTTTCTAATGACAAAGTTGGCGGTGGCTCCAGTCTGATGGAGCCAAAATGGTTTTGAGTGAATAACATTTTGTAATATATATATATATATATATAATAATAGAAGTTTGAAAATCCAATGAACGAAAAGTAAGAAGATGTAACACGATAAACCTAACTTTTTAAAACACCCACAGAATAAAATATAATACAGCAAATCATCAATCAAATGGATAAAAAATACAAAACACAAGCTATCAAGTTACAGAAAATCAACAAAATTCAAAGGTATGGAAACAAAAAAAGAAAAACTTAAACTAAATTCAACTATCTAACTGGCTTACAAAACAAAAGTAAAAATCTGATGTGAGCAGCACATGACTTTCCCTGCAGACTTATATTAACATTCTCTTTATTTTAATTAAATTTATTTCACATTTAATTCAATTTTCGTTCTCATTCGGTAACCGGACTTATTTTCAAAGGTGGCGTAGGGAAAGTACGAAAAACTAAAATATCTCGAGAATGGCTAGTCCTAGTGTAATGGGGTTGGTCTTATTCTTTTCATCGTTAAAAATTACGTATTAAATCAGCATTTAATGGATATATTTGAGTATACCCAGTTCTTTAGTTTAGATTTGGATGATTTTTGCTGACCATTTTGCAAAAAAAGGCAGGTCATTTTCTTCCGAATCATACCAAAATCTAATCAGCACCAGGGTAACCCACAAGTGACTCATCTACCAAATTTTGTGAAATTCGGTCCATTAGTTTTTTAGTTAGAGTGGATACAAAATCCGCACAGACAGGCAGACAGACACACAGACATACAGACACACACACACACAGACGTCACGCTAAAAATAGTTTTTTCGTATTCTAGAGCTCTCGAAACGTGTAGATAAGTCGAAAACTCGAGTTGCGATTTTCGGCATGATTCCAATACTTTCCCTATACATTACCATGTATTGCAGGGAAAGTAAAAATCGACTAATCCTCAAGCAAATGGAAAAACATAAATAAAATAAATATCGAATCAACAAGTCAATGAAAAATATATAATACAAAGGTATGGAATCGAAATAAGTATAACGAACGAAATCAAGCACAAACGCCATACACGTGGACGAGGCTCTAAGCCTAAATCATGAATTGTTAACCTCTACAAAAATCTAATCATGTTTTTTGTAGAAGCAAACACAAAAATGTATGTTTCTGAAGAAATAGATAGATTATATCTATAAACTATTTCTACTTGGACGACATACATAAAGAAGGAATAAAAAAGAAAAAATGAATACCTGGAAAAAGCACAGCGTATGTACAATCGAGTCGATACAGGGAACACTGATAGAAGAGACCAGTGTTGCCATTCGTAAAGAAAAAATAAAAAACCATTTACTGTTGCCATTCATGAGAATTGAAAAACAGTGAAGCGAAATGTTAAGAAAAAGTATTAATATACAAAAAGAGCTACTAATATATATATATATATATACAATTATATATATATATATATATATATATATATATCGGCATATGGCTGTGATTTTGCTTCTATGGTGATGTTAATATTACTTGAATCTTTTTATTATTACATATTTCTAATATATATATATATATATATATATACATAAAAGAACTTAATCTAAAATTTGATTATATACACTTATAGGGCTTTTAAAGAGCTACAAATTCTTGCTTATTGTTTATAGCTATCACTTTTTAGTTTTTAAGATTTTAAACATTACAAACTTGAAAAACGCGTACAATTTTCATACTTCAACTTGACTAGACCATTACACGAAAATAATAAAAGCTTTTTTATTTAAAATAAATATATATTTAGAAAATAAATGTCCTCATACATATTTTTGTCGCTTACTATTTATATCTATTTTCTGCATTTTCGAAGATATTTCGAATGAAAGAATGGGGGAGAGGGGGAATCGTTCGATCAAATACTTTTTTAAGTGTTTGTCGAAAAAATAGAGCTCGATCTAAACTTTAATTAAATACACTTGTACGGCTTTCACAGAGCTACAAAGTCTTACTTATTGTTCAAAGCTGGCTCTTTCAGTTTATAAGATATAAACATTACAAACTTGATTTTTCAAGCCACTATATTCAGATGGTTTACGAAGTTTAGAAGAGGTCGAAATTCTCTCCTAGATGAAGAACACACAGGAAGGCCTTTGTCAGCTGTAGTCCCAGAAAATGTGTCGGCCATTCGAAAAATGTTAATCGGTGATAATCGCTGTACCTACCAAATGATACAGAAACTGGTGATGAAACGAACATACCGTTTTTTGACGTTCCAACACGTCAAGAAAGTAAAGTACGGGTCTTCGAAGATGACCCCAAACCAATAATGGTGAAAAAATAACGAGCAATGAAAAAAGTAATGTATGCTGTGTTCTTCAGAAGTACAGCTCTCATCAAAGCCATAAAGCTAGAGGGACAGAAAATAGTTACAGCTAACTGGTACACCACTACGTATCTTTCAGAAATTTTTCAGGAAGTGAATGTTAGGGGACTCGTGCTTCACCATGACAATGCATCCTCTCATTCAGCAAGAATGACAGTCGAATTTCTTGAACAAAAACACATCAAAGTGATAGAAAGATCAGGAGAATAGGGTGGATGTTCTATGTGTGACTTTTGGCTATTTTTTTAATCTAAAAATAATTTACGTGGGCGTCGTTTTCATTCTGAAGATAAGATTGATGAGGCTATAAAAGCATATTTTTCATCGATTCCAAGAAACGGACGGCTTGAACCATTTAATCTTTGGAAAATTCGCCTACAAAAGTGCATTGATGGTGGGAGGACTTTGACCACTTCTAAGAGTTGGTAAGTTTAACTTGTACCACTTAGCCGTATCTCAAAAATTTCAGTGTGACCCTTGTAGTTTACTATATATTTCGAATGGAACTGACTCGCTCGGAGAGCTACTTTTTCAAGGTTTTATTTTAAATGCTCTCTATTGTTTATAGTTTCAAAGATATTTAGAATGAAAGTAAGGAAAATGAAAAGAAAAAAATCAGTTCGCTCAAACAAATAATTTTTAAGGTTTTTCGATTTTTTTTTTTAAATATTAAAATATTGAAATTATTTTTATATATTCATAATCTGGACCACATTTCCGATAAAACAAGAAAAATTATTTACATTTTTATCTATTAGGTTCGGGAGCATACGCGTGTTTACATTTTCCGTAACGCTCCGTTTCTCCGCCAGAGAAACCCCAACCATAGATGTTATTCACACGAAAATCACGAATGAAAGGATTATTCATTTATCATTAGTGAAGGTCCTGATTTTTCAATTATTTTTATCAAAAATTGGGTGGGTGGGGCGATCTAAACATTCGATTGCGTTTCAAACCAGTAGGGTTCTAGTACGTATTGATAGTAACAATCTTACCAAATTATTTTCGAAACACTTCATTCGTTCCTGAAATATCGCCATAGTCATGGACACACAAACTAACATACGTACATACACACAGACATCATCTCAAAGATGCTCGATTCGAGTGCAGAGATAGTTAAAACGACATCTTCCGTCGAAAACTCTAATTCGAATTTTCGACCCTGTCACAGTAATTTCCCTAGACTATGTATGCACAGAAAGTAACAATCATACACAGCCCTTTTAACAATTATTCGCCATTTGTAACATCTATACCCAGATCGTCAGATTTACCCGAAGGTATAGGGTAACAGTGCTACCCAATTTTGAATGGAACCCAATAAGTGTGATAACCAGACCGTACAATCCTTCCACCTAATCCATCACCTCTGGGATGGACCTTTGGACCTAGATATTTAAGAAGACAGTTTTGCGCGACGACGGAGATCGAACTAAGATTTAGCGTCTGTGATCCCAACGCTTGAACCACTGGGCTATCTCAGCCCGCAGCTGGTAACTTCTGTATTCCTGTATACCCAGACCACACAGCTTACCTTGAAAGCTTGGAGCTACATGTGCGTCCGAACACGAAAGAGGTTCAACAGTTCACTCAAGAACTGCCAAGCTACTGCATATATCTACCAACATGGTAGGAAAAGTATAATGGAGACGAACAAAGATACCACCCTAATTGGGTAAAGACAAAAACAATAGGGTGTTCCAAAACAAAAATAATCAAGTGTTCCAGTTAAAACAAACAAAATAAACCAATATACTTATAATATAAAAAAAATTATCAGGCATTCCAAAATTAACAAACAAACAAATGAAATTCAAATAATTCAAAATACCATAATGCCAATAGGGATGGTAACCAGACCGTACACTCCTTCCACCTACATACATTACAACAATACATACAAACCGACATGGAAATTATTTTAAACAATAATTAATACTCATTAATAGAACTTTGATTAATAATTAAATAAAGTAAATTAATAAAAACACAATATAAATTAACAAGTCATACCTCAGGACCATAAGAGATACCCCTAACACCTCCCTATCTAAGCTCAGAGTTCTAAGCACAAAGAAATAAACACCAGCACTTTAACTTTAAAATTACAAAAACCAAGCACCCCATAACATCAAGTGGCTGAAAATTCTTCATATGACCAAACTATAAATTTAAAGTACAATATAAAAATTACAGATCCAAGATTCAAATACAAAACTTAAAAGTACAATTAAGAGAAACAACAGCTTCCAACATACGATAAAATCAGGGGTCATCACAGCTGAACAGCTAATACAAAAGTTTAAATTACATTTTAAAAAACGACAAACACAAAATTAAAATACAAAATAAAAAACACTTTAAAGAAAAACAGTACACCCTAAAATCCTAAAACACGAGAAATCTCCCATAAAAACTAAAAGCTTCCACGAGGAACAGTATAAGGCAACGCCATCAACAAGACCAAATACCCTAGTTAATAACAATAACCACTAGAGGAAAGAAAACAAAACAAACAAGAAAGATCAATCATGCATAAAGCATTGATTATGAAACACTTTCCAATTGCAATGCAATTTTATTTAAACATCTCTAAAATGAGATACATTCAGCGGTGATATTTTTTAAATTATCACAGTACTACAATAATTTATTTTACCTAAAAACCAAGGAGGTAAAATTACTTCCTAACTCCATGCTTAAAACTTTATCGAAAAAAGCAATGCTATAAAATCGACTGCTTCTCTATGTAAAATCAATGAATATTTCATTCATATCACCCATATTCCAGATTCCAAAGCTAAATAATATTGCGTTAAAAAAATTCAGCAATTCTTATACAACTCATCTTACAGCTTCATTTGTTTACATTCTGCATACGTTAAAATTAGGCTTCGCTGTAGAAATAATCAAAGTTTGATGATCATTTAAACTCAAAAATATTGAAATTGTGTTGGCGCAGAATATGCATGCACAAAAAAAAAGCAAAAATAAAGCGGTTTTAGGACGGATGTAACACTAAATATAAATTTAAAAGAACTTTAAAAATCACGATTTTGACACAAGATGGATGACATTTTATTTTGAAGTGGGTCACATGATCTCTTCATATAATGTAGGTGTCGAAAACCCAGACCACTTGACTGGCCCTAGGGCTCACAGCAGCTGTTTGGGTGGCCGGGAATGATATAATATGGATGTAATTATTATTTTAATTTTTATTTAAAAAATTACCGAACCTATTTTGCTAAAAACATTTTCATATATTTTATGAGATAATTTGAATATTTCCTAAAATTTCCGAAGCAATTTGTGAATATTAACTTCAATTAAAAAAATGTTTGAAAAATTAGGACCCACGGTGTTCAATGTATTTCACTTTTTCAACCCGGGTTCAATCCAAAACTAATTGGGTGATATTATACATTTACATTCCCATATGTACGACAGACCGTCAGAACAACATACTAAAATTTCATTTTGATAAAGTCATTTTAACGGCAGTTATCGTGCGAACGGACAGACAAACAGACAGAATGAACAAAGTCATAAACACTTTTCAACTATGTTGTAAAGTTTTAAGAATTGATATGGGCAGCCCATGACTTTCCCTACAGACTTAAAATCATTTTCTTTCTTTTTTTATAATTCATTAAATTAAGTTTAATAGCACAAACTAACACGGATACTTATTTGTAAGTACACTGAATTTGCAGTTTTATTTTAATATTCGTCTTCATTTGATAACTGGGAGTATTTTCAAAGGAAAACTGGAAAAGGATAACTGGAAGTATTTTCGTGGCAAAAATACGAAAAACTACAATATATCGAGAACGGTTAGTCCTAGAGTTATGGGGTTGGTCTTGTTATTTTCGTCGTCAAAAATTACGTATAAAACAAGCATTTAATTGATATATTTAAGCACAGGTAGTCTTTTATTTTTGATTTAGGCAATTTTTGCAAGCCATTTTGCAAAAGGAGGCAGGTTATTTCTTTTCGAATCGTATACCAAAATCGAATCAGCAACAAAATATCTCACAGGTGATTTTAGCTACCAAATTTTGCTGAAAAACTATTTGACCAATTTCACAAGAGTGGATCCATACATTTTTGCGGATCATTTCGCAGAAAAAGGCAGGTTCTTTTTCCCGAATCGCACCAAAATCTAATTAGAACCAGGGTAACGGATACGTGACTTACCTACCAAATTTTGAGAAATTTGGTCAATTAGTTTTCAGAGAGAATGGATACATACTTTTTTCAGATCCATTTCGCCGAAAAAGGCACGTTCTTTTTTTCCGAATCGCACCATAATCTCATCAGCACCAGGGTAACCCACAAGTGACTTATCTACCAAATTTTGTTTAATTTGGTAAGTTTTCAGCTAGAATGTTTACATACATTGCTTAGACCAGGGGTCGGCAACCTGCGGCTCGCGAGCCGCATGTGGCTCTTTTGATGTAAAGTTGCGGCTCTCCAGTTCCATACGAAAAAATTAATATTTTATTATCAAAACCCTTAAAAAATAAGAAAATATATTTTTAAGTACCTATTTTCTCAATAGCTTCTATTTTCAAAATCGTTAATTACAAATCGCTACGCTTAACATGACCGTAATGAGATAAATTTGAACTATTGTTTTGTTCTTAGAGATGAGACTCCGTGACCATGTTTATCTTTCAGCCAATTGAATTTCATTTCCGTCTCACCCAAACAGCCACCGTCTAGAGTCTAGATAAAGGCTCTAGGCTCTAGACGTGTTGTCAGTCAGTCATCCTCGGATATCGCGGTCGACGTTACGTTGCATGTGTGTTAATTTAATCGCTTGCGGTTTCTGCGTGTCTATTCGCTTGTTGTTTCAAGAAGAATACGATTTAGAAACGAATTATCTTCTCAAATGTATGTACGCGTATAATATAATAAAATCAGTAACAGAATTGAATTACATATCTGAGGATCGTGCTAACGAAGTAATAATGGTAAATAAATTGTTTGCCGTTTTAGATAGCTAAGTAAAATTTTAAAAAGTCATTTTTTCAGCTTCGCGCCATCATGGCATCTGGTAAAGGAAAGAGAAGAACTGAAGCAGAAAACCGAAAAGCTGTTGAAGAGCTCCAAAAAAACAACAACAGTCAAGTTCCATGCTAAGTAACTGGGCGCAATCTTCCAATAAAGTAAATCTGGCAAACTTTGCAGTATCATTATAAATTGCAAAAAGAGGAAATCCATTCACAGATGGTGAGTACGTCAAAGATTGTTTTATAAGTGCATCTGGAGAACTGTTTCGTGATTTTAAAAACAAAGCAGAAATCATGAAAAAAATCAAAGATTTGCCATTATCTGCTAAAACAGTACAAGATAGAACTGCTAAAATGTCTTCAAATGTAACACATATGCAAGTGGAAGACATTCAACTGGCTTCTGCCTTATCACTTGCTATAGACGAGTCTTGCGACATAAAAGACATGGCACAAGTTACCCTTTTCGTCAGGTATATGTCGTCCCAAGGTCCAAAAGAAGAACTGCTAGGATTGCTACCGCTCTCAGGGCAAACTCGTGGAGAAGATATAGCAAATGCTGTGCAAAAAAGCCTGGAAGACAATGGAATCGATATAAATAAAATCGTTTCTATAGCAACTGATGGAGCCAGAAATATGACAGGAATACATAGAGGGGTAACATTAATTCTTCAGAAAAAAATAAACCACTAAATTCTAACGTTTCACTGCATAATTCATCAAGAAGCGCTTTGTGCCCAGACATTTCCGGCCGAAATATTTGAGGTCATGAACTTGGTAATTAAGATTATTAACAGCATCTTGGCAAAAGCACTCTACCATCGCCAGTTTAAAGATTTCCTTGCAGAAATAGATAGCCAGTTTTCTGACCTACTTCTGCACAATAAAGTGCGATGGCTTTCCAGAGGTAACGTATTGCAACGTTTTGCTTTGTGCTTGAGTGAAATAAAAATATTCCTCAATGAAAAAGGCATTGACCATCCCGAATTGGAAGAAGACAAATGGCTGCAAAAATTCAACTTCATGGTAGATACCACAATGAAACTAAATGAACTAAATCTAAAACTGCATGGAAAGGGCAACCCAGCCTACCCCTTGCTTGAAGAAGTAGTTTGTTTCGAAAAAAAATTATTTCTTTTTGTTGAAGACATGGGAAGCGGTAAATTACTTCATTTTAAAAATCTGAAGCAATATCGCGATGAGACCAATGCAACTATTGACACGAATTACTTCAGCCTAGCTTTAAAAAACATGAAGGATGGATTCGCTGAGAGATTCGAGCAATTCAAAACAAACAAAAGTACTCTCGCGTTCATAGTAAATCCTCTCAACACAAATGCAAATGAGATCAACATCGATCCATTTGGAATTGATGCTGGATCGCTCCAAACGCAATTGCTAGATTTGAAAAGGAAAGACTTGTGGAGTGGCAAGTTCGCAGAACTCAAGAGCCAGTTGGAAGAGTTGGGGGTCCGGAAATGCATGCACATCGCGCAGCACAAGTGGAAATACATTCTAAAAGAAATTCCGCGAGTTGAGGCCCTCATATTCGGCGCATGGAATAGTCTTCCAGAATGCTACAGTGAGGTGAAGAAGTTGGCATATGGAGTGCTGACGATCTTCGAGTCGACATATTCGTGCGAGCAAGCGTTCTCTTGCATGAATATAATAAAAAGTAAAGTCAGAAGTCAACTAACAAATAAAAATCTAGAGTCGTGCTTGAAACTTAAAATAACAAGTTATAAGCCAGATTTAATCAAACTTTCAAAAGGCATGCAAAGCCAATGCTACCATTGATGTAACTATCTATATTTGTGTTTTTATATAAATAAATAGTATTCCGTATTTAAAGCCGTTTATTTTAAATCAAAATTCAATATATATAAGCAAATACTATAATATTGAAACGAAAATTTTTAGTGGCTCTTTAAAAACTGGGAAATTTTGTAAATTGTAACTTTTGGCTCTTCCGTTTCAATAGGTTGCCGACCCCTGGCTTAGACAGACACACAGAGAGCCGTCAGGACAAAAATTCGTTTTTAGTGTTCTAGAATGCTCAAAACATATAGATTTGTCAAAAACTCGAATTCTTATTTTCGATACGATTCCAATACTTTCCCTATACATTATCATGTATTGTAAGGAAAGTAATAACAACAAACATGAAAAGAAATTAATCTAAACGATTAGCCACTGGTAACTTTCGTTTTTTTTTCTTTCGACTCAGGCCATCCGACCTACCCGAAAGTGTACGGTAACTGTGCCATTGGAACTTTAACGTAAAGTTTCTTAATTTTTACTTTCCCTGCAATATATGGTAATGTATAGACATAGCGAAATTATTGGAATCGTGTCGAAAATCTCAACTGGAGTTTTCGATGGATCTACGTTTTGGGACCTCTAGAACACAAAAAAAAACTATTTTTAGCGTGATATCGCTCTCTCTCTCTCTCTCTCTCTGTGTGTATGTCTGTGCAATGTATGTATCCACTCTAACCCAAAAGCCTTTTTTACGAAATGGCCCCCAAACTACGTATGCTCAAATGTATCAATTAAGTGCTTGCTTTATACGTAAATTTTGACGATGAAAATAATAATAACAACCCCATTACTCTGGGACTAACCGTCCTCGAGATATTAAAGTTCTCTAACGTTTCTTGCTAAGCCACCTTTGAAAATATATCCAGATAACAAATAAAAACGAAAATTGAATTAAAAGTGCAAATTCAGTGTTATTTAGAGCAATTAAATTCAATTTAATGAATTATTAAAGAAATAAAGAGAAGATGAATGTCAGTCGGTAGGGGAAGTCATATGCTGCCCACATCAGATCTTTTTACTAGTAACCAGTGCTGACGATAGAATTTACGGGCCCCAATGCCGCAAATGCACCTCCCGGACTGCACCCTATTTTACAAGTAATTGACCTTTTTTTCATAAATTGTGCATATGACCCAAACCCCTGAGGCCCCTATGCAATACATCCCCTCCCCACACACACACACACTTCAGTTACCGTTAAAGGAACGGTAATAGCATTTTCAGAGAAACTTCACTCAACCTGTAAATAATAATATACAAAAAAGGTACAACTATTTCTTTTTAGCATAGTTAAATACATGCAATCATAATGACGGTATTGACCTTGCTTTACACAGGAGAAAATGTAGTGACTATTGTCCATTTCCCAAGGCCACAGCTTCCGGATAGCTTTTTTTTTTTCTAATCCTCAAATATCTTCCACCACCCACACAGTCAAGGTGACATTTATTGAAACGCCGAAAATATAAATATATATTACGCACAACCCCATGATTGAAATACAGGATGCCTGAAGATAATGTTTAGTTATGCAGAAAGCGTTTTGAAGAACAGCGGAAATGCTCGTTAAATACAAGTGGATAAATTAATTAAGTGGAACAGATCATTTTAAATAGAACCAGTAATTAGAAAAAGAGATAAAACGGATAAAAATACTTTTAAAGCATGACGATGTACCTTGTTATCTACTCAGAGCTAAAAATTGCTTGAAATGTTTCCGAATTCAAGATTTTCTCATAAATACATGACTTTTGGTTTTCATCAGAACTTAACAGCAGTGGTATATTACTAAAAAAAAAATTCTGATGTGGGCAGTACATAAATTTTCCTATATAATGCAATTAATTTACTTCTTTCACGGTGAAAAAATTATGTCTAACATCCAAGGCACTGTTTTTAACATTGAATTTTACAATTGGCACTTTTCTGGATGACAATATGTAAAATAAAACTATTGCGAAGTACCCAATTAAATTATATATCGCGCAACTCTAAATTGGCAAATATCAATATTGATAGCATCCGCAATGAGCAATATGGTCCATGTATTTACATATTTTAATTAATTCATCAATTTGGCGTCATTTCCTGTAATTTAGCGTCCCTTTTGATATTTCGACTACATTTTTATCAATCTTAGGGGACATATCGCCAAGTTGGCAATATTTAACTACATGAGTCGCAAAGTTCGGCAAATGTATCGCCAAGCCTTACACACAGATGAAGAGACGAGCTTTTCTTATATTGTATAAATAACCATTGGAGAATTGTTTGCCGTAAAAATACAAAACTATTACACAAAGTATCTTCTCTCCTGAATGGAACGAACTAGATCCACGAGAATGATGTTAACAAATTTATTGCATAATATAGCATAAGAAAAGTGAACATATTTCACAATAATTAATACTTTTTTTAATTTTGTGCTATTCTTTTCGATAAATTTATTTCAAAAGAAATGCAATATCTCAAGAACTGCTCATACTATCGTTCAAAAATTTGTGTCAGTCGTTTCTTAATCAAAAATTACATAGGAAATGATCATTTACGTAACATTATTGAAGGTTCTGATTTTTCAATGATTTTTTCCAAAATTCCATTCGAAAATACAAGGGTCTTCCAAACATTCGATTGCGTTTAAAATCCATAGGCTTCCAGTATTCACTGATTGTAATTTTCGTACCAAATTTCGTTCGATAAGCTCCATTCGTTAGTGAGATATATATATATATCATAAAAAAAAAAAAAAAAAAAAGGAATTGAATCAATATATGCAACCCCATACTACTTATATTGTCGCAGATTAGAAAATATGCCAGTGTGTTAGTAGAAGATTACCCGTTTTACAAGATGAGTCTCAAAAATCTTTGCCAAAATAAAAGAGATGACGTAATAAATTGAAAATATCAACAATCCCCGTACTCTTTATACCAGAAGATCGTAATTGATTCCAATATATGCCAATATATATCAAAATATATGCCAATATGCCTGTACTACTTATATTCTCGTAGATTATAAGATATACCCGTGTATTTGTAGAAGATTACTCGTACAACGTACAATATATGAGTTAAAACAATTTTTGTCATAATAAAACAATTGCATAATAACTTGAAAATATCAATAATCCCCGAAAATATCAATAATAATAACGTTTAAACCTGAACACCGTAATTGATATTATCCAGTCAAAAATGCTATAAGAGAAATCAAATCGTTCTTTTCTAAAATATATTTTTATATCCATTTATTTATTACTAGCAGCATACCCGTTCTTCGTACGGAGTATATAATATAAAGAAACTTATAATTCGCAATCATGTGTAAATTCTGTTAAAATATTATATTTATTGCTCCTAAAGAGAAGTTTAAGAATATCTGTTCTCACTATGCGAAATTAACTTAACGGGCAGATCTGAAGAATACAACATCTTGGCCCCTTTTGTAAGCAAATATACAAAAGAAAAGGAATTGAATCAATATATGCAACCCCGTACTACTTATATTGTCGCAGATTAGAAAATATGCCAGTGTGTTAGTAGAAGATTACCCGTATTACAATATGAGTCTCAAACATATTTGCCAAAATAAAAGAGATGACGTAATAAATTGAAAATATCAATAATCCCCGTACTCTTTATACCAGAAGATCGTAATTGATTCCAATATATGCCAATATATATCAAAATATTTGCCAATATGCCTGTACTACTTATATTCTCGTAGATTATAAGATATACCCGTGTATTTGTAGATTATTCGTACAACGTACAATATATGAGTTAAAACAATTTTTGTCATAATAAAACAATTGCATAATAACTTGAAAATATCAATAATCCCTGAATCAATAATCCCCGAAAATATCAATAATAATAACGTTTAAACCTGAAGACCGTAATTGATATTATGCAGTCAAAAATGCTATAAGAAAAATCAAATCGTTCTTTTCTAAAATATATTTTTATATCCATTTATTTATTATTCAAATCGAAAAAATTATTTATTATTCATATTGAAAAAATAATAATTAAAATTAACAAACAGATTTAATTGAATTGCGTTTCTGAGCAACATGATATAAGATAGAATCTTCCTCATAAACTGCGAAGTTAAATAACCATTTTGATTTCTTTATACTTTTCATTGTTCAGTAAAAGCTTGTGTAAAATAAACCATGGAGATAGATTTCCCATTTAAATATCATGTTTCAAACGATTCATGTTTTCAGAAAGTGACTAATTAGCGCAAAAAATCTCCCCATCAAACTCAGAGATAAAGTTTTAATTCACTTTCAAACGATTTTCAAGCTTTTCGTTTGGATATACCACGGAGTTAGAGAGTAGAACCCCTAGGAAAAAGTTTCGTTTTTCATTAATATCTCGACAACCCCTGAACTTAGACACTCGAAACTTGGGCTAAATCTATGGGGAACTATTTCAAGGCTATCCACAAAATTTCATCAAATTCGATTCAGCCGTTCTCCCGTGATGACAGGACAAACAGACAGACAGACAGATTTTCAATTTTATTTATATAGATTGTCAATTTAGAGTTGCGTGAAATATAAGTTAATTGGATATTTTGAAAGAGTTTTAAATATTCTCATCCGGAAAAGTGCCAAATGTACAATTCAACATTGAAAACATTGCACCTTAGATCTTATTACGTCATATTTTTTACTATGATAAAATTAAAATTCAGTGCATTATATAGAGAAAGTCATGTGTTGCCCACATCAGATTTTTTAGTTAGGAATTAAAAATGATTTGAGTTGCCACATTACAGATTTTATCGCGACAGCAACCTACCGACCCATCTACTCAAGTGCGGCTGAAAATCGCGGAAAATGTACATAGAACTCCGTGGATTCACCTCCTTATATGCGACCGAAAAACGAGGAGTGTGTGTGTATGTGTGTTGGGGGGGGGGGGGCTTATATTCAATTTTCAGCGGAAGGAAAGTATATTTTTATCAATAAAATTATTTTATTCGACGACAAATATATATATTGTTTCAAATTTACTCTGGTGTTTAGTGGGGAGGGGTCGTTTCACGGAGTTTTTCAGAATTTCAAATTGAGACAAGGGTGGGGGCGTCGCTTTCTCTGGAAGAGCGGATCAAAAGAATTCTATGGTATTTTCTTCTCCAAAAAATTACCGGGAGCCTAAATGTCTGTCGCGTGTCATACCAAGGTTGTCTTAGTACTAGAGACGACCTTGGTCAGACACAATTTCTGCATGGCGCGGTGATAGAATAAAGTAGTGGAGAATTTTTGGTCGATATACGGGAAAGAAAATTACAACACGGGCAGTGGTGGCGCGACAGAGAGGTGGGGGTGAACCTCCCCCCCCCCCACACACACACACGCTGGCAGATCAGTTACATTCGTTCAGGTCCATATTATGAAATCAAATCTAGCACTGTAAAACGCAGGAATATGGGGATCACACCTCCAGAGTGCTGTAAAATTAATGTGAAACAATGCACTGTGAGCACCAATAGATATCACAATAAATAAAAACTTTGTAAATGCAGCATATATGCATAAATAAGCAGGTCTGCTATTTTCAAAGGCAAATAACATCCTTCTTCAGGATCGTTTTTGAGCCATTATTTGAACACTTTATGCATTTCCTAACCCTTAAAACAACCTAGAAACTTCTTGACGTAGTCCCCAAGATGAAATTTCAGTTATACAACATTCTAAGAACTTTGTAATTTACTTTTTAAGCTATATTTCTTTCCATGGGAGCATGGCTCGCATTTTCTTTACCAAAACTATTCCCAGAACTCTACGCAATATCTTCGTCCTCAACTCTGAAAATACCATTGTTGTTAATACGAATTGTGGGTGGAAGGTAAAAAACTGAGATATCATTTCTGTCGAATGTGTGATGCAATGAGTTTTTGATGTAACCCCGCCCTTCAAATCGCACCATCTTTCTACTTTTACATCCATTCATAAAATCAAGATTTTTAAACACTTTACAACGTAGTTGAAAAGTATTTATGACTTTGTTCATTCTGTCTGTCTGTCCGTTCGCACGATAACTGCCGTAAAAATGACTTTATCAAAATGAAATTTTAGTATGTTGTTGAGACGGTATGTGGGACATATGGGAATGTAAATGAATAATATCACCCAATTAGTTTTGGATTGAATCCGGGTTGAAAAAATGAAATACATTGAACCCTATGGGACTCAATTTTTCAAACACTTTTTAAGCGAATTTAAAATTCACAAATTGCTTCGAAAATTTTAGGAAATATTCAAATTATCCCATAAAATATATAAAAAAAATTCTGCAAAATATGTTCGTATTTTAGTTTTTTAAATAAAAATTAAAATAGAGAGCACGTGAGCCATTTCATAACAAAATATGGCATCCATCTTGTGTCAAAATCGTGATTTTTAAAGTTCTTTTTAATTTATATTTAATGTTGCATCCGTCCTAAAACCGCTTTATTTTTTAAATTTTTTCTATACATTTATCTATATACTGCGTCATCGCAATTACAATATTTTGGAGTTTAAATGATCATCAAACTTTGATTATTTCTACAACGAAGTCTAATTTTCACATATGGGAAATGTAAACACATCAAGCTGTAAGATGAGTTGTATACGAATTGCTGAATTTCTTTAACGCAAAATTATTTAGCTCTGTCTGGAGTGTACAGTATAGCTGATATGAATGAAACATTCATTGATTTTACGTAGAGACGCAGACGATTCTATAGTGTATTACGTTTTTCGATGAAGTTTTAAGTATAGAGTTAGAAAATACTTTTACCTCCCTCCATGATTTTAAGTTTTTAAGTAAAATAAATTATTGTAGTATTGAGATAATTTTAAAAATATCACCGCTGAATGAAAGGAATGGAAAAAAGTTTATGAATGAAATATTTACTGCTTTTATAGGGAGTCAGACGATTTATATTTCGATAACGTTATTTGAATAAAGTTCATTTGTTTCCGATGAAGTTTTCAAATATAATAAATTATTGTAGTATTGTGATAATTTTAAAAATATTACTGCTGAATGTACCGCATTTTACAAATGTTTAAATAAAATTGCATTGCAGTTGGAAAGTGTTTAACAATCAATGCTTTATGCATGATTGATCTTTCTTGTCTTACTTACTCTGAATTTTATCATCATTAATATTTCACTATGGCATATGCTCGTTAAATACGGGAAACTAAAAATTTTGCTCGTTGAAAACGAGCAAATCAAACATATTTCAATCATATTAATTAAAGTTTCCCAATTTCAGTGTTAAATCTGGAATCTCGTTAAATATGGATTCGTTATAAGCGTGTCCTACTGAGCACATTTTATTTAGGCGATGTAAAAAGTCCTTAAGCACCCCAATACTTTTGTAAAGAAAGGTCCATGATTATATACGTTAGATCTATTTACAGTAAAATGATCATGCCCTATCGAATAAAAGTAATAGCAAGGCGAATAAAAAGTTAAGCCAATAGACTCCGCAACAAAGCGAGATAGACGAAAAAGATAAAATTCTAAAGAATTATCTAAATAGTATAAATCGACACAAGGAACGCACGAAACGCGTATATAGAAGGGATTAAATACCTGTCAAAAAGTCGTATCCTTAAACACGGTAACACCTGCATTTCTTATCAAAGTACTCGGAAAAATTATTTTTCGAATTCAATGCATTGTCACCGACGGAGGGCTATTTGAACAGGCTGTATGTACATTAGATTGTAGTTCATGTAAGTGTTGTTAATTTTAGCATTCCTGAATATGAATTCGCCAATAAACCGTATTGAGTCAAATAAATGTCTTCTGTAACATTTTTATTGTCGACTAGAACGAATAACAAGGCGTTACCCGGGTCCTAAATAATCGCCTACTTCTTATAAAAAAAAAAAAAAAAATGCCCGTTACTTAAATAATACAGATACTGAAAACACTGTACTCAATTTCCAAATCGCCTGTTTTGAAATAAAATCATTCTCACGATATATATAAAATCTTCAAATCACAAATGACCATATCCCGCACACCGCTCATGAAAACGCGAAAGAAAGTAAATGGTTCTGACCTTCCGCTTGACGTACGCGTGAATGTAGGGTGGCTTCAATAGATCGAAGAACTTCAATCGCACAGTCTGGACGGAAGAAAATGATTTTAAAATGTTAAGAGTTTGTTCGCTTAAAAATGTATAAATATGAAGGGATGGCTTCAGGAAATTATTTTTGCTTTGGAACAGTGTGTGAGATTTAAAGTAGCTGGTGTTAAATTATAAACAATGGATTGGCCGTCAATTTTTTTAAATAGTAATTTAAAAATTGGGGCGTTCAGAAAGCACGAATATATATATATATATATATATATATATATATATATTAAATACTCAGACCTGAAGAGGAATTTAATTCTGATTAATCATCGAATTTGGGAAGGTTCTATTCTTTTCTCTTATCGGCATTATGGCCGTGAATTTGCTTCTATGGTAATGTTAATATTACTTGAATTGTATTTTTATTTTTTTTATTTTTACATAATTCTTATTATTACATTTCAAATATATATATATATATATATATATATATATATATATATATATATATATATATATTTAATTCATGAAAAATCGTCTATTAATTGTATGGATTCCGTTCGAGGTTTGTTTGAAAGGTAATTTTTATATCCTTCAGATTGTGTCAAAATGGAAACTATGTGATAATATTTTCGGTCGCTATGGAACTGATGTGGATGAATATCGCCCAAAATCGTTGTAAATCGGGATAAAACATAAAATAACTAAAAAACTAATTCGTAATTGAAAAATATAACACCGAGGGGCACCTTTCCAGATCCTAAAGTACATGTGTATTAAATTTCATGGCCATAAGAAGCTTAGATTTCCCGCTACAGACCACACAGACAAGCATTTGCCTTTATTATGTAAGAAGATTCCTAATCGACAATGCGTTACAGCTTTGTAGTTGGATTTTTTTCGTATATCTCTCTTTGTTACCAAGTTCGAATACTAACATTTTAAATTATCAGCTAGGGGCACTGAAATCACTTTTACTCCATCGGACATGGTCACTTTACATAAACCTAACGTATACACTCATGAGCCTTTACTTATAAAATAACTAGCAGTATACTCGTTCTTCGTAAGGAAAACATAATATAAATAAACTTAACATTCACAATTATGTATAAATTCCAATAGTATACTAAATAACTTTGTTATTCAAAATATTCTATTAAAATATTTAATTTAATTCTTCTAAAAAATGTATAAGAATCTCTGGGCTCGATATACAAAATTATCTTCACAGGCAGATCTGAAGAATAAAGCATCCTGGTCCAGTTTGTAAAAAAATTTTTGAAAAAATATTTTTTAATTCTGACAGAACGATAGAGATTATCTAGAAAATCGTACTTTATTACGCAAAATATTGAATTTCATGAATTCAATGTTATTTTGATGAATTTAGATTCATTTTATCAATTTGGCGACATTTTCGTCAATTTGGCGACATTTTCATCAATTTAGCAACATTTTAAAAAATCGTCAAATTTATCGCCAAGTGGGACTGTAGAACTAACAGTCCCACTTGGCGACAAATTGACGAAATATCATCACAATACTAACCCCTAACAAAACACAATTAATTCCTAACAAAACACAATTAATTTCCTTTATTTAGCGCGATTTTATCAATTTTAAGATATTTTTATAGATTTACAAACATTTTTATCAATTTGACGACATTTTAAAAATTCGCTAAATGTGTTACTAAGTAGGACAGTTGGACTGACAGGAAAATGATACCGAAACACCATTTCAGTATTCTCTTCTAACAAAACAAAATTAATTTCATTGATTTAGCGTCGTATTCATCAATTTGGTGACATTTCCGCCAATTTGGCAATGTTTAAGAAAAGTTGCCAAGTTAGCGATATCCCGCCAAATTCGTACATCTGAATTTGCAGATCTGAAGAATAAAACATCTGGATCCCGTTTGTATATACTAAATGAAAACACTAAACTTGTATTAAAAGATATACCCGTTCTACTCTTATTTTGTTTCCACAATCGGCTAAATGAGTTTATTGGCTAAACACAATAATATATAAGTTTGAAAACTCTTTGCCAAAATAAATGAAAGTGATGTACGCAGTCCGTAATTAATATAATTAAAAAAAAAATCAAACCGTTCATTTATAAGATATATATTTTTACATCCATTTACTTACTATTTAAATTGAAAAAATAATAACAAAAATTAACAAACACATTTGATTTAATTGCGTTGCTGAGCAACATGATATAAGAAAGAATCTTCCTCATAAAATGCTGATAATTAAATAACTATTTTGATTTTTTAATACTTTTCATTGTTGAGTAAGAGCCTGTGAAAAATAAACCATGGTAATAGTTTCCATTTAAATTCGTGTTTCAAACCTGCGATTTTCTAAAGTGACTGATTAGCGCAATAAACCCCAACCAAACTCAGAGATAGAGTTTTAATTCACTTTCACGTTTTATACCAGCGATTTCCAATCTTTTCGTTTGGAGGAACCAGGGAGTTAGAGAGAACTCCTATGAAAGATTTCGTTTTTCATTAATATCTCGATAACTCCTGGTCTTAGAAACTCGAAACATGGACTAATTTTAAGTGCGGCTATTTCAAGGCTACCCACAAAATTTCATTAAATGAGGTTCATCCATTCTCCCGTGATGATGAGACAAAGATAAATACAAACAGACAGACAGACAGATTTTCAATTTTATTTACATAGATTGGGGATACTTAAGGACTTTCCCAGAAAACCCTGTATAATGATGAATTCATTTAGCACTCGATGCTAAAAACATATAAAAATTGTCAAATATATATATATATATATATATATATATATATATATATATATATATATATATATATATATATATATATATGAGACTAGAAGTCTGCAGAGATCTAATTTAGCATTTTTCCCGGCTCGAAAATATTAAGGTTTGACTCGGCCAAAGCCCAAGAATTTTTTTAAATAATTATTCACCCCACCCTGAACCGTCCCGAAAACACTCAAAGTCAACCCCAATGCACCACGGTCCCAATTTATTTACAATGCATTGAAGCCGGTTGCCTAGTATGATGATCCAAATTTGACATTTAAGGAATTAATCACAAGTTGCATAAAGTAATAAATAAAAAATAACCCAAATTAGATGAATTACAAATCAAGAATTGGCATTACCATAAAGTGAGTTTTTATATCACTTTGGTTTGATGATATCAAGATTCAGAGATTGAGAAAACGGCTCTTCACCTAGATTATGCTTAAAAATGTTGTATTCAAGCATTGAAGTTATCAGTGAACAACAATAACTCGTCTTATCCATATATTAATTTTAAATTATAACAGTTTGCTCAGATAAATTTTCATTCAATATTTTTTATCGGAAAGACATCGACGGAACTTTGTTTTAATTCAAGAATATAATTTATTTAATTTTGATAATTTATAAACATTCAGAATCTAATAATCGAAATTAAAATCACAGAAGAAATGGAAAATAAATATCAATATTAAATTTTAAAGTAAACAGTACCTATTGGATTTCATATATTCATCACCAGTCAAGCAAAAGCGATTAAACTTTTTTGCGATATATTTAAAAATATAACAAATTGCAACTCGCACTTGACCAAAGATAATAACCGAATGATCATTTCCTCAAAAATTAAATTTGGAATGTGTTTCTTCTCTATTAAATTTATAAATCACATGATGTTACGAAACATGACATCTGGTACATAGGCGTCGTATAATTATTTTGCTGCATCCAGGACAGAACATATTTTCTTTTACTGTAGTTTCAGAAGAACAATGTTTTCTTCTTTATTTTGACTTCTGAATGTCGTCGAAGAAATAGGTCTAAAGTTTCTTATCTGAAATTATAATTTTTCTGTATCCGGTTCTAATTTACCCATCTGCGTCCTCCGTGCAGAACAAACTTTTATTATTTAATATATTTTAATCTATTTTGGGCTTTTTTATTTATTTAGATCCGGCCAAACCCCACCCGAATTTAATTAAACGTGGTCCGAATCCGTGCATCCCTCTAACTTAAACCCCTTGAGATTGATATTTAAAACTGACCCCCCCCCCCCCCCCCCCCCCACGTTGAATGTCAAAATACGCCACTGTTACCACGTGCCTTTAGAAGAACAGAAGCTGTCGAAGAGGCATTTGCTCAACCTTGAACGATCGCCAGTTGACTTACCTGTAAACGTAACACCTTTACTGACGGTGTGGCAAAAATAATTACAACCCAATGACGTAGGGCGCGTGGAAAAGTAGAATATTTTTCGGCTTCAAGACAAGGCTCCCTCTACATAAAAAATGCCGCCATCATTTGCTCGTTTCTCATTTTTTTACGGGGTTTAAAATGGCTTTAAACCAACAGTAAAACGTTCCTCGAGAAACGATAAGATGCGAATATTTTATTTGTTTTATGCGATAAAAATTATTTTCCAAAAATGTGCAAAGGTATTCTTTTTTGCTCCCTCGTCAAGGGATCCCCCACCCCAAGAAACCCATCGAAGTTTGGAGAAATGATATTTAGGGAAATGGAGAATAAAATATTTGGTTACCTTAGCTTGGAATTTAATAACTGAAGGAATGCGAAAGAATTGTAAGTTGTCACAAAATAGAAAAATCTGATGTGGACAGCACATGACTTTCCCTACATAATGAAATGACTTTACCTCTTTCACAGAAAATGTGTGATGTACAAGTTCCAACCAGGCACAATGCTTTTTGGCAATAAAATTTCAATTTGAATGATTTCAATTAACAGTTTGGGTAACTTATAAGTCAAACAGAATGACGTATTAATACTCAAGTGCAAAATCTTTATCAGAATGCAATTGACGTGCAATTAATATCCCGTGAAATAAATGATAAGTGGTGAATACTTTAACGTCAAAATACAAAACTATTACAAAAGGTATCTTCTCTCGTGAATTGAACCAACTTGATAAACGAGAATGATGTTAAAAATTTGTTGAATAATAACATTGCATATGGATAATGAACATATCCGATAATATGTACTACTTTTTAATTTTAAGTAATTTCTTTGATAAACGTATCCGAAAAACGTCCAATATCTAATGGTTCATGCGAGCGTTTTGAAATTTATATAATTCGCTTGTAAATGAAACATTACGTATGAAATTTTTATTTATGCAAGAGTATTAAAAGCCTTGAATTTTTAATGGATTCTTTTTTCAATTATTCAAAAATCGTACAATATCTAGAAAAAGGCTCATACTAGAGTTCTAAGGTTTGTAGCATTCATTTTCTAATGAGAAATTACGTATAAGATAATGTTATTTATGTAACATTATTAAAGGGTCTGATGTTTTTACTATTTTACTATCTTTTGAATGTTTCACTCTAAAATTGGGAGGGTGGCGGACATTCGATCGCGTTTAAGATCAACAGGGTTCCAATATTTACTGATTGAATTAATCGTATTAAATTTTTTTAAACGCTTTATTCGCTCTTGAGACAACTGATTCACAGACACACACAAACAGAGAGAGAGAGAAAGAGATCACATCAAAATCGTTCGATTCGAGTTCAGGGATGCTTAAAACGTGCTCTTCCGCGGGAAACTCTAACTCGAAATTTCGACCTAGTCACAATACTTCCCCTATACATTATATTATGTATATAATGAAAGTAAAATAAAAAAAAAACTCTGATGTTAGCAGCACATGACTTTTACTGCATAATAAAATTCATTTTCTCTTTCATAATCCATTTGCGAAATTGAGTTTAATTGCACAAAATGACACAGAAACTTATTTGATATATCCCCATCCCGTTTGCTGATTTAATGTATCTTCATTTTCATTTGGCAACTTCACGCATTTTAAAACGTAGCCATCTCCTCAAAATTAAAAAAAAAAAGCTTTAGTATCTCGAGAATGATTTATCTTGAGTAATGGGGTTGGTCTTCTTCGTTTTGTCGTCAAAAATTACGTATGAAACAACTATTAAATTAATACATTAAAGTATATTTTGTTTATTATTTCTGATTTTAATGATTTTTGGGAGGCCATTTAGCAAAAAAAAAAAAAAAAATGCTCTCTCTCTCTCTCTCTCTCTCACACACACACACACACACACACACGTCTGTCGGTCCAGTGACGTCGCCAAGGGTAATTTGGAGGTCATAACCCCCAGGAACCCATCGAAACCCATTGGATGTTAGAGAAATGGAAAGCAATATACCCCTCCCCATCTTTTTGAGGGACGTTACTGTGTCTGTGCAATGTATTTTTCCACTCTAGATCAAAAACAATTCGGCGAGAGATTTTACAAAATTTGGTAGGCAAGTCACTTATGTGTTACCCTGGTATTGATTAGATTTTAGTACCATTCGGGAGGGGGGGGGGGGTTACTCCCGAATCGTACTTTTTTGCGAAATGGCCCGCAAGAATTGTCAAAGACTATATATTGTATTAATTAAATGCTTGTTTTATGCATAATTTTTCACGATAAAATGAATAAGCCCAACCCCATTACTCTAAGATAAATTGTTCTCGAGATATCAAAGCTTCTGTAATCTTGAGAAGCTGGCTATGTTTTTTACTGTAGTTAAAAACTATTCGATGAAATTTCTTAAAATTTGGTAGCTAAGCCAAGTGTAGGTTAATCTCGGGATGATTAAACTTTCGTACGATTGGGAAAAGTAGAACTATCCTCTCCCCCCCCCCCCCCTTTCCGAAATTAACTACTTCAGACACCTAAAACGAAAACATAAACAAAAAAGAACATTACATATAATGTATTAACATGCACATAAATATCCCACGATGTAAGAAAATGAGTACATTTTAACACAATTGCATTATAAATATTTAACAGAATGGAAAGCAATCCTATTTGGCTGCAGAGAATTATAGTTCATATATCATTCTGTCCAAGGATTGAGTTCTTTTCAATTATTCATTGCAACACGCACTTCAAGAGACAAAATGTTAGTCAAAAAGAAATTGTGATGGAATATCTTCGGAAGTGTCTGTGATGCACCCCTCCCACCACGGACAAGAGATCGAGAGCAAGCACATAGAAGAAAAAAATAACACAATTGGTGTTTAAGATTCCACGGGGAAAGAGGTGCAGCGCGTATTAGCGTGGTCAGTTCGCAATTACTAATAACCTTGAAGTTTTTGAAACG
This sequence comes from Amaurobius ferox, assembly GCA_951213105.1. NCBI lineage: Eukaryota > Metazoa > Arthropoda > Arachnida > Araneae > Amaurobiidae > Amaurobius > Amaurobius ferox. Next base: position 11,983,279 of record OX578133.1, read on the forward strand.
TATTAGTTTCAACGAGATCCAAGGATAAAAACTGAGATTCCTGAAGGTGCGATGATATCTATATGAATCAAAAATATTAAAAGGAGAACTGGTTCTACGCGAGAATACTTGAAGAACAAAATCGAGTTGAAATTTTAGGAGAAATAAAAGAGCAAGAATTACACACGGAGATACGATCAAGATGAATTCGCAAAATTGGGAAATTCCAAACTGTTTGAACTATTTTTTTCTTCTTTTTCTGGGAAAAGAATAAGGGCGGATGTCTCAGGAGCGGAAATACCATACCGCAAAACAAAGCAATGCACAAAGACTCATCAAAATTGGTAGGTGGCTCAAACCAAAATTTCCGCCCCTGAGCGAGGGGGGGGGGGGCAGAATTGAAATCCCGCCACTGTCGCTTTACACTGTTAAAGCGGGTCTCAGGAAAATGCTCTATTTTAATGGGTAGGTAGGAGAACCGAATATAAATGTTTTTTTTTTTCAGCATTTTATTACCGGTATTAATACAGACATTTCATATTTGCTAAATTGTTAGATGGAAAGTTTATTTTTCACAACTCCTTTCAAAGTATTTCCTAATGACACGATAAATGCAATGAGAAAGCTTTATCGTTGCTTTATTATTGCTAAAATGACTTTAATTACCGCTTTAAGTTTTAAAGAGTAGTTGAGAAAAAAGCATCTAGAGGCAAATATATTTAAAGAAAATTATTCAAAATTGATGATTTTACAGTAGTTTTAATAAAAAATGTGCAAATATTTTTTGAAGAAGCATCGATTTTATTCATTAAGATAATCTATTGACACAACAAAAAAAAAATGTGAAGGTTCAAGAGTTAGTAAAACCACTAACGTAACTTCTGACCAGCAACGGCCCACGAACTATTTATTATAAACCACATTGCCTCCAACCCCGGGACACCAAAATCCGGTATTCCAGTCAAATTTTATCAGTATTTCATTATAAAACATTAAAATTTATGCAAATAAATTCTTTTGTTTTAGATATTGTTACAAAGGTGGTAGAACAAGAATAATAAATTATCTATTAAAGCAAGACCATCGCGAAATTCTGCCAGATGTGTCCATTGTTGATTGTTTATATATTTACTGTCTAAACAATTGTTTTATCAATGTTTTACTTATTAACTACGAATATTTATTATAATATTTGTCTTTTTATATATTTTTAATCGTTTGATCATTAAAACCATAACTGTATACTTGACAAGAAATTTATGAAGGAGCCTTCATATGGTGGCAAAATGGTGTGTGCACTTCATTTTTGGCTTAACTATTAAGCATTTATGTTCTCTTTTGCATGCTTATTTTGTACAGTCTTACAAATTTTCAGAAAAACCGCAAGTGACATCTCCATGACCAGAAATGGGAACTCTTAATGGATCCCCCCCCCCCCCCCTATGCTCTCTGGAATTCGAAACTGAATCTATATCGGTCATTCTCTAAGTTATATCTAAAGCCAATCCTGAGAAATTGATATGTCAAAGAAATTTTTTGAAATGGAAGTGAAATTCATAATGAACCACCTTATCTCCTCTGATGCTGAATCTATATCAGTTATTATCTAAATTCTATTTATAGCCAATCTTGATGTTTCAATAGACGTTTCAAGTAATGAAAATTTTTAAACCAGAAATGGGAATCCTTGGTGAACCCCCCTCCCCCCCCCCCTTTTATTCTCCTTCAGAATTTGATGCTGAATCCAAATCAGTCATCATCTGATCTCTGTCTACAGCAGATCGTGAAAAATAGATGTTTCAAGTGGAAAATTTAGTAAAAACAATAGTATGGTAAAATTTTGGCCTCCAACTGGACCTGAAAATTGCCACTCGTCACAGATCGATTAAACAATGCAATGTGAAAATTAACTAGCAAGCTACTAACCGCCCACCACTCCCCTCCTCCATTCTGCTTCAATCAGAAAACTGCCTAAAAGTTTACTAACTGTGCGTGTTCTCTCCCCAATTTTCGTCCTTGCCATATGTATAAATAATATATTTATATATATATGACATATTAAGTATATATAACCATACTTAATGATTTTACAAAAAAATATGTGATAGAGTGGCCACTAAGCTAACACTGCATAATAGTCACTTGCCACAAAAATTTTAATTTTCAGGTCTACCACCCATCAAAAAATATCGTCTCAAAGCCCTCTATGAAATTTTTGGTATTGGGCACCTAATATGTTTTGTATGCAATAATCATACTGGTACTTTTAAATGTAATTTATTGCATTTTGCCGTTCTGGTCACATTTTCGGGAGGTGCGCTTGTTAGTTCCAAAAGAAGTAGACTTTTGGAAAGATTTCTCGGTCGGATGCATATTTTCCAGCAAAATAATGCAGATGGAAATAAATACTTTAAAAACTTTACGTGCAGTCCCTGGTGAATATTTTTCACAGCTAAGACAAGCTTGAAAGGCAGTACGGGTAAAAACTGTAAGTCGAAGTTGGGAATCTGCATTCCAAAGTTTAGAAAGGGTTGTGAGCTAAAATAGAGATTTGTAGCTTAGTCACTTCCGTTACTTCCCTTGAAACGTTCGATTGCAAAACAAGGCGAAAAATAACTCGTCTTTGTAGTCGATTTACATTTGTTCCACACCAAACATAAGTAGGATTTGAAGACAAACGATTTAAAACCTCAATGCTGCTTGTGGGGGTGGCATAAAATTTTAGAAATGATTTCATTTTGAATATAACGTTATAGCCGTATTTGGAACAATTTATTTAAGTATATCACAAATAGTTCCAAATTTTTAAAAATATGCCATATTAGGCTATAAAAAAGTTTCTTATTCAAATATCTTATGCTACAAAACAAACTCTTAATAATCGGTTCAGGGACGTAACCAAACAAGGGCCATAGGGAACTGACCCCCCCCCCCCCCCCACACACACACACACACACCGATAAAAATATTCAATTTTTAGTAGTGATATGAAATTTCATCCAACATGTCATCCAAATTTTGCATGAAAAATAAGTTTTGAGAATTTTTAATAACTTGCTTCGTTTTGTATAATACAGAAATAAGATTTTTTTTAGTTTAGCCGAATTTGTGATTACACTGATGATCATCCATTTATTTACTAATTTAATTTAAAATATTTGAAAGTTTTAATAATTAAATAAAGGCAATAGTACTTAGGATACTTTTGTATTATTGGAAGTTCACTGTTAAACATTATCGAATCAAAATCAACTGATGAGTAGTTATAAAATTAATGTTATGCGTTAACTTGTATTAACTTTTAGAAATTTTCGTCAATTCAGTAACAGCTTCACTACTAGTTAATGCTCATATTAAATTCTGTTGTAATTATTATATATTAATATTGATGTATAATAGTAGCTAAATGGACTTTCATAATCAACTATTACCTTACAAATACAGCTATACAATTAACTATTTGTTAATAATTTATGTAGTATAATTTATATAGGTTGAAATACATAATAGCTATTAGAGTTTACAGATGCTCATGATTTTAATAGGCATTATGGTATATAAACTCCGACTCAATAACACATAATTATAGTGGTACTAATAAAAAGTACCGTATTTAGTTATAATTAATTAAAATATTTAAATAAAAAAACGTATTCAAAGACTAATTTAATATTTTAGTACAATCTCTTCCGCATTCACAAAATGTTTCTAATGAATCCCCCTCCCTCTCCTTGAATTTGACTGTAGCCCCTCTTGGATTTCGTTTCTGGGTATGGTCCCCAAGCTCAGTTAGAACTTTGCGCACCATCCAAACCGCGAAAGTACCGTAGTATACCGTAGTACCGTAAAATGGCCCGGATCTCTTCTGCGTCCACAAGGCTCCAATTTCTAGCACTGCTGCAAAATATGTTACGGACACAAAGCTACAATCCATTTAGCTAATGAAAATAAAAACATGCTCATTAACCAAATGAATCAAAGAAGCATATTGGGATATTTTAGTTTGAAAGCTCAAAAAGTAAAAACTGTCACCCTTTTTATGCTATATTCTCTCACCCAAGCCCCTGAAAACCCATAAAAAAACACAAGAGGGAATTCTAACAACCTCCAAAGACTACTTCAGTTAATTTAATCTCAGGAGAAGAACATTCCTTTTCATTTGTTAGAACTCCCGTAAGGTGGTGTTGCTTAAAAAAACGGATAAATGAAGATGGGCTTTTGAGAGGATTCTTTTAGAGACGTGACGAGACGAATGACGTGCCTTAGTGACGTACAAGATCGATGGCATCTAGTGGTTCATTCTCTTCATTATATGCAGAGCTCGCTTTAAGCATAGGCAGACATAGGCGGTTGCATAGGGTCACCACCAAAAATGACCCATTGAAATAATCTTACAAAATTTCATTTAATTTGCTCAATTTGCTCGACAGTTATCGTACCTATAGACTCACGCAGACATCAGCAAAAAGAAAAGTTGATTCTTATTCAGGGATGCTCAAAATATGTAGATCAATCAAAATATGAAAATCGGATTTTTGATCCCATCAAAATAATTTCTCTTTGCATATACTGTGTTTTGTAAGTAAAAAAATATGATGAGGACAGCACATGACATTTCCTACATAATGTTAGTACTTTACTTTTCTAATGCAAAATAATGATGGACAAGACGGCACAATGTTTTTAACGTTGAAAAACACACTCATAATTGACGCTTTTCGGGATAACAAAATGCAAAAGTATTTTAAACTACACAATTAACTTATACTTCGCGCAAATACAACTTGACAAACTGAAATATTTCTAACATCTGCTAAACAATATATACTCATTATATTATATTAAAATACATAAGCACGAGAATTAAAATACCCTAATTAAGCACTATAAAAATTTTACAAATTGACATTTATACTTTCTCTGCAATACATGGTAATGTATAGGGAAAGTATTGGAATCATGCCGAAAATCGTAACTCCAGTTTTCGACGGATCTACACGTTTCGAGACCTCTAGAATACGAAAAAACTATTTTTAGCGTGACGTCTATGTGTGTGTGTGTCTGTGCAGATTTTGTATCCACTCTAACTAAAAACTAATTGACCGAATTTCATAACATTTGGTAGGTAAGTCACTTGTGGGCGACTCTGGTGCTGATTAGTTTAGGGTATAATTCGCGATTAAAAAAACCCGCCTTTTTTTTGCGAAATGGCCCGCAAAAATTGCCTGTATCCACTCTAGCTGAAAAACTAATGGACCGAATTTCACAAAAATCGGTTGATAAGTCGCTTGTGGGATACCCTGGTGCTGATTAGATTTTGGTATGCTTCGGAAAAAAATAACCTGCCTTTATTTGCGAAATGGCCCGCAAAAATTGTCAAAATCTAAATTAAAAAACTACGTATGCTCAAATATATCCGTTAAATGCTTGTTTTATACGTAATTTTTAACGATGAAAAGAATAAGACCAACCCCATTACACTAGGGCTAGCCGTCCTCGAGATATTTTAGTTTTTTCGTATTTTCTCTACGCCACCTTTAAAAATAAGTACAGTTACCAAATGAGAACGAAAATTGAATTAAAAGAGAATTAAATTTAATTAAAATAAAGAGAACGTGAATATAAGTCTACAGGGAAATTCATGTGCTGCCCACATCAGATTTTTTATTGGGGAGCCATATTAAAAATTAAATTTTGCATTTTTATAAAATGACTAGAAAATGTACCCGACGTTATCCGGGATTTAAAATGCAAACCTCCGATTAAAATTACACCGTAAAGTATAACGAATTCTTGAAAACACAACAACGCTTCTAAGATTTAAATAACTTGCTACAAGGGTGTAATAATTACACCCTAAATAAGCCTAAGGGCGAGCATGTTATTCGGATACACGACCTTTGTTTCCGAATTATCAGTAAACTTAAATATATTCATGTTACTATCAGTACAATTAGTTACGAAACTATCAGTAAACTTAAGAACATTCACATAAAAATATTAATATTTTCTTATCAGATAACGTTACTGATACAACACTAAAAATTGTTCGAACCGAAATTTAATTCAAAACTGCGTTCGAAAACATTAACTCAGTATTTACTCAATAAATACGTCACTGTTTGAAAAAATCTGATGTGGGCAGCACATGACTTTCCCTGCAGACTTATATTCACGTTCTTTTTATTTTAATTACATTTAATTCACTTTTAATTCAATTTTCGTTCTCATTTGATAACTGGAATTATTTTCAAAGGTGGCGTAGAGAAAATACGAAAAAACTAAAATATCTCCAGAACGGCTAGTCCTAGTGTAATGGGGTTAGTCTTATTCTTTTGTTTTTTAAAAATTATGTATTAAACAAGCATTTAATGGATATATTTGAGCATACGTAGTTTTTTATTTTATATTTTTGCGGGCCATTTTGCAAAAAAAGGCAGGTTATTTTTTTCCGAATCATACCAAAATCTAATCAGCACCAGGGTGTCTCACAAGTGATTTACCTACCAAATTTTGTGGAATTCGGTCCATTAGTTTTTCAGCTATAGTGGATACAAGCTTTTGGGGGCCATTTCGCAAAAAAAGGCGGGTTCTTTTATCCCGAATCGTACCCAAAACTAATCAGCACCAGATTCGCCCACAAGTGACTTACCTACCAAATTTTATGAAATTCGGTCAATTACTTTTTTAGTTAGAGTGGATACAAAATCTGAAGAGACAGACACACAGACAGACACACAGACGTCACGCTAAAAATAGTTTTTTACTTTCCCTGCAATACATAGTAATGTATAGGGAAAGTATTGGAATCATGCCGAAAATCACAACTCGAGTTTTCGACGGATCTACACGTTTCGAGACTTCTAGAATACGAAAAAACCATTTTTAACGTGACGTCTGTGTGTGTGTCTGTCTGTGCAATGTATGTATCCACTCTAACTCAAAAACCAATGCGCCGAATTTCATAAAATTTGGTAGGTAAGTTACTTGTACGATACTCTGGTGCTGAATAGATTTTGATATTAATCGGAAAAGAACAACCTGCCTTTTTTTACGAAATGGCCCGCAAAAATGTCATGTATCCACTCTAACTAAATAGCTGACCAAATTTCACAAAATTTGATAGATAAGTTACTTGGGAGATACTCTGGTGCTGATTAGATTTTGGTATTATTCGGAAAAGATCAACCTGCCTTTTTTACGAAATGACCCTCAAAAATCGCAAAATCTAAAAAAAGCTACGTATGTTCAAATATATCAATTAATAGCTTGTTTTATACGTAATTTTTGATGAGGAAAATAATAAGAGCAACTCTATTATTCTAGGACTAACAATTCTCGAGATATTTAAGATTTTTTGCATTTATTTATGCCACTTTTAGAAAAATGTCTAATTACCAAATAAAAACAGAAATTGAATTAAAAATGCAAATTTAGTGTTATTTTGCGCAATTAAACTCAATTTTATGAATTATTAAAGAAAAGAAAATATGAATTTGAGTCTGCAGAGAAATTCATGTGCTGTCCACATCAGATTTTTACTTTCCCTACAATACATGGTAATGTATAGGGAAAGCATTGGAATCATGTCGAAAATCGCAACTCGAGTTTTCGACGGATCTACACGTTTCGACACCTCTAGAATACGAAAAAACCATTTTTAGCGTGACGTCTGTCTGTGTGTCTGTCTGTGCAGATTTTGTATCCACTCTAACTAAAAAACTAATTGACCGAATTTCATAAAATTTGGTAGGTAAGTCACTTGTGGGCGAATCTGGTGCTGATTAGTTTGGGGTACAATTCGGGATAAAAGAACCCGCCTTTTTTTGCGAAATGGCCCGCAAAAGCTTGTATCCATTCTAGCTGAAAATCTAATGGACCGAAATTCACAAAATTTGGTAGATAAGTCGCTTGTGGGTCACTCTGGTGCAGATTAGATTTTGGTACGATTCTGAAAAAAATAACCTGCATTTTTTTACAAAATGGCCCGAAAACTCGACAAAATCTAAGATAAAAAAACTATGTATGCTGAAATATATCCATTAAATGCTTGTTTTATACGTAATTTTTAACGAAGAAATTAATAAGACCAACTCCATTGCACTAGGACTAGCCGTTCTCGAGATATTTTTGTTTCTTCGTTTTTTCTCTGTGCCGCCTTTGAAAATGAGTTCACTTGCCAAATGAGAACGAAAATTGAATTAATAGTGAATTAAATTTAATAAAAATAAAGAGAACATGTATAAAATTCTGCAGGGAAAGTTATGTGCTGTCCACATCAGATTTTTACTTTCCCTGCAATACATGGTAATGTATAGGGAAAGTATTGGAATCATGTCGAAAATCGCAACTCGAGTTTTCGACGGATCTACACGTTTCGAGACCTCTAGAATACGAAAAAACCATTTTTAGCGTGACGTCTCTGTGTGTCTGTCTGTCTGTGCAGATTTTGTATCCACTCTAACTAAAAAAGTAATTGACCGAATTTCATAACATTTGGTAGGTTAGTCACTTGTGGGCGAATCTGGTGCTGATTAGTTTTGGGTACGATTCGAGATAAAAGAACCCGCCTTTTTTTGCGAAATGGCCCGCAAAAGCTTGTATCCACTCTAGCTGAAAAACTAATGGACCGAATTTCACAAAATTCGGTAGGTAAGTCACTTGTGGGACACTCTGGTGCTGATTAGATTTTGGTATGATTTGGAAAAAAATAACCAGCCTTTTTTTGCAAAATGGCCCACAAAAATCGCCAAAATCTAAAATAAAAACTACGTATGCTCAAATATATCCTTAAAATGCTTGTTTAATACGTAATTTTTAACGAAGAAAAAAATAAGACCAACTCCATTTCACTAGGACTAGCCGTTCTCGAGATATTTTAGTTTTTTCGTATTTTCTCTACGCCACCTTTGAAAAGAAGTTCAGTTATCAAATGAGAACGAATATTGAATTAAAAGTGAATTAAATGTAATAAAAATAAAGAGAACGTGAATATAAGTCTGCAGGGAAAGTCATGTGCTGCCCACATCAGATTTTTCGTATTCTAGAGGTCTCGAAACGTGTAGATCCGTCGAAAACTCGAGTTGCGATTTTCGACATGATTCCAATACTTTCCCTATACGTTACCATGTATTGCAGGGCAAGTAAAAATCTGATGTAGGCAGCACATGACTTTCCTGCAGACTTATATACACATTCTCTTATTTTAATTAAATTTAATTCACTATTAATTCAATTTTCATTCTCATTTGGTAACTGGACTCATTTTCAAAGGTGCCGTAAAGAAAAACACAAAAAAACAAAAATATCTCGAGAACGGCTAGTCCTAGTGTAATGGGGTTGGTCTTATTATTTTCGTCGCTAAAAATTACGTATTAAACGAGCATTTAATGGATATATTTGAGTATACCTAGTTCTTTAGTTTAGATTTTGACGATTTTTGCGGGTCATTTTGCAAAAAAAGGCAGGTTATTTTTTTCCGAATCGTACCAAAATCTAATCAGCACCAGGGTAACCCACAAGTGACTCATCTACCGAATTTTGTGAAATTCGGTCCAGTAGTTTTTCAGTTAGAGTGGATACAAGCTTTTGCGGGCCATTTCGCAAAAAAGGCGGGTTCTTTTATCCCGAATCGTACCCAAAACTAATCAGCACCAGATTCGCCCACAAATGACTTACCTACCAAATTTTATGAAATTCGGTCAATTAGTTTTTTTGTTAGAGTGGATACAAATCTGCACAGACAGACAGACACACAGACAAACGTCACGCTAAAAATGGTTTTTTCGTATTCTAGAGGTCTTGAAACGTGTAGATCCGTCGAAAACTCGAGTTGCGATTTTCGACATGATTCCAATACTTTCCTTATACATTACCATGTATTTCAGGGAAAGTAAAAAATCTGATGTGGGCAGCACATGACTTTCTCTGCAGACTTATATCCATGTTCTCTTTATTTTAATTAAATTTATTTCACTTTTAATTCAATTCTCGTTCTCATTCGGAAACCGGACTTATTTTCAAAGGTGGAGTAGAGAAAATACGAAAAACTAAAATATCTCGAGAACGGCTAGACCTACAGTAATGGGGTTGGTCTTATTCCTTTCTTCGCTAAAAATTACGTATTAAACAAGCATTTAATGGATATATTTGAGCATACGTAGCTCTCTAGTTTAGATTTGGACGATTTTTGCGGGCCATTCTGCAAAAAAAGGCAGGTTATTTTTTTCTGAATCGTACCAAAATCTAATCAGCACCAGGGTGACCTATACGTGACTCATCTCCCGAATTTTGTGAAATTCGGTCCATTAGTTTTTCAGCTACAGTGGATACAAGCTTTTGCGGGCCATTTCACAAAAAAGGCGGGTTCTTTTATTCCGAATCGTACCCAAAACTAATCAGCACCAGCCCCGCCCACAAGTGACTTACCTACAAAATTTTGGGAAATTCGGTCCATTAGTTTTTTAGTTAGAGTGGATACAAAATCTGCACAGACAGACACACAGACACACACACAGACGTCACGCTAAAAATGGTTTTTTCGTATTCTATAGGTTTCGAAACGTGTAGATCCGTCGAAAACTCGAGTTGTGATTTTCGGCATGATTCCAATACTTTCTCTATACATTACCATGTATTGCAGGGAAAGTAAAAAGCACATTAAATCCTCATAACAACGAAAATATTGTGACGTCACCTGCAAGTTCACGGCATGGCAACCGGTGCTAAGCGAAAGATGAAAGCCTTTCCCCAGCGGAATCTAAAATCTCAATTTTAAAGTTTTGTTTAAAAATTCCCAGAAAATCAAAAAATACAGCGAATAAAAAATTTCTGTTGTTGGAATGCGAGATATACACCCATATTTTTGTTAAACTATATAATTGTACTAATTTTCCTTTACAGGATGCGGCAAAATAAATATCAGATAACCTAAAAAATGCACATTTCGATGTATTTAAAAATAAATAAATATGAAGGAATTGTCCTGCGGATTCGGTTCAAAGATCATTCTTCGATCGTTTCAATGATGCCACGGTGGAAACTCTGTGATAATATTTTCGATCGCTAAAGAACCGATTTGTGTGAAAACTGCTCAAAATCGTGCTTTAACATAAAAAAATATAATGTGGGCAGCACATGACTTTCCCAACAGATTCAAATTGATTTTCTCTTTATTTCTTTAATAATTCATTAAATTGAGTTTAATTGCACAAAATAGCGCGCATAATTTTTTAAAATTACACTCAATTTGCACTTTTACTCAAATTTTCGTTTTCATTTGGTAACTGGACGTACTATCAAAGGCGGCGTTTAAAAAAATGAAAATGCTACCAAATTCCAGCATTCACTCATGCGACACGTACCAGTATGACGTCGGATTAAGAACAGGATTCGAAAATAATGAAACATGCATTCGAAGGTTCTTTTTTATTAGCAAAAGCGATAATTCAGAACGACATTATGTGGAAATTGCCATGTATGAGTGCACTTCTTTTGATGAAAACATGTATTCAACAGAACAGGCAATAAACAAAACAATGTATTTGCAATAAAAATTCAATGCAAACTAGCCAGCACCTTTAAAGTGGAAACATTCGAAAATGTCTACTACGAGAATGTCATCCATTATCAATTACCATCTCTCCCCTGCATGTTGTTCATATAGTTTCAATTGATTCCTAAAAATAACTAATGTGATGCAAGGGGATTTTACAACCTTTGAAACAGAACTTTTATACTGTAATATTATCTTAAAACCACTCCCCAAAAGGAAAAAAAAAAAAGACAAACTTACAGTAGCATCGCCAAGGTGTCGTAATTATGCTCCTCGATGGTCATGTCATAACTAAGGTAATAATTTTATCGAAGAAAAAATTCTCTGTGTAAATCGTAAAATTTTGCGACCGAGGACTTGCACTAACATTTTCAAAAAAGAAAAAAAAAAGTCTAACCAGTTACGAAGCAGTATTATAAACAACTATTATGTAACTCAAATGCATATTATAATTTTTACTTTCCCTGCAATACATGGTAATGTATAGGGAAAGTATTGGAATCATGTCGAAAATCGCAACTCGAGTTTTCGACGGATCTACACGTTTCGAGACCTCTAGAATACCAAAAAACAATTTTTAGCGTGACGTCTGTGTGTGTGTCTGTCTGTGCAGATTTTGTATCCACTCTAACTAAAAAACTAATTGACCGAATTTCATAAAATTTGGTAGGTATGTCACTTGTGGGCGAATCTGGTGCTGATTAGTTTTGGGTACGAGTTGGGATAAAAGAACCCGCCTTTTTTTTTGCGAAATGGCCAGCAAAGGCTTGTATCCACTCTAGCTAAAAATCTAATGGACCGAATTTCACAAAATTTGGTAGATAAGTCGCTTGTGGGTCACTCTGGTGCTGATTAGATTTTGGTACGATTCGAAAAAAAATAACCTGCCTTTTTTTGCAAAATGGCCCGCAAAAATCGCCAAAATTTAAAATAAAGAACTACGTATGCTCAAATATATCCATTAAATGCTCGTTTAATACGTAATTTTTAACGAAGAAAAGAATAAGACCAACCCCATTACACTAGGACTAGCCGTTCTCGAGATATTTTAGTTTCTTCATATTTTCTCTACGCCACCTTTGAAAATAAGTCCAGTTACAAAATGAGAACGAAAGTTGAATTAATAGTGAATTAAATTTAATTAAAATAAAGAGAATGTGTATATAAGTCTGCAGGGAAAGTCATGTGCTGCCCACATGAGATTTTTTAAATTGATACTTATATTTATAAACCATTCAAATCCTGGGACTGTTATCAATGCCGCTACATGATACCAAGATTTTCATTTAATTGAACGGCGTTTTAATATATTATATTGTACACGTACAAATTTTCTTTTTTAATGTCTATACAATCGTCTTTACAAAACTGATGATCAGTTGGAATTATTGAAAATTTTGAATTATCATTTATCTAATTAACAAGAAATTCTACCGTACGTACATGGAAAAGTTACCGCTCCAGAATTAATTAAAAGTCTGTGACAGGACCGTTCATAGGAGGGGACGGACATCGCTCGAGTGTAAGGTATTTAGAAAGAGTGGTTCGAGTGGGGAGGGGGCTATTATTTTTTAAGGGCGAGGAAGACTTGCAAGATTCATAAGAAAGGAGAAATCAAGCATGGAAAGGAGCGTGATAAATGTTTGTAGAGGGCTCACAATTTGCATGAGCGGCCCTGCCTGTGTTATAAGAGGAAAAGCGGCATCCATTACTGAAATCAAAAAGAAAAATATCTCTTGTGCAAACGCTAAACTATTTGACCACGTAAAAAATATAAAAATATAATGTAAACAGCACATGACTTTCCCTACAAATTCAAATTATCTTTCTTTCTTGCATAATTTATTAAATTAAGTTTAATTGCACAAAATAACAAGGTAATTATTTGTGAATTACACTCAGTTTGCAGTTTTAATTCAAGTTTCGTTTTCATTTGGTGACTGGACGTATTTTTAAAGGCGGCGTATCAAAAATGCGAAAAAACTAAAATATCTTGAAAACGGTGAGCCCTAGAGTTATGAAAAAAGCAGTTCTTATGTTTTCCGAATCGTACCAAAATCTAATTAATACCAGGATAACCCACAAATGACTTATTTACCAAATTTTGGGAAATTTAGTCAATTAGTTTTTCAGCTAGAGTAAATCCGTTTAAAACTCTATTTGCCAAATGCATAATGTGATTAAAATGCATGGGCGCTCATAACTCGATTTGAGATTTTCCCCATGCATAATGTGATTAAAATGCATGGGCGCACTTGCCCGCTCCTGGACGTTCAAGGTCACAAAGGCCAGGCATCAAGCCAATTGATATTGTGTCATCCTTGAGTTTGAAGTGGAGTTCTATGGGTACCCATGTTAAAAGGATATTCAAAGAAAAAAATAGTAGAATTAAAGTGTCTATGTACACAAGGCGCAATGGAGACATGAACAAAAAGTGTTTCAGAAAATCACATACACACATTATCTTTTTTTTTTTTTTCAATAAAAGGGCCGATGAAAGTGATGAGAAAAGCAAAGTAAACGCGAAAGCTTGTTAAGCAAACAGATACAGGTATTGTTTCAACTGATGGGTTATAAGGATATATTGTCTTATTTTTTGTCGGAACTTATATTAGTGTTTGAAAATAAATTGTTTTGATGGGAATAATATGTATGCTTGGGATATCTGTGGCAAAAATCGGGGTGGTACGAAAAATGTAAACACGTTGGATGCTTATTTCTTCGACCCTAATAAGATAAAAATTTAAATAATTTTTCTTGTTTTGTCGAAAATATGGTTAAATTTATTAATATACTAGCAGTATACCCGTTCTTCGCATGGAATATATAATATAAAGAAATTCAAAATTCACAATTATATACAAATTCCTATAATATTTTAAATGACATTGTTATTCAAAACATTCTATTAAAATATTTAACTCTCCTAAAAGGAAGTATAATAAGCTCTGTTCTCGCTATACAAAATTATCTTCACAGACAGATCTGAAGAATAAAACATCTTGGTCCCGTTTATAAACAAATTTACAAAAATATTTTTTAATTCCCACAAAATGACAGAGATTATCAAGAAAATCAAATTTAATTTTGCAAAATATTGAATTTTCATTGATTTGGCATAATTTTATCAATTTGGCGACATTTTAAAATGTTGTCAAATTTGTCACCAAGTGGAACAATTAGAGTGACAGACAAACGTTATCGAGACATCACTATAGTACTATATCTTAACAAAACACAATTAATTTCATTGATTTAGCATCATTTTTATGACTTTGGGGACATTTTTAACGATTCGGTGACATTTTCGTCACTTTGGCAACATTTAAGAAAAATTGTCAAGTTGGCGATATCCCGTCAAACTTGTAAATCTGATTTCGCAGATCTGAAGAATAAAGCATCCTAATCCCGTTTGTATAGGCTAAAATGGCATTCAAGGTTCAAGGAATTCAGTTTTTAAAGTCCTTGGGCTGGGAAAAATCCCGGCTTTTTTACCTCCTGCGGAAATTAAGTGGGGATAGAAAAAGAGATTTTTGAAAGCAGAGAAATTTAGGGCTAAAATGGTATTTGAACCCGTACTACTCTTATTCTGTTTCAACAATTGGCTAAACACAATATAAGTTTATTGGCTAAACGCAATATAAAATCGTGATTTTTAAAGTTCTTTTTATTTCATATTGAGTGTTGTATCCGTCCTAAAACCACTTTATTTTGGTTTAAATTCTGTGCATCTACATACTAAATCAACGCAATTACAACATATATGAGTTTAAATGCTCATCCAAATTTGATTATTTCTACAACGAAGCCTATTTTTCACTTATGTAAAATGTAAACAGCAAAATATGTAGGATGAGTTGTATAGAAATTGCTGTATTTTTTTAACGCAAAAGAATTTAGCTCATGGAGTCTGCATAGCTGATAAGAAAGAAATATTCATTGACTTTACCGAGAGAAGGACGATTTTTTGCGATGAAGTTTTAAGCATAGAGTTAAATTACTTGTAGCTCAATGGTCTTAATTTTTAAATAAAATAATTTATTATAGTATTGTGATGAATGACATGAATGGGAAATTATTTATGAATGAAATGCTGCTTTTTTAGAGAGAGCCAGGCGTGTTATTTTTTCTATGACGTCATTTGAATGAATTTCAGTTGTTTTCGATGAAGTTTTCAAATATAATAAATTATCGTAGTATTATGATAGTTTTAAAAATATTACCGAGGAATGTATCGCATTTTAGAGATGCTTAAACCAGGCAATTTATATTTCAATGCCGTCATTTGAATGAAGTTCATATTTTTCGATGAAGGTTTAAGTTTTCAAATATAATAAATCAATGTAGTATTGTGAGAAGTTTTAAAATATTACCGAGGAATGCATTGCATTTTAGACATGTTTAAATAAAATTGTATTGCTGTTGGAAAGTGTTTCATAATCAATGCTTTAAGCATGATTGATCTTTCTTGTTCATTAATATCTCGACACCTGATCCTAGAAACTCGAAAAAAGGACTAAATTTTAAATAAGGCTCCCTACAAAATTTCATGAAAGTCGGTGCAGTCGTTCTCTCGTGGTGATGACACAAACACATATACAGACGTTTTCAATTTTCTTTGTATAGAAATTTAATTCATGTACCGCCAAACAAGTTATTAAAATAGTTTGATATTTTGGTATGGAGTCTATGCTCCAAGTATACAGATGAAATAGGGGCGAAAACTAAAAGTGCTAGCTAGCTATAAAAAGTTAACGAGTAATATGGAGCGCTTTGAAAGTCTGTAAACGAAGCAAATGGTTCTAAAAATCGAATAAACAACTGAACTTTACTGGAGTTTTATTTTACAAAATGTTATTCACGCAAAACCATTTTGGCTCCATTGGATTGGAGCCACCGTGGATTTTTATTAGTAGAAATATAAATAGCGTTGTTGAGTGATAGTAAAATAGCCCCACTTCATTTTAGAATGGATATAAAATGATGAAGCCATAATATAAAGAAAAAAAATCTGATGTGAACAGCACATGACTTCCCCTACATAATGCAATGCTTCACATTCTTTCACAATAAACTAATGGCATATAAAATCCAAGGCTCAATGTTTTTATACGGCTTTCTATCTCAACATAAAAACGCTTTACAAAGCGCAATTAATTTATGACACCTCAGACCCACCCACCCTTAAGAAAAAGAACCTGCCCCACAAGCAGTAAAATATACTGTATTTCGAATTAAGACTATTAAACCCCCCTCAAAGCGACAGGAATTATTGAAGAAATTGAAATTAGTGCTATTAGTTTCTAAAGTTAGTACTATTTATTTCCTTTTCTGTAATATCTTGTTGTTTGCTTGTTTCCTTTTCTGTAATAGCATGGTCTTCTAGATCTGGTTTAGCCACTAATCTCGGCGGGATTAAAAACACAAACGAAAACATTCGTTTTCTCAAGAAAAAGTACGCGCACGCACACCTCAAACCGTTCAAGTTCAGGGATACTAAAAACGTGCTCTTCCGTTGAAAACTCGAATCCGAATTTCGACCCCGTCACAAAAGTTTACCATGTACAGTCCGTCTCAAAAGTTTACGCACAGAATAAAGATGCTCATAAAATTAAAAGGAAAAATATGAAATAAAATTTAACACGAAATAATCAAAATGTAATCGAAATGAGATAAAATAAATCCATTTTATTGTGTACAACACTAAAAATGTGTTAAAAATTACACGTTTTGAAAAGTTTGATGAAAAAACACTGTCTCAAAAGTTTAAGCACTTTATGCAAAATTTTACAAACGCGTGATGATGACGTTACAATGACTTTTCTCCTGAGTGGTAAGAAAGCAAAGAGATAACTTGTGAATCAAAATGCTGAAGTCTTTGGAGTTTACGAAAGTGGAGATTTGAAGGATTTTAAAGTTAAAATCTGAAGGTAAGACTGTTCGTTAAATTGCTATTACTTTAAATCAATCAAAGCGTGGTATATTTCAAGTACTTGCCAGGGACTACCATTTCTAAAGAAAACCAATATGTGGAGGGCCTCGCGTAACGAGTGTGCAGACAGATCGACGGATTCAGAGATTGGTGTCAAAGCATGTCCTTACGTCAACTAAAAAATAACCTAGGCGTAAAGATCTCAAAGGACACAATACATAGACGTATCAGGGAATGCAGCAACATTGTTCTGAAGAAAATGGCTCGCAAACCATGTTTAAAACCGCGTCATAAGAAGGACAGAATGGAGTGGGCTCGAAAGTACATGTCTTATGGAGACAAATGGATCTCTAATATTCAGCAACGAGAAAAAATAGAATTTGGATGGCCCTGATGGCTGGAACTCTTATTGGCGCGACCTCAGGAAAGAGGAAAGGACCCTGTTCAGCAGACAACCGGACGGTAAATCTGTGATGGTTTTTTTTTTTTTGGGGGGGGGGGGGGGGGATTTGGTTTTAATGGTCCGACCTCCTTTGCCATTGTTCAAGGAAGACAAAATTAAATGAAGTATCAAGAAACACTTCAGTAACATTTGCTTCCATTCGGTGAGCTCCTTGGTGGGTCTAAATGGGAATTTCAGCACGACAATGCCTCCATACACACCTCCAGTTCTACTAAACAATGGCTTTCAAAGCAAAATATCCGAGTTTGGGACTGGCCATCTCTGAGCCCAGACTTGAACCCTATTGAGAATGTCTGGGGTACCCGAAAAATTTACAACAATGGAAAGCAATATAACTCTGTTAAGGAACTTATATTGGCTATTGAGGAAGCATGGTATTCCCTGCAACCAGAAATATTTAAAAAATTGATTTTGTCAAAGGAAACACGTTTATTTGAAGTGATACAAAACCGTGGAAATACTATCAATAAGTAACTTCAATATGTATGTTTCATACCAGAATTTTTTTGTACTGCGCTTAAACTTTTGAGAGAGTCTATATTTTTATTTTGTATCAAAGACATGATAAAATAAATTATTTATACATTTTGATATGGATTATATAAAAGGATTTGCAGTATCTAATGAACAAATAATGTCACTGTTTTATTTTGTATTGTTCTCTAGCAATCCCCATTTTCCAGTTGTGCTTAAACTTATGAGACTGACTTTATGCAAAGAAAATAGTAAGTCATCGTTCTTCAGCGTGTCTTCCGCGCCAAGCGTTCCGCGACACTATTCCAGGGGTTCCATAACATACTAGTTTCGTGTAAATTTTCTTAAAAATAAAAAATAACATGAAAGATCATTCATGCATAAAGCATTGACTTTCCAATTGCAATTCAATTTTATTTAAACATCTCTAAAATGCGATACATTCAGCGGTGATAATTTTCAAATTATCACAGTACTACAATAATTTATTTTACTTAAAAACTTAAGACCATGGAAGTAAAACTACTTTCCATGCTTAAAACTTCATCGAAAAAGGCAATGCGATAAAATTGCCTGCTTCTCTAATTAAAATCAATAAATATTTCATTCATATCACCTATATTCAAGGCGCCAAAGCTAAATAATTTTGCGTTAAAAAATTCAGCAATTTTTATACAACTCATCTTGCAGCTTGATTTATTTACATTCTGCATACGTTAAAATTAGACTTCGTTGTAGAAATAATCAAAGTTTGATGATCATTTAAACTCAAAAATATTGTAATTGCGTTGACGCAGACTATAGATGCACAGAAAATACGCAAAAATAAAGCGGTTTCAGAACGGATGCAACACTAAATAATATAAATTTAAAAGAACTTTAAAAATTACAATTTTGAAACTGTGAAAAAAGATAGATGCCATATTTTATGTCGAAGTGGGTCACGATCTCTTCATATAATATTATTATTTTAATTTTTATTTAAAAACTACCCAACATATTTTGCTCAATTTTTTCATATATTTTATGGGATAATTAGAATATTTCGTAAAATTTTCAAAGCAATTTGCGAATTTTAACTTTGCTTAAAAAATTCGTCCCATAGGGTTCAATGTATTTCACTTCTTCAACCCGGGTTCAATCCAAAACTAATTGAGTGATATTATTCATTTATATTCCCATATGTCCCACAGACCGTCTGAACAGCATACTAAAATTTCATTTCTACGGCAGTTATCGTGCGAACGGACAGACAGACAGAATGACCAAAGTCATAAACACTCTTCAACTATGTTGGAAAGTGTTAATAAACAAGAAAGATCAATCATGCATAAAGCATTGATCATGAAGCACTTTCCAACTGAAATGCAATTCTAAACATCTCTCAAATGCGATACAATCAGCAGTGGTATTTTTTTAATTATCACAATACTACAATAATTTATTTTACTTGGAAACTTAAAACTTCATCAAAAAAGGCAATGCTATAAAATCATCTGCTTCTCTATGTAAAATCAATTAATATTTCATTCATATATATTCACTTATATTCCAGACTCCAGAGCAAAATAATTTGCCATGAAAAAAATTCAGCAATTCTTATACAACTCATCTTATAATCACTTGATGTGTTTACATTCTGCATCTATTAAAATTAGGCTTCGTTGTAAAAATAATCAAAGTTTGATGATCATTTAAAATAAAAAAATATTGTAATTGCGTTGGTACAGAATATAGATGTACAGAATATACGCAAAAATAAAGCGGTTTTAGAACGGATGTAAAACTAAATATAAATGTAAAAGATTCTTAAAAATCACGATCTTGACACCTGGAAAAAAAAAAATGGATGTCATATTTTATTTTGCAATGTGTCACGTGATCTCTCCATATATCATAGGTGTAATTATTATTCTAATTTTTATTTTAAAAACTACCGAATATATTTTGCTGAATTTCTTTTTTATATTTTTTATGGGATAATTTGAATATTTCCTAAAATTTTCGAAACAATTTGTGAATTGTAACTTCACTTAAAAAATTAGGTCCCATAAGGTTCAATGTATTTCACTTTGTTAACTAGGGTTCAATCCAAAACCAATTGGGTGATATTATTAATTTACATTCCCATATGTCTCACAAACCGTCTCAACAACATACTAACATTTCAGTTTGATAAAGTCATTTTTACGACAGTTATCGTGCGAACGGACAGACAGACAGAATGAACGAAGTCATAAACACTTTTCAATTATGTTCGAAAGTGTTAAAAAACGAGCAACGTTTGAATGTATAATTTGGACCACAAGGGACTTTTCCTTATTTTGGAATTCCGACATCAAATTAAATTTCGAAAGGGCTACGTGACCAAAAAAAGTTCGAAAAACATTATAATAAGGCATTAATTACAAAAAATTAAATTCACTATTATTTTAACTCTTCCAAACATATACTTAGATAACGAGCCTTTGCATGCGTAATTCACCTCCGTTTATAGCGGATTGCAAGCAATGAAAAACCAGTTTACTTTGTAACGAAACCACTTGTGGAAATATTTCAAAGTATGTATATCATTGCTCGTATATCTGAGTAATATACCTCATTCAATTACTTTCGTGCGTTGATAAAACACATAAAACAGAAAGCCGAAAGTGAGACAAAAAGGCGGAACCTTTGATGAGCGCCATCAAGAAATAAAACTAACATATAAACGGCTAAAAGTAAATAAAAGGGAAAAATCTCAAAAATGACAATAAAATCTATATCTTTAATGAACTGTATCTATAAATACAACACAACCCAAAGCACGTGTCATTTACTCATAACGGTAACCATTTTCACTTTCCCTAAATACATAGTACATATAATGCATAGGAAAAACATTGAGATGGGGCCGACAATTTGAGTTTTTGACGAAAGAGCACCTTTCAAGCATTTCTGAACTCAAATCGAACGTTATGAAGGTTATGTCTGTATGTGTGCTTACCTGTGAGACAGTGGTAGCGATATCTCACTATCTCACGAATCAATGGAGCGTTTCGAACGGAATTTGGTACAAATTTAACAATAGGTGAATACTGCAAGTACATTGATTTCATTGATATCGAATGTCCTGTCCAAAAGTAATAATATTACGTAAATGATAATTTCTTATATAATTTTTCATTAGAAAATGATTGGCATAAATTTTAGAACACTATCATGAGCCGTTCTCGATATATTACATATTTTTTCAAACAAATGTATAAAGAAAAAATCAAATAAAATTAAAAAAAGTATATAATGTCGTGAAATATTTTCACTTTTCAAGCAATATTATGCAATAAATTTGTTAACATCATACTTGCGGATCTAGTTCGTTCCATTCAAAAGAGAAGATACTTATGTAATAGTTTTGTATTTTTACGACCAACAATTCGTCAATAGTTATTTATATAGAAGAAAAGCTCTTCTCTTCGTCTGTGTGTAACGCTTGGCGATAAGTTTGGAACTTGGCCACTCATTTAGCAAAATATCGCTAACTTGACAATATGTCGCCTCAGATTGACGAATATACAGGGTGTCCCCAAAAAGAATGAAACGCGCTTTAATTCTTTGGAGATAAGTGGGCAATGTAAATTGCAAAAATGTTGAAAGTAAGATAGGAAATAAGACTACGTTAATGAAATAGTCCTCCCATTAATTTTCAAAAAGTTACACTTTTTAAATTTTTATACGACCCCCTTAGACAAATTTGGTTAATCAGAAAATTTTTATTTTTAATGCAACATGGTCATTAAAAAAAACCGCATACCTGTATTTTTAAAATTGAGCGAGTTATATTTAATTGAAAATTGAACATTGTGAATAGGGACCATATATCAAATTAGGAATGTAAATTTGTCGCATATCACAAAAAAGATAAAACTTGATGATAATACATAGGATACTCAACCGCGTAGTGAGAGTACCACTGCTTTATATGATCTCTGTCTGTGTATTGCTTTATTTAGATGCATTTGTGATAAAAAATTTTGAGTAATATTAACGCATTTTTGATCTAACCAATTTCCATCGTCAATTTGTTTATGATCCCTATTTTCACTGATGAAACAGCCTTTCACATGGTACGAAAAAATGGCATAGCCAGAGTTTTTCCTTTATCATAATTCAGTTGATTTTAAAGATACAGATATGCGGTTCTTTTTTTAATGATTTTGTTGCATTAAAAATAAAAATTTTCTGGTTGACCAAATTTGTCTAAGGGGGGCGTATAAAAACTTAAAGAGTTTAACTTTTTGAAAATTAAAGGGAGAACTATTTCATTAACGTAGTTTTATTTCCTACTACTTTCAACATTTTTGCAATTTACATTGCCCACTTATCTCCAGGTAAAGGATTAAAGCGCGTTTCAATCTTTTTGGGACACCCTGTACAGTCAAAATTGCGAAAATAACGCTAAATTAACGAAAATGACGCCAAATGGATGAATTAAGTAATAAAATATTTTAATATATGGACTATATTGCTTATTGAGAATGCTATCAATATTGGCAATTATCAATTTGAATTGCGCGAAATATAAGTTAAATGGATACTTTGAAAAGTTTCAATCCGGAAAAGCGCCAAATGTACAAATCAAAGTTAAAAACATTATGCCGTGGATATTATACATCATACATTAATTGCAATATATATATAGGAAAAGTCACGTTCTAGCTACATCAGATTTCTTTTTATTGATGAATTTCCTTCTAATGCAATCTAAATATAAGTTCAGCATGAATAAAAACTAAACGTCTACTTGTATTTACGAACGCCCCCCTCCCCATACGTAACCATGCTAATAGTACAAAGTGGCTAAACCCTATATAATCTCATTTGATACGCCCTAAATAAGAGCGTTGAAAATACTTGAAATCGCGAAAAGAAATTTATTTTTGTTAGATAAGTTAGATTTTCCTTTCATAGTTCAGTTTGAATTTTTAGATAAGTGCGGGGACGTGACAGCCCAATGATTAGAACGCGGGAATTGCACTCGGGCGGTCCGGGTTCGATTCCCGCCACTGCCAAAACTGCCGCCGTGTTCACGCGGAGTACGATCACGTTACACATGTGGGTCCATAAGTCCTTCCGAGAGGTTGGTGGTAGTGGAATGCGGGTACAGTTCCTGTGGATGCCTCCCCCACTGGGTTCCGGTCTAAATTGTGCGCCACTTCCCGGCCGTCCAAATAAATACCTTATACCTTTCTGGTAGGTCTGGGTCGAAAAAGATAGTTAGGTGTAAAAATTAAGATTTTTGTATTTTATCATCCAAGTCGTGTACCCCCAATTTCTGCGAGTGAAATTCACGGCTCGAAGCTGATTAAAAAATAAAAATAAAATAATTTTAAAGCCAAAAGTAAGCATAAAATGTTTATGCTATTTTCAAAGGTTTATGTTTCAGATGACTCTTGTAATATTGAAAAAATTCCACATTTCAAAATTTAAAAAATTTGAATTTGTATCTCAAATCGAAATCAGAAAATCGTAAAAATTTATAGCACTCAAAGTCTAAACCGAGAATCTAACATATCAATCGCAGAACACCGAAAGAGCTCGCATCCAAGCAGAATCGTCTGCTATATAAATTGGATTCAAAAATGAAAAAAAAAATTCAGCCGAACTTCAATTATTTCCTCGGGCGACAAACTTATTTAGGGAGGCGGTTAATAACAAACTTATTAGTTGTTAACCGCCGTCCAGGTGGTGTAGTGGATCAAGGTTAATAAAATATAAGAGATATTCTAATATATAAGATATTCTACGGACCTTGGTAGTGGATAGCGTATTCGGCTGCTGTCTAGAGGGCTCGGATTCGAATCCCGAATAAGGCATGGAGGCTTGTGTGGCTACTGTAACTGGATTTCGATCTGTTGTTGCCACGTTAATTGAATTAATTTTTCAACTGGCAGTGAAAGGATGTAAAATTGTGTTTTTATCATTTCTGGCTCGTGAGTATCATTTCTAAGCAACAAAATTATTCATTTATTGTGAAACGATTTTTAATAATTAGAAAAATTATATCGCTTTATATTTATAAAGTTATTTCTTTTTACTAGTTTTAATTTTTGGCAGCGAGAGGATATCAAATTGTGTAGTTATTATTTTTGAGAGGCAAACTGGTGCAACTGTTTTGAAAATTACTTTGTATTATTCCCTTAATTCGATTTTTCAATTTTACTCATCATCCGTAGACTAAGAAGAATCGAATGAGACTGAGATTCTAGTTCGAGTTGAAGATTTGGATCATTTTGAAAAGTGATTTTGAGTATTTTGATTATATCTTCGCACAGTCACCCCCAATTCAAATTTTCGATTTTTCCCTTGATCTCAAAGCTGAGACGGATCGAATGACACCAACACAAAGTGCAGTGAAACTGCTCGATAATTTTGATACATCACCTCATTATTCAGTCAGTTCAGTAAATATTATATAGATAAAACAACTGTGCAATCAATCTACCCAAGAGGTATGCACGGGCTCTGGCCGAACCGAGCTGAGTTTGAAAAATTTCGGGCCGCCCATGTCTTGGTACATTATGAACGTTAAACAACATGTATGAATATGCCAACTCGAATTGAAATGTATCTTTCGAGTATATAATGTAATTGTGAAAGTATAATTCGTGATGTGATTATGTAAAAATAAATGTTTTTACATAATTCTGGTCATGTACATAGATCTGACTAGCAATTTTACATATTTCTTTATTTATCAAATTCAAGTGGAAACACGTGTCTGAAAATAACGGTTCGGGCCCTGTCTGGGCCGAAATTCAAGAGATTTTCGGCTTAGGCTGGACTTTAAGAGTGCAGAATGGCTTTGGGTCGGGTTCAGACTCTGTCTAAAGTCTAGAATTTCGATCCATAGTGTAGATCTCCTCAGGTTCGGGTTTCTTACACGGTTTCGGGTCCAGTCGAGCAAAGGAAAAGTTTTCAAAAATTCAGGTTGGACCGGGCCAGAAGTATTAAAAAATGTAAATTTAAAAGATTGCATGAAATTACTTTATTGATTTCAATTATCTGTAATTATTATTATCTGGATAATAATTGTTAAACGTGTTTTTGTCCTTCCAGACCCCCCCCCCCCCCCCCCCCCTCAGGTGATCTGGAAGACTAAATATTTGCCCACGTATAGTATAGACCACGTGTCAAAACCTAACGAAGTCGGATTTTCTATTTCTCCCCTGGAATCGGATAAGTGGGGAGGAGGGGCAAAAAGTGTTTTCAAACACCCCGTAGAATTTAAGACTGAAATTTTACATGCTTATAATATCAAACATGAGACAGAAGCTAACGGAGCCAATTTTCAATTACGACGACTATTTTCAACAGTAAGCATTTTAAAATGAGTGTTAGCTTTTTTGTCTTTAACAGGCTTGAATACTACTGTAAGAAAAATTATGCAAATTTGTATTCTGACACATTTGATAAAATTTTGCTTAGGACTGGACTGGGTTCCACATTTCAAAAGCACTTCGGGATGAGGTCTGATTCGGGCGCTGGTCTGTCGAACAAAAGTCTTGAATTTCAGCCTGTACAGACCTCTAATCTCCCTAGCTTGCACACACTATGCAGTGTTTCTTTCTTTCAGAACTTTTTGGCCGAAGAGAAGGGGGATTCATATGATACCTTAGAGGAAGTTTTACAATATAATTTTTAACATCTACATATACATATATAGAAGTAATCTATATAATATGCACCGAAGTGAGCGGGTGAGTGATAGGGTGTTGTATCAAAATTATCGAGCACTTCCACTATAGCTAAAATCTTGGCTTTGATGTCACTCGATCCATCTGAGCTTCGAGACCAAAACAAAATTCTAAAATTGCAAAAATTCGAATTAGGAGTGACGATGTAAAAGAATAATTAAAAAATTCAAAACCACTTTTTAAACTGATCGAGCACTTCTACTCGAGCTTCGTTCTGGGTCTCATTCGATTCGTTACAGTTTCCAGATCAATGAAAAAAATCGAACATTTTAAACATTAAGATTATATACGGAAACGTTAATTAACCGATAAAATCATTTTATCTCTTGCACCTTCTTAACGATGCAAAGAATCCCACTGTCGCATCGCTGTAAGAGCCTGAAGGGCAACAGATCTAGTTTTCCACAGACACAACACACGTTATATAAACATACGCCCTCCGTGTCACGCACGAAACAAGCTTTACTTAACATGCAGTATGCGGAGATCGGGAAGAACAGCTTCTGGTCAATTGCATAACATAACAATGAAACACAAAACAGATAATGAATGGGGCAACTCAAACACGCGACATAAATTAAGAAAAAAAAAGAATACGCCATTCATAAAAGAGAATAGAACAGGGCTTACCTTTTTGAGATGCTTGTTAAGCCATTTGGTAAAAGTCTTCTTCTGTATAGCATCCCGTTCATCTGAAAATTTAAAAAGATTTTTCCACATTTCAGAAAAGACGGGCAAGTATTCAACACTGCGAAGCAAAAGCTACACTATTCAGAAAACACGGAAAGCGAAACGCCTTTGGTGAACTTGTTAAACAAGTGCTCCCTTTCGGCAGGGAATTGCAACAGATATAAACGAATTTAATTAGATGGACCACTGCGGGGAGCTCGGTTCGTAAAAATGAGGCTTATTCACAGGTATGCTCATTTCCTACGGGACGCTTTAGTTTGTAACAAAACAGGCGCTTTTGTCAAACTAGCAAAATACAATGACCGATAACAGACCACAGCAGTTTCAGTGGGAAAGATTGCCTAATCACAGTCGACAAGGGTGGTGCAGATGGACAGCAATAAATGTTCCCGGAAAAGAAAGCAAGAGTGGAAATGAGATAATCTATAAACATTTTCATAGATACATTTATATAAGGTTGAGGTCATGTGATGATAGAACGACTGTCAACAAACACCCTTTGCTGGCTTTATGAAGAGTAGATAAAGAATTGGAACGCGTCTACTTAAAATACATGCGTTTGTTCCATAAATAGGAAGCCAGTGTCTTCCTGTAAGCTTCCATTTTATCTGATGAGCGAGATAAAAAATTAAAATGCAAATTAAATTGAAATGACACGAATATCTACAGTACAGAAAACTAATATTTTCCCATTGTAAACGTAACTCTGCACATTTGATAATTAATCCATTTTTCTAATTATTATATTATTTTCATACAATACATGGTAATGTATAGGGAAAGTATTGGAATCGTGTCGAAAATCGCAACTCGGGTTTTCGAAGGTTCTACACGTTTCAAGCACCCGAAATAACTATTTTTAGCATAACGTCTGTCTGTCTGTGCAATGTATGTACCCACTCTTACTCATAAACTAAATGACTAAATTTCATAAAATTTGGTATGAAAGTCACCTGTGAGTTAGTTACCCTGATACTGATTAGATTTTGGCACAAACCGTAAATATAAACCCATCCTTTTAATTACGAAAAGGCCCGCAAAAATTGTCAAAATCTCAAATGAAAGACTAAACATGTTGAAATGCATTAATTAAATACTTATTTTATACGTAATTATTGACAGCGAAACGAATAAGACCAACCTCATTTCTTATAAAACTTTCTGCGAAAACGTGTTTGGGGGAATTTTATGGAGCTGCGGCGCGATGTTATAAAATGCGTTGTTACCAAATGAAAAAGATATGCTAATTAAATATAACATTAAACAAGTATCTGTAGTTGTAGACAAGCATTTTTTATTTCATTTATTTTGAAGATGCTTGAAAAAAAATACATATTTTTGAAAATCAATTTTTTATCACAATTTTTTTTTTTAACTAACTCTTTAAGAAGAACTACTTCGTTCTAAGATTAATTTCAAGTTCAGATTTGAACGCAAAATGAGCTTTTATTGATGCGAAATTTTAAAATTACAAAATGCCTTTGTTGACAGTTAAAAAACGCATTGTTGACGTCCGTCTAATGGGTCTGGTCTAATTCCAATTGTAATAAAAATTTAAGTATAAAACCAGTATTTAATTAATACAATTGAACACATTTAGTCTTGCTTCAGATTTTGTTCATTTCTGCAGGCCAATGCGGACAAGGTCAGTTCTATTTTTGCAATTGTACTAAAATCTAATTAACACCATGGTAACGCATAAGCTCTAAATGCGTCAAAAGCATTAATTTGTACAATTTTGATACAAGGAATTAAAGTAAAAGTTAATTTAGTTTTAAACATTTATCTTTACATAGTTGAAATCAACAGAACAATTTTACGTACTCTATTAAATTTTCGTGACAAATTTTTCAAACATTGAATAGATCCGGCCCAAACTCGATGTTTAAAAACTAATTCCGTGATCCGCCAGATCTGATCTTAAAACTAATTTCAAGCGCGCGCTGCCAGAAATTCTGAGCTAATTCTAAAAAACTAATTCTGAGCCAGTCACGTCTTGGGGTGCCCGTACAGGCAATTAGTAGGACAAAATATTCTAGATGGTCTTACACTGGCTCTTCTATTTTTTTTTCGCTCTCCAGCGAATTTCGTATATGTATTTATAGGAACAAAAGATGTTTCAAGGTAATATCGCAAGATCCCTCTCCTTCCCTCTTTCACCACTCCATTTCGATACGTGAACGGATGACATTGACAGAGTAACATGAGAGAAATTTCAAGGCTGGTTCTTAGAATGATATTTATTGCTTTTATTTTAATTAGACCATCGGGGTCCGGACCAAGGACAAACATTGTTGGAAGTCATTCGATACGTCCGAAGTAGTTTCCGTGCATCATGAAATTCCTTTACGGTGATCAACAAAGCAGCTTTGTCATATAAGTACCA
This sequence comes from Amaurobius ferox, assembly GCA_951213105.1. Classification (NCBI taxonomy): domain Eukaryota; kingdom Metazoa; phylum Arthropoda; class Arachnida; order Araneae; family Amaurobiidae; genus Amaurobius; species Amaurobius ferox. The sequence goes on from OX578133.1 coordinate 12,012,493, forward strand.
TTTTACAGAGGTGCGTGCCTTACACACAAAATAAAAAATCTGATGTGAGCAGCACATGACTTTCCCTGCAGACTTATATTAACGTTCTCTTTATTTTAATTAAATTTATTTCACTTTTAATTCAATTTCCGTTCTCATTCGGTAACCGGGCTTATTTTTAAAGGTGGCGTAGGGAAAGTACGAAAAACTAAAATATCTCGAGAACGGCTAGTCCTAGTGTAATGGGGTTGGTCTTATTCTTTTCGTCGTTAAAAATTACGTATTAAATCAGCATTTAATGGATATATTTGAGTATACCCAGTTCTTTAGTTTAGATTTGGACGATTTTTGCGGGCCATTTTGCAAAAAAAGGCAGGTCATTTTTTTCCGAGTCATACCAAAATCTAATCAGCACCAGGGTAACCCACAAGTGACTCATCTACCGAATATTATGAAATTCGGTCCATTAGTTTTTCAGTTAGAGTGGATACAAGCATTTGCGGGCCATTTCGCAAAAAAAGGCGGGTTCTTTTATTCCAAATCGTACCCAAAACTAATCAGCACCAGACTCGCTCACAAGTGACTTACCTACCAAATTTTGTGAAATTCGGTCCATTAGTTTTTTAGTTAGAGTGGATACAAAATCTGCACAGACACACACACAGACGTCACGCTAAAAATGGTTTTTTCGTATTCTAGAGGTCTTGAAACGTGTAGATCCGTCGAAAACTCGAGTTGTGATTTTCGACATGATTCCAATACTTTCCCTATACATTACCATGTATTGCAGGGAAAGTAAAAAGGCAAAGGCGACAGATGACCACAATGCAAGAGTAATGATGCATTCCTGAAGAATTGTAGCCAATCCATAGCTTCTTAGTCCTAGTCATTAATATTAAAACTAAATTAAGCACAGAGGCACGATTTAGGTCCTCAGCTCAGGCCAGGGTATCAACCAGTTTCGAAGACAAAAAAGAACGTTATTCGTCAGGATAAATGAGTCACAGCACTAGCACCAACAAAAGCAAGAACGTGTCTCTTGCGTATAAAAGCGTATTCAACAATTATTCTCATAATCGTATGAATCCTGGGGGCCAAGTTTGAGTTTCATATTAACAAACATCTAAAAATTGCATGTATATGAGAATAACTGTAGTAAAATGTATTTTTTCTTAATTTTTGATAAATGTAAACATTACTGAAGTGGCCACCTGGAACCCCCTCCTCCTACGTCCTACATAGATTCGACTATGCTCTCTAGTGGTATTGAAAAGCTGCGCATGCGAATTTGTTACGTGTTTTTTAGCATGTAGTACCTCAAACATGACAAAGTTTTCTAAAACTCTAGCTGCTGTTTTTTTTTTTTTTAAGTAGATAATTTAGTGTGTGCGCGTGTATATAAAAAAATCCCTATACGCTTACGCGAACTGGCCACAGCAAACGATAGTTGCAGCCCAATAAAATAGAAAATAACGAAATACAGTCTCGATTATCCGAGTTCCGGTTATTCGAGGCTCCGTGTTATCCGAGCTAACTCTTTTTTTCACTGACTCATCACTTTTCTAATGAAGTTAAAACATCAACTCTCGTGAAGTTCTGAAACAGAAACCGAGAAAGGAGATGATGATGAAGATAATATTTCACTCATAGAAGTAGTAAAAAATCTTACGGTTTTACGGCAAAAAACCTATTACCGTAGAAGACATTCAAAATTTGATGAATGAATATGAATAACAAAAGTGATGACCGATGACATAATTAAAAATTTGGTGAGTGAGGAAAAACAAAAAGTGAAGAAACCAGAAGGATGATATGTTGTTGTTGTTGAGACCCAGACCGTCCGACCTACCAGAAAAGGATGATATGTGAAGAGAAGGTTTAATCAAGAACTTCGGGTAAATTGATCGGAATTCGGGATTTTACTGTTACAGAACGAGCTACATGCTTGCAGCGTTCCTACTCAACATATTGTCTGTTAGAGGTCTGCACGGGCCGCAATTTTGAACTTTCACCCGTCCCGAGTCTGAAGAAATTAACAAATATAGAGCTCGGCCCGACATTGAAAGCCACCGAGTTTCGGCCCGAAATAATTTGTATTCAAATGTGTTAAAAACATGAGTGTGTGAAATTTTTGTACGATAACTCGAATTCGTCACAATACTTTCCCTATACATTATACTATGTATATAGGGAAAGTAAAAAGGAGCAAATTACTCCCAATTTTTTTTTCAAAGAAAATATGTTTTGAGTTTTCTAAAAAGGATTGATAAATATGTAAGCAAAAATGTTCTCAAGCTCATTATTACTGTCTTCCGTAATACGTAAATGTGAACAATTCATTCCACTACAGTTCTTGCACATATCATTTGAAAGTATTCCATATCTCCTTCCTGGAATATGGTTTGGCCAAAGAACTCTTGCACGCGCACCTTACCATACTCATCAAGGTTTCTGATGATACAGGACCTACAGCTGTTGTTACGGGATGTAATTACAAGTCTACGCTCTTCCAGCTAAATTAAGTTGAATTTAGAGCATTGCTTTTCAACGTTTTCCAGATTATGTACTAACAAGAAAAGCCAATCATGCATAAAGCATTGATTATGAAACACTTTCCAACTCAAATGCAACTTTATTTACACATTTCTAAAATGCGATACATATAGTCAGCGCTGATATATTTCAAATTATCACAGTACTACAATAATTTATTATATTTGAAAACATAAAACTTCATCCAAAACAAAATGAACTTTATTCAAATGGCGTCATCGAAATATAAATCGTCTGGTTCTCTATGTGAAAGCAATGAATATTTCATTCATATCACTTTTATTCCAGACTCCAGAGTTAAATAATTTGGCGTGAAAAAAATTCAGTAATTCTTATACAACTCATCTTACAATCACTCATTTACATTCTGCATCCATTAAAATAAGTCTTTGTTGTAGAAATAATCAAAGTTTGATGATCATTTAAACTCAAAATTATTGTAATTACGTTGGCACTGAATATAAATACACAGAAAATACGCAAAAATAAAGCGATTTCAGGACGGATGCAACATTGAATAGGAATTTAAAAGAACTTTAAAAATCACGATTTTTACACTGGGGAAAAAAAAGGTGGATGCCATATTTTATTTTGAGGTGGGTCACGTAATCTCTTCATATAATATGGGTGCAATTACTATTTTAATTTCTATTTAAAAAAACTACCGAACATATTTTGCAGAAATGTTTTATATATATTTTATGGGATAATTTGAATATTTCCTAAATTTTCGAAACAATTTGTGAATTTTAAATTCGCTTAAAAAATGTTTGGAAAATTAGGTCCCATAGGGTTCAATGTATTTCATTTTTTTAACCCAGGTTCATTCCAAAACTAATTCGGTGATATTATTCATTTACATTCCCATACGTCACACAGACCGTTTCAACAACATACTAAAATTTCATTTTGATAGTCATTTTTACGGCAGTTATCGTGCGAACGGACAGACAGACAAAATGAACAAAATCATAAACACTTCTCAACTATGTTGGAAAGTGTTAAAAATGCAAGCGTAGACAATGGTATCTTGTAACATTTTCAGTTGGTGATAGACGTGCAATATCAAAAACATTCTTTCTAACACAAATTTTTCTAAGATACACTTTGTATCGAATAAAATTTATGGATTCCTTTACAGGATCCCCTCCATACATACATACTAGCATACTTAACCCTACATTTATTATACGAGGGTCACACTGAAATTTTTTAGGCAGGGGCAGACGATATGCATTAGAAAAAAAATTATTGGTAGGATATTTAAATTTGAACTCTTATGTCGGCAAATAATAATTTGTGGCAACAATTACAATTTAGCTATCGTAGAATAAGTTTTGAAAGAAAAGAAAATAGAGTTGACGCGAGAGCATTATCGAGCTATGATTATCTATGATTTTAAAGTGGGGCTAAACCAAGAAGAATGTCTTCAACGTCTACAATTAGCATATGGAAAAGATGCTCCATCTCGTGCCACTGTATTCAGATGGTTTACAGAGTTTAGAAGAGGTCGAAATTCTCTACTCGATGAAAAACACACAGGAAGACCTTTGTCAGCTGTAGTCCCAGAAAATGTGTCGGCAATTCGAAAAATGTTAATAGATGATAATCGCTGTATCTACCAAATGATACAGAAGGAACTTAACATTGGATCCGCAGCTATACATAAAATTATTCATGAGGAACTGCATATGAAAAAATTAGTTTGTCGTTGGGTCTCCCATAAATTTAACAGAACACCAAAAAGAGGAGCGTGTCAGAATCAGTAAAGAAACCCTAAAATTACTTAATGATGGTGGACACCGCATTATTTCTAAAATCATAACTGGTGATGAAACGAACATACCGCTTTTTGACGTTCCAACACGTCAAGAAAGTAAAGTATAGATCTTCGGAGATGACCCCAAATCAATAATGGTGAAAAGATAACGAGCAATGAAAAAAGTAATGTATGCCGTGTTCTTCAGAAGTACAGCTCTGATCCAAGCCATAAAGCTAGAGGAACAAAAAATAGTTACAGCCAACTAATACACCACTAAGTGTCTTCCAGAAATTCTTCAGGAAGTGAATGTTAAGGGACTCATGCTTCACCATGACGATGCATCTTCTCATTCAGCAAGAATGACAGTCGAATTTCTTTAACAAGAAAAACATCACAGTGATAGAACATCCACCCTATTTCCCTGATCTTGCTATGTGTGACTTTTAGCTACTTTTTAATCTAAAAAAAATTATATGGGCGTCGTTTTCATTCCGAAGATGAGATTGATGAGGCTATAAAAGCATATTTTTCATCGATTCCAAGAAATGGATGGCATGAAGCATTTAATCTTTGGAAAATTCGCCGACAAAAGTGCATTGATGTTGGAAGGGAGTACATTGAACACTCCTAAGAGTTGGTAAGTTTAACTTGTACCACTTAGCCGTATCTCAAAAATTTCAGTGTGACTCTCGTAGTATATTATCTGTTGGGACATCCTTCAATCCAAGCAAACAACATGTATAATATAATTATTCTGAGGCGTTTCATTTTCGAAAAACGGGTACTTCACTTTTATTAAATAGAGAACTTGTTACTGCATGTTAATGCATAAACAAAAAGCAATGATTCACAAGCCTCGTGGCTAAGAGCTTTCCTCATGTTGTTGTTTTAAGACCCAGACCGTCCGACCTACCAGAAAGGTGTAAGGTAACTGAGCTTTCCTCGTGTGAATTATGTCACGTATTTTCTCATTAATAATTTTTGATCGCTGTATTACAACGTTTTGTCGGGCATGATAAAGAAGCCTTAACAAAATGTTTATGTCATCAGTTACAACTGTCACATGTCTGCCTGGGATTTTTAAGGCTGTTTGCACAATCTATGTATCTGCATCAATGACATTATATATCACGATATGGCCTTCTTTTTTTCAATTCGCTTCCAAGCATATGTGTGCAAGGAGATAATAAATATGACTGTCATTGCCTGGAAGAGGTGTGTCATTTATTGACTAAACCATACTGTAAGTGATTTGGAAACCTAATTTGCCTGCTTTCCTCGTGCACTGTTTTTGAAGATTAAATGTGAATGGTGGCCATGTGCAATGCTCGCAAAAGTTTCACCGACATTTTCAGATTCTTGATTTAATGACAAACATGTTAACAATCTTTTTTTGTAGATCATAATAGTTGAATCATTTATCGTAGATCAACATGCATTTTTTCCCCTTATACGCACAATGTCGCGTCTTAATACTTTCATTGTAACAGCGTGATCACTTTTATGCATTTTTATATTTTCCTTTTAATTTTTCATGTATGTCCCATGCTAGTTTGCAATTAATAGCTAATTGTTTCGTAATTAGTTTTGTATCGAATGCACTCATATTCGGTTTTTCAGTTTGTATTCATGTGTTATGATGCTTGTGTAATAATCACCACAAAAAAATCCATTCATTTACATAGAACAGTTGTTAAGAAATCGGTGTTTTTATGCATGTAAAGATAATTTTTGACACCAGTATATTTAATTTTCGGTTTAAATTGTGTAGAAAAACCCAGATATTTGGAGTTTAATTCTTACCATAGAATTCCTGGAACTGTTTATTGCCTGGACGAAACTATAGAAACACTTTTTACAATAAAATAATGGAGTTAGGGTCCATTTCTTTTAAATATCAGAAATTTCCTTAATTTTTTAAAGTTTTAAAAACACCGATCATTTCCAGATGTATAGCTTCTCGATAATAGTACGATTGAGTTTTTTCGATTTAAAGGGTACAGGGTAAAAACCAACAGAATAAATAAATATAAAAAAAAAAATCTGAAAATGAGATTATGGTGGCATCGACATTGCTTTTAGATAATTTAAATTTAGCAAATCGTAAAGGGGAACAGCCTACTGAATGAGAATAGGGCCTTTTTAACCATAGGGAAAGTAGGCAAATGCTGAGAGCCCGCGAAGCTCTTGGTCCCATCTTTCGTGCTCAATATACATTTCTTCATTTTACTATAAAAAGGTTTTATGGAGGGAGGGCATTGGAATTTACTTTTGCCTAGGGGCCCACAGGGGTTAAATCGGCCATGAATGAGAAGCTGCTGAAAGTTTAAAAAACAGAATACATGGGGGGGGGGGGGGGAGACAACAAAGTCCAACTGAAAAGGGGGAATAATTAAATAATTAATTGTCCAAATACATTAAAATGTAACGTTAATGCAGTTTCAAGTGAAAGCAGCAAGTACCAAAATTAAAAAGAAATATTTTTACTAGGAAAGGTACAAAAAGTTGGATTCTTTCTCATGGGAAATTTTAGTTTTGTTACACTGTTGGTTTATCTTTCCCCAGCACTCTTCATTTGTATTCGTGAAATGGGAGCCTTCTTTAAGCAAAATCTTTTTTGTTTCCCTACACACTATTAACTTTTTTTTAAAACACACAAATAACTTATTTTTTTAATTTCTAAATAAAGTTTGCAGATCTCCAGATCATTAGCCCTAATTTAATATACATTGTGACTTCATACGTCTAGTTAAACAAGATATGAATAATTACACCTGTATAGGTACATACATTGATAAATTTACTGACATGTTTTAATAGAGTAAATCTTACACGAAAGCCATCACATTTAGCCGCATCAGAACATTGCTCACTAAAACAATCTTCTGAACGGTTTTCTAAAACACATATTAATTTATTATGGTTCAGCGATAATAAATTATTGCATACACAACAAAATGTTCATGTATTTTATTGCAATCGTGTCCACCAACATAAGATTTTTTTTTTCACAATTTTCATTTTTTATGTTTAAAAATATCAATCAATTCCACATATTCGACTACGGCCCCCATATCAGTTGATTCAGTATCCGCAGTTTCAATTGTCCTCGGTTTGCCACGACTCTATAAAAAAAATTGAAAATTTTAAGAAATAAACCGTTCATTAGTTTGAAACCAAAACTAAGTCTGCATTTTTTGAGTTGAATGGCTGGCATAACTTTTATGATTTTTTTTTACAAGTTGTGTACAGTTACGTCCGTAGGATATCTATTATAAAATGTGTAGTAACAATAACACGTTTTATCATTGCTCATGCAGCTCTTTGATGGAAATGAATGATTTTTATGTGTATATCATCCCTTAAAACTGCATATGATACTGTACAGTACAAGTGTACTGTATTTTTTCACTGCTCTATTTCCTCTTGAGGATTAGGTTAACAGGGATCAACAACCTTTGAGAACCTATCTGTAAAATATTTAAGCAGTGTAACTGTGCATGAGGATAATTAATCGCAATATTGATGCCCATTGTCACGTGATCCGACAATAGTAGCTTTTCCAAATTTTGAAATCATGCTCCTAATGCAACGACCAGCATCAATAAACCAATCTCACGCTTTTTAGCGCCCTTTAACACCTCATAACCAAATCGGCCTTGAAGAGGGTTAAAATGCCATAATTATGTCTATCGCTTCATGGGATTCACAGTTAATTTTAAAATATTATTATAGCTTCTATATAGGTCTACTATAGTTTGTTAATTGATTGAAAAAACTGCAATACCGACGGTATCTAAAGCGATTAATGAAACATAAAATTCAAAAAACGTGTATAGTAACAGAAAGAATATAGTAAAATAAATCAGTATTAGACAGGTTAGGGGAGACTTAAACTAGTAGAAAACTTTAAATAAAAGTACATGAAACAACCCCCCCCCCCCCTCAACGAGATAAAAAAAAAATCCTCAAATAACAGATATAATTTATTTTATCTTCGCGGACCGCATAAATTTTAATTTGAGTGAGTAATTGAGGACGCATAAAACTTTGTCAGGCACAGCATGTGGCCAGCTGGTTGTCGACCTCTGGACTAAAACATTAGAATGTTTTACTTTCATACGTGCGAGAGAGAGAGAAAGTGCGTTGTAAATGTACAAAGTAATGTACATAATGCATGCTTTATTAAATGTTGGTAATGTCTTACTATGTATAATTCATCAATTATTTTTCTTGAAACTTAGTAGTTAAGCTCCCTGATAGTTATACTGATGCTGATTAAATTTTGATGTGATTCGGAAAAGTATATCCGACTTTTTTTTTTCTTTTCCGAAATGGCCCTCAAATATTGTGAAAATCTGAAATAAATTATTAAAATTGAAATATATTAATTAAGTACTTGTTCTTCATGTAAATTTTGACAACTAAGCTAATAAGACTGACCCCATGATTATAAGATGTGTTCTCGAGATATTTTAGTTTTTTGGAATTTTGAGGACCTGACGTATTTAAAGCGAATATATGTATGTTGTACGTATTTATGTATGTATTTATTTATGTATTTAATTATTTATGTATGTATTTATTTATGTATGTTGCACGAAAATCGCGTTATATATAGAGTTCAGGGATATACGCGGTTTCACGTATCCACGGTATGTCTTGGAACATATTACCCGTAGATAAGGGGCACTACTGTATATAGAGAAAAACCTAACATCATAATGGTGAAATTTTAATCTGCATAAGATTTATAAATTCATAAGAAATTAATGTTCTTAAAGTCGCTTTAAACATTTATTTCCCCAATTTAGCAGAAACAATTCAGAAATCTATCACGATTATTCTTCTGTTTTTAACAGTACTTTAACGGCGATAACAATCAATATCAAACAGCTGATCTCATACTGCAAAACAGATTTATTAAAATATTCATCTCTCTTGCAGTCTTCAACTGTTAAACTCGTTTATATCAGAGGAACTCGAATATTAAGGGTCATATCACGTCATCACCTCATAAATTAAGGTTAAGAGCACTTACTTTAACGAAGCACCCGCCTACAGAAAGACCTTGGGTTCACATTTACAACAAAAAAAGACAGAGAAAATATTACAAAACTTTTATAAGCGTGCGCATCAACAGTATCAATGAAAACTACAATGAGTACTTGATCGGATTTAAAAGTTCGGAATTTATTTCCTACTCAGCAAATTCAAGTTTTCCTACTTGATGGATCCTATCCTATGAATAGGGTATCAGAACAAAATGTTTAATTTTCAAAACATGAATACCGGTATTACTAGTTTTCAAATATTAACACTACCCACGTGAAAATTAGAGAAATTTTGAGTGAACACAGAGGGGAGAGGGAGGCACATTAAGACACTTTTCAGTCACAGATTTTCATAAATATATTTTATAATTTTATCTTAACCAAACACTTCCCTTATACACATTAAACACTTCTGCATGAGATAAAAATATAATGCACTTCAAATATCTAATAACATTTTTTTCCCCAAAAAACCCTTCCAGTATACAAAGGTGCCCTACCAGGTGAGGCACCTTGAGACAGTGACTTCAATGGATAAAACATTTTCAACTTTTCTGAGAATTTTTTGTTATTATATTGCCCAATTTAAATGAATAGCACAGACTTTGAATTTAAGCAGAAGCAAATTGATACAATTGAAATTACAGTGAAAATTTTTGGAGAAAACGTTAATATTTTAACATATGAAAAATTTAGAGTCTGCAAAGGCTTAAATTGAACATCTACAGCAAATTAAAATCATAACATACAGCAATCTCTATAAAAAACAATTTCATCGGGTGCCCCAACGTGCCTCATCATCATGTGTCCCAAGGTGCTAGATTCTGCCTGAAGTCTCCCATGCTTTTGGGCTTAACTCCACGGTGGTCATTTTGCACATGATTTCACAAAAATGTTATTTTCTTTTATATGTAGTTTTACTTAAATAACCAAGGGTGCGGAGTCCCCAGCTCACTACACTCGTCAACCCTCATAACTGGCATCGCGAATCAACTCGCTGGCGCTCGAACATACAAAGAGTAACGTTGAATGAAACATCTTTAAGTAAATAAGATAATAATGTTAGTACCCTCTCGATCAGTAAAAAATTGCCGATTAAACCCAACAAAACAAATTTTAAAAAAATGCACCATACAAAGAGAAATAATTGCAGAAAATATGTCCATCACTAAAGATTATGCAATGAATATGTCCTAACCTTTACTCTCTAGATTCTAGGGTACCTGGAATACCCGCAAGATACCTTACTCACCTTTCTGACAATTTCCGTTAAGTTTACCACCTAACTATCCATTTTTTTCAATTTATTTCAATTGTACCCCTTAGCTGACCATTTCTTTTAATTGTATCCCCAGGTTGCCAATTTTTTGTTTCAATTGTATCTCTAGGATATCATTTTTTTCCCCAAAGTACCATTTTTTAAATTCCCCGCTGCCCATTCCTTTAAATCCTGCTCTTCCAACGTTTTTCAATTTAACAAAAATCTGATGTGAGCAGCACATGACTTTCCCTGCAGATTCAAATTCATTTTGTAATTTTTTATTTCATTATGCATTAAAGTGAGTTTAATTGCAGAAAATAACATGGATAATTTTCTGATATTATATCCAATTTGCCTTTTGATTGTATCTTCGTTTCACTTGGCAACTTAATTCGCTTTAAATACGCCAGGTCCTCAAAATTCCAAAAAACTAAAATATCTCGAGAACACATCTTATAATCATGGGGTCAGTCTTATTAGCTTAGTTGTCAAAATTTACATGAAGAACAAGTACTTAATTAATATATTTCAATTTTAATAATTTATTTCAGATTTTCACAATATTTGAGGGCCATTTCGGAAAAGAAAAAAAAAAGTCGGATATACTTTTCCGAATCACATCAAAATCTAATCAGCATCAGTATGACTATCAGGGGGTTTAACTACTAAGTTTCAAGAAATTTTATTAAATAGTTTTTTAACTACAGTGTAAATTGTCTTCATTTCCTCAAGATTAAAAATTTAAATATCTCGAAAATAGTCCATTTTAAAGTAATGGGATGGATCTTATTCCTTTTGTCGTCAAAAATTAAGTATTTAATTTATTACAAGCATTTAATTTATATATTTCAGCATATGTAGTGTTTTACTTTAGATCGGATATTTTAGATTTGCGAGCCATTTCGCAAAAAAGGCAGATTTTTTTTTTCCGAATCGTACCAAAATGTAACCAGCACCACAGTATCCCACAAGCGACTTATCTACCAAATTTTGTTTAATTTAGTCAATTAGTTTGTCAGTTACAGTAGATAAATAAGATTTTTGCGGGGTCATTTCGCAAAAGAAGCAGGTTCCTTTACCCCGAATCATGCCAAAATCTAATCAGCACCAGGGTCATCCCCAAGTAACTTCCAAATTTTGTAAAATTTAGTCAATTAGTTTTTGAGTTAGAGTAGATACATACATTACCAAGACAGACAGACACACACATACACAGACGTCACGCTAAAAATGGTTTTTTCGTATTCTAGAAGTCCCGGAATGTGTAGATCAGTCGAAAACTCGAGTTGCGATTTTCGACATGATTCCAATACTTTCCCTATACATTACCCTATGTATTGTAATAGTATTATAACTTTCATTTTCTGTAAATTACAAAAGAATTTTTTTAACTTTAGGGAATAAAAGATGTACAATTAGATTTTTAATTCTGAAATTTCTTGGCCCTGTGGCAATAAATGTAAAATTTTAAAATACACATACAGTTAACTGGCGCAATGTCTAAAAATGAAAATGCATTGTTACGAATCGTCTCATTCAGGGTCGTATTTAAGGGAAGGGGTTTATAGGGCTCAACCCCTCCCTTCCCCCCCCCCCCCCCAAATTAAAAATTTCAAAATGCTTCCTAAACACCGCGATAAAAGAAAATATACTCAATCCTCACTCAGTTTGTCGCTCTGGAGTAGAAAAAAAAAGTGTTTACCTCCAATAATGAGGGGGGGGGGGGGGGGGAAAGAAGAAATGGAAATAAGCAAAGAGCTTTTAAAAACTAAAAATTGAAACAGGAGTGCACCGGCTACTGCGTCACTGCTACAGGGAGAAAACCCTTACTGTAGTAAAACTCGAAATCCTGTTAATCGCGATTCCTGGAGTCGGCAGAAGAAAGGCAAAAAGCGAAGAACAAAAACCTTAGACTAGAGTTCTGAACTAAAGAACTTAGAAACTAGAGGGGGAGAGCAAGGGTCTAAACATTTTTATAAGACCCGGACCGAAAACATTAAGATTTAATACGGCCAAAGATGCCTTTGTTGACCCTGTTTTTCGGGATTCTTCATATAATTATAAACTAAGCAGTCTTTGATTCGTTAATCCTTCTCTAAATTGCATGTCCAGTCAATCCACAATTTCCTAAACCAATATTTTGACTCCTTTCAATTTTAGAAAATTGTGTGATTTTTGACATTCTGAAGATTCGAAAAAAGTCAAAGACCACTGCCTAAAAGTGGTCTTGACACTCGAAGCTACTGTATAAAGAAAATAGAAGATGCAAATTTTTCGTGTGAGTCAGAAAAAACGGTTGTCCTCATACTTTTCTATTAACAATTATTAAATGACGCATCATACAAACAAACAGTTTTAACATTACTAAAATGAATTCTATCAAGAAATGTTCGTTTTCACCTTAAGCCACTGTCATATAGTTAGCATAATTTTCTATAAAGGAATTTTCTAGAATTGGAGATTTTTTGTTTATCCTTAAACTTTTTTTCCATCACTCTATCTTCAAAATTTGTCTGTGACGATAATTTTGTAAAGCCTGAACAGAGATTCTTATGCTTCTTTTTATGGGAACTAAATTTAATGAATAAATGATATCATATTTTTAATAATTTTACATTGTTATATCAGTTACGGCCATGGAATAGAAGATTAAGGCAATATTTTGAGATTTTTTTTTAATTCATATATTTCCGAATATGTTTAAATGATTGTTGCAACGAGGTAAAAAATCTGATGTGGGCAACACATGACTTTCCTTATATAATTCAATGAATTTACTACTTTTACAGTAAAAAAATAGGTTTTTCTTATTGTAGATACCAATATTCTTTCCAAAGATACTGAATTTTCGACAATTAGTCGTCATTTTCATTGATTTAGCATCATTTTTATCCATTTGGCGAGACTTTCGTTAATTTGGCAACATTTCAAAAAGTCACCTCCGCCAAATTCGACGCCAAAATCTCGCCAAGCGTTATGGATGAAGAAATAAGTTATTCTTATAGCAAACAAATGACTATTGGCGTTCAAATACAAAAGTATTACTGAAAGTATCTTTTTCCATGAATGGAATGAGCTAGATCCACGAGAATGAAGTCACTCAATTTATCGTATGGTATTACATATGAAAAGTGAACATGTTTCTCAATAGGAAATATTTTTTTCTTAATTTTATGTGACTTTTTGATAATTTTTTTGAAAAATGTGCAATATCTCGTGAACGGTTTGTGTTAGCGTTCATAAATTTATGCCAATCGTTTTCTAATGAAAAATTACATAACAAATGTTTATTTGCGTGACTTTATTAGTGGTTTTGATTTTTTGACGATTTTTTCAAAATTTTATTCGAAAATTTAAGAGGGTTCTGATCATTCGATTGCGTATAAAAACAATAGGCTTCCAGTGTTTACGGATTGTGATTTTTGTACCAAATTTGGTTCGAATCGGTCCATTCGTTCGTCAGTTATCGTCTCCACAGACTCACTGACACACACACACACACACACACACACACACACATATATATTTTCACACACACATCACTTCAAAAATATTTGATTTGTGATCAGAGATGCTTGAAACGAGCTCTCCCGTCGAAAACTCGAATTCGAATTTTAGACCCCGTCACAATACTTTTCTTATACATTATGTATATAAGGAAAGTAACATGTCCGTTTTCTTCATATTACTATGCTATTCCATATCCGTGTCCAATTTTGTGTTAATCAATTTAGTAGTTTTACTGTACAGCAATTTAGTGCAAAGGGCGCATGCGCATATTGTGCATGACACAGTCTACATTGCTATGTTGATTTAATAATTGTGCATTCATCTGTATTTGTAAAAAAAAAATACGTCTCAAATACGTCTGTTTAATAATTTCGGCGAAAAAGCATATGAACCTGTTTTGAAGAAATTGATCAATCGAGAGACTAACAGCCAGACTGTTAATTAATAATTGGTAAATTTGCCACATGTTTTCACAGATTTTTAATTTGATTAAATATATTTTTAATTTGAAGGAATATATTTTTAATTTGGACAAACATATTTTTATTTGAACAAATAAGTTTTTAATTGAATAAAGAGATTTTTAATTTGCAAAAATGGATTTTTAATTTGAGCTAAAATTATATTCGTAACAATAACTTACTTTCATGAAGAAAGGAAATAAAAGTGATAAACCTATTAACTATTTCTTCAATAATAAATCCGGTTGAAGAGCAGCATTTTAATATGTCACATCCTATATCTTCTTTACCTATTATTATGTTATTGAAGTTTAAAAGCAATTGAGAAACAAAAGCTCCGTGATTAAATCTATCAATAAAATGACCTAGTTGAAAACAAAGTAAAAAATCTGATGTGGGCAACACATGACTTTCCTTATATAATGTAATGAATTTACTACTGTTACAGTAAAAATAAAAAAAATAGGTTTTTCTTATAGTAGATACTAATATTCTTTCCAAGATATTGAATTTTCGACAATTAGTGGTCATTTTCATTGATTTAGCGTCATTTTTATCCATTTGGCGAGATTTTCGTTAATTTGGCAACATTTCAAAAAGTCGCCAAGTTGGCGACATTCCGCCAAATTCGTCGCCAAAATCTCGCCAAGCGTTATGCACTAAGAAAAAAGTTATTCTTACAGCAGATAAATGACTATTGGCGTTTAAATACAAATGTATTATTCAAAGTATATTTTTTCATGATGGGAACGAGCTAGATCCACGAGAATGATGTCACTCAATTTATCGCATGGTATTACATATGAAAAGTGAACGTGTTTCTCAATAGGAATTTTTTTTTATGTGACTTTTTCATAATTTTTTTGAAAAATGTACAATATCTCGAGAACGGTTCATGTTAACGTTCTAAAATTTATGTCAATCGTTTTCTAATGAAAAATTACATAAGAAATGTCTATTTGCGTAACTTTATTAGTGGTTTTGATTTTTTGACGATTTTTTCAAATTTTCATTCGAAAATTTAGGGGGGTTCTGAACATTCGATTGCGTATAAAAACAATAGGCTTCCAGTGTTTACGGATTGTGATTTTTGTACCAAATTTGGTTCGAATCGGTCCATTCGTTCGTCAGCTATCGTCTCCACAGACCCACTGACACACACACACACACACACACACACACACACACACACACACACACACACAGACATACATCACTTCAAAAATGTTTGATTCGTGATCAGGGATGCTTGAAACATGCTCTCCCGTCGAAAACTCGAATTCGAATTTTCGACCCCGTCACAATACTTTCCTTATACATTATGTATATAAGGAAAGTAAAAATGGTACGGGACTAACTTTTTCTACCATTTCAGCGCCTTCATTCTGTCGCAAATTTACTGAAATTTATATTTTTGTACATTGGTATACAAACGGGGCCAGGATGTTTTATTTTTCAGACTTGCCTGCTCTTACACTTTTTACTTTCCTTATATACATAATGTATAAGGAAAGTATTGTGACGGGGTCGAAAATTCGAATTCGAGTTTTCGACGGGAGAGCACGTTTCAAACATCCCTGATCACGAATCAAGCATTTTTGAAGTGATGTCTGTGTGTGTGTATGTGTGTGTGTGTGTATGTGTGTGTGTGTGTGTGTGTGTGAAAGTATGTGTGTGTGTGTGTCAGTGAGTCTGTGGAGACGATAACTGACGAACGAATGGACCGATTCGAACCAAATTTGGTACAAAAATCACAATCCGTAAACACTGGAAGCCTATTGTTTTTATGCGCAATCGAATGTTCAGAACCCCCCTAAATTTTCGAATAAAATTTTGAAAAAATCGTCAAAAAATCAAAACCGCTAATAAAGTTACGCAAATAGACATTTCTTATGTAATTTTTCATTAGAAAACGATTGGTATAAATTTTAGAACGTTAACATGAACCGTTCTCGAGATATTGTACATTTTTCAAAAAAATTATGAAAAAGTCACATAAAAAAAAATTCCTATTGAGAAACACGTTCACTTTTCATATGTAATACCATGCGATAAATTGAGTGACATCATTCTCGTGGATCTAGCTCGTTCCCATCATGAAAAAATATACTTTGAATAATACATTTGTATTTAAACGCCAATAGTCATTTATCTGCTGTAAGAATAACTTTTTTCTTAGTGCATAACGCTTGGCGAGATTTTGGCGACGAATTTGGCGGAATGTCGCCAACTTGGCGACTTCTTTGAAATGTTGCCAAATTAATGAAAATCTCGCCAAATGGATAAAAATGATGCTAAATCAATGAAAATGACGACTAATTGTCGAAAATTCAATATCTTGGAAAGAATATTAGTATCTACTATAAGAAAAGCCTATTTTTTTACTGTAAAAGTAGTAAATTCATTACATTATATAAGGAAAGTCATGTGTTGCCCACATCAGATTTTTATTTTTTATAATGGAATTAAATTCAATGTTTAAATGGAATTTTTATGAAAAGATATATTTTTTATGAAAAGATATATTTTTATGAAAAGATATGCGTTTAGAATTTTCACATATTTTAAATCACAAACAACTACGGATATATCTGCTAGTTCATTAATAAACATATCAGAGAACTGTACAAAATAGGCCATTATATGTCGCAATCGCATGTCATTTTCAAAGTTCGTCAATAAAACCCTTTTTGCTTTTCTTTTTTATCTTGAGGGCTAAGTGGAGGCCATAGGTATGATTTCCGCAATACTAATGATTAATAACTAATTGGTGAGTATACAATGATCGGAATCATAAGTGGTTGCGAAGCACTGGCGGCAATCTCGATCATTACATGAGGGTATTTCATTTATTTATATTCACATAGTGTAAAACACAACATGGGAACAAATCGCGGATATCCGGATTAGGCTAGTATAAATGGATTGCACGTAGTTTTATAGTTATTTCCCGAACAAATGCTATAAATTAAATTTCATTCGATACACAATAATTATATACTTGTGTCAATTAATAAATATTAAAATAAAACTTAAGTTTGAATGGCATGCGAATCACTATATGTAATTGTATAACACGATTTTGTTTTTCCTAGACCCACATGAGGCCCTCCAAGGCATAGAATTTTGGTCCCCCCTCCCGGGTTAATAATATTTTGAGGGCCTTATAATTATATACTTGTGTCAATTAATAAATATTAAAATAAAACTTAAGTTTGAATGGCATGCGAATCACTATATGTAATTGTATAACACGATTTTGTTTTTCATAGACCCACATGAGGCCCTCCAAGGCATAGAATTTTGCCCCCCCCCCCTCCCGGGTTAATAATATTTTGAGAGCCTTTGTTTATGATATAAAAAAAAATTCCAGTCCTGAAACTACCTTGTACCAATGGATAATCTGTCCCTGGTTATATAACCATAGTTTTTCTATCTAATACCAAAAGGTCCTTAGTTATAGCTCAGACAGAAAGAAGAAATACTGATTATACAAATGCCTTTAGGCCGATGTCCATTAAGATCTTATGAAATTACAAAATACCGGAACTCAGAGACCAAAACGAATATAAGATGCTACAGAGCATACATTAAAACCACCAAATCACAGAGAACGCGCCGTAAAAATTATATAAAAATATCCTGATCTCAAAATGCGCAACTGCAATCCGATAAAAAGCAAGAAAGATCAATCATGCATAAAGCATTGATTATGAAACACTTTCCAACTGAAATACAATTTTATTTTAAACATATTTAAAATGCGATACATTCAGCGCTGATATATTTTAAATAATCACAGTACTAGTATTACAATAATTTATTATATTTGAAAACTTAAAACTTCATCGATAAAATAAACTTTATTCAAATGACGTCATCGAAATATAAATCGTCTGGTTATCTATGTAAAAGCAATGAATATTTCATTCATATCACTTTTATTTCGGACTCCAGAGCTATATAATTTTGAGTTGAATAAATTCAGTAATTCTTATACAACTCACCTTACAATCACTTGTTTACCTTCTGCATCCATTAAAATTAGGCTTCGTTGTAAAAATAATCAAAGTTTGATGATCATTTAAACTCAAAAATATTGTAATTGCGATGGCAGTGAATATCGATGCACAGAAAATACGCAAAAATAAAGCGGTTTTAGGACGGATGCAACACGAAATATGAATTTAAAAGAACTTTAAAAATCACGATTTAACTGGGAAAAAAAGATGGATGCCATATTTTATTTTGAAGTGGGTCACGTGATCTCTTCATATAATATGGGCGAAATTATTATTTTAATTTTTATTTAAAAACTACCGAACATATTTTGATGAATTTTTTTTTTTATGTATTTTAAGGGATAATTTGAATATTTTCTAAAATTTTCGAAACAATTTGTGAATTTTAACTTCATTTAAAAGATGTTTGAAAAAATAGATCCCATAGGGTTCAATGTATTTCACTTTTTCAACCTGGGTTTAATTCAAAACTAATTGGGTGATATTATTCATTTACATTTACATATGTCCCACAGACCGTCTCAACAACATACTAAAATTTCATTTTGATAAAGTCATTTTTGCGGCCGTTATCATGCGAACGGACAGAAAGACAGACAGACAGAATAAACGAAGTCACAACACTTTTTAACTATGTTGACGTCTTGGCTATCTTAAAGACGTCGTAAACGCATTCCTAGATTTTATCTACATTATTTTAATATTAAATCCACCTCAAATTGTATTTGTAATAATTATGAAGGCGTTGATCATTATGTTTTCTCTTGTTCTCGTACCGACAAATTTCATTTAACCAAACCTTCTTTTCAAAATCAACATATTTAGTTATCTACTATTTGTAAAAACAAATATTCAATTAACAGAATTAAAAATCTGATGTGGGCAGCACATGACTTTCCTTGCAGACTTATATCCACGTTCTCTTTATTTAAATTACATTTATTTCACTTTTAATTCAATTTTCGTTCTCAGTCGGTAACCGGACTTATTTTCAAAGGTGGCGTAGAGAAAATAGGAAAAACAAAAATATCTCGAGAACGGCTAGTTCTAGTGTAATGGGGTTGGTCTTATTCTTTTCGTCGTTAAAAATTACGTATTAAACGAGCATTTAATGGATATATTTGAGTATACCTAGTTCTTTAGTTTAGATTTTGACGATTTTTGCGCGCCATTTTGAAAAAAAAAGGCAAGTTATTTTTTTCCGAATCGTACCAAAATCTAATCAGCACCAGGGTAAACCACAAGTGACTCATCTATCGAATTTTGTGAAATTCGGTCCATTAGTTTTTTAGTTAGAGTGGATACAAAATCTGCACGTATGTTTTTAATATAATTTGATCAATGTTACTTGGTACTAATATCTACACTGTTCTTTTAGTATATGTATCTCTATGATTTTATTTCTTTTCTACCTTGAATCTTTTATTATTTTTCTTTTACATTTTATTTTTACTTTCCCTGCAATACATGGTAATGTATAGGGAAAGTATTGGAATCATACCGAAAATCACAACTCGAGTTTTCGACGGATCTACACGCTACACGTTTCGAGACCTCTAGAATACGAAAAAACTATTTTTAGCGTGACGTCTGTGTGTCTGTCTGTCTGTGCAGATTTTGTATCCACTCTAACTAAAAAAGTAATTGACTGAATTTCATAAAATTTGGTAGGTAAGTCACTTGTGAGCGAATCTGGTGCTGATTAGTTTTGGGTACGATTCGGGATAAAAGAACCCGCCTTTTTTTAAGAAATGGCCCGCAAAAGCTTGTATCCAATCTAGCTGAAAAACTAATGGATCGAATTAAACAAAATTTTGGTAGGTAAGTCACTTGTGGGACACCCTGGTGCTGATTAGAATTTGGTATGATTCGGAAAAAAATAACCTGCCTTTTTTTACAAAATGGCCCGCAAAAATCTAAAATAAAAATCTACGTATGCTCAAATATATCCAGGAAATACTTGTATAATACGTAATTATTAACGAAGAAAAGAATAGGACCAACTCCATTACACTAGGAGTAGCGGGGCGCGGTAGCCCATTGGTTAGCGCGCTGGAGTTGCACTCGGTAGGCCCGGGTTCGATTCCAGCTACTGCCAAAACTGCCGCCGTGTTCACGCGGAGTACGATCACGTTAAACATGTGGGTCCGTAAGTCCTTCCGAGAGGTTGGTGGTAGGGGAAGGAGGGTACGGTCCCTGTGGATGCCTCCCCCACTGGGTTCCGGTCCAAATTGGGTGGCACTTCCCGGCCGTCCAAACAGTTACCTTACACCTTTCTGGTAGGTCGGACGGTCTGGGTCTCAACAACAACACTAGGAGTAGCCGTTCTCGAGATATTTTAGTTTTTTCTCTACTCCACCTTCGAAAATAAGTCCAGTTATCGAATGAGAACGAAAATTGAATTAAAAGTGAATTAAATGTAATTAAAATAAAGAGAACGCGAATATAAGTCTGCAGGGAAAGTCATGTGCTGCCCACATCAGATTTTTTACTTTATCTTTATTTCTTCGACTTTTTCTTTTCTAAATTCCATTTTCTTAATTTGTTTGCGTTTTTCTTTGGCTGTTATTTAATACTCTTTGAACTAAAAAATTAGGAGATTAATTAGGAATTTTTAATTAACAATATACCATAATTTTATTAAAATATTTCGTCTACATTTTGCCATAAATTTCATCATTTTTTCTATTATGGTTTTAATTTTCGCATTATTGATTTTTATTCTAGTTCATAACCATTATTGCTTTATATACTTACTCTTCAGTGTTCTAATCTGGAGTCTGGGTAGTGTAAAATATATGTCTGCAAAGTATAATCCTCTATGTATGTCTTCCATCTATATATATTGTCCATGTTTTCCATAGTGATATTTCTGTGTTTATAGTGGCCGTCCGCTATAACTGCTCTACACCTTTTGGGTGAACTGAATGGGCTAGGTAATAATAATAATAAAAAACAAGAAATATAATCATGCATAAAGCATTGATTATGAAATACTTTTCAAATAAAATGCAATTTTTTTTTAAACATCAAAATTGCGATACATTCAGAGGTGATATTTTTAAAATTATCACAATACTACAATTTATTATATTCGAAAGCTTCATCGAAAACAAATGAACTTTATTCAAATAACATCACTGAAATATAAATCGCCTGGCTCTCTATATAAAAGCAGTGAATATTTCATTCAAAAACTTTTTTTCCATTCCTTTCATTCAGCGGCGATATTTTTAAAATTATCACAATACTACAATAATTTATTTTACTTAAAAACGTAAAACCATGGAGGTAAAATTACTTTCTACCTCCATGCTTAAAACTTCATCGAAAAAGCAATAATATTGAATCGTCTGCTTCTCTATGTAAAATCAATGAATGTTTCATTCATATCAGCTATATTGCAGACTCCAGAGCTAAATAATTTTGCGTTAAAGAAATTCAGCAATTCTTATACAACTCATCTTACAACTTGATGTGTTTACATTCTCCATATGTGAAAGTTAGGCTTCGTTGTAGAAATGATCAAAGTTTGATGATCATTTAAACTCCAAAATATTGTAATAACGTTGGCGCAGTATATAAGATGCACAAAAAAAAAGGGGGAGTTGGATGAATGCAACACTAAATATAAATTAAAAAGAACTTTAAAAATCACGATTGTTACACAAGATGGATGCCATATTTTATTTTGAAGTGGGTCACGTGATCTTTTCACATACTATGGGTGGAATTATTATTTTAATTTTTTTTTTTAAAAGTACCGAACATATTTTGCTGAAATTTTTTTTTATATATTTTATGGGATAATTTGAATATTTCCTAAAATTTTCGAAGCAATTTGTGAATTTTAAATTCGCTTAAAAAATGTTTGAAAAATTAGGTCACATAGGGTTCAATGTATATCATTTTTTCAACCGGGGTTCAAACCAAAACTAAATGGGTGATATTATTCATTTACATTCCCATATCTCCAACATACCGTCTCAACAACATACTAAAATTTAATTTTGGTAAAGTCATTTTTACGGCAGTTATCGTGCGGACAGACAGACAGGTAGAATGCACAAAGTCATAAACACTTTTCAACTATGTTGTAAAGTGTTAAAAACTGTAAAGTATACACAAATAACTAATGATACTAGAAAACTATAAATGACTATAAAATACTAGAAAACGTTGGTTTAGCTACAATGCACCAAAAATGCATAAAAAAACACAAGATATTCAGTAAAAATAATATATAATATTGTGAGACCTTCTGCAAAAATAACGCCCCAAGCGGTTGCTTGGCCCTTAGGGCGCAACTTCATTGAGAAGTAATAGAGAAACTTTCAAGAAAGGTCAATTCAAAACTAAATTAGGAGTAAAAATAATCGCAGCTACTGAAAATTTAAAAACATCCGAAAATGTCAAGTCCAGGCCACTGTACTGTCCCAAAAATGTTCAGCAATTGAACACTGGGATTTCCACTAATTTAGAAACATAACTCATGTGTACGAAGATTTTAAAGATTTTGCATTAAGGTATTTTTATTTTCCCTTAACAGTAGTTTTGGGTCGCTTTTTTTTTCAGAGAATAGTTATATTTTACAATTACGTTGTTAAATATGAAAAACCTTTAGTACCGGAATGCCGGCATTTTCGTATCAATACCGGTAAAAAAACTGATAAAATGTAACCGAAATTTCCGACATAACGGTATTGAAAGCCATATCCCTTTTTGAACAGAGAAGAACGTAATTCTTCGGCCATAAAATTTAATCAAAAACTATAATGGACTTTCCCCTTTATTCCCCCAAAGGTGTTTGAAAACGAAAATCTTCACACTACTCTGCACTTAATTATCACTTTGCAGAGTCAAGCACTAAGAATGCAATACCATCTGCCAACTTTCGTATTATAACGTTAGCACCAGCAAGACTACAAATTTAACAAACGATAAGTCAGGTGATAACTTGGGTGATAACAAAGTTAAACACCATATCGTAAGCCGCTATGATTGAACTGTTTGCCAGTTCTGACAGTTTTATCGAATGGAAATCAAAAACTGTTAAAGTTCTTTTTGGAAAAAGATAGCTAACAGTCAATACCAAAAATGGAAATTTTCGAAAAAATGCTGATATCAAAATAGAGAGTAAAAAGGTTTTCGAACATTTTCCCTTTAAATATTTAAATACTACAAGATCCTGTTAAAACGAGTAACCCGGAACCGACTGATTTACTAGTTTAATCCGGACACTCGTTAAATCCGTTTTGATGAGCAAACTGTGCATATAGGGTTCCTAGGGACGTGACGGATTAAAAAAGTTATGATATCCAACTCGACAACAAAGCGCAATAGAAGAAAAAAAATCGGCGGTGGCTCCAGTCCGATGGAGCCGAAATGATTTTGCGTGAATAGCATTTTGTAAAATAAAACTCCCGAAAAGTTCAATAAGTTTATTCGATATTTTCAGACACATTTGTTTCGTTTACAGGCTTTCAAAGTGTACGGACTTTCAAAATGTTTTCGTACCGATTTTATCTGAATACTCCGACCATAGACTTCAGGTCAAAATATCCAATTATTTTACTAACTGACTTTACTACATATAAATTAAACTTATATAATATATGTCACGTGATTTAACATTCAAGTTAATCTTAAACTTGCCTGGGGGCCCATGAACACGTACTTGAATAAATATATTCCCATCTATTCTGTTCAAACCTCACTAATCATTAAACAATTTTAGAATCCCCAAATTCAATTAAACTCCTAATTTTTTTTTAAACAAAATAAAATATATTGCGCTTATACACCAATATTTTACCAAGGAATAAGTAAACACGTTAAGCTGAAACAATCGTGACATTTTAAATATGACAGCTTTCCACCCATTAGAAAACCCAGGTTAAAAAAATAATATAACGAAATTATAACCCCATATACTTCGAAAATTAAGAGCTCGAACCAAAATACAAATAGGATTATCTTTGAAAGCCCTACAATCACTTGTAGGGCTTTCAAAGAGCTGCAGATTCTTGCTTATTGTTCATAGCTAGCACTTAGTTTTTGAAATAAAAGCATTGCAAACTTGAAAAACGAAAAATTTTCAATCTTCTTCAAATTGACAAGACAATTTCAAAAACTATAAGAACTTTAAAAAAAAAAATAGATTTAGAAACTAAATTTTTTAATATATATTTTTGTCGCTTACTATTTATATCTATTTTTTATAGTTTCGAAGATATTTCCAGTGAAAGTAAGAAAAAAAAAACCTTGCTCAGATACTTTTACGATTTTCTCGGGGGAAAAGTTCAAAATATTAAAATATTGAAATTATTTGTATACATTCATAATCTGGACCCTATTTCCGATAAAACAAGAAAAATTATTTACATTTTTATCTATTAGGTTCGGAGGTGCAAGCGTCCAATGTGTTTACATTTTCGTAACGTTCCAATTTCAGCCACAGATACTTTAAGCATAAATGTTATTCATATCAAAAATAATTATGAAGTTGTAGAGCATTGTCTAATTATGCAGTAGGAATTGACACCAGGAACGATCGAAATGCGTATACAGAGGGCAAAAAATACCTATCAAAAAGCTGTATAATCATGACTTCTAACACGCTCACACCTGCTTACTTTCTATTGTGGTACTTCTTATAACCGTTTTAAACGATGTATAAGATCGACCGCACAATGCCAAATGTTATTGTACATTTGGCGCTTTTCCGGATGACAACATGTACATTATTTCAAAGTATCCAAATAACTTATATTTCACGCAGCTCTACTAAATTGGCAATTATCAATATTGATAGCATCTGCAAATAAGAAATACAGTCCATATATTAAAATATTTTAATAATTAATTCATAAATGTGGAGCTTTTTTTGTTAACTTGGAGTCATTTTCGTTAACTTAGCGTCATTTTTCGTGGGAGAAATATCGTCAACTTGGCGATATTTCGCCCCAGTAGGTAAATGAGTCGCTAAAGTCGCCAAATTTGTTGTCAAGCGTTACAGATAAACGGAGAGAAGAAAATTTCTTATATATAAATCGCTAATTGCAAATTATTAGGCATCAAAATGCAAAATTATTACTCAACGTATCTTCTCTCGTAAATGAATCAAACTAAATCCACGAGAATGATGTTAACAAAATCGTATAATATTAAATATAAAAAGTGAACGTATTTCATAATAGTTAATATATTTTTTAACTTTATGCTACTTTTCCTTATAAATTTATTTGAAAAATGTGCAATATCTCGAGAACGGTCCATACTAGAGTTCATGTCAATCGCGTTTCCAATGAAAAATTACATGAAAAGTAATCATTTACGTAATGCTATTAAAGATTCTATTTTTTTATGATTATTTCAAAATGCCATTTAAAAAAATGGGGGGGGGGGTGCGAATAATCGATTGCGTTTAAAATCAATAGGATTCGAGTATTCACGGATTGTAATTTTTTTTTTACAAACATCCATTTAAAATGCTCCATTGGTTCGTGAGATATCGATCCCCCCCCCCCCCCCCAACACACACACATCACCTCAAAAACGTTCGATTCGAGATGGGGGCAACACATGGCTTTCTCTATATAATGTAATGAATTTACTTCTTTCACAGTCAAAATATGATGCATAAGATCAACGGCACAATCTTTTTAATGCTGAATTGTACATTTAGCGCTTTTCCAGATGACAACATGTAACACAATTTCGAAGTATCAAAATAACTTATATTTTACGCAGCTCTAAATTGACAATTACCAATATTGATAGTGATTCCCAATAAGCAGTGTAGTCCATATATTAAAATATTTTAATAATTAATCGATTAATTTGGCGATATTTCGCTAAATGAGTTGCTAAGTTCGCCAAATTTATCGCCAAGAGTTACACACAAGCGAAGGGAAGAACATTTTTTTATGTATAAATGACTGTTGGCGAATTATTAGGCGTCAATATACAAATGCCATGACACAAAGTATCTTCTTTCGTGAATGGAACGAACTAGATCCATGAAAATGATGTTAACATATTTATCTCAATATTACATATAAAAAGTGAACATATTTCACAATAGTTAATATTTTTATTTCCCCTTATAAATTTATCTGAAAAAGAGTACAAGAACAGTTCATGTTAGCGTTCTAAAGTTTGTGTCAATCGTTTTCTAATGAAAAATTACATAAATTATTATTTACGTAACATTATTGAAGGTTCTGGGTTTTTTTTTTAAATTTCATTCGAAAATTTGGGAGGAGGGGGGTCTTCCGGACATTCGTTTGCGTTTAAAATCAATAGATTAGTAAGGGATAGTAACTTTTGTACTAAATTTATTTCGAAACGTCCCATTTCTTCATGAAACGTCGCCTCCACAGACACACACATTACATATATATCACCTCAAAAACGATCGATTCGAGTTTAAGGATGCTTGAAACGTGCTCTTCCGTCGAAAACTCGAATCTGAATTTTCAACCCCGTCACAATATTTTCCCTATACGTTATACTATGTATATAGGGAATATAAAAACGTCTTCGCATACTCCCCTATTGCATATGGAGTCGACAGTTGTGGCAAAAACTGTGTGGTTACAGGTAAACAAAGCTAAGAAAAGAAATCTCAGAAATTAGAAGTCTAAAAGATTCTAAATTGAAGCTATAAGTTCCTAAAATAGATCCAAAACAATATTAATAGGTAATTTTCATTCAAATCCCAAGTCATAAATCTAAAGCCAATTTATCCAGAGAAAGGAAAAACAGATGTCCTAATTGTGAACAAAAATACCCTGTAATGTAGAATTGCATTGTTAGTTTGAAAAGTACTCATTAGCGGCACGCTTCCTTCTAGTTTTCTTGTCTGTGAGAGGAAACAATAGAAAAATATTTCCGTTCACTTATAATTAAAACGTCACTCAACTTAATGTTAATAAAAGCTATTATCAAAACAAAAAGAGTAAGAAATCTGAATGGCTATCTCCAAGTAGGGCCTTGCACGGGATTTTTTTTTTTCTTTTTGTTCTCTACATAAAATGACAACTCCAGACAAAGACTTGTCTATCACATGTAGTACCGAAGCAGAGACGTAGCAAGGCAACTTGGCAATACCCAAAATATACGCTCCCTACATTGAATAGAGCGGCTCCCTATGTCTACCTTGGGAGGAGGGGTGCACCAGGGCCTTAGCCAAAAACGAAATCCAAGAGAGGCTGGATTGAAATTCAAGGGGGCTTAAACAGTCCTTAGAAATGTTGGAAGAGTGCAGAGGAGACTGCACTAAAATATTACATTTTGGTCGTTAAATAAATTGCTCAATTAAAAAAAATATTTTAATTAATAAAAACAAAATGCGACACTTTCTATCATTGTGGACTACTATTATTATGTGTTATTGAATGAAAATTTAGTTCTGCAAAACCTACTAATCATTAGCATCTGTAAACTCTAATAGTTAGTGTTATATATTTCAGTCTATATAAATTACTTTATAAATTATTCAACATTTGAAAGCTAATACTTGATTGTGAAAAAGCTAACATGTAGGCCAGGCATGGGCAACCTTTCCTGTTTCTGGGGCCAAATTATCATTCTCTCTCCGAGTCAAGGGCCAAACAGAAAAGGAAGGAAAGGTAGTAGTATTATAGTAGGGAGCAGTAGGAAGATATTTTTACCGGTGATAAAAATTTCAGTCCTGACGTATCAGCTATTACGGGAATTTTCTTTTCCAGAAAAGGCGTTTATATTATTCACTCATAATTAGTACCTAGAGGGTCGAATTAAAAGATTTGGCGCAGACGGTCCGCGGGCCGGATCAAAAATAGTCGCGGGCCTTATTCAACCCACAGGTTGCCCATATGTGATTTAGACAATACAATAGAACACAAAAGGCTTTTATTATACACAAAATGCTCACTTTCAGCAACGATGCATGTCGCGCACGTGTAATAAGTTATCTCCAAATGTTTTCCAATAGCTAGCTTTACGTTTACACTCTCCCATGCAGATTAATAAAATTGACTTTGTTATATCGTTATTTAGAGAGTTATTTTGTAGTTTCCGCTGTGGGACAAAAATGCTTAGTACTAATTTTGAAACACTACAACTTTGTAAGTCATTTTTCCCCAACAAGAAGCCAGATAGCCCAAAATAGCCCCCGGTATCCCCCTAAAAGGGGATCAGCCCCAAGGTATTTAGATCAGCCCTCTTTGAAGGGATCCCCCCCCCCCCTTAAAAAAAAAAAAGTTGTTTTACCCAACGAGCTTGAATCAGCTTAGATTACTCCTCGAAGGTTTTACTGTGTAGCTCCATAGAGGTTTCCTATACACCTGCATAAGACAAAATCTGATGTGAACAGCACATGACTTTCCCTAAATAAGGCAATTAATTTACTTCTTTCGCAGTAAAAAAATTATGCATAATATCCACTAACGTTGAATTGCACACTTAGCGCTTTTCCTGATGACAAGATGTAAAACTATTTCGAAGTACCCAATTAAATTTCGCACAACTCTAAATTGACAATTATCAATATTGACAACATCCACAATATAGTAATATATAGTCCATATATAGTAAATATATAAAATAAAATCTATATACAGTCTATTTTAATGATCATCAATTTGGCGTCATTTCCGTTAATTGAGAGTGGTTTTTTTTTTTTGTCTATATTTTCGCCAATCTGGTGCGACATATCGCCAAGTTGATGATATTCCGCTAAATAAGTTGCCAAGTTCGCCAAATTTATCACTAAGCGTTACACGCAGACGGAGAGAAGAGCTTATCTTATACATAAGATTACTATTGACGGATTGTTGTTCGTAAAAATACATAACTCATAAAAATACAAGAACAATCGCGAATGGAATAAACTAGATATACGAGAGTAGTGTTAACAAATTTATCACAAAATGAAAAGTGAACATATTTCACGAGAGTTAATACGTTTTTTTTAATTTTATGTAATATTTTTGATAAATTTATTTGAAAAAAGCGCAATATCTCGAGAACGGTTCATGTAAGCGTTTTAAAGTATGAGCCAGCCGTTTTCTAATGAAAAATTGCAAAAGACACCATCATTCACGTAACAATATAGAAGATTATGATTTTTTCAAAATTTCACAGTCTTCCAAACATTCAATTGTGTTTAAAATCAATAGGCTTTCAGTATTCACAGACTCTCTCTCTCTCTCACACACACACACACACACACAAAATTCCGATTCGAGTACAGGTATGCTTAAATTGTGCTCTTCCGTCGAAATTTTAAATGTGAATTTTAGACCCCGTCATAATAATTTCCTTATATATACATTATACTATGTATATAGGCAAAGTAATACACTTTATGTCTTAACATTTAAGAAGACTTGTCAAAAACTCATCACTCTAAACGATTTCAAAATGCATGGCATTTTCCTACATAATTCAGTTCATACTATCTGTGCATTAGTTTTACCTGATCAACACAGCATGTGACAGCTTTCAGCGCACAAACACGAAAAAAAGTAGACAACGAAGTAGTTTTATAGAAGGTCTAACTGCATTAATGGCAATCTTGCCATTAGGCAAAACAGTGTGAGATTTTCCTCACTTGAAGGCCATACAAGCTTTTGAAAGTATAGAAAAGAGAATAAAAATAGATCACAGGGTATAGCATATAAAAAGTTAATCTATCATGTCAATCTACTAGTCAGATTAAGCTCTTTTTCAACTGTCAGTTTCTGTTGTGTAATACTTCAATTTGCATGTAATGATTGAGTATTACGTGATAGTTGATTTATAAATAAATGAGGTTTTGTTTTAAGAAAGGATTTAGAATTTCAAGAGGTATTTATCTACAGGATTTTATACTAAGACATTTTTTCAGAGCGGGGCTTTGAGTGTCACTAGGGCATCCAACACCAGTATCAAAGCCATCCAAAACAGAAATTCTGCTCAAATTTTCGCAGTATTTTAAAACCGATATTTATAAAAAAAAAATGCCTGTATTTCGGCATTACCTTTATTTCACATTTAAAGTGAAAAATTAAATGTTACTCTCAACTGTTCTTTATTCTCATTATTTTTAAGTTCGTATCAGCAATGTAATAATTTAATTTGCCGAAATACAGGCATTTTCTTATAAATACCGGTTTTAAAATACTGCGAAAATTTGAGCAGAATTACAGTTTTGGATGGCTTTGATACTTATGAATTAATATGTTTCATTATATCATTTTCAATGTTTTCATCGACTCATATTTTCATCATTTACTCAACATATGTTAATTTGATCAATCCATTCAGTTATTTTGGGTTTGAGAAACAGACAATATTTTCAAAAGTTATATCTATATTAATTTCCCTTTAATTTAGAATATTATAATTAGTATTCTTCTCATTATTATTATTTGTCATTTTGTTCCTTACTATGTGACCAATTTGCTTATAAA
The DNA here is from genome assembly GCA_951213105.1 of Amaurobius ferox. Classification (NCBI taxonomy): domain Eukaryota; kingdom Metazoa; phylum Arthropoda; class Arachnida; order Araneae; family Amaurobiidae; genus Amaurobius; species Amaurobius ferox. Next base: position 12,043,535 of record OX578133.1, read on the forward strand.
ATTTGTTTGAAATTCAATGTTTTCAGTCGAAAATTACTAATCCGTAAAAAATTTTCATCCTATCAGATTCCTCATACTATACTAGCTTATATACCTGGCACTGCTCTTGATTTAAAATATGTGTAAATTCTAGCCGTATTCTAAATGATATTGTTCTTCAAAAAATTCTATAAAAAAAATTCATTTAATAAAAAAATGCTGTTCCCGGTAAATAAAATTGTCTTCACAGACAGATCTGAAGAACAAAACACCCCAATCCCGCTTGTAAACAAATTTACAAAAAAAATATAATGTTTGGTCAACATGAAGACACTTAAATGGTAGAAAATATACACGTACTATTTTATCCTACTTCAACAATGAATTAAACACAATAGAAAATATATGTATTTGAAAAATCTTTGTCAAAATAAAATAAATCACCTATGAAATCGAAAATATCAATATCTTAATCTTATATTTCAAGACCGTAACTTATATAATCCAATCAAAAGCATGATAATGTTCATTTATAAAATTTATTTTTATATAAATTTCTTTATTACTTAATTCGTAAAAAAATAAAAAATCGTCTGCCGTATATTTGATTTCATTCCGTTGCTAAAGAACATGATACAAGTTTCTTTAAATATATTTTCGGAAAATAATCGTCTACACAATGCTACATAATGGGATTACATAAATGGCATTACCCGGGGTGAAGTAGAAAATAACCATACCAAATTTAAAAAAAAAATCCGTCAAAAACTGTAAAATTGTATACAAAACAGACGTCGAATTATATATATACAAAGTGTCATCCCAAAAACATTGACCTCGGCTTTTATTCCTTAAATATTGACCTTAGACATATATAATAAATTACAAAATTGGGTAAAAAAGGTACAGAATTTCATGAAATCGATTAAAATTTTCAAGCCAATTAAATTTTAAGAAATACAAAATTTAAATTTTTATACGGCCTCCGTACAAAAACATTTCCAATGAGTAAAATGTGCCCCATACACTAATAAGGTGATGTACAAAATTTCAGCATTTTATCATAAAAGGTCCCAGAGATATGAAAGGACAAAAATGCTGACTTAAACCACTTTTCGATGCATCCACATCGGTTCTCAAAGAGGAAAAGTCATGTCGGCAGATCGCGTTTCAGGACTCATACACAAATTACGAAAGGGGGGCGCGGTAGCCCAGTGGTTAGTGCGCGGAAATTGCACTTGGTAGGCCCGGGTTCGATTCCCTCCGCTGCCAAAACTGCCGCAGTGTTCACGCGGAGTACGATCACGTTAGCATGTGGGTTCGTAAGTCCTTCCGAGAGGTTGATGGTAGGGGAAGGAGAGTACGGTCCCTGTGGATGCCTCCCCCACTGAGTTCCGGTCTAAATTGGGTAGCTCTTTCCGTTCGTCCAAACAGTTACCTTACACCTTTCTGGTAGGTCGGACGGTCTGGGTCTCAACAACAACAAATTACGAAAGAAAACAATGATTACATAAATAAATAATAATTTTGCTATTTATTGGTACAAAAGTATCTACACTGTGTAGAAATAATAACTTTACACAAAGATTACAAAGCTTGTTCAAAATAATTTCCAGCCATGCTAAAGATCTATTAAAGATAAGAGGCAGATATTATTTGAAAATGATGCATTTCAGCGTTGCGTCATTTGCACTCTTGCTGTAAACATTTACATTTTAATTTGTGATTAATCCCTCATCAACTTTGTTTAAACATATCTCTGGGACTTTTTATGATAAAATGCTGAAATTTTGTACATCACCTTATTATTTTCGTTCCCGGCCATTCAAACAACAGCTGCTCGTGCCCTAGGACGAGTCGGACGGTCTGGGTTTTCGACATCACCTTATTAGTGTATGGGGCACATTTTACTCATTGAAAATGTTTTTGTCCGGGGGCCATATAAAAGTTTAAATTTTGTATTTCTTCAAATTTAATCCGCTGAACATTTTTATCGATTTCATAAAATTCTACACCTTTTTTTACGCAACTTTGTAATTTATTATATATGTCTAAGATCAATATTTAAGGAATAAAAGTTGAGGTCAATGTTTTTGGGACACCCTGTGTATTTTTCTTGCTATGATGTTTAGTTTTCAATCGGTGATTTGTTTTTAACGAATCGAGATGAAGCATTATTATTATTATCTCATTACCTAAAAAAATTTTATTAAATTGTTGCTCTTTGAGTGCTCGTGTTTAATCAGATAGGTAAAAAGATCCTTTCTTTAAAATTAAATTACGGTATATGTCTTGTGTTATTTTCCCTTACATTTTCTCCAAATTTCACGTGAGTAGTGTCAATATTAGGAAACTAGTAATATCCGCATCCCAGTTTTAAAAATACCGAAATTCGGTTTTTAACATTAAACATAGTTGAAAAGTGTTTATGACTTTGTTCATTCCGTCTGTCTGTCTGTTTGTTCTTTAGCACGATAACTGCCGTAATAAATACTTTATCAAAATGAAATTTTAGTATGTTGTTCAGACGGTCTGTGGGACCTATGGGAATATAAATGAATAATATCACCCAATTAGTTTTGGATTGAACCCGGGTTGAAAAAATGAAATACATTGAACCCTATGGGATCTAATTTTTTAAACGTTTTTTAAGCGAATTTAAAATTCACAAATTGCTTCGAAAGTTTTAGGAAATACACAAATTATCCCATAAAAAATATAAAAGAATTTCAGCAAAATATATTCGGTAGTTTTATAAATAACAAGAAAGATCAATCATGCTTAAAGCATTGATTATGAAACACTTTCCAATAGCAATGCAATTTTATTTAAACATGTCTAAAATGCAATACATTCCTCGGTAATATTTTAAAACTTCTCACAATACTACATTGATTTATTATATTTGAAAACTTAAACCTTCATCGAAAAAAATGAACTTCATTCAAATGACGGCATTGAAATATAAATTGCCTGGTTTAAACATCTCTAAAATGTGATATATTACTCGATAATAATTTTAGAATTATCATAATACCACGATAATTTATTATATTTAAAAACTTCATCGAAAACAACTGAAATTCATTCAAATGACGTCATAGAAAAAATAACACGCCTGGCTCTCTAAAAAAGCAGCATTTCATTCATAAATAATTTCCCATTCATGTCATCCATCACAATACTATAATAATTCATTTTATTTAAAAATTAAGACCATGGAGCTACAAGTAATTTAACTCTATGCTTAAAACTTCATCGCAAAAAATCGTCCTTCTCTCGGTAGTCAATGAATATTTCTTTCTTATCAGCTGTGCAGACTCCATGAGCTAAATTCTTTTGCGTTAAAAAAATACAGCAATTTCTATACAACTCATCCTACATATTTTGCTGTTTACATTTTACATAAGTGAAAAATAAATAGGCTTCGTTGTAGAAATAATCAAATTTGGATGAGCATTTAAACTCATATATAATGTAATTGCGTTGATTTAGTATGTAGATGCACAGAATTTAAATCAAAATAAAGTGGTTTTAGGACGGATACAACACTCAATATGAAATAAAAAGAACTTTAAAAATCACGATTTTGAGACAAGATGGATGCCATATATCATTTTGAAGTGGATCACGTGATACTTTCATATCATGGTCACGTGATCGTTTCATATAAGAGGTGTTATTATTATTTTAATTTTTATTTAAAAAACTACTGAATATATTTCGCTGAATTTTTTTTTATATATTTTATGGAACAATTTGAATATTACCTAAAAATTTCGAAGCAATTTGTGAATTTTAAATCCGCTTAAAAAATGTTTGAAAAATTAGGTCCTATAGGGCTCAATGTATTTCATTTTTCAACCCGGGTTCAATCCAAAACTAATTGGGTGATATTATTCATTTATATTCCCATAGGTCCTACAGACCGTCTGAACAACATACTAAAATTTCATTTTGATTAAGTCATTTTTACGGCAGTTATCGTGCTAACGGACAGACAGACAGACAGACAGAATGAACAAAGTCATAAACACTTTTCAACTTTGTTGTAAAGTGTTAAAAATTAAAATAATAATTACACCCATATCGTATGAAGAAATCATGTGACCCACTTCAAAATAAAATATGGCATCCATCTTGTATCAAAATCGTGATTTTTAAAGTATTTTTAATTTATATTAATGTTGCATCCGTCCTAAAACTGCTTTATTTTTTTTTATTTTTTTTTTGTGCATCTATGTACTGCGACAACGCAATTACAATATTTGTAAGTTTAAATGATCATCAAACTTTGATTATTTCTACAACGAAGCCTGATTTTCACGTATGGAGAATGTAAGCATATCAAGATGAGTTATATATGAATTGCTGAATTTCTTTAACGCGAAACTATCTAGCTTTGGAGTATAGCTGATATGAATGAAACATTCATTGATTTTACATAAAGAAGCAGACGATTTTATTTCCTTTTTCGATGAAGATTTAAGCATGGAGTTATACAGTACTTTTACCTCCAGGATTTTAAGTTTAAGTAAAATAAATTATTGTAGTATTATCATAATTTTTAAAATATCGCCGCTGAATGAAAGGAATGGAAAATGGTTTATGAATAAAATTTTCACTGCTTTTATATAGAAAGCCAGGCGATTTATATTTCGATGACATTATTTGAATAAAGCTCATTTATTTTTGATAAAGTTTTCAAATATAATAAAGTGTAGTATTATGATAATTTAAAAAATATCACCGCTGAATGTATCGCATTTTAGAGATGTTTAAATAAAATTGCATTGCAGTTGGAAATTGTTTCATAATCAATATTTTATACATGATTGATCTTTCTTGTTCATCTTGTAACGGTCTTGAATGCCCTGAGTTCCATATTTGAAAATTTAGGGATCAGGGTTAAAAGGTTAACCACACCACAAACTAAATAATATGAGCATATATCGCTAACCTGGTAAGTATGCAAATAAACGGCATAAATTTAGATGTCCTACATGTCAATTACAAACTTGAAAAAAAAGGGCGGAGAAGAAAAACATGAACACTTGAACCTTGGAGAGCTATTATTATATTATATAAACAGGTATGTATATTTCCTGAGATCTAAGTCGCAATGTATTATTTAAAAAAAAAAAAAAAAAAAAAAAAAAAAAAAAAAAAAAAAAAAGACAAAAGCAGTGTCACATTCGAAACAAAGCATATATTTACGATCTGTAAGTTCACCAGAAAGAGACATAACTCAGCTGCCAAGAGAAACACCCTCTAAAGTAAGAAATAAATTAGTGAAGACAGGTAGAGAAGAATGTAAATGCAAATAAAAAGAAAGCTTAAAAGGGAAGCGTCAATTTTTAAACACAAACTTTCAAGGAATACCTAACTCTAAAGAGAAGCAACCAAAATACTTTTGAGACACCAGATAATGTATGCAAAGACGAATGTGTCATAGCAAAAAATACAGAAACAGGTAAGGTAAAGCAGGAACTTGAATTGCATAGATTTCTAACGTGTTAAAGTGCACAAGGAATTACGCAATTTGAATTTTAAAGTAGCATTCGTCTAAAATAGTTATTTAAACATGTCTGGTTTTATTTTTAATAACATTTTCATTCTGGTTGAGGATCGTTACAAATTAAAATTAGAGCTGATTAGGTATAATCGATAAACCTATAATTTCAATCTACGTAATCGGGATGCATTTGAAGAATATGTTTTGTGAAAAGTATACGCTTGACAAATGTATTAATTTAATAACACATTTTACAAAAAATACATTTTGCGACTACTTTAGAAAAAATTTGAAAAAAGTAATACATTTTCCGAAAATTAATGCATTTTGCGAATACATTTGATAATAATAGTAATTTATAAATTTTACGGAATACTCTTTACTTCTGTCTACTTTTTATATACTTTAGAACATGTAATATATTACATTTTTCGAAAAGTAATAATTTTTGCCACTACGCTTGATAACAAGTTTTGAGAAAAATAATACATTTGATAACAGATTTTGCTAAAAGTACTACATGTAATAATACATTTTGCGAAAAGTAATACATTTTGCGAACATATTTCACAATACATTTTGTAAAATGTAATATATTACATTTTTCCATAAAGCTGTATACATTACATTTTTTAAAACACATTTTACGACAACATTTGATAACACATTTTGCAAAAAGTAAGTATTATATTATTCGAGAAAAGAAAATGATTAAATTTTACAAAAATTAAGTTTATAGAATTTTTAATTTTGCTCGAATGCTGGACGTGCATTCGAGCTTAATAAATGCTCATTTGCTTTAAATTTAAAAACACACGATAAAACTGCAAATAAAAAATTAAATTAATAAGCCGCCAAATCAATGATATCAATTTGTAAAATGCAACGAAATTTGGAAAACGAAATTTTGAAGAAAAACGTAAAGAAAGCAACATTTATATAAGGTAAACATTTTTCAATTAATCTCTCCATATTAAAAAAAAAGGTAGCTGACGGTGCCGCTGTTTGACAAATTTCTCGTTTCTCGAGATAGATTCTTTACTTCGTACTACAAAACCTACTGCATATAAAAATATGAAATTTGGCACACTTGTAGATAAAGCTTTGAGAAATACACTGAAATAAATCGTTTTATGATATATATTGTAGTTTAAGAAACATTTAATGTCAAAGTCAAAGGCAAAATATTTGATCTACGAGTTCGCGTCCTAGATAGACTAACAATAGCAAAACCACGAATTTTTTACATGACAGAACTCTTTTTTTTTTAATTTCTATGTAGTTTCTGAGATATTTTACTTTTTATGCACTTTTGAAGTGCATTTTGTTTTTCGTATCGGCACGTCTGGCGATTTCTCTGTCTCGTACCGCAAAAACTATAGCATACAAAAATATGAAATTTGGTACATTTATAGAGAAATAATAGGGTAAATACGATGAAATAAACAGTTTATCGATTTAAACTTTAGTTTGTCATGAAATAGCTCGCGAAGCGAGCTCAGGATCAAAGAATTTAGTTTTTGAATTCCCTGATCTGAAAGAAATCCCTGCTTTTACCTCCTGCGGAAAACAGGTAGGGATAGAAAAAGAGATTTTTAAAAGTAGAATCTTTAGGAGAAATATGTATGAAGTGAGCACAGCGAGTGCAGCGAGTAGGAGGCGAAGCCTCCCGAAGGTGGTTAGCGAAGCGTAGCTTAGGCGGCAGAGTCCCCTAATATTAAAAGGAAATCTACAAATTCCCTAAGGCAGTTAATAATTCAGTTCCTTGTTTTCTGGCACCACCAGCTGTTCTATAATGTACCTACAATTATGAATACGATACACTACAATGTACAGTTAGCTCCGCTTAATTGAATACTACCACTTTATTTTATGCGATTAAGGAGGTACGCAGATTAATATTATCAATGTCTCTCTTGATTATATACTATAAAATAATGAATATAAAATAACTAAAATAATTTACACAATAAATAGTAGTAATTTATGTCTATATACATTCCTTCTATTTATTATGTAACTTTTTGAACTACACAGGAAAAAACCGGAGGTTGTTGCTAAGTTTGGTGATGTGTCGCTTTTCCTCCCATGTCTTCCAACACTGAAACTCACGAGATTGGTGTCTCAGCTTTTATGCAATTAACTGGGGATTACTGTGCGATAAAATGGGTATGTTTAACATTAACTCTATAGAGTCCGTTTTTGTTCCACAATATTCTATGCACATTAGCGGCGTATGCTAATATCTGTCACCCGATTAAGTAGGGTCGACTGTACATATATTAATGGGGAAAACTAGCGACTGATAATGACAAACCAGTATCAAAGATCGAAAATGAAGGACTGCTGAATATCTTCTAAAATCTAGCACATTTCCAACAATTTTTCTCTGTTTGCGGATGAACATCAAACACATAAGGCGTAATATAAAATTTCGCAGGCAATTCTCATGTGCTTAGGCTATTTCAACGTATCTGATGATGTTTTCAGAAAAGTATTTAAGCTCAACGAATCTGGAGGGTGAATCTTTGTTATTAAACAACTTGTTGAACCTGGGATTTTGCTTTTATTCTAAGAATTTCCATGAAAAAACAAATTTCATTGCCTCTCCCATACTAAAAACTTCAAAATAGCCGATGTATAGGTACCTAATTGTTCGCCTGTTCAATATAATTGTTCGTATATTCATTATAAAAATATTGCAGATCCCAGGTGACATAAAAATTTTTGTAAAAACCGATATTTCGCTACATCCGAGCTCGCTATAAGAGGAGCCCTCTTATAGCGAGCTCGGATATACAGTGGAGCCCACTGTATATTACAAAGCACTAAAATTACCCTGCTAACAAAAAGTAGCATTACAGACTAAGGAATATGACGAACTCAAAAACAGGATGAAGATCTAGGGCAAGACATGTCAAGATAAGGCCCGCGGGCCAAGAGTGGCCCCCGGAGCATTTAGACGCGGCCCGCGACCTCAATTAGTAATACTCGAATTTCATGAATAGTTTTTCTATAAACTGAACCATGTGTATAGATTACAGATACCTATTGAACACGCACTTATCTCTGTCACAAGGACGTATTATTTTTAAATTGATTACGCCTATAATAATATTATAATACAGTATGCCTGCTTTGATAGTTTGACGCAAGAATCTCGCTCTGCGATTGTTTTCTCTATTTGACTCGATCATATGCCAGCAGCGCACTAACACCACCATACAATATTTTGTAATAAATCGCAATATTAATACATCCCAATCTCGTTCCAGACTTACAGATGAGCATCTTCAGCCATCAATCAGTACAATCCATTTGACGCCAAACATCAATGACATAATAAAGCTGAAAAGGTGTCAAGTGTCTCTGGATCTTGGAAATAATGCGCTGTTTTTTAACCGTTATGACTTAATGCCATTTTAATTTTGATGCATATTTTAAAATTAAATAAAATATTTTTATATAAAATTAGTGTTTAATTGAATCCCGGTCAGCTGATATACTTTGAAAGAAAAATTGGCACTTTACAAGATTGAGTTTGACACCCCTGGTCTAGGGGATATAAAATGGAGGAATTCTCCTCTTCAATCCCATAAGAAATTAAAGAAATAGACAATCATGACAATTGTGTTCAATTATAGAAAATAAATATAGATTCAAAAACACTGATTTTTATTTTCTCATACGATATTGTAAGTGATTTTTAAAAAATTCTTAATTTTAAATTTAAGGTGAAAATATGAGTTTAAAATCTCCTCGACGGATTTCCAGCATGCTTGAAATTAGGTCCGTGTATGTATGTACTTGCAAAATATGGACACAATAACTAAAAATCTAATGTGTGCAGCACATTGCTTTCCCTACATAATGCAAGTACTTTACTTCTTTCAATGCGAAATAATGATGAATAAGATCCACGACATAATGAATTTTACGTTGAAAAGTACACTAACATTTGGCGCTTTTCTGGATGACATGTGAAATTATTTTCATGTGCCCAATTAACTTATATTTCGCGAAAATCCAACTTGACAATTGGAAATATTAATTGCTAACATCTGCTAAGCCATTATATTAAAACTTGTTAATTGCTAATTCATCAATTTAATGTCATTTTTATAGCATAGTGTCATTTTTGCCAATTTGGCAACGTTTTCATTAATTTAGCACCACATTGTAAAAGCCGGGAAGCAATATTTCGCCAAATTAGTTACCAAGGTCGCCAAATTAGTCACCAAGGTCGCCAAATTAGTCACCAAGTGTTACATATTTGATGATATTTATTACTGTTCGTTTATATATAACACCGTGCTTACACACACAAACGCGCGCACACTGCTCGCTCACACACACACACATAACCTCCAAAACTGTTCCATTCAAGTTCAGGGATACTTGAAACGTATGCTTCCGTGGAAAACTCGAAAAATAATTTTCGACCTCGTCACAATACTTACTCTCTTCCCGACCGTCCAAACTGTTACCTTACACCTTTCTGGTAGGTCGGACGGTCTGGGTGTCACCAACAACAATACTTACTCTATACATTATACTATGTAAGTAGGGAAATTAAAAATTGAAGGAAAATCATCCTTAAGATCTGCAAAACTGTCATTTGAAATCATATTTATACAAAGATAAAGGAATACAATGTCAATCAGAAGCCCCACGCTCCCAGAAAGAGCATGTTCATAAGATCTACATTTATCAAAGGGTGCTTTGAAAATGAATATTATAATAGTGAACGGAATAAATAATATAATAGTTAACTACGGAAAAACCACGGAAGAAAGAAAGAATAGCAAAAAATAAAAAATGAGCGGAAAGAAGTCAAGGCGGTAAGAGAACGAACAGATAGCAGACCGAATAGAAATACCTGAATTATGAGTGAACTTACGAAAATGGTAACGGAAGAACATAAGACGTTTAAAACAACTGTAAAATATACAAACAAGAAAAATAAGTAGAAAATAGTGGAAACGGCGGCAAAACAACTGAAGAAAAAAAACAGAAATAAAAGTAAAAAAAAAAATATGAAAGTATGAAGCCTCCAAAACCAAAGTACATAGCCTCCAAAACCAAAGTATATGAAAGTATATAGCCTCCAAAACCATCCGGTTTTGGAGGCTATATCAGCTACCTTCGTCAAATAAAACTGCTAAAAAGTAACTAAAGTCCTGAAAGAGGAAGACGAATACCCGAAAAAAAATGAAGGAAGCAGACCGGAATAGAAAATTGTACCAGAGATTTTCAAGTGGAAGAAAGGACAATGATCGTTAGTTAACAACAGAGTTTGCTTGAGAAACAATAGCGTTTAAGAAAGTCCAATTTAAAAATTGAATTAGGTGTAAAAATTATCTTAGCTTCCGAAAAATTAAAAACATTTTTAGAGTACCAAGAATGTTCAGCAATTGAAGACATGAATACCTCTTGTTTAGAAACATACTCATGTGCTCCTTAATACGAAATTTAAAAGCCCAATTGTTTTGCCAGGCCAACAAGATCTAGTTCACATGGAATATAAACCCTCCCTCCCCACCTCCTATGATTTAAGAGAGGAATGGGATCTAGTGAAGAGAAATGTTTTTGTTGAAAGGATCATCGAGGTAGTATTATATACTAACTCGCTGGTTTGAATACACACCTAAAATTGAAACAATAAAAAATATTAGCGACCTTGAGTTAATGTCATGGAGTTGAAATCAAAATAATGCTGATTGTGGACTAAAAATGCGTCGGCATTATCATGTTGGCAAAAGCCACTCCTCAGATTAAGTGTTGCAGCTGGTCTCCTCTCTTCGAACATATCTTAATATTTCTATGAAAGAATCATTGAATGCATGCTGTTCCACCTGCTCTAAACGCCCCCACCACATTACAGATCCTCCTCCAAACTGATGGATAGAGAAATGAGACTCGGGGGCGCCATTTCAAGAATTTCCCATAGACATATACAGTATTTACGTCTATGGAATTCCCTGGGAGGGGGGGGGGGAGTAAAAGCATTTCTCATAGGGAAAAGTTGGTGGACTATTGTTCTAATAATAGAAATGTGATTCGGTAAGGAAAATTATGTAAAAAACATAAGAACAGCATAATAAACATTTCGCAAGATCATAAAAAATAATTTGTTAAGTGTGGCTCAACTCAACTTTCTCATACCAGAATTTTTTAATTTATTTATTTATTTATTTATTTTTGCAAATTTTGTCAAGAAAATTTTGGAAAAAAAAATCATTTTTTTTTTTTAAAGCTTGTAACATTCGTTTTCAACTGAAAAACTACGTCTAAAATAATTATTTATTTGTCATTATTAAAGGAGGTGTTTTTTTATGATTTTTTTTCAAAAATTCATTTGAACAACATACACATCACCTCAAAATCGTTCGATTCGAGTTCAGGCATGCTTACAATGTGCTCTGGTGTCGAAAATTCGAATCCGTCACAATATTTTCCCTATACATTACTCTGTATGTAGGGAAAGTAAAAATATGTTCTGACAGTTTCACTAGCCATAATTTTGCTGCCATAGGCCCGGGCCTATAATAAGAAGTTCGTTTCTCATGATAGGTTTTAACTTCTTTTTGGTTTGAACTAGACAAAGGCCAATGACATTCTAAAATACCATTTTTAAGTACATAACATATTGCATTATTTAGTATTTATATACTCAAAACTGTACAGCTGGTATATAGTCACTCTGACTCACATACATGGGAAAAATGGCAGCACACGCACTCAGCAATGAAATGCGTTTCCTTCTACACCAATAACGAATAATGACATGTCCATTGTAACGAAAGCCATATCTCAGGGAATCGTAAATGTACGTTCTGCTACTCAGAATTCATAGATCAAAGACCCTTCGAGCAAATAATGAAGTGATATATATCCAACTTAGTCATAGAATCTCTGATCTCCAGTATTAGTAGTTGTCTTTGTTTCTTTTCTCTGGCCAAAAGCTAAAACTATAAATAAGAACCGCCGGAAATTTCTACACGAGTATAATAAGGTGAACCAAGAAAAAGAAAGCCATGAGCATGTTTCCAAACAAGAAATTTCGATGTCTGCAATAGCTGAACATTCTTGGGACTCTAATCATAAATAAAATTGGCATCACGTCTGATTTCAACCAACAGAAACAATAAGATCACAACTATAATAGAAGGTCTTTATTTCACTTCTTTAAGACGTACAAAACTTTAAAAGGCCATAGCGCTTTCGAGCGTAAATACGCTCTTCATCAGTGGCTACGTGGAAATAGGAATGATCGTTCATATATAGACCAGAAAAGGTGACAAATTTGCATAAATACAATTATCAATAAACTTACGTTTATCTAAGGAGAATCCAAAAATACAAAACATTTTGCACAGATTAAAAAAATCGAACATAAATCACGTAAAGAACAGTAAAAAGTTACTGTACAACAACAACGCTCTCCGCAAAGCAAAAAAAAATACTCTCTCTCTCTCTCTCTCTCTGCAAAGCAAAAAAAATTACTCTCTCTCCGCAAAGCAAAAAATTATAGGCTCTCAGTAAAGCAAGCAAATAAATAAATACATAAAAGATTCAAAACTTCTAGAAAAGGAAAGTGGCAGTAGATCACGTCGGTAGCTGTTAGATCGTATGGGTAGCTGTTAGATCGTATCGGTAACTAGAAATTAGCCAATTTTTAGACTACAAATTATGTTAGAAATCTAATTAAAAATGTGGGAAAAGGCATTCAGGTGTAGATGCCACTGTGTTGAAGACCCAGACCGTCCGACTCACCCGAAAGCTAGAGCAGCTATTTGGACGGTCGGGAGATGCTACTGTGTTATTGATGTTGAGACCCAGACCGCCCGACCTACTAGAAAGGTGTAAGGTAACTGTTTAGAGGAGATGCTACTGTGTTGAAGGCCCAGACCATACGACCAGCCCTAAGGGGCTTATGGCAATTTAATGTGTGGCCGGAGATGCTACTATGTTGAAGACCCAGACCGTCCGACTCGTCAACAAGGACTCGAGCAGCTATTTGGGAGATGCTACTGTGTGAAAAACATCAGACCTATAAGTGCAGTAGATATCACGCGGCATCGCAGGCAAACAACCAGATTCTTTCTTTTATCATTATATACTGGTGTCAAAAATTATCTTTATATACATAAAATAAACGGCGCCAGCACTGTGCACGAAGTACGTTCCCCTGCGAACTTTTGCAATTCAAGATTTCATTTCGGTGTTTTTGGACTCAAAACAGTTTTTTATGGCTCCGAAGTATCATTTGGAAAGAATCTTTCAGGTGGCGAGCTGTCGGCCGTTTAAAGGCTGGCCAGACATTGACGGAAGTAGCAAATTATTTCATAACTAGCAGTATACCCGTTCTTCATGAGGAATATATAATAGATAAGAAACTTAAAATTCACAATTATGTGCATATTCCTTTAGTATTCAAATGAAATTGTTATTCAAAACATTGTATTAAAATACTTAATTTAATTTTCCTAAAAATAATTATAAGAATATCTGTTCTCGCACAAAATTATCTTCACAGGCAGATCTGAAGAATAAAAGATCTTGGCACTGTTTGTAAACAAATTTACCAAAAATAAGAAATTTGATCAATATATATCAAAAGGAAAGCGCTATGAAATTTGATTAATATATGCCAAAATGAAAGCGCTAAAATGGTATTAGAATATATATATACCCGTACCATTTTCACTGTGTTTCAATATTTGGCTAAACACAATATATGAACTTAGACAAAATAAAACAGATGACGTGAGAACAGATGACAAGAAAGATCAATCATGCATAACGCATTGATTATGAAACGCTTTCCAACTGCAATACAATTTCATTTAACATCTCTAAAATGCCATACATTCAGCGCTGATATTTTTAAAATTACCACAATACTACAATGATTTATTATATTTCAAAACTTGAAACTTCGTCGAAAAAAAAAATGAACTTTATTCAAATGGCGTCTTCGAAATATAAATCGCCTGACCCTCTATGTAAAAGCAGTGAATATTTCATTCATACACTTTTATTCCATTCCTTTTATTCAGCGGTGATATTTTTTAAATTATCACAATACTACAATAATTTACTTTACATAAAAACTTAAAACCATGGAGGTAAAAGTACTTTTTAACTCCATGCTTAAAACTTCATCGAAAAAGGTAATGCTATAAAATCGTCTGCTTCTCTGTAAAATCAATGAATGCGCATGAATGAAATCATTCATAACCAGCTATATTCCAGACTCCAGAGCTAAATAATGTTGCGTTAAAAAATTCAGCAATTCTTATACAACTCATCTTGTTTACATTCTGCATATATTAAAATCAAGCTTCGTTGTAGAAATAATGAAAGTGTGATGATCATTTAAACTCAAAAATATTATAATTGCATTAGCGCAGGATATAAAATGCACAAATTACGCAAAAATAAAGCGTTTTAGGACGGATGCAACACTAAATATAAATTAAAAAAAACTTTTAAAATCACGATTTTAACATTGGGAAAATAGATGGATGCCATATTTTATTTTGAAGTGGGTCACGTGATCTCTTCATATAATATGGGTGCAATTATTTTAATTTTTATTTAAAAAACTACCGAACATATTTTGCTGAAAATTTTTTTTATATTTTACGATATAATTTGAATATTTCCTAAAATTTTCGAAACAATTTGTGAATTTTAAATTCGCTTAAAAAATGTTTGAAAAATTAGGTGCCATAGGATTCAATGTATTTTATTTCTTCAACCCGGATTCAATTCAAAACTAATTGGGCGATATTATTCATTTATATATGTCCCACAGACCGTCTCAACAACATACTAAAATTTCATTTTGATAAAGTCAATTTTACGGCAGTTATCGTGCGGACGAACAGATAGACAAAATGAACAAAGTCATAAACACTTTTCAACTGTGTTGTAAAGTGTTAAAAATATCAATAATTCCCGTAATCTTTAAATCTGAAGGCCATAATTGATACAATCCAGTCAAAAATGCAATTCAAATACGATTTATTTTCATATACATTTCTTTATTATTTAAATCGAAAAATATTTATTAAAAATCGTCTGCCATATAAACACATTGGATTTAGTTCTGCTGCTAGACAACATGATACATTTTTTTCTCAAATAAATTTACGGAAAAAATAGCATCTGCATAATGCTATTTCTATGGAAGGTTTAATTATACTCTTTACTAATATCCCGACAGTCCCTAGTCCTAGAAACTCGAAACGTGGACTAAATTTTAAGTGAGGCTATCCCAAGGCTACCCACAAAATTTCATCAAATTCGGTACAGCCGTTCTCCTGTAATGATGAGACAAACACACACACAAACATACATACATACAGACAAACAGACATATTTTCAATTTATTTATATAAATTATTTTTGTATCGTATGCACTCGCATGATTCTTCAGTTTGTATTAATTTGTTATTCACCTAAGAAAATTCATTCAATTATATTGAACAGTTGCTGAGAACTATGTTTTTGTGTATGTAAAGATAATTTTGGGCACCAGTGTAAATTCCTGAATATGACAGCAATTCACCAATAACCCTATTGTATCAAATAAATGAATTCTGAAACCGTTTTAATGTCGATCCCTAAGTAGTAGACAATTCTCTGCAACTTTGTAATTGGCTCATTTCGCCTATCTGGCTTTGTTACAGAATGCATTATCATGACTTTTCCAATCCTCCGGGCGCTGCAATTACTTTTATTCGATCGGGCATGGTCACTTTCCCATTGATAAATCTAACGTGTACACTCATGCACCTTTCCATACACAATTACTGGGACTTAAGGGCTGTCCTAGAAAGCCTGCATATTATGGAAAAGTCGAGGTTGGGGCAACAAAATAAATCGGATTTTATTTATCACATTACTTTTTCTTTACATATACTATGGGTATGGAAAGTAAAAATATTTCACACAAATAATTTTTAAGAATTTATCTTTTACATTCACTAAAGGTTAAAGTTTGTACAGTGATTGATAAATGGCAATTTCATGCACTAACGTCATGATACGTTCCTTCGGAGTTTACTTACAGAATTTTGTTTCTTTCAGAACTCTTGAAAGAAAAATACGATAAGATAACTTTATTGAACCCTTGTTCTTTGTTGAGTTACAGATCTCGCCGGATCTGGCAACGAAGAGTTGCAGATAGCCATCGTCTAATTAAAATATCTCAGCATCAGGTTTCTATCTCAAGCAAAATGCAAGAATATTCATAATTGCGTTATAAATTTGTCAGTATATTCATGATTAAAAGTTTTTTTTTTTTTAGAACCTTATTTTACATAAGATCATTAGGCCTGAAAACATTTTCCAGACGATAACTAAGGACTTCATGACAAATAAGGTTTCTAAATATACAGGCTGACGCAACAGCCATTTTAACTCCAACCGGTTCAATCAATTATCGTCTGCCTGGGCTATTTCAATGGCGCACTTACGTCACATAGCTGATATTTGATATGCAATGTAGCTCTAACATACGTGCAACTGCTTTAAAAAAAGTAGTACAAATCAATCAAGAAAGTGGTCTAGAATGTTTTGATTTTTTCGAGGTCCCGAGAAAAGGACAAGAAATTAATCCTCTTCTCTTATCACTATGTACAGCCATCTCTTCAGCTGGGAGTCAAGATGGCCGCTGTTGCGCCAGCCTGTATATTAGGAGTCTTAATAACAAAAAAAACTTAGGAGTGAACTTCTTACATAACAAAAGATGTTTGTGTGTGTTTATGTCTGTCTCTGTGTGTGCATATGTCGTCTGTAGCGAAAAATCTAAGCGTTGGACAGCGAATGAAATTTGGTACAGAGGTACTTCAGACTCAGACTACAAGCCTCGGCGTAATTTTTTGAAATTAGAATTAGTTTTTTAGTTTGTGTTTTAACAGCACGATTTTGGGCGATTTTCACACAATAATTCCACCACTTAGTGACCCCGACCACACAAATTGCTACCATAAGCCTTTGGGTTGGTCGTGTGGTCTGGGTTTTCGACCACTTACCGACCGAAAATTTTATCACAGATTTTCCATCTTGACACCATCGGAAAGATCACAGAACGTTTTCTTTAACGATCTTTAAACCAAATCCGTAAGAAAAAATTTCATATTTATTTATTTAATTCTAAATAAATCGAACTTTACGCTTTTTTAGGTTATCTGATACTTATTTTGCCGCATTCGAAAAAGGAAGATTAGCACAATTCTATAGTTTGGCAAAAAGTTAATTGTATATTTTTCTTAACATTCTAACAAAATTAAATTCTTCTAATTACTACATCATTTTATTTTTTATGATTTTTTAAACAAACTCATAAAAATTGAGAGTTTTGATTACGCTCACGAAGGGCTTCTTTCTACGGGAGCCGGTGGAATTTTCTGCGTATACCTGCCTTGGAACTCATGGTGAATTTTAAGCCACGATTCCAAGATTCCGAAACCAAAATTCTAGCTAGAGTGGATGTGCTCTATAAGGCAAAGTGGTTTTGGGTTGTTTTTTTTATTCCTTTGTAACGTCACCCCTAATTCGAATTTTTTAAATGTTAGACATATCCCTTGATCTCGAAGCTGAGACGGATAGAATGACAAATATAAAAGAGAAAAAAATATTCTAGATATAGTGAGTGTTCGATAATTTTATTTTGATACAACAACCCCCCCCCCCCCCCACACACACACACACACACACCACCCCCACTCACCTCTCACTTACTCAGTCAATTCAGTGAATATAGTTAGTACTCGTCAAAAATCGCGGAAAAAATTTCATTCACTGAAAGTTAATAAATGTAAAATATTTTTAGGTTTGATATTTTTCTTCAAAGATATTTACAAAAAGAATATTTTTGGTATAAATTTAATATGGTATTTACATACCTTAGTAAAACGACTCAAAATCATCTTATCAATTTAGTTTTGATATCCTCTTTTACAAGTGGCCAAAGAATAATGGCGTACCTTTTAAGTGTCAGTTAGGTCTAACTGTACACTTACGGAGAATCTTCGGTAAACAATGAAATTTTTACTTTGGTTTATGATTTAATTAACCAACTAAAAGACAAAAATATTGTGTATAAAGTGTTCTTATTGCAAAAAAAGTACTTTAAAATAACGTGATTTTTTACTTTAATTAAAACGAATAATGTAAACAAATATAAATCGTCGAATGTGTGCATATGCTTGTTACCATTCGGCAAATGATAATAACGTGTGTAAATTACTTGCACTCGAAATAAACTAAAAATTAAATGGCCCGCAAAAATCGTACGTATCCACTCTAGCGGAAAACTAATCGACCAAATTTCGCAAAATTGGTAAATAAGTCACTTGCGGGTTACCCTGATGTTGATTAAATTTGGGTATTCTATTCGAAAAAAAATAATAACCTGCCTTTTTTCCGAAACAGCCAGCAAATATTGTCAAAATCTAAAATAAAAGTCTACGTATACTCAAATGCAGAAATAAAATGTATGTTTTATACGTAATTTTTTATGACGAAAGGAATAAAACTAATTCCATAGCTCTAGGAAGAACCGTTCACGAGATATTTTATGTTTTTCGCATTTTTACCACGCCGCCTTTGAAAATGTCTAGCCGCTGAATGAAAACGAAAACTGAATTCAAACTGCGAATTCAGTGCAATTTCAAATAATTATCCATGTTATTTTGCGCAATTGAACTCAATTTCATGAACTGCGAAAGATATAAAGAGAAAATGAATTTATGTTCGTAGGGATAGTCATGTGCTGCCCACATCAGATTTTTTACTTTTTCAATATATAGGAAAAGTGTTGTGACGGAGTGGAAGACTCGTTTTTAACGGAAAAGCACGTTTTAAGCATCCCTGAACTCGAATAGAACATTTTTGTAGTGATGTGTGTGTGTGTGTGTGTGTATACGTTTGTCTGTGTGTGTGTGTGTGTGTGTGTGTGAGGGTGTGTATGAAGGTGTGTGCGTGCGTGTGAGGGTGTGTGCGTGCGAGGGTGTATGAATGCGTGTGGATGCGATATCTACACGAACGAATAAAGCGTCTCAAAAATAATTTGGCACGATTATTACAATCGGGGAAAATTGGAACCCCCGACTGATTTAAATGCAATCGAATGTTCGGAAGCCCCCCCCCCCCCCCAAAAAAAAAACCAAGGCTTTTAATAATGATAAATCATTACTTCAGCTGTAATATTTCATTAGAAAACTAATAATATAAACTTTAGAACGCTAGCATGAACCGCTCTGGAGATATAGCACGTTTATTTTGTTTTAAATAAGTGTATAAAAAATTACATAAAATTTTTAAAAAAATGTGGTAAGCATTATCAAATATGTTTGCTTTATATATTCGATATTATGCAATAAATCTATTATTTTCGTGGATTCAGTTCGTTTCATCCACGAGAAAAGATACTATCTGTAATAGTTTTATATTTTAACGCCAAAGAATCCATCAATAGTCATTTGTTTCACGAGATATATATTAAATGTCAATTTCATTTTTATGGGGATTTTGCACATACCGGAATATAAAATCGAATACATTTTTTCAACTCATTTTTTGTTTAGATTTAAAAAATTATTAAAAAAATGAAGGAGCTCGGAAAATTTTCAATTATTTTAATAACATTTTCTGTACGGCATATATGGCCCATAATGCAGCTTTTCGGCACTAGTTGCAGGTAGACACACACACACATCCTATTTTATTATTTAGTTAGATAAAGGACCAGTTACTGTTTGGTTTTCTGGCCCCCAAAATATGTAAATCCGGCGTAATGCAACACCAAGAAGTTAGGGTTTAAATAATTTGGACATATACAGGGTGGTCCAAAAGGTCTTAGACAAACTTTAAAGGTAGGTCAGGCATACAAAAACAAGCCCCTTTTGCTGTAACATCTGACGCTGACCTTGTCAATAGAGCAACACGTGTCCGCGAGCATCCTGGCATTTTTGAAAGCGTTCGACAATCCATGCGTCGACGTTGCCAGACATGCCTATCTGCGGATGGCAAGAACATTGAACACCTACTTTAATACTGTGACAGACAACTGTAATTGATACTTGTAATTGCTATGTCTAATAAACCTGTATTGCATTATCTGCATTCCTTTCTTTTTGCTTCTTCCTGCATCTGTAACACCCCACGGTGGTGCTTGCAGCCTCATGTTCCTATGTAAAACGGGATTGAACTTACCTTATCTGAGGTGGTGAGATTTGCTGACCAACATAAATTACAATTCAACACCTCTAAATCTTATGTGAGTTTCTTTACTACAAATCGAAAACTATACAACTATCAACCTGAGATCATTATGCTGGGACAGTCATTGCCATACAATAAGCACCCTAAATATTTGGGTTACTGCCTCGATCCAGAATTGTTAAGCAATAAGCATATCGAAAATCTTGCTACAAGAGGCAGAAAAAGACTAGATATCCTAAAATTTATTTCTGGCACTGACTAGGGGGCAGACGCATTTACTCTCAGATCCACATATGTCTCTCTTATAAGGCCTATTTTGGAATATGGGTCAGAGGTTTATTCCTGTGCCCCATCTACCAACTTACTTAAGCTGGAGCGTGTCCAGTTGAGTGCAGCCCGCTAAATTACTGGCCTTCGTAACAGCTGCCTAGGTGAAATAGCTCTTCATGAAAGTGATCTACAACCACTGAACCTGAGGCGCAAGGTTAGACTGACAAAATACTTCAATAAGCTATACAGTTATAGTACTCACAATCGTACGTACCTCTGTGTTTCTTCAAGATTGGACAGGGAATCAGAGATTAAAAAGAAACAGCCCCTTTTCTTTGACTTATTTGATGGGCTATATTGAAACTAGTGTTGAGGGACACTCTCTGAAACTTCTATCAATCCCTTGGAGGGACTTCCCAAAGTTCATTTTAAAACAGACCTTGTCTCTTCTACCAATAAAAGGACAGATTTGCCAGAGTATCTTCGACATATTACTTTGGAAACACCTAACAGCATTCCCTTCAATGCAATTCGAATTTTTACAGATGGCAGTAAAAATGAGTATAGCAATTGTGGTAGTGGAGTCTTGGTGAAAACACCTTCGAGTAACTTCACTATCAAAATTCGAAATCCAGACCATTGCTCTGTCTTTCGATCAGAGCTAATAGCAATTGAAGAGAGTCTAAAGGCTGCAACTTCCTGCTCCACCTATAAAGATATCTGGATTTTGGCAGACAGCCGCAGATCTATCCAACACCTTCAGAATTGGTGTCGTGCTGGTGATAGAACCTCAATCTCTATTCTTACTTCACTGCGGGAACTCTCATACTGCCATAATATTCATTTGCAGTGGATCCCATCGCATATTGAACTTAGCGGCAATGAGATGGCTGATACCCTGGCTAAGGAGGGAACTTCAATGAATTTGACCTCTAAAGTCCCTATCACATTCAACAACTTTTCCGGCAATTTTTCGGACAACCAACTTTTCGAACAATTTTTAAGCCGAGTTGGGGGAAAACTCGTGTGAAATAAGGTCAAAAAATTGGGACAACTTTATCTGACCGGTATAGAAAAAGTTGTTCATTTGGGACAATTTTTTACCAACCAGCCAATCACAGATGAGTAGCGAAGGAATCACGTGTGTAGAAATGTTGGCGCAGATTCTGGTTTGGCGTGAAATCCTCGCGCAAGTTTGAATCTGTGGAGCGCAAACAGATGGAATATAATAACAGATAGATTATATTGATATAATAACCAGGCAGCGCGAAGTATTATTTTAGTTTAGATTTAGAATTTTGTTAAGTATTTACAATATTTCTGTGTCATAAAGGTGGATGTCAATGGAAGTCGTCTCGAAGTCGAAAAAAAGTAGTCATGCGAGATGGAAATGGAGTTATTGAATCAATACGTGAAAAATCATTTTTGTGGAATTTAAAAGATCCACTGTATTTAAAAAAGAATTTTAAGAAACATGGGTACGAGAAAATATCATCTTTACGAACCATCTCTTCCAAAGCGATTTTATTTACATGAAATATTATATAATAAAAATTAAGATATTATTACTAATATAATATCTTTGGTCTCTTCTGATTCAAATTTATATTTACCAGAGGCTTGCTAGTTTACAGTATTGTCGCGTTTCAGAAAATCCGCCTTTCTGTGAATTTAAACAAGAGCGTACGCGAGTTTGCTTTGGCGATATATACATATTTCATCAGTTTTCTAAAATAAGCTAACTAAAGTGATTCCATCACAAAACACAAAGGATCCTAATTTAAATTGTTTTAGAATATTTACTGCACTATGGCAATTTCCTCGTTTTAACGAATACAATTATGTTCTCTTTCTCGAATCGTTAAAAAAAACATCAGACAGAATTTAGAAAATGAATTTTCATGTATGTTCTCCATAGACTTTTTTTTATCTTTCTATTGCAATACTAAAACAATAGGAAAACTTATTCTGTTTACTCTTCAAAATAGTACTCTAAAATAACACTAAATGCATTGCATGATATAATTTGTTAGTGCATTTCAAATGTGAAGTTTTGGCTTGGGTGGTAGAGAATCAGCTCAGCAAACAACTGGGCTCTGGTTCGAATCCAAGCGAATTTTACAAGTGCTGCCATCTGTTGCTAAAATATTCAAATATAGTTTTTCTTTAATAATCTGCAGAATTTTTTTGTTTTAAATTACTTTACGTTCTATATACAAAATAACCTTATATCAGTAAATTATTTTTAAATTTGAATGCTTATAAAAATTTATTTCGAAGTTACTTTGAAAAATATCTTGAAGTATACTTTATACCAGGTATAGATGGAATATATTCTTAAGTGAGAAAGTGCTTGTAAAATTAGCAAATATAAAATGTGCATGTAAAATTAGACAGAAATCATCGGACATCCTTATACGAGTAATAGTTATCTTTCGACATGTAATTTTGAACATTTTAGATTAGAATAAAAACAAAAATCAAACTACTTTGAAATTTTAATAATTTAATGCTAACATTTGAAGAATTTTTTTATTATTTTAAACGCACATAAACAATTAGAAATTTACAATACATTTGAAAATCATTTACTTTTAATAAAAAAAATAACTTTGTATGTAAATATGAAAAGTTTACTCTTTTAAATTTGAATGCTTATAAAAATTTATTTCGAAATTACTTTGAAAAACATCTTGAAGTATACTTTATACCAGCTATAGATGGAATGTATATTTAAATCTATTTTAAAACATAATTACTCAATAAATATAAATGTAGATAACATAATTTTTAAAAATTTACTTTAATGAGAAATATTTTAAACGTTACAAATGAGCAAAGAACATCTTCGGATATTTAATATAGATACGTATTTGAAAACCTTTAAAATCAAGTATAAAATGGTAATGAACTTAAATTTGTTTAAGACATGATATTTTAATAACGGCATTCTTGAATTTAAATACTTTTTACGTTTTCTTTGTTTCATTTCAGTCAATATCGGCAATATCGCTTTTTAAACTAATTTTGTATCTTAAAATAGAGTGAATATTTTTCAAAAAATATTTATTTGCCTTTTTATACGGATGTGTGACAAATCCAAATATTTTTTAATGTTCATTCATCAGTTTAAGCTTATGATATCTGAAGTAATCCTTATAAAAAAGAGCAAATCAAAAATTTACAATACATTTTGTCCACATCCTTCTCGGTTTACTTTGTTTCTTCTTCTTAAGCAAGAATAATCCTAGCGTAATTATGCCAAGGCATATTTGATTTTTCCCTACAGCTGATAGCAATTTAGTCATAATTACAAAGTAATAAAGGTTACAAAAGGAAGTACTAAGTAAAAGTCTTGTTTTACTGCCGAAGTCTAAGCGAGAACGCGCTGCCTGCCGAAAAGTAGATGTACAAATGTATAGTTGTCGCCACAAGGCGATAAACATACCGCCATAGTTTTGTCATTTAGCACAACTTCTTCAAACTGTCAATAACCCTATCGCCAACTTTTTCGCGGAAAAATTGGGGGAAAAGTTGTCCGAAATAGTTGGTTGTTCCAAAAGTTGTTGAGTGTGATAGGGGCTTAACATCTTGACTTTTTTGGAGATCTGCTCAACAGTAAAATCTACAACCGCCACTTCTTGGCGTTCTCCTCCAGCACATGACTGGTATTGTGGCAAGCGGCCGGGTGGAGCTATTGCTTTTGCGGGCAATCGTGTCCAGCAGACTTCTTTGTCCAGACTCTTAAGTGGTCACTTGAAATGCCTTAAATTTGATCAGGGCAATAAGATCGTCCCCATTTGAAGGAAATGTACCATCAATCATTCCACCCCTGATCATCTTCTGTCCTGCCTGGGGCTTGTCAAGGAGGATTTGACACTGAGTCCCCTCCTTGTCTTGGACTTTTTGAGTGTTTTTGGTCTCATGGACCTGGTCTAGCCTATTGGCTAGACCAGTTAAGATTAGTAACAACACGGGATTGTTTTTGTATACCTGACCTGCCCTTAAAGTTTGTTCAAGACCTTCTGGACCACCCTGTATAGAAATATCGAAAGATTTTTCTTTCAGGAAAGTAAAATTAACATGGGAAAGAGTTAACTTTGCAATGTATGCACAGGCATAAATGCAAAAGTACATGACGCTCGAACAGCATCTCTTGCAAAGCATTTAAATGAATTGACAAAGAGATAATGATAATGGCTGAAAACTGACAGGAGCTGTCACTTTACTGAATGGCGTAAGTACTGATCATTACGTAATTTCCTCACCTGAAACCTAAAATGGTTATTCATTGGCATTTGAAATGAACACAAATCATAGCAATCACACAAACCATGTCAAAACATCAGACAGAATAGCTAAGATTATTAAGCTAAAAAGAACGAAATACAATTTCAAAAGATTTTTACATGACTTGACAGGCAACGCAAATTCTCAGTGTTAGTTGTTAAGAAGAAGGTCATTCAAAACTTTATAGGTGTCAAAACTGAAAAACTCATTTATAAACGGAATCCTATCTCACCCCTCAAGAAATTCTGGATATTACGACCCTGATCATAAATCATTAATAGCTTGGTTCATTATCATATAAGTCGAAGTTATACTGTTTGGATATTAAGAAATTAAAATAGATTTATTTGTCCAACACATGACTTTCCCTACAAATGAATAAATTTCGATATTCATTTAGAGGGGGGAGGGGAGAGCCTTCTTATGAATCGGAATCGCTAAAAATCCATACGCTTATTGTTATTGAAGATTAAAATAAACAGAGCAAATGTAAACCGCTTAATACTTTTAAGAGTATATATATATATATATATATATATATATATATATATATATATATATATATATATATATATATATATATAACATTATGTATATATATATATATTTACATTATTTCTGTAATACATTTTACAGTTGTGTAAACAGAAACGTAGAATCAGCATTAATGAAACATGTATGGCCCTTGATAACGTACATGGTTTCAGAAATGCTTTTCATATTCATTTTATTCCTTTTATATTCACTAGATTCCATTTATTCAATTTCCAAACTTCTTGCATAGCTCATCGTGCTACACTAGGCTTCTGATTTGCAATTTTTTACCTTTACCTACAGTTTACAAGCAATTTTCTTTGGTATTTCTCGGGTATCTATATATTACAAGTAATCATAAAAATCTTCAATTATATATATATATATATATATATATATATATGTGTGTGTGTGTGTGTGTGTGTGTGTTTCATAAATACAGAAGCATACTAAAAGAGGTAAGGATACTTTGCATATATGAATAGTTAAACATACTAAGGTTATTAAAGTAATAAAGATTGACGATGCAAAATATGCATTTTATTTTCCAAATTATTGATGATTCTCCATTTAATACTTCATTTTAATTTCTAGGTATATTTTAAGTTTGGTTTATTTGAGTTATAACTTCTCTCTGTTCTATCATTGGATTTTCATTTTTTTATTATATATATATATATATATATATATATATATATATATATATATATATATATAATCTGTGTGTGTGTGTGTTATTTTATTTTGTCTTTTTCTACTTTCTTCTTGTATTAATGTATTTGGCGTCCAAATGCAGATATATTAAACTCATTATAATTGTTTGCACAACGCACTAATGTGTTATTCTAAATTTTCTTTTCCACCATACGGTTCCCCCCACATAAAATTAACATTTTAAATTCATCCTTATCTTCTATTTGACTACATTTGGGTGACCACTCCCTGGGATATTTGGAAACTGCAGGAAATTTTGATTTTATGAAATAAAGTGTATTAATTTCCATTCCAGCGATCTCGTGTCATGACACAATGTACGTGGGGAAAGTAAAAAGGGTCGATCAGCATTCAGTTGTTCTCAAAACGTGTAGATCCATCACAATCGAATTTTTTAAGCAAAAAGGGTTCGACATCATGACTAAGCGCTTTAAAAGCACACAATCGCGTCATGTGAAAGACAAGACAGGTATAAAAAGATTTATGAATTCTTGACAGCTAAAATGTGTTTGTAGACAATACAACTGCATCACTGTTTGACGGATGTGCCTTCAGTTACGGCATCAAAGCTAATCGAATAGCATAAAAGCTAACAGAATGCTTTACCCTTACAACTTAAACCGTTTAACTTGCGTTATTACTTTCCTAATAAACATAGTATAATGTATAAGGAAAATATTGTGACGGGGTCGAAAATTCGAATTCGAATTTTCGACGTGAGAGCACGTTTCAAGCATATCATCATCGAATCAAATGTTTTTGAGGTGATCGTGATGTCGGTGTGAGTGTGGAAACGATATCTGATGAACGAATGGAGCGATTCGGACGAAATTTGGTACAACAAATTAGTTTTATACAAATTACAACACGTGAATACTGGAGGCTAATTGTTTTTAAACGCAATCGAATGTTCAGAACCCAAACTAAATTTTCGAGTGAAATTTTGAAAAAATCATCAAAAAATCAAAACCTTTAATAAAGTTACGCAAATAGTCATTTCTTATGTAATTTTTCATTAGAAAACGATTGACACAAATTTTGAACGCTAGCATGAACCATTCTCGAGATACTGTACATTTTTCAAATAAATTTTTCAAAAAATCACATAAAATAAAAAGAAATATTAACTATTGTGAAATATGTTCACTTTTCACATGTAATATCATGCGATAAATTTGGTGAGATCATTCTCGTGGATACTCGTTCCATTCATGAAAAAAGATACTTTGGGTAATACTTTTGTAGTTGAATGCGAATAGTCATTTATCTGCTATAAGAATAACTTATTTCTCCGTCCATAACGCTTGGCAAGATTTTGACAACAAATTTGGCGGAATGTCGCCAACTTGATGAATTTTTAAATATTGCCAAATTAACGAAAATATCGCAAAGTTGATAAAAATGACGCTAAATCAATGAAAATGACAACTAACTGACGAAAATTCAATATCTTGGGAAAAAATATAAGAATCTACGAGTACTATAAGAATAACCTATTTGTCCGTCCGGAACGTTTGGATAAAATTTTGGTAACGATTTTTTCGGAATATCTCCAACTTGATGACATTTTAAATGTTGCCAAATTGACGAAAATGTCATCCAATTGATGCTGACTCAATGAAATGAAGACAATTGATGAAAGTTCAATATCTTGAAAAGAACATAAGAATAGACTATAAGAGTAACCCATTTCTCCGTCTGTCGGTAACGCTTGGCGAAAAATTTAGCGAGACGTCGCCAACTTGGCGACTTTTTTAAATGTTGCAAAGTGGCAAAATGTCGCCAAATTGATAGAAATGACTCCAAATGAGAAGTAATATTTCGCAAATTCTGATTTCCTTCATATGAAGAGCATACATTCTAGTATATAAGAAATGCCCTTCTCTTCGTTTGTAACACTTGGTGATGTATTTGGCAAACTTGGCAATCTAATTGATTTAACAAATTATCGCTAACTTGGTGATATTTCGCCCCTAGATAGACAAAAATATCGTCAAAATTGTAAAATTGACGCTAAATTAATGAAAATGACCCCAAATTAATGAAAATGACGCCAAATTAATCGATTAATTATTAAAATATTTTAATATATGGACTACTTATGCGAATCACTATTAATATTGATAATTGTTAATTTAGAGATATGTGAAATATAAGTTATTTGTGCACTTTGAAACAGTATTACATGTTGTCATCCGGAAAATCGTCAAATGTACAATCCAACGTTAAAAACACAGTACCGTGGATCTTATACATTATTTTTTGACTGTAAAAGGAATAAATTTGTTGCACTACATAAAGAAAGTTATGTGTTACCCACATCAGATATTTTTTTTCTATATCTACTTCGTTATTTACAGTTCGTTTCACACGACCAAAGACGCCCAAACAAATTGTGCCTCCGTACAAACATTTATCATGGGCCCCCTCCATATATGATTCGCTTTTTGTGAATTTTTTTATGTCTTTCCCTCGCTCTATTAATTAACTGGGGGTGTGGCTCAACTCAATTCTCTCATACCACAATCCGTTTTTAAATTTCTTGTATTATTATTTCCCCCCCCCCCCCCCAAATTTGGCAAAAAAAAATTTAAAAATGTGTATTATTGCTCCAAATAATCATAATTATAGCATATTACCTATCAACCCAATTTGACAATGTACCCCCTCGAAGGGCTAATGAAGTCACTAACACAAAAATTGCATTGAAACTGTTGAGTTTCGTGATCATTGAGCCATAAATAACCCCTTTATGCATAATTATGCCAAAATTTGTCCTATGCTGCCATGCTAAGAAAACATAAAATTTCGAATACATGTCAAAGTTTTCGCTCCGATTTCAAAAACTTCTCTTTTTCGATAATAAAGTTTCGTAAAAATTCATTAATATTTGTGGTAGCTATCGTGTACACAATAAATCGACCATAAACAGACATCACTCTAAAAATAGTTTAAACATATTCAGGAAGTCCTAAAACATATTGGCATAAAAATCAGGAAATCGAAATATTTTGTGAAAACAATATTTTCCATATACTATATCTATATTCTATAGTATGAGAAAGTAAAAATTATTGGGGGTCCGCCCCCTCTCCCACTCCAGGGATGTCTATAGCTAGTGATAACAGGAAGGCCTGGCACGACCTTCCTATTATCACTTGATACGGTATCCACAGCTCACAAGAAATTCTTTAAGCACCACAATAACTTTTAAGGAAAGTTCCATAAGTGTACACGTTAGGTCTGGAATTGAATAAAAGGGATTGAAGCGCCCCTATCGGAAAATGTACATAGGATAACAAATACGGCACGAAATCGAGAGACGTAGATCTGAATTTGTAGATCTGTAGAATAAAATCCTGATCCCGTTTGCATATGCTACATGAAAACACTAAAACTGTATTAGAAGATATACCCGTTCTACTCTTATTCTGTTTAAACAATCGGCTAAATGAGTTTATTGGCTAAACACAATATAGAGTTTATTGGCTAAACACAATATATGAGTTTATTGGCTAAACACAATATAAAGTTTGTGGGCTGAACACAATATGAGTTTATTGGCTAAACACAATATATAAGTTTGAAAACTATTTGTCAACATAAATGAAAGTGGTGTACGCAGTCCGTAATTAATACAATTAAAAGAGAAATCAAACCGTTCATTTACAAAATATATTTATACATCTATTTATTTATTATTCAAATAGAAAAAATAATAACAAATATTAAAAAACACATTTAATTTAATTGCGTTGCTGAGCAACATAATATAATAAAGATATATTTTTATTCATTTATAAGATATATTTTTATATCCATTTATTTCTTATTTAAATCGAAAAAAAAAATAATAATAATTGACAAACACATTTAATTTAATTGCGTTGCTGAGCAACATGATGCAAGATAGAATCTTCCCCATAAAATGCTGATAAATAAATAATCATTTTGATTTCCTAATACTTTTCATTGTTGACCAAAAGCTTGTGTAAAATAAACCATGGTGATAGATTTTCCATTTAAATTTATGTTTCAAACATCCATGTTTTCAAACAATTCATATTTTCAAAAAGTGACTGATTAGCGCAATACACTCCCACCAAACTCAGAGATATAGTTTTAATTCACTTTCACGTTTTAAACAAACGATTTCCAGCCTTTTCGTTTGGAGGAACCAGGGAGTTAGAGAATAGAGCTCCTATGAAAAGTTTTGTTTTTCATTAATATCTCGACAACCCCTGGTCTTAGAAAAACTGGGGGGAGGGAGATTTCAAGGTTAAACCTACGACGAATTCATAGCAGATCCGGTACTGACAGGAAGTATAGTTTAATCTCCTAAAAAATAAATGCCCGAAAGTAAAACACTGAGCTAAAATCCCGTTCCACCCAGTCATTTAGCCGCAAAACAAATGCACATCCAGAAAAGCATGACTAAAATGGGATACCCAGACTAATAAATGGACAGGCCACTTTCTTAATCGGCGAGCAACAAATGAGAAGGGAGTGAAGGTCGTGGCAAGTTTCTGTTTCGCTGAACTGTAAAGCGGGCAAATCGTGATTCAGGCGAGGCACGATCTCCGAAGCCACCTGAGCCAATAAAAATTGAAAAGATCAACATTTATTTACCCCTTTCAGCTATTAATCCTCATTTAAGATTTACAGCGCAACAAGGATGAAAGGGACAAGCAACAAACTTTAGAAAATAAATAGACTCAAGAAGTCAAATAGAGCAAAAAAAAAAAAATTCTGGTGTGGGCAGCACATGACTTTCGCTACATAATGTACTGACTTTGCTTTTTTCACAGCGAAATTATAATGTTCAAGATCCACAGCACAATATTTTTGGTAATGATTTAACACCACGTAATTGGGTTAAATTGAAATTGGGTACTTTTGGCAAGTTATTAGTGCAAATAGAATGACTTATTCATGCTCGCGTGCAAAATCTTCATCACAATGCAATTGACATTTAAATAATATTCCGTGAAATGACTATTGGCGAATTCTTGGGTGTCAAATAAAAATATTTCAAAAACTATATTCTCTCGTAAATAGAATAAACTAGATCCACGCGAATAATGTTAACATATTTGTTGCTATGCCTATGGAGAGTGTACATATTGGATGATACTTAGTTTCTTAATTTTATGTGATATTTTTTATAATTTAATTTGAAAAATGACACGATCTCGAGAACGGTACGGTTCGTGCTAGCGTTCTAAACTCTATCACTCGTTTTCAAATAAAAAAATTACGTCTGCAATGATAATTTTTTTTTTTTTAATATTACTTAAGGTCCTAATTTTTTTTTTTTTCAAAACTTCATTCGAAAATTGAAAGCGAGAGGGGATGGGGGGGGGGGGGGGTCCGAAGACTGAATTACGTTTAAAAGCAATTGGGTTCCATTATTCATCGATTATAATAATCATATCAAATTACATTTGAAATGCTCCATTCGTTCCTGAAATATCGCATCCACAGACTATTATTTCGTTAAAACACACAAACATACATATACAGCCATCCCCCTCAAAAGCGTTCGATTCGAGTTCCAAGATGCTTAAAACGCTCTCTTCCGTTGAAAACTCGACCCCGACAAAATACTTTCCCTATACACTGTACTATGTATGTAGGCAAAGTAAAAAGTAGCAGTTTAGCGATGCAATTTGCAACGCTAATTGATTTCAATTCAAACTATACCGTGTCTTACACCTTAAAATAGCGGATTTTAAACTACAATAATATACAAGAAATAATTTTACAAATAAATTATTTACTCAAATTGAGCTTTTGACAAGGTAGTTTTTGGTGTAACTGCTTCACGGTTAAAATCGCCATATGTCAAAACCTTGCCAATTCAACATAAGAATAAAGTAAAAATTCTAATAATTAGGAAAAATGATATTTTAAATGTTAGTATTTGCTTACATGCATGTACCTCTCTAATTTTCAGAAAATCGAGTTTACTTTAATGATTCAATATTACAAATGGATATCTAACTAGCATTTCAAAACAAATCTCATGCAATAATTCGTATTAGAATGGAAATTATGGTCAAAAAAATGCAATTTGATTCCATTAAATGGCACTGCGCTATCAATCTTCTTTCAAATCATTTTTCGCAAAGCTGTTTTCTCATTTCACGCATGAGTTCTACGAAATGGCTGTGCAGATCTTGGCTAAATTTCATTCGCAAACAGAAACATATATGTATAAAATGATATAACTATTATTTCGTAACACATTCCAACATAGTTGAAAAGTGGGCTTTGGTCATTCTGTCTGTCCGTTTGCACGATAACTTCCATAAAAATGACTTTATCGAAATAGAATTGTAGTTTGTTCTTGAGACGGTCTGTGAGATGTTTGGGAATGAAAATGAATAACATCACTCCATTTAGTTTTGGATTTAATCCGGGTTGAAGAAATGAAATACACTTAATTTTTCAAACATCTTTTAAGCGGAGTTAAAATTCACAAATCGCTTCGAAATTTTTAGGAAATATTCAAATTATGACATAAAATGTGTAAAATAAATCCAGCAAAATATGTTGAGTAGTTTTTTTAAATAAAAATTAAAATAATAATTACACCCATATTACATGACCTGAAAGATGAAAAAATCACGCGACTCATTGCAAATTAAATATGGCTTCCAGTTTTCCCGTTATGCACAGCGTAAATGTTTAAAAATTGTTTAAATTTATATTTAGTGTTGCATCCGTCCTAAAACCGCTTTATTTTTACGCATTAACTGTGTATCTAAATTCTTACCAATGCAATTACAATATTTTTTATTTTAAATGATCTAGGAGAGGTTTTTTTTTTTAACACTTCACAGAGTTGACAAGTGTTTATGAATTTGTTCATTCTGTCTGTCTATCCGTTAGCATAACTGCCGTAAAAATGACTTTATCAAAATGAAATTTTAGTATGTAGTTCAGACGGTCTGTGGAACCTATGGAAATATAAATGAATAATATCGCCCAATTAGTTTTGGATTGAACCCGGGTTGAACAAATGAAATACACAGAACCCTATGGGATCTAATTTTTCAAACATTTTTAAACGAATTTAAAATTCACAAGTTGCTTCGAAAGTTTTTAGGAAATATACACAAATTATCCCATAAAAATATAAAAAAAAATTCAGCAAAATATATTCGGTCATTTTTTTTAATAAAAATTAAAATAATAATTACACCCATATCATATGAAGAGATCACGTGACCTACTTCAAAATAAAATATGGCATCCATCTTATGTCAAAATCGTGAATTTTAAAGTTCTTTTTAATTTATATTTAGTGTTCCGTCCTAAAATCATTTTATTTTTTTCTGTGCATCTATATACTGCGACAACGCAATTACAATATTTGTGAGTTCAAATGATCATCAAACTTTGATTATTTCTACAACGAAGCCTAATCTTCACTTATGGAGCATGTAAACAACATTAAGATATAGGATGAGTTGTATAAGACTTGCTGAATTTCTTTAACGCAAAATTATTTAGTTCTGGAGTCTGCAATATCGCTGATATGAATGAAACATTCTTTGATTTTACAGCAGACATTTTCAATAAAGTTTTACGTATAGAGTTAAATTACTTTTACCTCTATGGTTTTAAGTTTTTAAGTAAAATAAATTATTGTAGTAATGTGATGAATGAAATAAAATGCATGAATGAAATATTTACTTCTTTTACATAGAGAGCCAAGCGATTTATATTTCGATGATGTCATTTGAATAAAGTTCATTTTTTTTTTTCGATGAAATGTTAAGCTTTCAAATATAATAAATTATTGTAGTATTGTGATAATTTTAAAAATATTCCCGCTAAATGTATCGCATTTTAGAGATGTTTAAATAAAATTGCATTGCAGTTGGAAAGTGTTTCATAATCAATTCTTTATGTATGATTGATCTTTCTGATTTTTTCTTGTGGTTGTTGTTAAAGCGTTCTTTCATTTTCAAGAATTCGCTGTGAGTTCCGTGGAGATTTTAATCAGAGGCTTGCATCTGAATTCTCAGCAACGGCGGTTTCCATTTTGTAGTGTATTAATAAACTAATAAGCATCAGCCAAGAAATGTATTATTAAAATAAAATAGAAATATTTATTAACATGTTGAAATATAAAACAAACAACTCCATTCAAAAATGTGGAAATCTGATCCCTTATTCAAAATCATAGCAAAATATATGTAATGTTCACATACCTTTACGATAACACCCTTAAAACAGGATAAAATTTACTGTTTTCTAAAAAGAAATTTCTTTCTATTGGAAGAATGCATTTATTTGATCACTAATTAGATCCTTTTATACATGCATCAATTCCGTAGAAACCGTTCGTGACATGAGGAAAACACTTTCTTGAGAAGATGGACAATTAAGAGCATTATATTGATTTGCATCTTCACCGAGTTTGAAGTACATACAGGGTGGCCATAATTAAAGTAGAGGTGTTTAGAGCCCGATAGTGAGAAAACCTTTGGGCCAAACTCAACCAAATTTGCAGTAAATACAATTTAGACCATGGGGTTTTGAGTTTTAAAAGAATAAAAATAGTTCAAAATTTTTTCCACCGAGGGCCAAAGTGGCACTGTAAGGTCCATTTTTGAGTAAAATAGGCATAGGAAATACAGAAAGTAAACTTTTTACATGCATTTTGATATTGACATCACATTTTATATTCACATTTGCACTTACATTTTATCAAACATTTTAGCAATCATGTCTCCCAAACGCAGTAGTGCGTTGTAGTAAATATGCAGATTTACACGGAGAAAAGAGGTGGCAATG
This sequence comes from Amaurobius ferox, assembly GCA_951213105.1. Taxonomy (NCBI): domain Eukaryota; kingdom Metazoa; phylum Arthropoda; class Arachnida; order Araneae; family Amaurobiidae; genus Amaurobius; species Amaurobius ferox. Next base: position 12,078,885 of record OX578133.1, read on the forward strand.
CAAAACGTTATGCAAATTTTAGTCAGCTGACGCTGGCGACATTAGTACGTACTACTAGTTTTGAGGATATATGGAAAACGGAATCATATTGAATCACACATGTAAATGATGCCAATATAAAAATTAATGCCATACGTATGTAAGATGTAAATGTACGATGCAAATGTAAATATAAAATGTACTGTATACGTATAAAATGTAAATATGATGTCCGTTTCAAAATGCATGCAAAGCGTTAACTTTCTGTACTTCCTATGCCTATTTTACTCCAAAAATGGACCTTACAGCGCCACTTTGGCCAGCGGTGGCAAAAATCCGAACTATTTTTTTTTCTTTTAAAAATCAAGACCCCATGGTCTAAATAGTATTTAGTGCAAATTTGGTTTGAGTTTGACCCAATAGTTTTTTCACTATCGGGCTCTAAACACCTCTACTTTAATTATGGCCACCCTGTACATACTTTTACCAAAAAAAATTATAAAATCCTTGCTGTAAGGATTTTTATTACTGATCATAGCACGCACCAAATTGACGAAAGACACTGACCGGGAAACTGGTTCACAGGAGGTGATAGATAATCAGTTAAACACTTTCTTGTTTATGCAGCATCACGTTATAGGAAGAAATTCCCTTCACAGAGCTCAATGGACGAAACTAATTTAAAATATTGAAAAATAACATATTACAATAAAGTCAACGTCCTATCTTAGATGTTTGAGGTCTGCACGAGCCCAATACTTGACTTTTACCCAGCGCGACCTGGCAGTGCCAGCACTCGAATCCCGGGAGTGATTACGAATTTTCGAATATAAAACCCGAGCCCTGCCAGGCCCGAAGACCCTCGAGTTTCGACCCGGTCCTGTTGGGAAAAAATGATTATTCAAATATGTGAAAAATATGAATAAAATTAAATGTGCAATTTTGCACTCAGAATTACGATAAAAATTGTCATATATTTATATATGTATTTTTTCGATTTAAAACTGCTATACAATAAATTGTTACATCATTTAAAACATTTTTGTAATAAGAAGTAGATATCTACGACTAACAGTTGCGGAAATAAAGGTAGTTAAAGAACTTTCCCGGACACTGTATGTGTGTCTATATTTTACTTTAATTCTTTTAGTTAACTTTATATATATATATATATATATATATATCCACAAGACTAAAATCAACAAATTAGTTCCGTGTCGTCTATTAAATGTCCTTCATGAATTTTAATTTTGCTTTTATTAATACGTCCGCTTCGACCTAATTTTTTAAAACTAAGCTAGCACCCGGTCCAGAATCGTTTTAGGGAAATTCATGCTTAAGCCCCCATACTCTAATAGATGTATCAGAATGAGCTCCCAGAGTCCAGACGCCACATAGACTGTTGTAGCAGACAGCGTGGCGCCCTGAAATCGATAAAAGGCGCTTTGATTCTGAATTGTACACGACAGCGCAAATACAGCGGCAATGCTATTCCAATCAATAAACAGGGCTTAAACCATGCGCAAATGCGATATCACTTTTCACATTTATGTGCAGACGAATTTTGAATACCTAAATGTGGTTTTTAATATAGCCCCCCAAACACGGTATAGAATTCTACCAGCTGGGCTAATCGAAAAAACTTGATGTGTCCAACACGTGACTTTCTCTATATCAGGGCACAACAAAACTGGACAAAATCAGCATTTCCAACTTTGCAATTATGCTCAAACATATATGGCAATGTTTGCATCCCCATATTTATGGGAACAGTGCTTTCAACCATGAAACATGGGAAAAGGGATCTTGGAAACGACTTACTAATGAGCATCCCCCCCCCCCCCCCTCTCTCTTGAGAATTACCTCCTTGCAGCTTAAACCAGATCTTGAAAAACAGCTCGAAGTTCAATCGCAATTTCACGCATCTCATACCCCACCATTTTATACCTTCTGAATGAACTTAAAAACAATTTAGTAAGTATTTATCATTGTTTTATATTCTGAATATTGAAACAAATTTTTAAATAAATTTTGAAGAAATGATGAATTAGTCTTTGGCCGGCCAAAGAAAAAAAATATTTTTTCATTTGACCCTCCTGTAAGATTGTTTGACCATACCTACCCTACAAGGTTAACAAATTTTGATATTAAGAAAACATTAATGCCGGCGACAGAATTTTTGGGCCCCTATTTTACAAGTTATTCCCCTTTTACAGAAACTATTCATGAGGCCCGGGCCCCCAAGTGCCTGTGCAATACCTCTTTTGGCCTCCACCCCCTATCGGCGGCCATGAAAATAATAACACAAATTAAAGCTTTCGTATCACTAACAACGTATTCTGCCATTTGATGACAGTAAAACAACATAAACGTACAGGTTGGGATACTTTTGTATCCTGACGAAGAAGCTGTTTCCTGTCATAGAAAATAATTTTGTGTTGAATGTTCTTTTAACGAAGTTATTTTAGTTTTATAATGTAATTATGTCTTTACTCTAACTTTGAGGACGCACCCTATACGCGGGTTTTGTGACTGTGAACTTGGCAGTTGCAGCCTGAGTAGGGTCGATTTTAAAAATACCCCCCCCCCCTCCCTTCATATTTGATTTTTTTCCCTTTTTGTGAATTTTTCATGTCTTCACCTCCCTAAAAAATCTGATGTGGGCAGCACATGACTTTGCTTATATGATGCACTGAATTTCCTTCTTTCACAGTGAAAAAAAAAAAAAAAAGATCCACGACACAGTGTTTGTAACGTTGAAATATACATTTGGCGCTTTTCCGGATGACAACTATTTTGTACCCAATTAACTTTTATTTCACGCAACTCTAAATTAACAATTATCAATATTGATAGCCTCCTCAATAAGCAATATAATCCATGTATTAAAATATTTTAATAATAAATTAATCAATTAGACGTCATTTTCATTAACTTGGCGCCATTTTTGCAATTTTAACAATATTTTCGTCAATCTGAGGCTAAATATCGCCAAGTTGGCGATATTTGCTAGATTATTCGCCAAATGTTACAAAAGGATAAACGTATTTCTTATTTAGCTTAATTGCCTCCGATTTGGCGACATTTTCGTCAATTTGGTAACATTTAAAAAAGTCGTCAAGTTAGCTACATTCCGTGAAGTTTTTCGCCAAGCATTACAGATGGAGAAATGGATTATTCTTATAGTCGTTTCTTATGTTCTTTGCAAGATATTGAATTTTCATTGATTTAGCGTCATTTTTATCAATTTGGCTACATTTTTATCAATTTGACAACATTTTAGGGAATTTGGCAACATTTAAAAAACTTGCCATGTTGGCGATATTCCACCAAATTCGTCGCCAAGCGTTATGGACTGAGAAATAGGTTAATCTTATAGTAGATAAACGACTAATAGCGTCCAAATACAAAACTACATATTACCCAAAGTATACTCTCGTGAAAGGAAAGAGCTAAATCCACGAGAATGATAACAAATGTATCGCAAAATATTACATATGCAAAGAAAACAATTTCACAATAGTTAATACATTTTTTAATTTTATGTGAGTTTTTAGTAACCGCATTTGAAAAATGTGCAATATCTCGTGAATGGTTCATGCTAACGTTCTAAAGTTAGTGTCAATTGTTTTCTAATGAACGAGCACACACACACATGCTTGAAACGTGCTTTCCCGTTGAAAACTCGAAATCGGATTTTCGACCCCATCACAATATTTTACTTATACATTATAATATATATATAAGAAAAGCAAAAATACCCCTCCATGAGCGGTCCTGGTCCCAGTAAATTTTTGAGAAATTGGAAGCCGACGAAGTGGCAAGACTGAATTAATCAGTTTTCACAGAGATTCGCAAAATTGTAGCATAGAGTGGGTTTCTTGCTGCCAGTGCAAATATCAACTAGTCCATGCTATTGAACGCATAATAAGCGCATGCATTCTTTATTTTGGCCAAAGCCATTCTACTTGCCCGAAGATATAAGGTATATGTTTGGACGGCCGCGACAGAACCACCCAATTTCAACCGGAACCCTGTGGGTATGGCTTCCACAAGGATCGTACCCTCATTCCCCTGCCACCAACCTCACGGACGGATTTTGGGACCCACATATTTAACGAGCTCGTACTCCGCGTGAACACGGGCGTCCATACATACTGTTATCTGCAATGAGAGAGTAATTCAAAACTGTTTATTCGTAAAAGTTTGCAAAACTTCCTTGAATACACTTCCTTGAATACACATCTTACTGACATATAACTGAATTATTCAAGAAAGTTTTGCAGACTTTTTATCTTACAAGCATTAGTTTGATTTATTCTGTTTATTCATCTTCAGAGCTGTCTAAAACATGTAGTCGAATTTTTGGCCACTTCATATTGCTTTCCCATTAGATACAGGGTTCCCAGGAAAATCCTTAAGCACGTTAATAACTTTGTAAGGAAAAGTCAATGAGTGTACACATTAGGTTTATCTATTATAAGGTAACCATACCCAATCGAAAGTAATTGCAGAGCCCCTAGCGGAGAATTTAAAAAGTTGGGATAAGAACTCACCAATACAGCGAGATAGACGAAAAAAAATTACCAAAGTTGAACATAATCAATCTAATTAGCAGGAATAGATGTCAGAAATGAACGAAACTCGTATATGGAAGTCAATAAATACCTGTCAAAAAATCGTATCATCAAGGCCTGCAACACGGTGACACCTGCAATCGTGTCAAGGTACGCAGTAATATTCATTCCCGAATTCAAATGATTGTTGCCGATGAGGAGGGGCATTTTGAACAGGTTGTGCATTAGCTTCCTATGCAGGGAAGTGTTACTTATTTTAACATTCCTGAATAGGACAGAAATTCGCCAATAATCACACTGGGTCAAATATATGCCTTCTGTGACAGCTTTATAATTGATTTCTACTCATTATACAATGCTCTACAGCATTTTAGTTGGCCCTTTTCGTTTATCTTTCTTTATTGCCAAATTCGATATCGTAACTTTTTTAAATTCCCGCTGGGCGTTTCAATCCCTTTTATTCGATCGGACACAATCACTTTCTATAGACAGACCTAACGTGTACACTCATGTACCTTTTCTTACAAAGTTATTGGAGTGCCCAAGGACTTTCTAGGAACCCTGTATACACTATGCATAGCAGGGAAAATAAAACAGAATTTCAATTAAAAAATCGTAATCATTCGTCTGGCTCTCTATGTAAAAAGCAATGAATATTTCATTCATACACTTTTATTCCAGACTCCAAAGCTAAATAATTTTGCGTGAAAAAATTCAGCATTTCTTATACAACTCATCTTACAATTCCTTGACAATCCTCTGTTTACATTCTGCATACATAAAATTAGGCTTCGTTGTAGAAATAATCAAAGTTTGATGATCATTTAAATTAAAAAAAATTGTAATTTCGTTGGCGCAGAATATAGATGCACAGAAAAAACGCAAAAATAAAGCGGTCTTAGGGCGGATGCAACATTAAATATATATTTAAAAGAACTTTAAAAATCACGATTTTAACACTGTGGAAAAAGGTAAGATGCCATATTTTATTTTGAAGCGGGTCACGTGATCTCTTCATATTATACGAGTGTAATTAATATTTTAATTTTTATTTTAAAAACTACCGAACATATTTTGCTGAAAATTTTTTTATATATATTTTATGGTATAATTTAAATATTACCTAATATTTTCGAAGTAATTTGTAAATTTTAACTTTACATAAAAAATGTTTGAAAATAGGTCCCATAGGGTTCAGTGTTGAAGACCCAGGCCGTCCGACTCATCCTAAGGACTCGAGCAACCATGTGGACGGCCGGATAGGGTTCAAAGTATTTCAATTTTTCAACCCGGGTTCAATCCAAAACTAATTGGGTGATATTATTCATTTATATTCCCATATGTCCCAGACCGTCTCAACAACATGCTAAAATTTTATTTTGATAAAGTCAGTTTTACGGCAGTTATCGTGCAGAATGAACAAAGTCATAAACACTTTTCAACTATGTTGTAAAGTGTTAAAAAATGAAATCGGTTTAGTCAATTCATACGACAGTAATTAATTGTATATATAAATTCTAACAATATGGTGTCGCGGAAAATGAATGATAACGATAAGTGATTTAAACCGAACTGTTCATTTTACAACAAAATAATTGAATAATTACTTAGGGTGGTACATCTATTTATTTTAACTTGGCGTTTTACTATTAAATTTGATTTGAATGCAACAAGACCTGTTACTTACAAGAATAATTTTATTTTAATTAAGGCTACATTTTTCGAAAAATTCAATGCACTCTTGCCGCTTCGAATTACAAAAAAATTATTAGGAACGAGGGCCTAAACCCCTAAGCGGGATGAGCTCCGGGGCTCCTGCCTCCCTGACACACACACACACACACTCAACGACACTCTATATGATTGTGTATGTATGTGGTTGTCAATTGCTACAAATTTTGATGGACACCGTTTGTTAACACTTCGAATGACACCACTGACTTACGATTATTACAATTGAACTTCTTGGTTATAATAAACATTCAAAGGACCGCCGAAATCTTGACGCTATAACCAATAAATAATTTAAAAATGTTGGTGCATAATATAAATGACATTATTAGTGCATGTTGTACTTTTTTCTTACTATCTTCTGGGTTTTAGGGAAAATACAGAGTAATACAACAACAAAAAAAATCAAATGTTTAAATATAACAATAAAAAATTTCATATTTTTTTATTAAAATCTCAAAAAATGTTAGAAGACATCAGTAATTTACTTTTGAGTTTATTCAAAGTTTGTTAACGTCGTCTTCTACTGCAACGTGCAAGCATTTAGGATCTCCAATTTTTGCCTCATAAATTTTGTTATACGAATGGCTTTCAAGGCATCTCTTGTGTTCGGTACTGATTCTGCTCGATCATTTTTGTCATCTTCGGCAGTATACAGAGATAGATAATTTGACATTTTCCACTATGTCACTGTCTATAAGTGCCTCACGCATTGTGAGATTGACATCGATATAGACGAATTCGTTAGAATTCGGAAATGTTTCATTGATTGCACTTGTCTGTAAAATTCTTCAACAAATCCTCAACGGATTAGAAGTCATTGTGTGTTGGGCTTCTTCACAAGATTTGGTAGGTCATCGTGCGTTAGTGACAAAAATGTGGGGTAAATACATTTGCAGGAAAAGAGGGCTGAAAAACACGATAACTGGGGAAAGAAAAAAAATCTGAGAAACATATACGGGAAGTATAAAATGATGACTTATGTTGACGTAATATTTGAGTTATTTGGAAAGTTTTATGACGTTATAACCGTTAATAATCGATACATTACCGTTATTCCTATAGGACATGTGAGGGGACTTCAGAATTTTGACGCAATAATCGAGTTGTTGCTACAACCGAGGTTATAACCAAGTTCGACTATAGTTTAATTTATATAGTAGCTACTAGCCAGCTGGTTAATAAATTTCAAATTTGACAAATAAAATTTTTGACGACTTGCAGCCACTTGGCTAACAGCATATATATATAAAATTAATAAAAATATATGTACACTAGATATTATAGTATTTAAGAGTCAAAAGGATATTATCTTTGGCTAAAAGTGGCTTATGTACATTGGTTCACTACTAAAAAGGTTGAGTAGCCTGTGGTTAATAAACTATAGAATCATAATTTAAGCTATAATTATGATGCAAATAAAAAAAATAAATTATTTTGAATCTTTTGCAACAGCTGATAAAAAAATTATTTTGAATTAAAATACATATATCCACATATTCCGAAGGCAATATAATATTTATTGCATATATGGGAATGGTATGCATAATATAATATGTTTTCTTCATAATTTGTTCATTTAAGATTCTAGTGAAAATACATATTTTAAGACACATCCTGAACACATGTCAATTATTTTTAAAATTATGTCCTGTGTATGTGAGGGAGAAAGAAGTGAGGCAAAACACTAACTCAAGGACAAATGCAAAAAACATTCATTCATTGTCCCCAACCTTTCCATAATAAAAGTATGTCTCTATGATTATAATCTAGCAGTTGCTAAAAAATTACATTAACTTTCCATTGGGTACACACTTACTAAACAATATCTACCACTGTAAACCCCAAATGTTGACATCCTGGCTACATATATGCACTAGAAACCTATAAAAGTAGTGACTTAGCTAATTACCCCTTAGAACCCTCCTTTCATAACCAAACCACACCATTGCAACCACTAAAAAAAAAAAAAAAAAAATCTGCATATATATGCTAATGTAAATATCAATCAGCTAAAATTTGTGTTTTATCTAAAAAGCAACTTTTCAATGACAAAAAAAAAAAAAAAAAAAAAAAACTCATTGTAGCAATTCCGATTTCACCATTCATATATTTAAAATATTTTACATTTATAGTGATATTATACAGGGTGTCCCAAAAAGATTAAAACGTGCTTTAATTCTTTACCAGTTGGAGATAAGTGAGCAATGTAAATTGCAAAAATGTTGAAAGTAAGGTAGGAAATAAGACTACGTTAATAAAATAGTCCTCCCATTAATTTTCAAAAAGTTACAGTTTTTAAATTTTTATATGACCCCCTTAGACAAATTTAGTCAATCAGAAAATTTTTATTTTTAATGCAACAAGATCATTAAAAAAATCTGCATATATGTATCTTTAAAATCATCTGAATTATGATAAAGGAAAAATCTGACTTTTCCGTACCATGTGAAGGCTGTTTCATCAGTGAAAATAGGGATCATAAACAAATTGCTGATGGAAATTGTTTAGATCAAAAATACGTTAATATGTGTCAAAATTTTTTAACACAAATGCATCTAAATAAAGCATTACACAGAATAAAGCAGTGGTACTCACTACGCGGTAGGGTATCCTATGTATTATCATCCAGTTTTATCTTTTTTGTGATAGTCACAAATTTACATTCCTAATTTGATACATGGTCCCTATTCATAATGTTCAATTTTCAATTAAATATAACTCGCTCAATTTTAAAGATACAAATATAAGGGTTTTTTTAATGATCTTGTTGCATTAAAAATAAAAAATTTCTGATTGACAAAATTTGTCTAAGGGGGTCATATAAAAATTTAAAAACTGTAACTTTTTGAAAATTAATGGGAGGACTATTTTATTAACGTAGTCTTATTTCCTACCTTACTTTCAACATTTTTGCAATTTACATTGCTCACTTATCTCCAACAGGTAAAGAAATAAAGCGTGTTTCAATCTTTTTGTGACACCCTGTATACATTACATAAAACTGGCTGATATTTAAGCATATCAAAATGATATTTAAGCAAAAAAAAAAGTGTAAGCAATATAACAGCATTGCAATAAAATCATGAAATCATTTTTCACTGATGACTTCTACCAACTGCAAATTGATTCATTATAAAATCCTTGAACCTGGGCAATGTAAACAGTTCTTGAATGAGAAAATCAAGGAGTTTCTTAATTCTATTTTAAAAGCATTCCTATGTAAAATAAATTTCTATTTAAAAGGCATTTGGGATAGGCTTTCGCAGAAGTAATCTATAGCCTATACCAGTGATTCATAACTGGTGATTTGCTAGATATTCTTCTACCAACTGCAAATTGATTCATTATAAAATCCTTGAACCTGGGCAATGTAAACAGTTCTTGAATGAGAAAATCAAGGAGTTTCTTAATTCTATTTTAAAAGCATTCCTATGTAAAATAAATTTCTATTTAAAAGGCATTTGGGATAGGCTTTCGCAGAAGTAATCTATAGCCTATACCAGTGATTCATAACTGGTGATTTGCTAGATATTCCCTGAAATTTGAAGAGGAGGGTTGATGAAAATTTATAAGAGCAATAATTTTCTTAAATATTTGTCAAATGAAGGAAATGCATTTTCAATTAATTTTTAGGAGTTTAGATTCCACTTTAAAATGAGGTCCCTGTTAATTTAGTCTAATATGTTCAAAACTACCATCAAGGGTGGATTCAATTCTCACCCCATTAATAATCACATCAAAGAAAAATATATATTAATAAGAAAATACGAAGCTAACTTATACTGGATATCTATATAATTGTTTAATGTGCTTGTCTTATCAGACCCTCCAGAGCCTCCCCCCCCCAGGTAGCCTAAAAGAGAATCTTTACACACTTATAATATCCCGGACGTCCATCTTGCTGCTCATGTCCTCGGACGAGTCAGTCGTCCTGGGCTTTCGACACTTATAATATCAACCACGTGGACAGAACCTAACAGTGCCAGATTTTCGATTTCCCTCCTGGGGATAGAGAAAATGGGTTTTATTCAAAGGGAATTTCCAGTGCTCCTCCCACGGTGACCTAGAAGGCTGAATCTTTGCACACTTATGTATCACAGCAGGACAGAACATAATGCAACTGCATTTCTTATTCAACCCCCCCACCCACCCTTAAGGGTCTAGATTTTTTTTTTTTTTTTTTTTTCCAAAAAGTATTTTAATACCCTCTAGAAATCCCCAGTGACCTAAAGGCTGAATCTTGGCACACTTATGGTATCATCCTGTCCAACACCAACAGGCAGAATTTACTGCAACTGAATTTTGGATCCCCCCCCCCCTTCCGGGTGCAAAGAAAATGCGATTTTTCAAAAAATCTTACCAGACACGCACACACACCTCCTCTAGCCCTCCCTCTTTCCACTGGTCTAGAGGATGAAACTTTGCACACTTGTATCGATTATAGACCAGACCAGAGTCTTTCAATTAAAGCAACTATTTTCAACACTAAGTGGTAAGTACCATACACAAATAAACTAAATAAAACATATTAAAAAAGTTAAGAGCACTAGTTTCACTGTCTTTCACAGACTTAAATACTAGTAACTAGATACATTAAATGTTCAATAAAAATGTCAAAGTAAATGCCCCGTTATTTCTACCTGGATCTGCCTTTGACCACCTTAGAGCTAAAAGAATACAATCCCCAATGTGTATTGACAATACAGGAAATCAATGCATTATAAAATGCTAGATACTTTGAACAGCTACACCAGATAAGTATAAATATTACAGATATACAATAAAGAACATTTTGGTAAGAAAATGAAAGGCATGGATTAAACCAATTACGAATAAAGCAGTTTCTGTAATTTATCAACAAAACTTATCTAATATCACAATGCAGAAATGAACAGAATTTCATATAAAAAAAATGTCAACAAATAGTTAATATTTATATGTAGAAAAAACATTTTTCTAAATTTACCTGTCTCAATAGTGTATATTATAAAGTGTATGTTATACTGTCTCCCCGTAACACAATACCTGGTCTGCAATGCAGTATACAGAAATACTAGGAAAGGAGCCCAATGTTAAATTTTGCAGGGGGATCCAATACTTCTGCCTTATATATTATGGATATTTTTAATACTTATTTATTTCGAAATAAGCAAAGGTGTAATATTTAAAAATAATAAATATATAAAAATAGGTAAATACAATAATGTCTAAGTAATATCTGTTTTGAGTAATAAATTTAAGTGTATACGAGCAGTAAATGTTTTAATTCAAACTCTATTCCAACACCTTGATTTAGTTAAGTTTGTCGTCATGTCATGTCCAAATATCGCTAAAATTTGTTTTATAAAATCTGTCATATCTATAATATCAATAAAGGATCAAGTTACTGACACATGAGTCAAAGATCTATAGGGGAGCTTTGGGATGCTAAGCACCCCCAAAAGTTTTATTAGCACCCCCCCCCCCCCATTGCAACTAAAATAATAAGGGCTGAAGGAGCTTTAGCACCCCCAAACTAAAAATCCTAGTTTCCACCTACGATATGCCTTTCTGATAGGAATCAGGTTTTATTAGCATAAGAAAATGATGATGAACAAGAATCATCCTACACTTCTCTCACCCTTATAATAAGTGCACACCTATAATCTGTTTGACAGCAAGTTGTATTCATGATATTAACCACTTCGAAATGAATGAAGCATAAGAATGTAGAACAATTAAAGAATGTAAATTTTCAAACACCCATTAACCTAATAATATTTATAAACTGGTAACATTTCTCAGGGCTCAAAATTATTCATGAAATAATATAATCACACTAAATCAAATGGCAAACGAAAATATTTTAAAACAAATTCCCATTTTTCAATATGTAAATGATCACTAAATCTGCATATAGTCAGATATTATTTGCAAAGAAACACTAAATTTCTGAAGTCTGTAGCTTTTGCTTTGCATCAAAACCAATAGCATTGACAAATTCTAAAATTGTATTTAATAAACAAAATGAAAATTTATGAGAAAAATGTGAAAAAAATATATCAATAGTCATTCTTCAGAGTTGAAATTACAAAATCAGTTGTGAATAAGAGAACAAAATAACATTTTCATTAAAATAAACATAAGCAGTATTCAGTTCATTATATATCTCATACATTTTACAATTGCACATTAAATTAATTGAATGTATGCTAACTTTACACTACAATAATATTAAAATTTTCTTCTGCAATACGCGATTTCTAATTTGGATTTTTGTGTTTACCTATTTCTCCAGTGTTTGTTTATACTATTTGAAAGATTTCATAATTAGCTGAGATTGCGTACTTTTGAAATAATGGTTACAGTCTTCGTCAAACTTATACTATTTATAAAACACAAAAATCATTTAACAGAAAGAAAAATTAAAATTTGAAAGACATATATCCCATACGGAGTATCTTATGCGCAAAAAATATGCAAATTTGATACTCTCTATCATAACACAACTTTTAATTTACAAAACAGCAACTAGACTATGAAATAAGAAAAATAAGGAGACAAGAATGTGCGATAAATATTACTTAATAAAAATCGGAACCTCAATTTTTTAATATGCATTCTTCTATATATATATTTTTTAAATAAATGTATCTGAAAATTTTTAAAGAAAGTTCTTATCGCCTAGGTGTAGAACACGAAAGGTGAAGGTTTAAAAGATCAGAACATTACGGTATTTCGTGACTAATTTTGGAAACTCGCCACGGGAGGATAGAAGAGGAATCTCCCCAGACGAAAGTCACATCCGCCGGTCCTTAACCCTAACGGCGTAAATATGAAATCAGAACCTACCTGCAATTTTTAAGACAGCTCGATCAGCTGGATCGAGTTGTAAAATGCTCAAGGGCTTATCCTTGGCCCATTCTGAAAGGCTTTGATTAAAATCCATAGCCTCCTGTGTTCCCACGTTGTGCGGAGACGAAGCCGGTTTCAAAGACGAGCCATGATCTGAGATCGCAGTTGTCACTATTCTCAGCTACTCTATTTTTTGGTACTCCATTAAGCCTAACAAATACTCCGCAGAGGTAAGGCGCTGTTAGATCGCCGCTACCGACAGAGGGTTGCAGTTGTGTTTCGCCAAGCGCTCGCCAAGATTTTTATTTATTTTTGACAGTAAAAGCCGGGAAGAATTATCAAAATAAAAGAATACTCGGAATAAGAAAAATATAAAAAGAAATTAAATATATAACAGTTTCGTTTTGACACATAAAACCGAAAATTATTGCAGTTACAGAATACTCAGAATTAGGAAAATATTTGCCAGAAAAATAAATATTTAATAGTTTTGTCTTGATAGTAAAAGCTGGGAAGAATTATTAAAATTATAGAATACACAGAATCAGTAATGATATAAAACTATCAGTATTTCTATCCTATCAAAAACAAAATTATCTTTTGATGGAAATTACTGCACAAAAAAAAAGACTGGAAGCAAACATTTATTACTCTCACTCCACCCTCCTCCAAATTTGATTTCCCCTTTTTGTGAATTTGTCATATCTATTCCAACCTAAAAAAAAGAATACTGAGAACCGACTTCCCCAGTCGAGTGGTGCCCCCCCCCCCCCCCCCGGCGGCCCCACCGGAAGATTTGTCAAAATTATAAAATACTTTTTAAAAACAGGAATAATATAAGAGATGACAAACATATAAGCAAATCAGATATTTCAATCATATAACAAAAATAATATTTGCATTATGGAAATTACTGCCAAAGTTCAATCAAGTTCAGTAGTTATGCAGAAGAGGAGAATGCGAATTTTAATAACTAATTTTACTTTGAATTCAATTTTAAATGTTTAGTAGTATGACTGATCCTCTGAAACTAAATAGAGGTGCGTTGCCAAGGGTGTCCCCTACCTATTCGCCCCGCAGATGATTCGCCCACCCCACCATTCCATCGTCCCAGAATGACATGAAACATTACCACTCAGGGGGCGTTCCATCTCCTTTGGGCTCAGATATAGGGATTTTTAGTAGGGATTATACCAGAACATACAAGGAAATTTCGAAAACCAAACACACGTTCTCTTAGAACAAAAATAAAAACAAGATGATATACAATGGACTTTAAGATAGATTTCTGGTTATTACGTAGAAATATGGATTCCCCAGTTAAAGTTTATAGAAGTTGCATGTTATAAACGTCGCTTAATACGTTCGTTCATTCCTTAAGATAGACACAGTTAATTTAATTTTTTATCAGTAAAAGATGTTCCAGAACATACTTTTGAGCAATTGACTAAAATTGAGAATGACATAAAAAGAAGACTGCTGACCCAGAAGAAACAAATAAATATTACTTCATTTTAAAAATAGTAATACGTATAACTATATTTTTTTATGCTTTGAGTGTTAATATTTTTTCATTTTTACCTCATTATACATATTAAAATGTTTTGATTAATATTTTGTCTTTTTGGTTTTAAGGTTGTATTTTTAAATGTGCCTAGCATGTTACATAAAAGTATGTTACTATTTTACGTCAAATGTTTCAATATGTTACTATTATCAAATGTACGTTACTATTTTATCAAATGTTTCAGTTGATTTAGGCATAAATACTTTTTAAAAAAATATAGACAAAATCATATTATAAAGTTATGCGATATATATATATATATACACATGTATATATATATATATATATATATATATATATATATAAATTGAAAGATTTTAATAGAAAATTATGCATAAACTACTGTATGTACAAAAAAAACCCATCTCTAGCATATCTGTTACAAATGAGTAACTATAGACCAAGACTAAGGATAAAAATAGAAGGTAACATATCACTACAATGGAAAGGGGGATGAGAAGAATATTAGGATACAAAAATCACAATTAAAAGTATATAAATATAAAAATAAAAAAAGGGAAAAGAAAACACGGCAAAAATGAGAAAAGGCAATAATAATTAGCTCAAGATAAGAGATTAAGACATAGAGAACAATCAATTGAAACTACACAAAAAATGGCGGTTAGTTCGAAATTGCATTCTCATCAGGACAGCCATACAATTCGAACTAAAACCGATAGAATAGCCAGTTTCTGACAATGGCGATAGTATTTAACTATAGACACCATTGGAACTGTCTACTGGCTAGTGGAAGGAGAAAAATAAATCAATTGAATTACATATATATATAAATAAAAATTGAAAGATTTTAATAGAAAATTATGCATAACCTACTGTATGTACAATAAAACCCATCTCTAGCATATATATATATATAAAATTTCAAGTTTTTATTCATTTCATTTCTGTTATCCTGTGAAAAATGCTAACCGCAACAAGATTTAATCAGCACTAGGGTAATTTATCTATCAAAGTTAGTGAAATTGGGTGAAGTAGCTTTTCAGTTAGAATGGATACATACTTTGCACACACAGACGTCACTCTAAAAGTAGTTTTTTCGGGTTCTAGAGTGCTCGAAATGTGTAGATCCGTGGAAAACTGGAATTGCTATTTTCGGTACGATTTCAATACTTTTCCTATACTTTACCTTGTAGGGAAAGTAAAAATAATACAAAGTCTAAGAATTCAAATCAGAGTCAGATGATGTTACATTTAAATTTATGTAGAAAAAGTTATTGTGTGACTCTAAATGGAATTCTAATAACTTGTTATCGATATTTGAATGTGGTAGAATTTAGTTAAGTGATCATAGGCAGCTTTTTTAAATTATTTTGTGCAAGTATCTACTATAACATCATGAGTGATTCAAACCGGTTCCATAGATAGTTTTATTTATAATTTAAAATAACTAATATTACCAGTTGTAAACTAATTAAAAAATAATTTCTTCTTTTATTTTTTATTACAAACAAAATTCAAGGGCCCCTTAAAATTTGGAGAGGGGGGGGGGTCCACAGCCCCGTGCGTTAATCAGGCCCTGCCGATGTACTCGTCTTAATTTAAAAAATTTTGATGATGTTTTTTTGCTCCAAGTAAATGATGTAAATTATGCATTTATTGAATAATTATAATTCTTAGAATATCTGTAACAACAGAATTTTGTCAACAAATTATACATAAGTGTTAGATATTTATAACCATTAGAAACAAAGATCTTTTAGTCCAATAAGCAAATAATTTGTTAAGAAAAAAGTCCTTTTGGTACCTTATACTTTACTACAGTATAAATTAATATGTGTTTCTTCAATTTTTCCTCTGAGCACATTACATGAATAACATTCTAATATTTTTTCCACAGTAACATGTCCCTTAATAGTTCTGTTATTGTTAAAAATAGTAGTGAACATGACTATATTAATATTAGATTATATCCCAATTCGGATACTGATGTTTCAGTTGACGAAAGTTTAAATGTTATCCATCTTACAAGAGAAAGCATTGATGTCAGTCTTGTTATACTATAAGTTAAGTTATCTTATCAATTAGAAATTAAGTTTACCAAAGTTATAGTTTATATAATCTGCCATATTAAAGCAATAATATGAAGATACAGTTTAAAAGAATAATTAGTTTATTAAGTGTTACGGCACACACACAGGGGGGGGGGGGGGGGGATAACTTCACTGCAAGACACTATATTACAGAAATGATTTCAAGCTGCATATCTGCTATGCATGTACCTCAAAAACTGCTGTGATTAAACGAAGTTGAGATGGCACATTGGAAAGTTCTACGGTAGTCTAGAATGTTTTCTAAAGTCGTATGGTTGTATCTACAAAAGCGAGAAAATGTTGAACTTCAGAAAAATAGTAAATTTACAGTTTTCTTCTTTTTATTCAGACAACATATCTATATGAAAAATTCATCTGAGTTTGACGAAATTTCCAAATATGCTCACAAATAGCGTAAGTTAATAAACACAAATAGGTTCAAATAGGTTCCCTAAAAAATTTGAATTTCCAATTCAAAGCCTTTTCTTATTTTAAACTAAAATTCTTTAAAAAATCATATATTTTTAACATAAAAATATATCATTTTGCTTGTGGTGAATTCTGTAGAGAAATCTATTTAACGTCAAGAGATTTTCTCCACGATTCGATTTATGTATGCTATTTGAGACGACGTTGATGTAATTATTTATTTTCTTCGTCCAATATTCTAAATCCTTTGTCCAAACAAAAACTTAACAGTGAAAAGTTTAGGCATAAACTGACCAGGGGAAGCAAAAACATAGGGGGGGAAGCAAAAACATAGGGGGGGAAATCCCTCCTGTTTTTTCGTCTTCCTCTGAACCCGAGGATGAAATTCTAAGACACACGGGGTGTCATTGAATGATGAATTAGGGTCGGGAAGTGTTGTTGTTGAAACCCAGACCGTCCGACCTACCAGAAAGGTGTAAGGTAACTGTTTGGACGGTCGGGAAGTGCCACCCAATTTAGACCGGAACCCAGTGGGGGAGGCATCCACAGGGACCGTACCCTCCTTCCCCTACCACCAACCTCTCGGAAGGACTTTCGGACCCACATGTTTAACGTGATCGTACTCCGCATGAACACGGCGGCAGTTTTGGCAGTGGCTGGAATCGAATCCGGGCCTACCGAGTGCAACTCCAGCGCGCTAACCAATGGGCTACCGCGCCCACCAGGGTCGGGAAGTGTGAAAGTCCTTATGGGCGAATTTGGAGTAGAACCTTGCCAAGGATATCATTTAGAGGCGCTGGGAGCTGCTACCCCCTCCCAAGAATGTCCTGTCATGTTATTGTGTTTCTTTATTTCTTGATTTTCCTTGCCGACTTATATTTTAATCATTTAAACATTAATCCATCAACTACTCCCTCCCCACAAGAAATGCTTTTACGTCCTTCCCCTTTCCAAATAATTCTTGAAATTATACCCCTGATTGTTGCGATATTTTAAGTTATATAAATTACTAACAGTAAAATGGGTATGCTGCTAGTCTACTAATACAATTTATACATGTAATCTTCTAATATTCGAGTATATGAGTAGTACTGGTCCCATACAAATTTAGCGCTTTTATTTTGTATATATTGATTCAATTTCATATTTTTGTATATTTGCTTTCAAAAAGGGCCAGGATGTTTTATTCTCTCTCTTCAGATCTGCCCGTGAAGATAATTTTATATAGTGAGAACAGATATTCTTGAACTTGTCTTTAGGTGCAAAAAATTTAATATTTTAACATAATTTGCACATGATTGTGAATTATAAGTTTCTTTATGTTATATACTCCGTACGAAGAACGGGTATGCTATGCTGTTAGTCTATCTATATAAATAAAATTGAAAATCTTCCTGTCTGTCTGCCTGTCTGTTTGTCCCGTCATCACGGGAGAACGGCTGAACCGAATTTGGTGAAATTTTTTGGGTAGGCAGGAAATAGTCCCTCTTAAAATTTAGTCCATGTTTCGAGCTTCTACGACCAGTGGTTCTCGAGATATTAGTGAAAAACGAAACTTTCGTTTGTCTCCTCATCACGGGAGAACAGTTAAACCGAATTTAATGAAATTTTGTGGGTAGTCTTGAAATATCTACCCTTAAATTTAAACTCAGTTTCGAGTTTCTAAGATTAGGGGTTGTCGAGATATTAATTGAAAACGAAACTTTTCCCTAGGAGTTCTACTGTCTTAACTCCGTGGTTTATTCAAACGAAAAGGTTGAAAATCGTTTGAAAGTGAATTAAAACTTTATCTCTGAGTTTGGTGGGAGATTTTTTGCGCTAATTAGTCACATTCTGAAAACATGAATTGTTTGAAACATGAATTTAAATGGAAAATCTATCTCCATGGTTTATTTTTCACAAGCTTTTACTCAACAGTGAAAAGTATAAAGAAATCAAAATGGTTATTTAATTTCGCAGTTTATGAGGAAGATTCTATCTTATATCATGTTGCTCAGAAACGCAATTAAATTAAATCTGTCTGTTAATTTTAATTATTATTTTTTCGATTTGAATAATAAATAAATGGATATAAAAATATATTTTAGAAAAGAACGGTTTGATTTCTCTTTTAATTACATTAATTGCGGACTGCGTTTTCATTTATTTTGGCAACGAGTTTTTAAGTTTATATATTGTCTTTAGCTAATAAACTCATATATTGCGTTTACCCAAGGGGTAAGTCTTCTAATACAATCTTAGTGTTTCATTTAGTATATACAAACGGGATCAGGATGTTTCATTCTTCAGATCTGCAAATTCAGAGCTACAAATTTCGCGGAATATCGCTAACTTGGCAACTTTTCTTTAATGTTGCCAAATTGACGGAAATGTCGTCAAATTGATAAAAACGACGCAAATCAATGAAATTAATTTTTTTTTTAGAAGAGAGTACTGAAACGATGTAGCATTTGTTTGTCAGTCCATCCTTCCTACTTAGTAACACATTTAGCGAATTTTTAAAATGTCACCAAATTGATACAAATGTTTGTAAATCCATAAAAATATCATGAAATTGATAAAATTGCGCTTAATAAATGGAATTAAGTGTGTTTTGTTAGGGGCTAGTATTGTGATATTAATTCGTCAATTTGTCTCCCAATGGGACTGTCAGTTCTGCAGTCCCACTTCCACTTGGCGATAAATTTTTCAAATCTTGGCGATCAATCTTGGCGAAATCATTTCTTGGCGATAAAGTTTTCAAATATAATAATTTAATGTAGTATTGTGATAATTTTTAAAATATTACCGAGGAATGTATCGCATTTTAGAGATGTTTAAATGAAATTGTATTGAAGTTGGAAAGTGTTTCATAATCTATGCTTTATGCATGATTCATCTTTCTTGTTTTATATATATTGATTCAATTTCATATTTTTTGTATATTTGCTTTCAAAAGGGGCCAGGATGTTTTATTCTTCAGATTTGCCCGTGAAGATAATTTTGTTTAGTGAGAACAGATATGCTTAAACTTCTCTTTAGGAGCAATAAATTTAATATTTTAACAGAATTTGCACATGATTGTGAATTATAAGTTTCTTTATATTATATACTCCTTACGAAGAACGGGTATGCTGCTAGTCTATATAAATAAAATTGCAAATCTGTCTGTCTGTCTTTATGTTTGTCTCATTATCACGGGTGCAACGCTGAAACCAATTTAATGAAATTTTGTGGGTAACCTTATAATAGCCCCACTTAAAATTTAGTTCATGTTTCCAGTTTCTAAGACCAGGAGTTGTCGAGATATTATTGAAAAAATAAATCTTTCATAGGAGTTCTCCTCTCTAACTCCCTGGTTCCTCCAAAAGAAAATGACTGTAAATCGCTGGTTTAAAACGGGAAAATGAATTAAAAGTCTATCTCTGAGTTTGATTGGAGTTTATTGCGCTAATCAGTCCCTTTTGAAAATCGCAGGTTTGAAACATGAATTTAAGTGGAAACTCTATCACCATGGATTATTTTTCTCAGGCTCTTACTCAACAATGAAAAGGATTAAGAAATCAAAATGGTTATTTAATTATCAGCATTTTATGAAGAAGACTCTTTCTTATATCACGTTGCTTAGCAACGCAATTAAATCAAATGTGTTTGTTAATTATTATTATTATTTTTTAGCTTTGAATAATAAATAAATAGATATAAAAATATATCTTATAAATGAATGGTTTGATTTTTCTTTATATTACATTAATTACGGACTGCGTACATCACTTTCATTTATTTTGGCAAAGAGTTTTCAAACTTATATATTGTGCTTAGCCAATAAACTCATATATTGTGTTTAGCCAATAAACTCATTTAGCCGATTGTTGAAACAGAATAAGAGTAGAACGGGTATATCTTCTAATACAATTTTAGTGTTTTCATTTAGTATATACAAACGGGATCAGGATGTTTTATTCTTCAGATCTGCAAATTCAGATCTACCAATTTTTCTTAGACGTTGCAAAATTGACTAAAATGTCGCCAAATTGATAAAAACCACGCTTAATCAAAGAAAATAATTTTGTTTTGCTAGAAGAGAGTACTGAAATGATGTTTCGGCAGCATTTGTCTGTCAGTCCAACAGTCCTACTTAATAACACATTCAGCGAGTTTATAAAATGCAGCCAAATTGATAAAAATGTTTGTAAATCCATAAAAATATCTTGAAATTGATAAAATAGCGCTAAATAAATTAAATTATGTTTTATTAGGGGATAGTATTGTGGTGATGTTTCGTCAATTTGTTGCCAAGGTGGACTGTTAGTTAGTTCTACAGTCCCACTCGGCGATAAATTTGGCGATTTTTTAAAATGACGCTAAATTGATGAAAATGTCGCCAAATTGATAAAATAACGCTAAATTCATCAAAATGTTACCGAATCCATAAAAATTCAATATTTTGCATAATTAAATACGATTTTCTAGATAATCTCTATCGTTTTGTGAGATTAAAACATAATTTATCTAAATTTTTTTACAAACTGGACCAGGACGCTTTATTCTTCAGATCTTCCTGCGAAGATAATGTTGCATATCGAGAACAGAGATACTTATGCATTTTTTAGAAGAATTAAATTAAATATTTTAATAGAATATTTTGAATAACAAAGTAATTTAGAATACTATAGGAATTTACACATAATTGTGAATCTTAAGTTTCTTTATATTATATTTTCCTACGAAGAACGGGTATACTGCTGGTCTATATAAATAAAATTGAAAATCTGTCTGCCTGTCTGTCTCATCATCACAGGGGAACGGCTGCACTGAATTGGATGAAAATTTCAGGGTAGACTCGGAATAGTCTCACTTAAAATTTAGTCCATACTAGCAGCATACCCGTTCTTCGTACGGAGTATAAAATATAAAGAAACTTATAATTCAGATTCATATGCAAATTATGTTAAAATATTAAATTTATTGCTCCTAAAGAGAAGTTTATGAATATCTGTTCTCATCATGCAAAATTATCGTCACGGGCAGATCTGCAGAATAAAACATCCTGGCCCCTTTCGAAAGCAAATTTACAAAAAAAAAAAGGAATTGAATCAATATATGCAAAATGAAAGCATTAAAATTGTATAGGACCCGTACTACTTATATATGCGAATATTAGAAGATATAACCTGTATTAGTAGATTACATGTATAAATTGAAAATATCAATAAACCCGTAATTGATTCCAATATATGCCAGAATGAAAGCACTAAAATTATATGGGAATATATATATATATATATATATATATATATATATATATATATATATATATATATATATATATATATATATATATATATATATATATATAACCTTCTCTCTTTATCCTTAGTCTTGGCCTATAGTTACTCATTAGTAACAGATATGCTAGAGATGGGTTTTTTTGTACATACAGTAGTTTATGCATTATTTTCGATTAAAATCATTTAATTTTTATTTTTATATATATATATATATATATATATATACCCATACTACTTATATTGTTGCAGATTAGAAAATATGCCTGTATGTTAGTAGAAGATTACCCTTATTACAATATGAGTCTAAAAAATATTTGCCGAAATAAAACAGATGACATTATAAATTGAAAATTTCAATTATCCCCGTAATCTTTATACCAGAAGGTCGTAATTGATTCCAAAATATGCCAATATATATCAAAATATATGCCTATATACCTGTACTACTTATATTCTCGTAGATTAGAAGATAACACGTGCATTTATAGAAGATTACTCGCACAACGTACAATATGTGAGTTTCAACAATTTTTGTCATAATAAAACAATGGTATAATAATTTGAAAATATCAATAATCCTTGAATCAATAATCCCCGAAAATATCAATAATAATAATGTGTAACCTGAAGACCGTAATCGATATTTTCCAGTCAAAAATGCAATGCCAATGAAATTTATTTTATACTAGCCGCCTTTGGCGACCAGCCTGTTCGCTACCCTTGAAAATTCTGACCGTGGCAAACTCGTTGGCGCGACCTACCAGAAAGGTGTAAGGTAACTGCTTGGAAGGCCAGGAAGTGCCACACAATTTAGACCGGAACCCAATGGGGGAGGCTTCCAAAGAGACCGTACCCTCCTTCCCCTACCACAAACCTCTCGGAAGGACTTGCAGTCCCACACGTTTAACGTGATCGTACTCCGCGTGAACACGGCTGCAGTTTTGGCAATGGCGGGAATCGAACCCGGGCCTACCGAGTGAAATTCCCGCGCGCTAACCACTGGGCTACCGTGCCATCCGCGACAATCTCCATAACTTTATTTTTATTCGGCAATTTTGGGAATCGAACCCGGGCCTACCAAGTGCAAATCCCGCGCACTAACCACTGGGGTACTTCACCCTCCGCGATATTCTTCATAACTTTCTTTTTATTCACCCAATTTAGACCGGAACCAAGTGGGAGAAGCATCCACAGGGACCGTACCCTTCTTCCCCTACCACCAACCTCTCGGAAGGGCTTACAGACCCACATGTTTAACGTGATCGTACTCCGCGTAAACACGGCGGCAATTTTGGGAATCGAACCCGGGCCTACCGAGTGCAATTTCCGCGCGCTAACCATTGGGCTACTTTGCCCTACGCGACAATCTCCATAACTTTCTTTTTATTCATCCAATTTAGACCGTACCCTCCTTCCCCTACCACCAACTTCTCGGAAGGACTCACGGACCCACATGTTTAACGTGATCGTACTCCGCGTAAACACGGCGGCAATTTTGGGAATCGAACCCGGGCCTACTGAGTGCAATTCCCGCGCGCTAACCACTGGGCTTCTTCGCCCCCAGCGACTATCTCCATAACATTCTTTTTATTTACCCAATTTAGAACGGAACCCAGTGGGAGAGGCATCCACAGGGACCGTACCCTAATTCCCCTACCACCAACATCTCGGAAGGACTTCCGGACCCACATGTTTATCGTGATCGTACTCCGCGTGAACACGGCGGCAGTTTTGGAAGTGGCGGGAATCGAACCCGGGCCTACCGAGTGCAATTCCTGAGCGCTAACCACTGGGCTGCCTCGCCCTCCGCAACTTTCTTTATATTCACCCAATTTAGACGGGAACCCTGTGAGGGAGGCATCCACAGGGACCGTACCCTCCTTCCCCTACCACCAACCTCTCGGAAGGACTTACGGGCCCACATGTTTAACGTGATCGTATTCCGCGTGAACACGTCGGCAGTTTTGGCAGTGGCGGGAATCGTACCCGGGCCTACCGCTAACTTCCCGCGCGCTAATTTACAATTTAAAATGACCATATGCTCTCTAAGCTCTTAATTCCATCATCCTCATTCCATTGTTCCATCATTTAAAATATCCATAAAATTTAAATATCCATCGTTCCATCATTTAAAATATCCATAAAATTAAAATATCCATCGTTCCATCATTTAAAATATCCATAAAATTAAAATATCCATTTAAAAAATCCATATCGTTCCATCATTTAAAATATAAATATAATAATTTCTACAGTGCATATGTTAAGCTCTTATTTCATTTAAAATCGGAAGCGCGGGAAACGGAAAGTAAAAACTAATTCGGTTTCTTATTGTCCCACCCATCGCTATGCATATACAGAACCGTGACGTCACCTCCACCTTGACGTCCCCACCCACCACCTTCCTTCCTTCAGCGGTGGAGAAATGAAGCGGCACGCCGAGCGGAACGCCGAGAAATCGAAATTCGGAAACTTTTAAAATCCCGATCCTGTGGGCAATACGGAATATTTCCTGACCAGATTGGACTTGTAAGAATGCCAGATGTTTGACCTTTCTGAAAATGTAAATTATTAGTCGAAATTATGAGTACTTTTCACGATGCGAGAATTTAAAAACCAAAAATCGTTTTCTTGAGCAAAAAGTGACTTTTGTTTTAAAATCTTTAAAAAATATTAGAAATCGAAATTCAGATTTGAAATTGATATATTTTTACTCGCAATTGTCTGCTCTTTCCGATGGTGTGAGTTGTTTTTTTCTACGACGTCTGGATCGTGGAGAAAAAAGGGCAAAAAGGGCAAAAAAAGGTCGAAATCGCATAAAACATTAAATAAATAAAAAAATAATTAGAATTTTGAAAATCGGTTTTCACGTGTCCCCTTCCCTCCCCCCCCAGGTCTCCGATTGCCAAATTTCGTAGCTCTCCGACGCGCGGTCGCGAAACGTATAGTGTATAAGACAGACACACAGACACACACACACACACACACACACACAGACATTGCCTTTTATTATTTAAGATACATATCTTTATTATTCAAATCGGAAAAGATTTAATTAAAATCGTATGCCACATAACACATTGGATTTACATCCATTGCTAAACGACATGATATCAGTTGCTTCAAATAAATTGATGGAAATCATATCGTCTGAATAATGCTATCTCCATGAAAGGTTTGGCGATATTTTCTTCAATTTAGCGATAACTTAAAAAATCGCCAAATTTATCGCCAAGTGGGACTGTAAAACTGATAGTCCCATTTTGCGACAAATTGATGAAACATCATCATAATATTATCCTCTAACAAAACACAATTAATTTCATTTATTAAGCGCAATTTTATCAATTTCATGACATTTTTATAGATTCACAAACATTTTTATCAACTTGGTGATATTTTAAAAATTCGATAAATGTGTTACTAAGTAGGATGGATAGACTGACCCACAAATGCTACCGAAACATCATTTCAGTACTGTCTTCTAAAAAAACGAATTTAATTTCATTGATTTGCGTCGTTTTTAGCAATTTGGCGATATTTCCGTCAATTTGGCAAAGTTTAAGAAAAGTTGCCAAGTTAGCGATATTCCGCCAAATTCGTAGCTCTGAAATTGCAGATCTGAAGAATAAAACATCCTGATCCCGTTTGTATATACTAAATGCAAACACTAAAATTGTATTAGAAGATATACCCTTTCTACTCTTTTTCTGTTTCAACAATCGGAAAAATGAGTTTATTGGTAAACACAATATGAGTTTATTAGCTAAACACAATATAAAAGCTTAAAAACTCTTTGTCGAATGAAAGTGATGTACGCAGTCCGTAATTAATATAATTAAAAGAAAAATCAAACCGTTCATTTACAAAATATATTTATACATCTATTTATTTATTATTCAAATAGAAAAAATAATAACAAATATTAAGAAACACATTTAATTTAATTGCGTTGCTGAGCAACATAATATAATAAAGAATCTTCCTCATAAGCTGCGAAATTAAATAACCATTTTGATCTCTTCCCCATAAAATGCAAAAATAATAACCATTTTGATTTCTTTATACTTTCCATTGTTTAGTAAATGCATGACCATGGAGTTAGATTTTCCATTAAAATTCATGTTTCAAACAATTCATGCTTTCAGATAGTGACTAATTAATGCAAAAATCCTGCACTAAGCTCAGAAATGAAGTTTTAATTCACGTTGACGTTTTAAACAAACGATTTTCATCCTTTCCGTTTGGATAAACCACGGAGTTAGAGAGTAGATCTCCTAGGATAAAGTTCCATTTTTCATTAATATCTCGACAACCCCTGGTATTAGAAACTCGAAACTTGGGCAAAATTTATGGGGGGCTATTTTAAGGCTACTCACAAAATTTCATTAAATTCGATTCAGCCGTTCTCTCGTGATAATGAGACAAACGAAATATTCGTTTTTCACTAATATCTCGAGAACCACTGGTTATGGAAACTCCAAACATGGACTAAATTTTAAGTGGGGCTATTTCTAGGCTACCCACAAAATTTCATCAAACTCGGTTCAGCCGTTCTCCCGTGATGATGAGACAGACAGACAGACAGACAGACAGATTTTCAATTTTATTTATATAGTTTTCGAATTTCTAGGACCAGGAGTTGTCTAGATATTAATTTATGACGCACAATTAAACCTTCCATAGAGATAGCATTATGCAGATGATATCTTTTCCCCCAATTAATTTAAAGAAAAGGATATCATGTCGCTTAGCAACGGATTTAAATCCAATGCGTTTATGCAACAGACGATTTTTATTAAATATTTCCAGATTTAGATAATAAAGATATGTATATAAAATAAATTTCATTGATATTGCATTTTTTAACACTTTACAACATAGTTCAAAAGTGTTTATGACTTTGTTCATTCTATTTGTCTGTCTGTCTGTCTGTCCGTTAGCACAATAACTGCCGTAAAAATGGCTTTATCGAAATGAAATTTTAGTATGTTGTTCAGACGGTCTGTGGGACCTATGGGAACATAAATGAATAATATCACCCAATTAGTTTTGGATTGAACCCGGGTTGAAAAAATGAAATACATTGAATCCCATGAGACTGAATTTTTTAAACATTTTTTAGGCGAATTTAAAATTCACAAATTGCTTCGAAAGTTTTAAGAAATATTTAAATTATCCCATAAAATATATACAAAAAATTTCAGAAAAACATATTCAGTAGTTTTTTTAAAATGAAAATTAAAATAATAATTACACCCATTATATGAAGAGATCAAGTGACCTACTTCAAAATAAAATATGGCATCCATCTTATGTCAAAATCGTGATTTTTAAAGTTCTTTTTAATTTATATTTAGTGTTGTGTCCATCCTAAAACCGCTTTATTTTTGCTTAATTTCTGTGCATCAATGTTCTGAAACAACGCAATTACAATATATTTTAGTTTACATGATCATCAAACTTTGATTAATTCTACAACGAAGCCTAATTTTCACTTATGGAGATTGCAAACACATCAAGCTGTAAGATGAGTTGTATAAGAATTGTTGAATTTCTTTAAGGCAAAATTATTTAGCGCTGGAGTCTGCAATATAATCTGATATGAATGAAACAGTCATTGACTTTACATAGAAAACAGACGATTTTATATCAGACTTTTTCGGTGAAGTTTTAAGCACAGAGTTAAATTACTTTTACCTCCATGGTTTTAAGTTCTTACGTAAAATAAATTATTGTAGTATTATGATGAATGAAAGGAATACAATAAAAGTTTATGAATGATATTTTTACCGCTTTTTCATAGAGAGACAGGCGTTATATTTCAATGACGTCATTTGAATAAAGTTAATTCTTTTTCGATGAAGTTAACAAATATAATAAATTATTGTAGTATTGTGTTAATTTTAAAAATATTACCTCTGAATGTATCGCATTTTAGAGATGTTTAAATAAAATTGCATTCCAGTTGGAAAGTGTTTCATAATCAATGCTTTATGCATGATTGATCTTTCTTGTTCCTGGATTACGGTCAATTACGGATCAATTACGGTCTTCTGGTTTAAACATTATTATTATTGATATTTTCGGGGTTATTGATTCAAGGATTATTAACGTTTTCAAGTTATTAAGCCATTGTTTTATTTTGGCAAAAATTGTTGAAACTCATATATTTTACTTTGTACGGGTAATCTCCTACAAATGCACTGGTCTTCTAATCTACGAGAATATAAGTAGTACAGGTATATAGGCATATATTTTGATATATATTGGCATATATTGGAATCAATTACGACCTTATGGTATAAAGATTGCGGGGATTATTGATATTTTCAATTATTACGTCATCTGTTTTATTTTAGCAAAGATTTTTTAGGCTCATATTGTAATACGGGTAATCTTGTACTAACACACGGACATATCTTCTAATATAAGTAGTACGGGTATATCTTCCCATATAATTTTAGCGGTTTCATTTTGGCATATATGGGAATTAATTACTGCCTTCAGGTTTAAAGATTACGAGTTAATTAATACTTTTAATTTATACTTGTTGTCTTATACAGGGTATATCTCCTGATATTCACGAATATATACAGTACGGGTCCCATGCAATTTAAACGCTTTTATTTTTCATTTATTGATTCAATTTCATATCTTTTTCTAAACTTATTTACAAAAGGGACCAGCATGTTTTATTTTTGAGATATGCCAGTGAAGATAATTTTGTATAGCGAGAACAGAGATTCTTAAACTTGTTTTAGGAAGATTAAATTAAATATTTTAACAGAATGTTTTGATTAACAATGTCATTTATAATATAGGAATTTGCATGTGATTGTGAAGTTTCTTTATATTATATACTTCGTACAAAGAACGGGTATACTGCTAGTTACTGACTAAGTTTCGTTTTATAAAGGGCATTTTAAGAAATCTTGACACTCCCGCATGTACGTATTAGGTGGCAATAATTGCATATGTAATTTGTCGATTTAAATTAAAAATTAAAAATTTATTATAAATAGTATATCCCCATACAAGTTTTAAATTAGATGGGGGATGAGTATTAAATATTTGTATTATTAATAATTAGAAATATATATATATATTTGTAATATATATACATATGTATAATATATATATATATATATATATATATATATATATATATATATATATATATATGTTTATGCAATCATAGAAACAACGGATTTTAGTATATCTGTCTAGAATGTGCCCCTGAAGACGTTTCTGGCAGATATACTATTCTTTAATATGTTTTCCTTGTCCTGGCCTCTCCGTGCTCTACTTTTTCGGCCCTTCCTCGTTGCTTTGCTTTTCACAACACGCTTTATTTTGCTCGCGGTTTGATACTGTGGTTACTGATTCACACTCTTGCACTTTAGTTTTTGTTATTTTAATTTATATATATATATATATATATATTCTTATATAGAGAGAGCTCTTCCACGTGCAAGCTTTAATGCTTGATTATTTTTGTATTCCTCTTTTCGATTCCTCACCATTGACATTTGTTGATTATCTTTAGCTTTCTGAACTGTAATATGTATTATAATTTCCTCATTATGGTTGAATTTCATTTTATTTCATTGTATTTTGTAGGCAAATTTTAAGATAGTGTATTATTACTACTTCCATTCTACCATTGGATTTACAATTTTAATATTTTATATATATATATATACATATATATATATATATATATATACATATATATATATATATACATATATATATATAAATTAAAATAACAAAAACTAAAGTGCAAGAGTGTGAATCAGTAACCACAGTATCTAACCGCGAGCAAAATAAAAGCGTGTGTGAAAAGCAAAAAGCAACGAGGAAGGGCCGAAAAAGCAGAGCACGGAGAGGCCAGGACAAGGAAAATATATTAAAAAATAGTATATCTGCCAGAAACGTCTTCAGGGGCACATTCTAGACAGATATACTAAAATCCGTTGTTTCTATGATTGCATAAAAACACGTGGTTAAAATATTATGCAATCTGTGCCCAACAACGGAATAACAGAAAAAAACCAAATAGGATAAATTCAATTATATAACATAAATTACCACATAAACATGAAATATAAAATACCACATAGACATGAACATGAAAAATATAGCGCACAAATATACGAATTTGCAAAAAGGAGCAACTCACATGTCGAAAGGTCGTCACCGTGAATAATCTTCAAATGATTCCCCCACATGCTACAATCTGTACGCTTACCTCGCTGAATACCACGTGGGAATAATCCAGACCAGAAGAAGTGGAAGTAGCAGTACATAGTTTCGGAGAGATAAACCCAAGAGTTTAGAAACTGACCGAGATGTGACCACGATTATCGAAAACTTTGAAAGAATGGATAACACTGTTTTTTGGAGCCGTAGCCTGTTTTTTGTTTTATTAGTTTTTTAGATATCCGCCTTAAAGGTTTTATGAGTGTTTTAAACTTTTTTCTTTACCCGCCGAGGCGGTTTTTTTAAAAAAATTTTTCGTTTTTAGTGTAATCGAAATTACTGTTTTTTAATATTTTTACATTTTTATGTTTGCCCGCCGGGGCGGTGTTTATTTTATGGTGTTTCCACGACTTTAGAATACTGTACTTATACTGCGATCTACAAATAAGGGGGGGAAGTTGTACATATAGCAAAGATTTTTGAGACTATTAATGTGTGATAGTGTACACTTATTACTATCCAGGCGTTTAATGCGGAGCAAATAGCTAGTGATTAGATTTCTAAAAACTTGGTTGCTAAGGCAAGAAGAGAAATGTGGGAAGAATTTTACATTAAATTTAAATTGATGTCTCTTATCATAAATAGTAGTAGTGAAAGAGTTACAATGTATATCAATGGTGATGTCAAGATAATTTACAGATTTGGAAGGGTGGGATTCATTCGGTATTAATTCAAGATTGGATGGATATATATTAAGTGTGGGTAAAGAAACGTGTGCAGTATGAAAACAAAGAAAAACATCATCAATGTATCGAAAAATAGAAATGTTACGAGTGAACAGAGTGGATTTTCTTTCGTAGAAGTAGAGATAAATATTGGCGAGCATGGAGCTACTAGTGGATCCTTGCGGTACTCCAATCGTTTGGAGATATACAGCATTGCCATGTACAAGATAGTTGTGAAAAAGCACAAAATGCAATAAATTATTAAAGGTGGACGAGTCATATTTAGTAAGAGTATTTAATTTGAATTGATCGAAGAGTTGTTTAATGACAGAGAATAAATCTTTAATGTCGATGTTATTAAAAAGATCTTTAAAATCTAATGTTTGGAAAGAGTCAATGGCAGAAAAGGATTTCAGTTTTTGAATAAGTTCATAGCTATTTCGGATAATGCAGTGTGGCTCTCGGGAAATAGCATGAAAAAGAATGTTCAAGACTTTGAGAAGTTTTTTATTAGCTTTTGATGCATAAGAGTTGTGTCCACTGGTAACTGTTCTAAATTTTACTGGGTCCTTGTGAAATTTTGGTATGATTACTAAATATGGAATGTTTAAATTTTGATGGGTATCAAAAAATTGTTTATACTTGGAAATAAGTTTGCGTTTTATATATATATATATATATATAATTCATATATTATATATAGATATGTTGACGACTTAATTTGTATTATCATTGATAATTCTTATCCCATTAATATTGATTTTTACCCTTCTAACCTAGAATTAATTCCTAATGAGCCTAGCGTTAGTCAAACTATTAATTTTTTAGACCTAAATTTAGATACCCTCAATAATCATTTAATCACCAATCTATATGATAAAAAAGATTCTTACAACTTCACTATCATAAAGCTGCTATCATATCAATCTTGTAATTCTATTCAATTGTTTAGAAACATCATTTTAAACCAGCTATTTCGAATACATCTGCTTTCTGATCCTCAGTTTCACTTTCTCCACATCAATAATCTTAAACGCATTTGTCAAAATTACCAATATCCGGAAGTATTTGTAAATAATATTATTAATAATTTCAAATATACCACGTAATAAGTTTACACATGCATTATTTATCTTTGATTGGTTAACTCATTTTTGAGAATTCACCCATTCTTATCACCTCACTTACCACTTGGCCTGAGTTTAATACTGTTTACTAATTTCGAATGACTATTTTCCACTTGTCCTGAGTCCTATACTGATTACTATTTTTGAAAGTCTCCATACATATTATGTATTGTTCAAATGTATTCATTCCGGTGCCCACTCGCATTGACGAAGTGAGGTGAAATGCTCAGTCACTAGTTTATCTTACACGTGGTGCAATGCTTGTGAGTTCATATTTCTGTTCGAGGAGGTATTATTTTTCAGATTTGTAATTCAATTGATTTATTTTTCTCCTTCCACTAGCCAGTAGACAGTTCCAATGATGTCTATAGTTAAATACTATCGCCATTGTCAGAAACTGGCTATTCTATCGGTTTTAATTCGAATTGTATGGCTGTCCTGATGAGAATGCAATTTCGAACTAACCGCCATTTTTTGTGTAGTTTCAATTGATTGTTCTCTATGTCTTAATCTCTTATCTTGATCTAATTATTATTGCCTTTTCTCGTGTTTTCTTTTCCCCTTTTTTATTTTTATATTTATATACTTTTAATTGTGATTTTTGTATCCTAATATTCTTCTCATCCCCCTTTCCATTGTAGTGATATGTTACCTTCTATCTTTATCCTTAGCCTTGGTCTATAGTTACTCATTTGTAACAGATATGCTAGAGAGGGGTTTTTTTGTGCATACAGTAGTTTATGCATAATTTTCGATTAAAATCTTTCAATTTTTATTTATATATATATATATATATATATATATATATATATATATATATATATATATATACATATATATATATATATATATGTTTTGCTCATTACTAGATCAAAATATTTAAAAATAAAACTTAATCAATTTCATAATAATAACTGTTCTAATTCTTATTGTGTAATATCATTTAAGCATCCTATTTATAATTCCATAAACTTTAAGAATTTATTTAATCAATTTCATCATTTATTGCCTGTAAAGGATTTGAATGTTACTAAAACTTTTAAATATAACAAGCCTATTGGAAGAACCATTTTTAATTACAATGCAATTTCAAAATCTCTCTCAGTTGACATAGATTCCTCAACAAATTTAGATGGTGAATGTATTTGTAGTGTTGATAATTATGCTGAATTTATAAATCCACACTTGGGTCATATAGTTACTGGAGACTTAGCCATTGTAAAAGATAAATCTTTCAAGAACTATAATGTCATTTGGCACTAAATTCAGGTTACCTTCATGTAATAATTCTAAACAAGTGTTAAAGTCAATCAATCTGGACCTTGATAAATTTATTTATGGATTAGCTTCTAAATATGCTCAGCGTTTAGAGGCATTTAATATGTGGAAATTTACTATTTTAAGATCTATTAAAAATACCATTTGTAGTATTAATTTATCTAGATCTATATATAATATGGATAATATAAAGCATTCTGTTAATGATTTACATAGATCTTTTGTTATTACTTATGTAGATAAAGCCTCTAATAATTATGCTATTATTTGTAAAAAATTCTATATTCAATATCTGCTAGATTATTTAAAAAATAATAGTCTATTTAAAATTGATTCACACTCTCTTAATAGTATCAAATTGAAAATTATCAATATGTATAGTGATTTAGATATTAATAATAAATTTTTGACATTTCCATATATTGTGCTTATACCTAAATTTCATAAAAATCCTATTAAATTTAGAACTGTTACTAGTGGTCATAATTCATACTCTACTACTGCTAGTAAATTATTACTAAATTATTTAAATGTACTAAATAGCAATTTACGAGATTCTGGTGATAGCTACATTATTCTAAATAACAGTAAGGAATTAAAAAATAAATTACAAACGCTTGGTAAAATAATAGGATTTCAAACTTTTGATTTTAAAGATCTATTTAATAATATTAAGATCACTGATCTATATGATGTCATTTTAGCTTTATATAATGCTTATATTACTAAACATTCTAATCTTACAAAATTTACCAAATTTCCTAAGCTTCTCCATTTTGTTCTTTTCAATAATTATATCTTTCAAGGTAATAAATTATACTTACAAGTCTCAGGTGTTCCACAAGGTGGCTGTAGTAGCAGTATGTTAGCTAATTTATACCTATATCATTATGAAAAATTCTTTACTTCAACTGATTATAAAATTTATAGATATGTAGATGATCTGATTTGTCTTGTATTTACTGATAACTATGTCATAGATATAGATTTCTATCCGGATAATTTGGAATTAATACCTAATGAAACTTCTATTAGTAATAATGTTTATTATTTGGATTTAAATCTAATTATAGAACCTGCTCATGGGATAGTTACTAAATTATATGATAAAAAATATTTTTTTAAATTTAATATTAATAAATTATTACCTTTTAATTCCTGCAACTCGATTCAATTGTTTAGAAATATTATACTTAATCAACTTTTTAGAATTTATAGATTATCAGATAAAAAATTTCATGCTTTGCACATTAATAACCTCAAAATTACCAGTAAAATGTATCAATATCCTGCATATTTAGTCAATAGTATAGTTAATAAGTTTCGATTAGCCTAAAATTCTCATATTCTCCCCTTATTATCTTATTTTAGCCGTACTTCTTCATTCTCCTGCAATTATATTTTCATCTTTTTATCTCGAAGCTTTAACAGTTGAATAACTCATTTTATTTCATTTTATTGCTTTTGCGCAGTACAGTTTTTATTACTCTCTTTGGTAACAGCAAATCACATCTTTTCATTTTGGAATATGGCAACATTGATCCAGTCATATTTTGCTCGTCATGGTTGCGCTGAAGAGGTGTGTTTTGAGGTATTTATGTTTCCTTTATTGTTCCAATCTATATGCTTGTCGTCCATATAACACAAGTTTATAGATAAAATCTATCTTGTGTTTCAGAAACAAGCATTTTTGTGTTCATTTCGAAAGGATATATGGACCCGACGAGAATTTTTTCGAAATGAACTTTTCGTAA
The DNA here is from genome assembly GCA_951213105.1 of Amaurobius ferox. NCBI lineage: Eukaryota > Metazoa > Arthropoda > Arachnida > Araneae > Amaurobiidae > Amaurobius > Amaurobius ferox. Next base: position 12,114,415 of record OX578133.1, read on the forward strand.
GCCTAATCTCGTAAGCCTAAATCTCCTCCATGTGCAAGCTTTTTTGCTTGATTTTTTTGTTTTCTTATTTGCATTCCTCATTTTTGAAATTTGTTGATTGTCTTTGTCCTTATGACTTGCATTATGCTTTATTATTTCCTCTTTTTGTCTTAATTTCTTTTATTTCTTTGTATTTGTAGAAAATTTTGGAATAGTGTATTATGAGTTACTACATACATTCTAACTTTGGATTTAATAATTTATATTTATATGTATATATATATATATATATATATATATATATATATATATATATATATATATATATATATATATATATATATATATATATATATATATATATATATATATATATATATATATATATATATACACATATATATAACTATTGATTACAATGCAGACATTTTTAAATTACAATATAATTATTCTCAAACTTTCAATTTTCTACCTGTTAGAACTTTGCTATATAAAGTCAGAAAATGCAAATTAAGTATTGTTTATACTAATTTTTTAAAATTAAAATTAACTCATGGGCATTTTAAACATTTATTTTATGATTTGCTTCTTTCACGTACAAAGCTCTTAAATTACCACCTACTCCATTCACCAAATCCACATACTAAAATAGCTTACTGTGTAATTTCTTTTAAACACCCTATTCTTAATTTTCTTAACTTCAATAATTGATTTGCAAAACATCAGCACTTGTTCTTGTTACCAGTAAATGATATCAAAATACAAAAATCATTCAAATATAATTTACCAATTGGTAGAACTATTTACAATTACAATGAAGTTTCCAGGATATTAAACTCCGATGACCTTACATCATGTGTATGCAGCGATAAAAATCTAACCCCTTATGTCAACTCCTCTCATGGACACATTATTACTGGGGATCTCAGTATAGTTCAGGATGATATACTAAGGGAAATTATGAATAAAGGGTCTAAATTTCGCATTCCATTCTGCCATCACCCTAAACAACTTCTTCAGTCTATATCTTTTGATTTTGATAAATTCATATATCAACTTGATTGTTCACATTCCATTCCTATTGAAGCATTCCATCTATGGAAGTATACTACCTTACATCTACTTAAAAATGTTATATATTATAAACATTAAATTAACGAAGTCTAGGTATCCTTATAAACAACTCCTATCTGCTATTAAAGAACTACAACAACATTGTGTCATAACTTATGTAGATAAAGCTTCTAATAATTATGCCATCATTTGTAAAAAATATTATGTTTCTCTGTTACAGAATTACTTAAAAAATAATCAAATTTTTAAACCCATTAATAATCAGTCTATCAAAATCAAAACTAAAATGCTAAAATTATATACACAATTAAATATTAATTGTAAGTTTTTTAAATTTCCTTATGTTACTTTGGTTCCTAAATTCCACAAATCACCTCTCAGTTTTAGAACGGTCACTTGTGGACATAATACCTTTACCACTACAGCTAGTAAGTACTTGCTTAACTGTTTAAATAGAATTAATGAATCTCTTAAATTTAGGAATTCAGGATATTTCATTTTGAACAATAGTTTTGATTTAGTTAATCACCTTAGCAAGCTTCCACAAATTCTTGGTTTCCATACCTTTGATTTTAAAGACCTATTTAATAATATTGTCATTAAAGATTTATATAAAGTTATTATCTCTCTTTATCATGACTATATATCTTCCAATAATGTTGCATTTAATGTCAAAAATTTTCTATGCTCTTGCACTTTATGTTATACAACAATTATATTATCCAAGGTGATAACATTTATTTACAAACATCAGGTGTACCACAAGGTGGCTGTAGTAGTAGTATTCTCGCTAACTTATATCTTTATTATTATGAATGTCATTTTAACTCTAATTCATATATTAAATATAGATATGTTGACGACTTAATTTGTATTATCATTGATGATTCCTATCCAATTAATATTGATTTTTACCCATCTAACCTAGAATTAATTCCTAATGAGCCTAGCGTTAGTCAAACTGTAAATTTTTTAGACCTAAATTTGGATACCCTCAATAATCATGTAATCACCAATCTACATTATAAAAAATATTCTTACAACTTCACTATCATAAAACTGCTATCATATCAATCTTGTAATTCTATTCAATTATTTAGAAACATCATTTTAAACCAGCTATTTCGAATACATCGACTTCCTCAGTTTCACTTTCTCTACATCAATAATCTTAAACGCATTTGTCAAAATTACCAATATCCGGAAGTATTTGTAAATAATATTATTAATAATTTCAAATATACCACGTAATAATTTTACACATGCATTATTTATCTTTGATTGGATAACTCATTTTTGAGAATTCACCCATTCCTATCATCTAACTTACCACTTGTCCTGAGTCTAATACTGTTTACTATTTTCCACTTGTCCTGAGTCCTATACTGATTACTATTTTTGAAAGTCTCCATACATATTATGTTTCGTTCAAATGTATTCATTCCGGTGCCTACTCGCATTGACGAAGTGAAGTGAAATGCTCAGTCGCTAGTTTATCTTACACGTGGTGCAATGCTTGTGATTTCATATTTCTGTTCGAGGAGGTATTATTTTTCAGATTTGTAATTCAATTGATTTATTTTTCTCCTTCCACTAGCCAGTAGACAGTTCCAATGATGTCTATAGTTAAATACTATCGCCATTGTCAGAAACTGGCTATTCTATCGGTTTTAATTCGAATTGTATGGCTGTCCTGATGAGAATGCAATTTCGAACTAACCGCCATTTTTTGTGTAGTTTCAATTGATTGTTCTCTATGTCTTAATCTTTTAACTTGAGCTAATTATTATTGCCTTTTCTCATTTTTGCCGTGTTTTCTTTTTCATTTTTATTTATATTTATATATACTTTTTAATTGTGATTTTTGTATCCTAATATTCTTCTCATCCCCCTTTCCATTGTAGTGATATGTTACTTTCTATTTTTATCCTTAGTCTTGGTCTATCTATAGTTACTCATTTGTAACAGATATGCTAGAGATGGGTTTTTTTTGTACATACAGTAGTTTATGCATAGTTTTCAATTAAAATCTTTCAATTTTATTTACATATAATATATATATATATATATATATATATATATATATATATATATATATATATATAATAATAATAGTTTGAAAATCCAATGATAGAAGAGAGAGAAGTTGTAACTCAAAAAACTCCAATATTAAAAAATGTCTAACAAATAAAAAAGTATCAGAGAATCAAGTGGAATATAAAAGCCAAACCTCTAGTCATCAAGCTGAAGACAAACAACAAACATCAATGGAAAGGAATCGATAATAGGAAATAAAATAAGTCTATATAAATAAAATTGAAAATCTGTCTGTATGGTCTCGTCATCATGGAAGAAAGTTTGAACCGAATTTCATGCAATTTTATGGGTAGTCTTGGAATAGCCTCACTTAAAATTTAGTCCATGTTTCGAGTTTCTGGGACCAGGGGTTGGTCAGATATTAATTAAAAACGCACAGTTAAACCTTCCGTAGACATAGCATTATGCAGACGGTCTTTTTTCCCGTAAATATATTTGAAGAAAATGATATCATGCCACATAGAAATGGATTTAAATCCAATATGTTTATGCGGTAGACGACTTTTATTAAATCTTTTCAGATTTAAATAGTAAAGAAATGTATATAAAATAAATTTTATCGAATATGAATTTTTGATTGGATTATATCAATTACGGCCCTCAGGTTTAAACATTATTATTATTAATATTATCAGGGATTATTGATATTTTCAATTTATTACGTCATCGCTTTTATTTTTGCAAAAATTGTTTAAACTCATATATGTAGTACGGGTAATATTCTACTAATGCACGGGTTGCACTCGGTAGGCCCGGGTTCGATTCCAGCCACTGCCAAAACTGCCGCCGTGTTCATGCGGAGTACGATCACGTTAAACATGTGGGTCCGAAAGTCCTTCCGAGAGGTTGGTGGTAGGGGAAGAAGGGTACGGTCCCTGTGGATGCCTCCCCCACTGGGTTCCGGTCTAAATTGGGTGGCACTTCCCGGCCGTCCAAACTGTTACCTTACACCTTTCTGGTAGGTCCGACGGTCTGGGTCTCAACAACAACAACGGGTATTATACTCTACTCATGTCCCAGGACGAGTCGGACGGTCTGGGCTTTCGACGGGTATATATACTAATCTACGAGAATATAAGTAGTACGGGTATATTGACATGTATTGGAATATATTTTGGCATATATTGGAATCAATTACGACCTTCAGGTTTAAAGATTATGGGGATTACTGATATTTCCAATTTATTAGGTTTTCTGTTTTATTTTGGTAAATATTTTTGAAACTCATGTATTGTAGTACGGGCATGTATTGTAGTTGCCTTTTTTAATCTAAAAAATTAAAAAAGGCATAAAATATTTTCTCCAAAGAAATCTATATTCTCTCAAGCAGCAGATTTATTTACTGTGATACAATTGAAACATTCACACAAGAATGGGGTAGTAACTCAAGGAATTAAAATATTTAATGCATTCTACTCTTTAATATTTTTTAAAATAATCAAAATTTTTCAACATTAATTTTCCCTAAACCCATTATTATGAAATTCGCCATAGCTAATTTTGTACTAACTAAAGATAAAATATTATTTTACGTTAAATATTGTTTTCATCTAAAAATACTGAAATTATTTAAAAGCAAGTAAAAACTCGTCTAATTTAAGCGTAATTACATATCAAAAACACATTTTATTGTGCAGAAATTAGTGATTCAACATCTAATTGGTTAACCGACCGTGGCTTCGGGTAACTGGTTCGTAAAATCTATATTTGATTAATATAAAAGTAAATTAATAACCAAAGGAAATGAACATATTTGATGACATGTACTATTTTAATTTTATGTAATTTTTTTAATAAATTTAAAGTCTTGAGTTTTCATTGTAAATTGAGCAATTGATTGCTATTAAAATCACAAGGGTTCTAATATTCGTTGATTGTAATAATCGTATCAAATTATTTTCGAAACGCTTCATTTATTCGTGAGATATCAGGTCAACAGACTTAGGGAAACAGCTTCTCCCATGTATAAAACAAAGCAGATCTACGAGAATGGTGTCGAAAGATTTGTCGCATGATATTGCTTAAGGAAAGTGAACAAACATATTGAATGATACTTACTACTTTTTTCAATTTTATGTAACTTTTGTGAAAATTTTATTTGAAAAACGTGCAATATTTCGAGAACGATTCATGCTAGTGATCTGAAATTTGGGTCATTCGTCTTCTAATAAAAATTTGCGTATGAAATGATTATTTAGTTGTCATTATTGAAGGTTCATTTACAATTTTAATGATTTTTTCAAAACTTCATTCAAACATAGGCGATCTTCTAAACATTCAATTGCGTTTAAAGTCAATAAGGTTCCAGTATTCACTGATTGTAATAATCAGTGATGTCACTAGGGGGGATTTTCAGGTCATTACACCCCTCCTCCCCCCAGGAACCCACCAGAATCTAGTGAAGTTCGTAGAAATGATATTTGGAAATATGGAAAACAAGATATTTTGTTACAGCTTTTCCTCCTTTTTTTTTTTTTTTTTTTTTTTGACGATGCTACTGATATCAATCGTACCAAATTATTTTTAAAACGCTTCATTCAAGTATCGCTTCCACAAACTCACGAGCACACACACACACGCGCATAAACATATATACACACATACATTCAGACATTACCTCAAAATGGCCGATTTGAATTCAAGGATACTTGATACGTGCTCTTCTGTCGAAAACTCGAATTTAAAGTTTCGATCTCGTCCCAATATTTTCCCTATACATTATACTATGTAGGGAAAGTAAAAATGTACTCCCTTGCCGCCCCTGCCCAAAGCAAAATCGGTTCACTTTTGACTGGGCCCCACCCGAAATAAATTCCAAACTACGCCACGGCGATCTTACGCCTCGTGGAAGCCTGCTCTCCTCCCAGTAATCCATAGATCTTTTAAGATTCATGCTGTAATTGACGGGTGAGCATCCTGACCTTGACTCCTCACCTGGTGCTCGATCAGCTGAGGGCGGGGTGAGGAAGAGGAAGTGTCTCGCATCTTGGCGGGAAAACAAGTTTGCGATTTTATTTTGGAAACTCACTGGGAGCAGGAGATATCTTTTATTCCATACATATTCTATAGAAGAATAGCACACAACTCTCTGTGTTAACATAAATCATAAATAGGGACACTGGAGCAAGTTAAGATAATTTTTAGTTTTTATTTATTTATTTTTTTTTTCAAAGATCAAAAATAATAAAATTAATTTCTGTTTTTCCTTTGTTGATAGCTTCAGTTAAAATTTATGAGTTTAGAATCAGAAACCCATGAAAGATTATTTAGTTAACCAAGTGGAAGAGTATCAATTTGTCCAGCCCGAAGGTCAAGTTGAAGCAGATAAGGAAAACATTATTATGATAAGAAGAAATTTGATGTGGACAGCACATGACTTTCCTTGTAAATTGTAATGAATATACTTCTTTCACAGTGAAACAAATATGTATAAGATCCACGCAAAGACGTAATCAGGATTTTTTATCTGGGGAAAGCAACGGGGGAGTCAGAAAAAAAACAGTGTATGCAAATTTTGACCAATTTTTTACATGTATGGACTATAGATTATAGCAAACAGTACTGCGATTATTCTCAATTCCTCAGTTAATCACTTTCACTTTCATGCAGTAAACATTTGAGATTTTGGTTACTAAAATAGTCCTACACAACAAAACCCGAAATTACTTGACTCCACGGTTTCAGCAGGTTATTCTGAAACCACATTGGTCACAACACTCACCGATCGATGTATATATTTAAGTACATTATAATGTGCTTAAAACATTACATTAGGAAAAATCGCCTTTTCTTTTAATCTGTTTAAACAATCTTATCACTCAAATGTTTCGCAGTAATTTATTACTGTGGAATACTTCGCTTACATTAAATATATAGGGTGTCCGCAAACTCTTGAAAGAAAAAAAAAGACTGATAGTACACAGCAAGACGAACAATATTTGCCATAGAACCTAGGGTCGCAATCCACTCATAGTGGCAGAAGCACAACATGCAAAGCAGGTCAGCTGCTGAAACGGCGTTGACGGTTATTCATCCGGAACAAAACTAAGAGCTCTCTGAGCACACAACCAAAATACTTCCAAAAACGAGATTAAAAGCACGCGCAATTCGAAGTATCGAAGATTCGCTCTCGCGCAACTATTTACCCTACTGTAGGGATCTGTAAACTTAGACCGAAGGGACTCACCCGAGAGTATAGAGCCCATGAATCACCTGCCGGAAAAATGATGATCCACAACACAACGAAAACTCAGCGAGCCAACCCACCCCACCGGACAGATAAAGCCGCCGACTCTGCCACACAGCACACGAACGATCCGGAAGACCAAGGGGACAGCAAACCAACACCTATCAGGTGAGGCCAACCGCCACAAGTCTCAGAGAATAACGCTGACGGGAACGAACCCCCACCCAGCAAGCCACAGACCCTCTCGCAATGAAATCAACCAGGCAGTCCGCGCCACCACAAAACGGCGACGCACCACTACCCACATATATTTTATTTAAGAACAACAAATACAGAATCCAAAGGCGGTCGTGAGACTAATGCACACTGTGCAGAACGAGGCAAATCTTGCCTTGCAACTGAAAATATTAATAACATAAATAAAATAGCAAGTCACTTTTAACTTTTTCAAATCATACTTCAACTGAAAACACCTTATATTCACTGTATATATATACATCCAAGTACTAAGGATTATAAACAAATTAACAAATACATATACACAAACATATTAATGCAATTATATATTTAAAAGCGTATATCATGTTTTAGAATTATCAAAATTTAAAAACAGAATTACTCCCATATAAATAATTACTACTGAAATATACATCACAAAAACCCCAAAACTCATATTATACCGTAAAATTACATATTAATTCTATTCAAATATACATATACAATTAATTTTTAATTAATTATACAAATACACAATCACAAACATACATGAGTAATAATAAATTTAAAAACATATATCAAATTTTGGAATTGTTAATATCTAAAAACGTAATTTTCCCACATTCAAACAATTACAGCTAATGATTTATATTATAAAATGTTATCACTCTTAATACAAATATATTATTACACAATAATTACATACAAATGCATATACACATTAAATCACGAACTATTTAATTACAAATTCACATATGCATATATTCATAAACAGATATAAATCTTAAATACAAATACCAAGTTTTAAAATTTTTAATATCTTAAAAACAAGAAATTCCAATATTTAAACAGCTACTCCTAAAAATTTTAAAAATTTAACCTTAGATTTAATAAAACATTACCGAACTCACTGCTTAATAACCTAACGACTTGAACTAAGTAATTGAAGTTAAACCATTACTTCAAACTAAACCATCACCTACATAACTTAATTAACACCACTACATAATTATATAATCCCAAAAGGCAAAGGCAGTTGTGGACTTTAAACAAATAAAAACATAACAAGTAAAATAACCCTTAGCATAAAAGTAATTAAATTTACAATTTTAATTTAATTTAATTAATTTACATTTTATCATTAGAAATCCTGTCAGCAATCAGAAGACAGACAATGGAACGAGGGTTAGCCAAAACCCTACGTAACCAAAAAGCTCGATGTTCCACCGCGAGCCTGACGAGATGAAATTGTTTTAGAATAAATACAATCAAAAACATAGTGATCAGCGTCCTCGACATGCCGGGGAGCTCCTAAGCTTAAATCTAAAAAGATATTGCAAAAAAGGACCATGACCATATAAAAATGAAAACAAAGAGCTATCAAAAACTTGAAAATTCCAATCAGGCACCGGGCAGAACGAACGAGCTCGCGAACCAGAGGCCAGGAAGTCACAATCAAGGAGTATGGAATAGCAGGACCCAGGAGGGGCCCTGTTCCTCTCATGTGAAGCACTGCTGAGAGGTGGAAGGAGAACTAATCGATGGACGGCGGCCATTTACGAGGTCCCTTGTGTTGGGATGCTTCCATAGACTTTCTATTGAAAATGAATAGGTTTTAAAGCGATATTTTAACGAGGGATAAATCAAATTTTGGTATTTTTTAGACCTAAACACTGCATCTAACCACTAACCAGCAGAGTTCAGTTACTCTGGCATCATTGTGGAAAGTTCTCCAGGATTTGAATCACAGATCGACATTCTGATACAAATTGCGTATAAACTGTGTACACACTAAAATCATCAAAAGGTTTTAATATTATTAAGTGTTTATCTTAAACAAAACATGTAATATCTCAATGAGGTAAAGTGCCCGAAATCCGTCCCCTGCCCTAAATTCGCCCCCCCCCCCCCCTCCTCTTTAACTTGCATGGACAGGGCTGCTATCTAGCGAGAGCGCATGACAACTCTTCAGAACCATTCAGTTGCCTACTGGCAGTGATACAGTTTCTTTGTTTTGTTCATTTACGCTGCCATGTTTTAAAAATAGTTTGTGTGAAAGCTTGCTACAGTGTGAAATCAACTTAAAAGAGTTATATTGACGCCTCGCGGTAAGTTTTTCATCATTTGGCGATTGATAATTATAGATTAGTACTTGAATATTGAGTTCCAGTTGTCACAGTCGTGTAGCTGTAGTCGTTTGGTCAGCAGCAGTCGCCATTGTTGTTATAACAGGAGTCCTAAATCCGTCCCCTTTGAGATTCTCAAATCCGTCCCGGGACGGATTTAGAACCCTCATTATGTATTTTTCTTGTGATATATTTTATTTTTCCTGGGCGCTTAGACTAGTTTCGACTTATGTATGATCACTTGTCGACCTTTTTACAATGCGTTTAACACTTCTCTGTCTTATTCTTCAAAAGAAAATTAATGCTAATTCATGAAAAGTATATATCAAACTTAAAGTTCTATGAAGAAAATAACGAATTTAAGAATGCCATTAGGCTGCTGTAAATAAACGCAATAAAAGATAAAAGCTATAATCTAGTTAATAAATGGTCAAGGTACGTTAGTCAATAAATACAAGGCCCACTAACAAGGCCTTGTTTTATTTTCAGATGCCGCCCCGCAAAATATGGAATCCTGATGCCATGGTGAAAGCTATCATTGCTGTGAAAGACAAGGAAATGGGGTATAAAGCTGATGCGAATGCTAATAGTGTTCCGAGGGCTACCTGGAAAAACTACGTTAAATTTGACCTCATACCTGAGGAATGTGTGAGGTCAAAATTTGGAAGAAAACCAGTTTTTTCCGCTGAGCTCGAGAAAAGTCTTGTTGAATACTGTTTGGATATGGAGCAACATTACTATGGACTGACTATAAACATATTCAATGTAGATGAAACAGGGATAACTATGGTACAGCACAAGGCTACCAGAGTGGTTACTTACAAGGGAAAAAAGCAAGTTCACAAACTTTCATCTGCTGAACGTGGGGCTACAACCACGGTGATAACCTGTATGTCAGCTGCAGGTCAGTATATTCTCCCTCTACTAATATTTCCACAGAAAAGGTGGCAGAAAGAACTGCTTGACGGAGCTCCTCCAGGGTCGATAGAGGGATGCTCGGATTCATGTTGGGTCACCGGTCCATTGTTTCTCAAATAGTTTGAGTATTTTATTTCCACTGTCAAGCCCTCAAAAGAGAAGTCAGTAGTGCTCATCCTTGATGGTCACTATTCCCACACTAGAAATCTAGAGCTTATTGACCGGGCAAGAGAGGCAGGAGGTATCTATAGTTTGCCTTCCTCCTCACGCAACAGACAAGCTACAGCCTTTGGATGTAGCATTTATATTTCCTTTGAAAACTCGATACGCAAAGGCTATAGAGCAATGGTTGGCCTCTGACCCAAACAGAATTGTGAGGAAACTACAAGTATCCAGTTCGTTCTGTGAAACGTACCTTCGTGTTGCTACTCTTGAAACTGCCGTTAATGGATTTAGGAAAACTGGACTTCATCCGTTTGATTCCGATGTCTTTCAAGAGCATGACTTCATAGCTAGACAACTTAAAGAGTCAGAGGTGCCTGACAATGGAGGGAATGATGACAACCAGAATGCTCCAGCTCCACCTCAAGTGGTCAGCCCAAGAGACATCGAGGAAGTTCCAGTAATCCAGCCTTCCACATCTTCTAGAGCCGGGACTTCATTCTTGATAACAGGTAGTCCACATAAGACGTCTCTAAAAGCCTCTATGGAAAAGAAACAAATTGCGGAAGAGCGTCAGAAGAAACAATCTCAATCAAAGGCCAAGAAACGTATCATTATTGAAGATAAAAATCAGCTTGGAACATCATCCACAAAACCACTCAAAAAGAAAACAAAGAAATATGACTCAAGTTCAAGCAACTCTGAGGATGAAACACAAGTTCCATTGGTGACCACCGATGACGAGGATAGTTCAAGCGATGAGGATGCGTCATGTCCTATTTGTGGAAAATTCCCAAGACAAGCAAGGAGAGAAATGTGTAAAGTGTTCGAAATGCTTCCAGTGGTCCACGAGATGGTCCATCTTCATCAAAAGTCAAAAACTTTGTTTGCGATTTTTGTCTGGATGGGTAAATAGATGCTACTTATGTATGAAAATGTATAAATATGTTTGCATCTCAATAAATTTATTATAAAAGATTTTAACACTGTTTTAATCAAATTTTCCATAAAAATAAATGAGTAGAATAACTAGAAGGAAGGGAGGGGGCGGAATTAGGACATCTTTTTTTAAAAATCAAAATTTGCGTTCTTTTGATTTTTTTTTTTTTTTTTTTTTCTGTTAAGAAAGTTTTATTTAGTAGAATCACACCAGCAGCACTATTAGGCATGGAGTTGAGTTGCTTCAATCAGTTGTTGTATTATTTTTAACTTTAAACAAATATTCAGAATTGAAGATTTGGCTTAGAGGGACGGTATTTGGGCATTTTACCTTAATATTTCATGTTAGCACCTTATACAAAAGGCATTCAAATGACTTAGCATGAAGGGAAGTAAATTTCAATTTCAAAACTAAAAATACTATTTATGAAATAACTCTGCAATTCAAAGATTTCTAACACAATATGCTTGAATTCGTAGATTTATTAGAGAAATAATATAACTGTTACTGATTCATTTCTATTTATATTTCTTTAGAGTGTATCTGTAGGGATACCCTAAAGCTGCAAATTTTATTTGAAATTCGCATATGTTTTAGATGACGTAGCTTTGACTATAGCAGACAGACAGAAAAAGAAATCGTGTTAAAAGTAATAATCCTAGTTACTTCGCTCCATTGCTTCAAAAGACATTAAAATGTATCCCATCTGGCCATTTCATAAAAAGTAGTTTCATCTGAGGAGATATCCTTGAATGTCTATGTGCGCAACGCTTGTTGCTTCATTTTTTTAAACCAATTATCGTTTCAATAATCTATAATATAGCAGTGTGGGGAGTACAACATACACAATTTTTATCCAACAGAGCAAAGCAACGAACTCAGCCTGTAAAACATTAATTTAAAATTTATATAAAAATAAAATAAATCTGTGAAGTTTTAGAAAAGTTATCTTCAGACAATGTATATCAGTAACGCGGCGCAGCCCGTCAATTTTAATCCGGTCACTATCTCCAACGAATACGGCCTGTAAAACACCAATCTGCACCAAATTTTACAAAATATGTTGAGTTTTAGAGAAGTTATCGTTAAACAATGTTGAGGGGGGGGGGGAGTTATCCCCCTCCAACTGGGGGATTAGGGGACGGCACGTGCAGTTTTTATTCGATTTTTCAGTAACGTATTTGCTTTTATTCAGTAACGAACTGGTCTTGTAGAGCTAACTAAATATTTAGACTAATGTAAAGTAATGCTACACTAAATATTTGAATTTCAAAACAATCAGTTATGTTTTCGAAGAATTATCTTCGTACTTGAAAGGGAAACCCAGCTAGAAGCAAATTGCATCCAACTCATATGTGAGAAGCTTAGTCACTTCGCTCCCTCCTTTCCTTTATTTAATTCAATTTCAAGTAACAGATACCATCTACATTAGTGGTGAGCTACTTTTTCGTTGGTACGATTCCACTGAAGCATTATTTTATGTCGGAGACTCCATGCCACCATGAAATTAAAAATAAGGGATTAAAAATTATAATTAAATATATATTTTAAAAAAGCATTTATTTTACAATCGCTAATATTATTTAAATTTAGCAATTTAAAGTCAAAATACTTCGTCTAGCTAGAAATAGTAGGGTATATTAAAAGAAGAAAATACTAATAATAAAAATATACACTTGTTTCACTGTCCTAATGAAGTTGTGCTTAAATATACAAAAAATAAACATTACTAATAGAAAAAAAATAACATACAATATTTGAGAGTCCAACTGAATTTGAGAATGAAATGAAATTTGAGCCTGAAAGTTTGGAATTCTACACTTTTCGATTTATATTTGAGATCATAACTCTGAGATCATCTTCAACTTCTAGTTTATTTAAAAGGATGACAACATGTAAAACCATTTAGTACCCACTTAACTTATATTTCATGCAACCCTACGTTAACAATTATCCATATTGATAGCCTCCTCAATACGCAATATCGTCTATATATTAAAATATTTTAATAATAAATTCATCAATTAGACATCATTTTTATTAACTTGGTGTTAATTTTGAATTTCGTTAACTGAATTTTGCAATTTTGACGATATTTTCGTCAATTTGGAGCTAAATAGCGCCAAATTGGCGATATTTTACTAGATTATTCGCCAGTTCGCCGAGTATTTCCTATATACTGGAAGTCATATGACGGAATTAAAAATTTGCAAAATATTACTTCCCATTTAGCGTCATTTTTATCAATTTGGTGACATTTTTATCAATTTAGTGTTATTTTTTTTATCAATTTGGCAACATTTAAAAAGCCCACCAAATTGGCAATATTCCGCCAAATTCGGCGACAAAATTTCGTCAAGCGTTTTGGATGGAAATATAGTTATTCTTATAGTAGGTTAACGACTAATAGAGTGCAAATACAAAATTATTACCCAAAGTACCTTTTCTCGTGAATGGAAGGAGCTAGATCCACGAGAATGATGATACTAAATTTATCACATAATATTACATATGAAAAGTGAACATATTTCACAATAGTTAATATTGTTAAACATGTGGGTCCGTAAGTCCTTCCGAGAGGTTGGTGGTAGGGGAAGGAGGGTACGGTCCCTGTGGATGCCTCCCCCACTGGGTTCCGGTCTAAATTGGGTGGCACTTCCCGGCCGTCCAAATAGTTACCTTACACCTTTCTGGTAGGTTGGACGGTCTGGGTTTCAACAACAACAAACAACAATAGTTAATTTTTATTTTTATTTTATATGATTTTTTGACAAATTTATTTGAAAAATGTCTAATATTTAGAGAAAGGTTCATGTTAACGTTCTAACGTTGGTGTCAATCGTTTTCTAATGAAAAATTACATAAGAAATAATTATTTGCGTAACTTTATTAAAGGTTTTGATTTTTAGATGATGTTTTCAAAATTTGGGAGTGTTCTGAACATTCGATTGCGTTTAAAAACAATAGGCTTCCATTATTTACTGATTATAATTTTCATACCAAATTTCGTTCGAATCGCTTCATTCGTTCGTGAAATATCGTCTGCAGAAACTCACTGATGCACATACACACACACGAATCACCTCAAAAACGTCCGATTCGTGTTCAGGGGAACTTGAAACGTGCTCCCCCGTCGCAAGCTCGAATTCGAATTTTCGACTCCGTTACAATAATATAAGAAAAGTAAAAACAGTACAGTTTCAGAGATTAGGTACTGAATAAAGTATGTGCATAGTGAATCAATCAAATACTTATCATTCCCCAATAATTTCCCCCGAAAGAACTTTCTTTTAAAATGTAACAGGGATGAATCTTTCAAAATTATCGAAAAATTTGTTGTATTAAAAAAAATGTGACTTTAAAATTCTTGAATTATTTTGCTGCATTTATATATTATGCCGAATTTCTTTACTTTCCTTATATACATATTATATTGTATAAGGGAAGTATTGTGACGAGGTTGAAAATTCGAATTCGAGTTTTCGGCGGAAGACCATGTTTTAAGCATCCCTGAACACGAATAAGGCATTATGGTGATGTCTGTGTGTATCACTGAGTCTGTGGAGATGATATCTCACGAACGAATGAAGCGATTCGAACGAAATTTAGTGCAAAAATTAGAATCAGTAAATACGGGAAGACTATTGTTTTTAAACGCAATCAAATATTCAGACCCTCCCTCCAAAAAAAATCTTTTTTTTTTAAATCATTAAAAATTCAAAACCTTTAATAAAGTTACGTAAATAGTCATTTCTTATGTAAATTCTCATTAGAAAACGATTGAAGCAAAGCATAAACCATTCTCGAGATATTGCACATTTTTCAAATAAATTTATTAAAAAATCACATAAAATTAAAAAAATTATTAACTATTGTGAAATATGTTCACTTTTCATATGTAATATTATGCGATAAACTTGTTATTATTCTCCTGGGCTTTAGCTCGTTCCATTCACGAGAGAAGATACTTTGGGTAATAGTTTTGCATTTGGAAACCATAAGAAGTTTATCTACCATAAGAATAAGCTATTTCTCCGTCCATAGCGCTTGGCAAAATTTTGGCGCCGAATTTGGCGGAATATCGCTAACTTGGCGAGTTTTTTAAAAGTTGCCAAATTGACGAAATTGCCGCAAATTGATAAAAATGTTGCCAAATTGATAAAAATGACTCTAAATCAACGAAAACGACTTGATGAAAATTCAATATCTTAGAAAGAATATAAGTATAGCCTTTCTTAGTCTGTAACGCTTGGTTGTTGTCGTTGTTGTGACCCAGACCGTCCGACCTACCAGAAAGGTGTTGAAAACCCAGGCCGTCCGGCTCGTCAACAAGGACTTGAGCATCCATTTGGACGGCCGGGAAGGAGTTAGCCGAAACCAACTCCCAACTTCCATGGCTTTCGTCCGACGGTCCAGCAGCGTTTATTTTGAGAATCAAAAATTTACAGGAGAGTTTACATAATATGTTTCACATTTTGAAACAATATAAAGTTTAAACAGTGAAAGACACATTAAAACGGATTACAATAATTCTTGAACAATTGTTACTTCAACTGGTGCACAATGAGAAATAATACAACAAAAACAACAACGAAGACAAAAACAAAAGCTAAACCAAGACAAACAGCAACAAACGGGGCACAATCAAAACACAGCAAAACACAGACAAAACAAAGACAAAAACAAAACACAGACAAAACAAGGCAACCATACAAAGAGAGGGTAACACCTCCAGGGAAAAGGACAACAGGGGACCACCGACCAAAAGGGGGAAAAGGGAGAGGCTCACAAGCTGATCAGGAAATTTGATTAGAGATGTCTCTAGCAATGAGAACACAGTTTTTAATTTTATCTATAGAAGATTTATTTGAACTGACTCTCGAGAACCAGGCTGCGCAATTGGCAGGGGAGGGTTTTGTAAGATGAAAATTTTTTGTATGGGGACAAGAAAAAACAAAATGGTCGGCATCACCGAAAGAACCGCAGGTGCAACAAGAGGTGGATTTATGTTTAAAATAATGGAGATAATCTAGAAATGGGCCATGCCCAGTTAAAAAATATATTAAATATTTGTTAGTAATTTGGAGGGAGGTATTGACCAGAGGAAGGAAGGAAGAAATCCGGGCCGGATCATGAGTCCGGGGGGAAATATAAGAGTTAAGAAAGATCTGCCAATGATGAGAAATATTTTGTTTACAAAATTTTTTAAGGAGGGAAAACGGGAAGGGAAGGGAAAAGGGAGAACCCGAGGAGGTAGCAAGTTTGGCGTACTTATCCGCAGTCTCATTTCCCGAGATATCAGAGTGGGCCTTAACCCAACGAATATTAATAAGATTTTTGTTTGCTAAAGCATTAAGTTTAATTTTTGAAAGATAAGAGGATTTATTTTTAATGGAATTTAGAGCCGAAAGAGAAGAAAAACTATCTGTGAAAATATTAATTTTAGTATTATTAGTTGAGGCCCAATTAATAGCAAAATTAATGGCGGCAATTTCTGCCTGTACCAGAAAGGTGTAAGGTAACTGCTTGGGCGGCCGGGAAGTGCCACCCAATTTAGACCGGAACCCAGTGGGGGAGGCATCCACAGGGACCGGACCCTCCTTGCCCTACCACCAACCTCTCGGAAGGACTTACGGACCCACATGTTTAACGTGATCATACTCCGCGTGAACAAGGCGGCAGTTTTGGCAGTGGCGGGAATCGAACCCGGGCCTACCGAGTGCAATTCCCGCGCGCTAACCACTGGGCTACCGCGCCCTCTGTAACGCTTGGTGATATTGTGTCGATCAATTTTGGCGGCATATCGCCAACATGGCAATTTTTTTAAACGTTGCTAAATTGATAAATATGGCAATAAATCAATGAAAATGACAACTAATTGATGAAATTCAATATCTCGGAAGAACATAACAAACGACTATAAGAATAATCCACTTCTTTGTCTGTCCGTAATGCTTGGTGAAAATTTGACTGGATGTCGCAAACTTGGTAAGTTTTTTAAAATATTGACGAAAATGTCGCCAAATTGATAAAAATGGCACTACATAAGTGTACAAATTCTGTGCAAATCATGTGCAAATTCTGTCAAATTTTAATTCTGTCATGTGACGGGCATACCTTCTAGTCTTAAATAATAAAAGGCAATGTCTGTGTGTCTGTCTGTCTTATACACTATACGTTCAGCGACCGCGCGTCGGCGACCTACGAAATTTGGCAATCGGAGACCCGGGGGGGGGGGGGGGGGGGGGGACACGTGAAAACCGATTTTTAACATTTAAATTATTTTTTTTGTTATTTAATGTTTTATGCGATTTCGACCGTTTTTTGCCCTTTTTTCTCCACGATCCGGAGATTGTAGAAAAAAAACATATCACACCACCTGAAAGAACAGACAATTGCGAGTAAAAATATATCAACTTCAACTCTCAATTTCGATTTCTAATATTTTTTAATGATTTTAAAACAAAAGTCACTTTTGGCTAAAAAAAAACGATTTTTGGTTTTTAAATTCTCGCATAGTGAAAAGTACTCATAATTTCGACTAATAATTTACATTTTTAGAAATCTGAAATATCTGGCATTCTTACAAGTCTAATCTGGTCCAGAAATAATGAAAATTGCCTTCAGGATCGCAATTTTAAAGACGGCATGATTTTAAATTTCTCGGCTATCGGCTCAGTTCTTCAACGGCATTTCTCCCCCATCGGCAGTAGTTTCTTCACCGTCTCCATGGAGACCGGGCTTTCGGTTTTAAATGAATTAAGAGCCTAGCATAAGTGTTGTATACATCGGGCGAAATTATTATATTTATATGATATTTTAAATGGATATTTTTAAATGGATATTTTATATAATTTAAATGATTGAATAATGGTGGTTTGAATTGTGGTGATGTATTTGAAATTATTATATTTATGGATTGGTGGAACGATATGGATGATTTTTTGATTTTAAATGGATATTTTAATTTATGGATATTTTAATTTATAGATATTTTAAATGGATATTTTAATTTTATGGCTATTAAAATGATGGAACGAGGATGGTGGAATTAAGAGCCTAGCATATGGTCATTATAAAATTCAAATTAGCGCGCGGGAAGTTAGCGCGCGAGAATTGCACTCGGTAGGCCTGGGTTCGATTCCCGCCACTGACGCGGAGTACGATCACGTTAAACATATGGGTCGATAATTCCTTCCGAGAGGTTGGTGGCAGGGAAAGGAGGGTACGGCCTCTGTGGATGCCTCCCCCACTGGGTTCCGGTCCAAATTGGGTGAATAAAAAGAAAGTTATGGAGATTGTCGCGGAGGGCGCGGTAGCCCAGTGGTTAGCGTGCGGGAATTTCACTCGGTAGGCCCGGGTTCGATTCCCTCCACATACAAAACTGCTGCCGTGTTCACGCGGACTACGATCACGTTAAACATGTGGGTCCGTAAGTCCTTCCGAGAGGTTGGTGGTAGAGGAAGGAGGGTACGGACCCTGTGGATGACTCTCCCACTGGGTTCCGGTCTAAATTGGGTGAATAAAAAGAAGGTTATGGAGATTGTCGCGGAGGGCGCGGTAGCCCAGTGGTTGGCGCGCGGGAATTGCACTCGGTAGGCTCGGGTTCGATTACCGCCACTGCCAAAACTGCTGCCGTGTTCACGCGGAGTACAATCCCGTTAAACATGTGGGTACGTAAGTCCTTCCGGGAGGTTTGTGGTAGAGGAAGGAGGGTACGGTCCCTGTAGATGACTCTCCCACTGGGTTACGGTCTAAATTGGGTGAATAAAAAGAAGGTTATGGAGATTGTCGCGGAGGGCGCAGTAGCCCAGTGGTTAGCGCGCGGGAATTGCACTCGGTAGGTCCGGGTTCGATTCCCGCCACTGCCAAAACTGCCGCCGTGTTCAGGCGGAGTACGATCACGTTAAACATGTGGGACCGTAAGTCCTTCCGAGAGGTTGGTGGTAGGGGAAGAAGAGTACGGTCCCTGTGGATGCCTCCCCCACTGAGTTCCGGTCTAAACTGGGTGGCACTTCCTGGCCCTCCAAACAGTTACCTTATACCTTACTGGTAGGTCGCGCCAGCGAGTGTGCCACGGTTAGAATTTGCCACAGTCAGAAATTTCAAGGGTTGCGAACAGGCTGGTCGCCAAAGGCGGCTAGTATAGTATAAGAAATGCCCTTCTCTCAATTTGTTTGTAACACTTAACGATACATAAGGTGAACTTCTACCTCTTCAATCCAGACCGTCCAACTTACTAGAAGGTGTAAAGCACATGTTTGGATGACCGAGAAGTGCTACCCAATTTAGATCGGAGGAACCCAATAAGGGAGGCATCCATAGGGACCGTACCTTCTTCCCCTAGCAACAACTTCTCGGAAGGACTTACGGACCCACATGTTTAACGTGATCGTACTTCGCGTGAACATGGCGACAATTTGGGCAAAGCTGGTATCGAACTTAAGTCGTCTGAGTGCAATCCCCGCGCTAACCACTGGGCTGTCGCGCCCTATACAGGACGAACTTGGCAAAGTCTAGCGAAATATTGTCAATTAGGCGATATTTAGCCTAGATTGATGAAAATATCGTCAAAATTGCAAAAATAACACTGTTAATGAAAATGACGCCTAATTGATGAATTTATTATTAAAATATTTTAATATATGGACTATTTTACTTATTGAGGATGCTAACAATATTGATAATTGTTAACTTAGAGTTGAGTAAAATATAAATTAATTAGGTACGAAATAGCTTTACATGTTGTCATCCGGAAAAGCGCCAAATGTACAATTCAATGTTACAAGCACTATGCCGTGGATCTTTTCATCATTTTTTAACAGTGAAAGAAGTAAATTCTTTGCATTATATAAGGAAAGTCATGTGCTGTCTACATCAGATTTTTTTTATATATAAAATTAAAATTTCTAGGGGGTGAGCCCTCCCAACTCATCTCTGGTTACATCTCTGCCCGTTAGGTCTATCTATAGTAAAGCGTTCGTGTCCGATCGAATAAAAGTAATTGCAGCACCCCTAGAAGGAAATTAAAAAAGTTTGACTAAGGAACTCGGTAACAAAGCAAGAAAGACGAAAATAGTCAACTGTTTTTTTTTGTACTTCTTTGGGTAGGTTTTCTAAAGCTTTCTGAATGGAAATCACTGTTTCCTATTCCAAATCAACCATTGTATATTTTTGTAACAATAGCGAAAGGGAGTGAATTACGAACTCAAGTCACAACCGGGACTTGAACCACGGATCTTTATCGAAATGACCCTCCCCTTTTCTATCCATTAAGCTTCTGGAACAATATTCTTATATTTTATATTAGAAATTGAGCCTGCAAGTGGCTTCAACTTTTTTACATATTATAGTTATAGGATATGGAGTTCCGAGAAATATCCTCAAGCATCCCAGTAACTTTGTAAGGAAAGGTCCATGAGTGTACATGTTGCGTCTATCTTTAGTAAGACCATACCCTGTGGAATAAAAGTCATTGCACCTTGCAGTGAATCTAAAAAGTTAGGTTAATAAACTTGGCAACAAAGCGACATAGACGAAAAAAAAAGCCAATTATAACATTGTCTAATGAGTAGGAATTGACATTAGGAATGAAAGAAATGCGTATATAGACGGTAATTAATACCTGTCATAAAGTCGTACCACCAGGATCTGTGTGACGATGTCACCTCTAGTGTTTGTCAAAGTACGGGGTAATATTTTCGAATTCAAATGTGCGTTGTTACTGACAGAGGGGATTTTGAATAATAACGACATTGTGTCAAATAAATGCTTACTGTAAGAGTTTCATTGTTGATTCTACTCATTAGTAGACAATGCTCCACAACATTACAATTTACTTTTTTTTTTGTCAAGTTCTTTATCTTAACTTTTTAACTTCTCCGCTAGAGGCACTTTTATTCGATCGGCCACGGTCACTTTATCTAACATGTACGCTCATGGACCTTTCTTTACAAAGTTATTGGGGAGCTTCCTTTCCCAAGAACCCTGTATTCATGAGGAGGGAGGGGGGGGGGGGTCTAAACATTTTTGAACTCACGAACCGTGCTCAAAATATTCTTTAGCGGTTCCGTAAGTAAAAGATGGTGGTTCAGTTCCTATAGTAAAGTGTTTTTCAAACTTTTGTGGTTGCGGAACCCCTTTTTGAAATGCAATTTGATGGTGGAACCCCCAAATAAGAAAATTTTACACCTTTTTTAATTTTTAAGAAAATATACAGGAAACTATCACGTCCCGGAACCCTGGGGTTCCGCGGAACACACTGAAAAAATGCTGCTATAGTACATACATCTTCAGTATTGAAATGGGGTTGGAACAGTTTTAGCTTGCTCTTGAAAGAGAACAAAAATCATTAGAATAACTGGTAAATGTTGACGGCTACATATGCACACACAAACATACATATGCACACTGTGAAAATTAAAAAAATATATATATATTTTGGATAGGACGGCAATTTTTTTATTTTCCCTACAGACAAAGTATAACTATAATGTATAGGGAAAAGTATTGTGAAGGGGGTCGAAAATTTGAATTTCAGTTTTTGACGGAAGAGTACGTTTCAAACATTCCTGAACTCGAATCGAATGTTTTGAAGTGATGGCTGTGTATATATTTATGCATGTGCATATTATGTTTGTGTGTGTGAGCCTGTGGAAGTGATATCTTACTTACGAACGCATGGAGCGTTTTAAACGTAATTTGGTACGATTACTACAATTCATGGATACTGGAACCCTATTGATTTTAAACGTGATTAAACATTCGGAAGACACCTAAATTTTCTAATGAATTTCTGAAAAAAAACCAGAAGAAAATCAGGACATTCAATATTATGAAGATTAATGAGACAAGAGAAGTTGAAAGAGTTCAAATTGGAACTGAAAAAACAACAGACTATGTTTACTAAAGTAATACAAGAAACCGAAGTAAAACAAGAACTTTTACCGAAGGGGATTTCATCAAGGAATGTCTAACTAAAGCTGGAGAAATGTTTGTCTGGGAAGTGTGAAGGCTTTTCAAGTAATCTCTTTGTCTCGAAATACCGTTGCGGAAAGAGTCACCGATTTGGCCAACAATTTAAGTGATCAGATCAAAGCAAAATCATCCAGTTTCAAAGCTTTTTCCATTGCCTGTGACGAAAGTACAGACATTGGGGGAGTAGCTCAGTTAGCTGTGTCTCTTCGTACTTGCGACATGGATTTCAACATTTTTGAGGAATTATTGGAACTGGTACCGATGCGTGGCACTACGACAGAACAAGATATTTTTAATTGTGTTTATGAACTATTACAAAAATACAATCTACCTCTGTCTAAATTGACTTCTGTAGCAACAGATGGAGCGCCTTCAATGACCGGAAAAACCTAAGGTTTCGTGGAACTACTGTGAAAAAAAAAAACTAAGTGAAAAACAGGATGGTTCCAAGATTTATCATACGCATTGCATTATACATCAAGAAATATTATGTACGAAGGTAATAAAGATGGAAAATGTGTTGACACCTATAAAAAAAATTATCAATTTTATAAGATCTCGAAGCTTAAATCGCGACAGTTCTCTGCTTTATTAAGTGAATTAGAAAGCGAATATTCTGGGTTGTCCTACTATACCGAGGTACGTTGGCTATCCTGCTCCAAGGTTCTTAAACAATTCTGGGACTTGAAAGAAGAAATATATCAGTTTTTAATAATGAAAAATCAAGACATGAACTTGTTTTTTGATCCAGTATGATTGCAAGATTTATCCTTCTTGGTTGATATAACAAAACACTTATCCGATTTAAATTTAAAACTGCAGGGGAAAGATCAGATCATTACGAAAATGTGTGACCAAAGCATTTAAATGTAAGCTAGCTCTTTGGAAAACAGTTGAGAAATGAAGATTTGACACACTTTCCGACATGTAAAGTATTAAGTTTAAGTGAAATTGCATCGTATCAAAAATACGCAGGAAAAATTTTAAGTCTTAGAACTGAATTTGAAGCAAGGTTTGCAAATTTCAAATTTTTGAAAGACAAGTTTTTTTTTTTGTTTCCTTCAATTTTCTCGATAAATATAGAATTAGTACCTAATCATATGCAAATGGAGGTAATTGAGATCCAGTGCTATTCAGATTTGAAGGCAAAATTCAGTGAAGTTTGTGTGCCTGAATTTTACAAATATTTGCCAGCCAGGTTTGAAAACACTTGAAAATTCGCATTTGAAATTATTTCCATGTTTGGAAGTACTTATCGGTGCGAACAATTATTTACACTCATGAAAGGAAATAAGTCCCCTGTCAGATCAAGAATTACTGACATTCACTTTGGTTCAGTTTTGAAAGTAGCCACTGTGTGAACAAGATTTCCCCCGAAGTAGAAAAGATATAGCAGAGAAGAGATACCAAGTGTCAGGAAGAAAATATTGATTTTATCACTGTCCCAGATTTATATATATGTATATATAAATATATATATATAGTGTACTTTTCAAAATAAACATGCTTCTCTATAAAAATTGAAGATTTTTTTTGGCGGCCCACATAAACTTAGACCTTCTGCATATGGCCCGTGTTAGCTTTTGAGTTTGACATGCTTGTGTTAGAGGGTTTACAGGCAGAAAGACAGACATTGAACCTTATTAGTTAAAATGACACTGCATCAATAGAATTCAAATATTACAACTTTCAAAATAAATTAAAGTTTATTTTCAAAGTGTAGGATGTTTTAAAATACAAATATGCAAAAATTGCCTTAGTGCTTTCCCATAGAAATTTATCTTTATAGGGATTTTACCTGCAATTTTGACCCTGTACAAAAACTTAATTCTATAAAGTTTAACAGTTATATGCTTAAATATTATTAAAAATGTTGGCATGTCTGTCTTCCTGCATAGCCTTTTAATTTTTTATCTTTGTGGATCAATGTTTTTATCTTTTCTCAATTTTTAATTTACTTATGACCACATGGCATTTGATATTATGCAAATTTTATATTGTGAATTGGATAGTATTTATAACTCCAGTGTACTGTTACAGGTTATATGCCTCTGATAAAGGGCATTATTACGCCCAAAAGCACCAATGTGATTTTTATATGCATTTTAAAATATCCTATAATTTGAAAATAAACTTTTAATTTATTTTGAAAGTTATAATATTTGATTGTATTTTATTATTATACATTTATCAACAAATTCCCTTCTACATCCCCCTTTTTCTGGAAAAACTTTCACTGACTTTGCTGATGCTCATACCCTAGGGGGAGTCGGGTGGCCTGGGTCTTTCACTGACTTTGCTGCAGTCAACAGAAATGTCTTTGTGGGTATGCAGCAAAGCTAATTCTGCCAGGCATTCTTCCTCTATTCTTGATTTTAACCTTTTAACCCATATGCATTGTAAGAAACAATTTTTCAGTGATGGAAATATATATCTGGGTTTTAAGTCAAAAGTTTAACAAAAGTGTTTGTGGTCAGAAAAGTGTCCTTGCCTCAAATACAAACTGTTTCGATCATTGTGAATGGAACAGCTAACTATTTTGCATGTTGCATCCTAATTTCCATAAGTGCCAGTCTGCTTCCACAATCTTTTGTGCAATAATGCATCACATTCAATTAGTGTATGATAGGATTCAGCGATGTCCTTAATTGGCTACATTTATTTTATATCGCAAAAAGAAAATAGATGCAAATGATAAAATAAACTACCATAAAAAAAGCAAGTATATGTTTAACAAGCACATGACCATTAGCTGATAAGTATTTTCAGTTTTAAGGGGGAGAACATTATACATTTGTCAACAAATTTCCTTTTACGTTCACCTATTCTGGCAAATCTTTCCAACGACTTTGCTGCAGTTGACAGGAATGTCTCTTTGTGGCAACAAAGCTAATCCTGTCAGGCATTCTTCCTCCATTCTTGATCTTAACCTTTTTATAAACCTTTGTAGTGTAACAATCTTTCAGTGACGGAAACACATATGCGGGAAAGAAATCAAAAATTTTAACAAAATATATTTGTAGTTGGGAAAGTGTCCTTGTTGTCTCAAATGCAAATTGCATCAATTACTATGGATGGAACAGCTAGCTCTTTTGCATGTTGCTATTTTGATCTCCAGCACTGTCGTTCTGCTTCCATAATCTTCTGTGCTAAGGTAATACAATCACATTTAATTGATGCATGATAGGCTTCAGAGATGTCCTTAAACTTCTGATTATTGGCTCTATTAATTTTAGATGACAAAAAGGTAAAGCCAAATGATAAAATAAACCACCCTAATGTGTTAACAAGTACATGGTCATTAGCTGATAAGTGTTTTCAGTTTTCAAGGGGAAAACAAGTGCTAAGTTGGGTGCTAAGTTATGATTTAAATTTCTCCTCTTATGAGTCACAAACAATGGATTACCTTCTGGAATGAGTATAAAGTCATGTGTATAGTCCAACTATGACCTGGAGAAGTCACTATTTTCTGTCTGCTCCCCTTTAAATGTATGTGATTTTATCATTACTGGTGAAATTTTTTGTTTGTTATTTAGAGGTAAATATATAGAAATGTACATACTTTGGGACTCAGTATTTTGAAACAGTTCATTATATTGAGGTGCCCACTATTCAGCAGTGTCCATTATATGGCTTTTAGTGTACTAAATTAGTTGATTGTTTTATCAGAGGCAACACATTCTATATCAGTTTATAGGGATATATCTAAATAGATACAGGTTGGTTGGTTGGTTGGTGATTATGGTTTTTGGCACAAGATCCGAAGAGGATATGCTGTGCCAGACATATGGTACTGAGATACATAAATTAGTATGGATTAAAACACGTGTATAATTTAAAAGAGTGATAAAGTGTGAAAAAACCATGACTATGAAACATGTACAACAATGCAAACGAGATGAAAAATGGCTAAAAGGTTAAGTTAAAAATGATGGAAAAAACCAATGTCCAAAGGGAATGGGAAAAGCTCCAAGTGAGGATTTTCTCAAATCAATTCTGCCAAATGTATAGTATAAGTCTTGAATTGCTTAAAACGAAACTGTTTATAGTTCGTACACTCAATTAAAATATGTTTGATACTTGCTGAGGTCTGATAACTATTACAAAAGGGTTCAATTTCTCGTAACAGTAAGTGCCGATGTGTAAAATGAGTATGACCAATGCGCAAACAAGTTAAAAGTACTTCAAGTTTCCTACATTGGAAACTAGTCCACTTTTGTATTAAGGGTTTTATCTCATACAACTTATTATGAGACTGCTGGTTTCAGGAATACTGCCATTTGTCATAAATATTTTTCAAAATAAATTGTTTGATGCCAGTTAAAGGGATGGTCTGGTTTAAAGTTTGAATAGCTGATTTAGCAGCAATATCTGCCAACTCATTTTCTCTGATACCAACATGTCCTGGCACCCAACAAAATTCAGTATGGCATCCTTGTACCTTCAGACGATGTTCATACCTAAGGATATCAGAGGCAATAGGGTAATTCATAGCCCTCCTAGATGATAAGAGTTGTAGCGAACTCAATGAATCGGTATAAATGATGTGCTTTTTGGAAATTTGATGAGATATAAATATAAGACTGTAATTGCCATAATCTCAGTAGTAAAAATAGAGCACGATGCATGCAGTTTGAAAGACTTTATAGTATTATTAGATACATAAGCCAAACCAACGTAATTTCCTACTTTTGAACCATCCGTGAAAATAGGAATAAACTCCTTATAAAGATTTTTATGTTCAGCAAACAGTTGCAGGTAAATAGTCTGATCTGTGTTTCTCTTACTAAAATTACTAAATGGGTTGTGATATATAAAATCTGGAACATGCCATGGAGGTGTTTCAAAACACTTTGTTTTCCTTACATTAAGATCTACTTATGGGGTTGTTGATAATATATTGTGTATCCACTTTCCAAAAGAAGGAATGCATGAGGGTCTGTGGTCGTAGAGTCGATCATAATGCCCATCTAGTATTAGTGTTGCAGAGGATGGTTCTGTAAGGAAATGACCCGATAGTAGTAATTCAGTATCAACTGTTCACGCCTGAATTCTAGAGGTGGCTCATTGCAGTACACATATAAGCTTTGAACAGGAGATACTCTAAAGGCACCTGAACATATACGTAATACTTTATTATGTATTGTGTCGAGTTTCAGGAGAATAGATGTTCGTGCACTCCCATATAGTATCCATAATCAATCTTGGAACGAATAACTCCCTATATATACATAGCATTGTAGTTGTATCTGCACCCCATTTTGTATTTGACAGAACTTTTAGAATGTTAATGGCTCTCTCATATTTTTTTCTCAGTTTCTGAACATGGGGTAGGAACGTGAGTTTTCTATCGAACCAGACTCCAAGAAATTTCACTTCGTCAACAACAGCAATTTTAGCATTCTCCATCAAAATCTCTGGAGGTAGGTGAAGACCTCGTTTTCTGGTGAAATGAACACAACAAGTGTTTTGGATTGAAAACCTGAATCCATTCAGATTAGCCCATCGCAGAGTTTGACAGTGTCTTTCAACGGTGCACATATCATGTGCTTGGTATGAAACTTGCAAATCACCCACATAGAGGCTTTTATGAACTGATGATGGTAGATGGTTTAAAATACTGTTGATTTTTATGGAAAATAGAGGCACACTCAACACACTTCCTTGTGGCACTCCCTCCTCTTGCACGTGAGGGTTTGAAAGAACAGTACCAATACGAACTTTGAATGTCCTATGTGCTAAAAAGTTTTGTATAAAAATGGGAAGATTTCCTTTTAAATTAAAATCAAAAAGGTCTTTAATAATACCATAGTGCGATCATAGGCTTTGTCAATATCAAAACATATTGACACTAAATGATTTCACCTAAGGTAGGCAGTCTTGATCTGGGATTCGAGAGCAATAATATTGTCAGAGGTAGATCTTCCTCATCGAAAACCACTTTGATGTGGAGATAAAAGTTTATTTGTTTCTAGGAAATAAACAAGTCAGGCATTTACCATTTTTTACATAATTTTGCAAATACAGCTTGTCAAAGCTATGGGTCAGTAACTTGAAGGACTTTTGGGGTCCTTTCTTGGTTTTATAATGGGTATGGTGATTGCTCTTTGCCAGGATGTCGGAAACTTGTGTTCCATATAAATCCTGTCTCTCGTACAGACATAAAAGGTTCAATAAAGACTCATGAGAAAGGTGTTTCAGCATAGTATAATGGACACCATCTGGCCCACTGCAGGTTCCCTGAGTCTGTGACAATGCTGTACGAAGTTTAAACTCTAAACGGAGCATTGTATGGTAAGTTTTTGGCTTGTGCGAAGACAATTGGTTTCTTTTCTGATCTGATTTTGTGTGACAGAAATGGTTCTGAATAGCTTGCTGAGTTTGAAACATCTGCAAAGACTTTGGCTATTTCATTTGCTATGTCTGCTGGAGAACTAATAATTAAGCCATTACTATTTATAACAGATATGGGATGGTCATTATAAACACCGGAACACTTTTTCACCTTTTGTCATACTTTCTTGCTGGAAGTGGAAGAGGTTAATCCACTGACATACTCCTCCCATGACTCTCTTTGCTTTCGCCTGCGTATCCTATGAGCAACTGCTTTTGTATATTTAAATGCAGTAAGATTATCAGTGGTAGGATACCTTCGAAATTTGGACCAGGCTTTCTTTTGTTTTTTGTATGCCTCACGACATTCTTCATTCCACCAAGGAAAGCGATACTTGGATGTATTTCCAGAACTTTTAGGGATTGTAGTATCAGCAGCCTTAATCAACAGATTTGTAATATTTTTTACAGCTGTATCTATGTCACAGATCTGCACTGCATCGTCAGCTATTGCAGCTTGGGAAGTAAATGTCAACCAATCAGTTCTCGAAAATATATATCGCGATGGTTTCACAGGTGATCTGATTTGACTGTTAGAGAGAACAAAGGGAAAATGGTCGCTATTGTGTAGATCTTTGTCTACTAAAAAGGTCCAGTACAGAAGGAGTGATGGGGAACAAAAAGCAAGATCAATAGTGTTGAAGACCCAGGCCGTCCGACTCATCCTAAGGACTCGTGCAACCATTTAGATGGCTGGGAAAGAAGATCAATAGTGTGGAAT
Source organism: Amaurobius ferox (assembly GCA_951213105.1). Lineage (NCBI taxonomy): Eukaryota > Metazoa > Arthropoda > Arachnida > Araneae > Amaurobiidae > Amaurobius > Amaurobius ferox. The sequence continues at coordinate 12,144,204 of OX578133.1, forward strand.
GTCTTACTTGGTTGATGAAAGTAGGTATGTTCATTGCTATTTAGTAGGCACAGGTTGTAATCACTAATACACTGTTTGATTTGCTGTCCTCTGTGATTCATCTCAGAACTATCCCAAAGAGGGTTGTGACCATTAAAGTCACCCAATGTTATGAATGGATGAGGTAGTTAGCCAATCAAATCATCAAGTTCCTTGTGATTAACATTATTATTTGGTGGAATATAAATACAGCATACTGTAATCAATGCCTTAACATGGATATGAGCAGCAACAGCTTGTAAGTTAGTGGTAAGTTGTACATTGGAGGTAGGATAGTCTTGGGAAATTAGCAAGGCTACTCCCCCAGAAACCCTGCTGTTTTGATCAAAATCTTTGCGAAAGTAAGCAAAATGTTTAATATTTATGCTATTGTTAGACTTTAAAAAAGTTTCTTGAATACAGACACAAATGGGATGGTAAGTATTAATTAAGAATTTTACCTCAAACAACTTGGTCTGCAAACCACGACAGTTCCAAGAAACCAAAGAAGCCATTATGTAGGTTTTTTCTTTTTTGGTGAATGAGAACTGTTCACCCTGGACCTATTGGATGAAGGTGGCAACACATCCGTCAACATTGTTTCATTATCCAAAACACATAGTTGTACTGGATCATCAATATTGTCATCATTTTCTACAGCTATTGTTTTTAAGGATTTTCTAGGTGTGAGTTTGTCTTTCTCATTTTCAAATTTTGATTTTTTGTTGGATTTTTTCTTGTTCACTGTAGTATATGTTTCATTATTCCCACTGGTACTTGGTTTATTTGACTGTGAAAACTCTGGTCTAAAAGTTGCTAAGGGTATAGCAGACCTAGGTTTAGGTTTAAATTCTGTACTTGATGGGTTAGTAAAATTTAGACTATCTTTGGGCACAGAGATAGGTTCAGTTTGTGTAGCAATAGATCTTTTCTCACATTGCATAGCAACAGAAGTTGAGGATTTAGTGGCTACAGTGGCATAGGATACACCTTTAGGTGTACATGCTGTTACTATTTTACTATTTTACGTGCTTCAGGAAAAGAAATATTATTATTGATTTTAACAGTTTGAATTTCCTTTTCAGTCTTCCATTTAGGGCATGATTGAGCATATGATGGGTGTTCACCATCACAATTAACACATTGAAATTTTTTTGTACAGTTTTCAGATTCATGTCCCGGCTCAGCACACAGGGCACATGTTTCATATTTCCCTCGGCATGAATTTTTAGAATGTCCGTACCTTTGGCACTTAAAGCACCTTAATGGATTTGGAATGAAAGGACAGACTTTGCACATCAGATAGGCTGCTTTAATGGTTTTCGGTAAATCTGGTAAGTTAAAAGTAAGTATGAGATGTTTGGTGGGTAAGACTTTCCCCTCTCTATGAATATTGATACATCTTACAGCGTAGACATTTTGGTCAATTAAATTACTCAAAATTTCTTCCTCACTGTCATAAATGAGATCTGATTCAGAAATTACACCTCTAGAATAGTTAAGTGACATATGTATGTTTACTGTGATCTTGAAACTTCCAATATGGGTCATTTTCATTATGTTTGTTGCTTCAGCATTTGTGGTAACTTAGACCAAAAGGTCACCGGATCTTAGCTTTCTAACATTTTTTGCATCACCTACATAGGCAGCTATACTTTTTTGTATCAAAAATAGTGAAACATTTGCAAAAGTTCCTTCAGACTTCTTTACAATGAAATATCTAGCGTTTGAGGTATTACATGATGTTACACAACTTTGTCCCATACCTCTGGGAGTCGCATCTTTTGGCTTTGAGGATTCAGTAATCCCAACCCTCTCAGCCCAATCCATGCGTGATATATTTGGCAAAACTGCATTGTTCTCATCTGAAAACAAGCATGAAGAACCCGAGACAGAAAGCAATCTCAAATTCTCCATGCTTGTAACCACTTATAAAAAAAACCACGGTTTACTTCCAGATCGATCGGAGCCCCCGCCAGGCTCTATCTCCCCACACTTTTCTAACGTGCCAAGTGTAACCGCCGGAGTCATTCGCAAAGCTAGATGATGGCGAGTGGGCCATAACGTGCACCTGGTACACAGGGCCCAAGGACCAACAAGGATCCATGGGGGATTTCTTGATATGAAACACTCTCCACCATCTAACCAACACAACCAAGGGACTCACCTCTGGAACTGTTTACTGCAAACGTTTCTTAAAAGCAAAACCACTGATGCACGCAGCTCTGCCCCTTTCGCAGCACACCCACCCCGAGCCCAAACGGTGTACCTTACGGCAGAGGCCGAAGAGTGGTACTAGGGCCCATAGAGCAGATGTGATGTTTACTAAGGGCTCGGCATTGATGACACCAGCAGCTGAGAGGAACAAGAAACACAAAACACAAAAGGAGAACAAAAGAAAAAAAGGAAGGGGAAAGGAGGATAGACGAAAAAAGGAGAAGGAAAACGAAAAAGAGAGAAAGAAAAGGAAAGAAAAGGATTGCTAAGGTACATCGGGATTGCAACACTAGTATTCACTAAAGAAGTGAACCCCTGAGGGGCTAAATAGATACAGATTAAATAGACTATTTTCACTTTAAAAATTGAAAGAACAGCATTAAAATCTGATAGTATTATACTGTGATCCAAACTAGTTTATGAGTTTTATAATAACATCAAAACTGGCACAAATAAAAAAAGTTAATGGAACTAAAATATGAGAAATAAATTCTAATACATAAAAACATAAAAATGAATTACATTCTTTAGAATGCATTACAATTTAGTAGAAAACCTGTGATTGGAAATGTTTAACATAATAGTGCATAGAACTTTGTCTTTCATGTAGATACAAAAAGCAAATATAATGACTTCTATATTCTTTCATATTTGGAAAAAGGAAATAATATGAAATCAAAAATATTTCATTTTATTTTTAAAATAAACTGAAATTCATTATCTTAATTACAGCAAAGCTTTATTCATTTCTCTTAGCTTCTTACGCCTCTGAGATCGCTTTGAATTTCTACTTGGAACAGGATCATTATTTAAATTCCTAAAGACAATGATAAATTTTGGTTACATATATGAACACATATAATTAAAACATAATCATGATAAACATAGACACATCTTTTGAAATGTGAAATAAATACATAATGAACAAAAGTCAAAACAGTTTTATCAAATAGTATAGGTATGTACCAGAGAGTTTATATCAAAAGAACATAACATGAAAATACTTACATATACGATAGTTTACAATGTGTCCAACACGCAATTTTCCCTACAAACTAATGAATTTTGATTTTGTTAAAATAAAAGGAAACTTAAAATCAATCTTGCAAAAAATAAAAAAAAGTTATTCTATTTACTGGCTAATGTAAGGAATGTTAAACACCATGGAAATTGGTCAATTCTTTTGAGAGATATTGACTACTGGGAAAAGTAAAGATTTTAATTTCTCGAGAATGGCATGTAATAAAAATATTATCAATTAATTTATAATTAAAATAGTTAAGCATACTTAATATTTTATAATGTTTTTATTTCAGTTTACAAGAAAATGCTTTATTTGAAATTGATGTATAGCTTTTATAAATGTCATCATGCATTTTTAAATAAGAAATTACATATAAAATAAATGGCATTTGATCTCTCTAACATTAACATGTCTTCTATGGTTACTGATTTAAATAATCATTTTTATTTGAATTTCCCAACTTGTTTAAGAGATACCTTGCCACAAGATATCATTAAAAAAATTCATATTCAGATTGATTTCTATTCAGAGTTGGTGAAAACATGCAAATTTGTTAAAGATGTTTTATCCCACCATAATACTTTTTTACATATACCATGTATTACAAAGAAATAAAAATAACCATAAATTATTTATACTATGACAGGAGAAAATACTTAAAATTTTGGTGTTTACTGTAAATGTTATCAAAAGTTTGTTAAGACAACTAGTAGCTAAAACATGTTTTTCAAGTCACCGGACTTAATACTTGCTTATTGACTTTTATCGATCAATTGGAAAATTAACTTGCTGAGGAGGAGTAAAAAAGCATAATTTTTTAACATGATTGCTAAAAATTTTAGGAATGTAGCAGCATTCCGCCATGCCAAGTGGTCATTTCTGAATCTGTAACTGACATGTGTATATTATACATAATTGACAAAACCTGATTTCCAGGGATATGTATCTCAGCCCCAAAGATTGCTATAGACTTGATAATTTTTGATGTAATATTGCCCCGAACAAAACAAAATTGTATCATTATAATAGCATCTAATAACTTAAAACTAAATAAAAATTTAAGAAACATGAAATGTTCTAAAAATAATTAACTGTTTAAATAATGAAAAAAAATGTGCTGATAATACTGTAATAGGATCATTAAACAATATACCTAAATGTGCTGGAATCTGAATGAGTAGTATCATCTCCAACGCTAATAACATCAAACTGTCCTGATTTAGTAATCACAGCAGTTAACTAAATGAAACAAATAATAAGTTGACAAAAATGAAATAAAATGATATAAAAATATAAAAAAAATAACAAAATAAATTATAACATTTTGATTATCTATAACTAAATTTTATATGTTCAATGAGCATGATGCCTTAAGGGTGAGCGTCAGTAAATTTTCTGCCCTATCCACGCTTTGTTAACTTTCGCGGCACACATATTTCGCCGAAATTCTGCTCAAACAGTTGCGAAATATTTTCTTATAGATAAAATGCTATGCTTAGATTATATTAAAACTAAATTTAATACCCAATAAAACATACATTCTATGTTTTATTTTAATTTAAAATATTTTTGGTGCTGCCATCTGTTGTCGTAATTTAATTCATAACGACTATTTTTATTTTTTAATGAACATTTTTAAATGTCTATTCCTTCTAATACGCTATTAAATACAACAACAGATCATATATAATGCCATAATCTCGGAAACGTAATTGAACTTGGACTTGAAGACAAAGGAACTTGAAGATAAAACTGCAGTCCTCAGTGACGTACATTCAGATCCTTTATCACATTTATAGAATGATAAATTAACTTTCCGTGATTGTGGCATTATTATATATGATCTGTTGTTGTATTTAACACTGCATTAGAAGGAATAGATATTTAAAAATGTTCATTAAAAAATAAAAATAATCAGCATGAATTAAATTACGACAACAGATGGCAGCACCAAAAATATTTTGGATTAAAATGAAAATATATTTTATGTTTTTTGGGGCATTAAATTTAGTTTTAATATAATCTAAGCATTGCATTTTATCTTTCAGAAAATATTTCGCAACTGTTTGAGCAGAATTTCGACGAAATATGTGTGCCGCGAAAGTTAACAAAGCGCAGATAGGGCAGAAAATTTACTGACGCTCACCCTTAACCAATGACTATTTAACAGATTAATTGCAGCTTTATTACCAATCCAAGGTAGGAGAAAATTATGTCCTCTGATTGGTCTACAATGCAGGACAAGATGATGTAAAGGAGAATAGTTCTTGATTTTGTTCATTAAAAATAAGTCCTGCACACATTTTTTATCCACATAAGTAAATAAAATGTGTAGTTGATTTGATTCACCTTTTTTGTGTGCATAGAAAATAACATTTATTAGAAAATTAATAAATTAGTTCAGATTTATAATTTGAGAAGAGGAACCTATAATTTTGTGCCAAAGATAATATAAAGATATATACATTTTATATACACTACAGCTCATGTAATTTTGTAATATGTCAATTAGAGTTACTTAGCCATTTATTAATCCTGTAGTTGATACAATGCAAACTACTTCTTGTATGGAGCAAAATACTTTTTATTAATAACTGATGACTATTCTAGAAAAATAACGATATTTCCATTGAGACAAAAATCTGAAGTTTTTCAGGCAGTTAGGAGTTTTCAAATGCAGACTGAGAGATTTTTAAACTTAACAATAATAAATGTTAGAACAGACAAGGGAGTTTTGTGATAATAAATGTACTTTTTTTTCAAGACAATCAAGGCATTAGAACTGAGACAAACACATATAGGGAATATCAGAGCATTTTAATTCAATCATAATGGATTTTATTAAAGCTATGCTAAATGAAAGTAAATTAAATAATTGTTTTTGGATAGACGTTCTCTTGTGTTTTACTTATGTATAGAATATCACCTAAGAAAACTTAAAAAAGTAAAAAAACAAAACAAAAAACACCAAGCTGGGAAAAAACATCATTAAAAAAGTAGAAAGTTGTGTCTAAAAAATTTTGTGATACCAAATCACCAAGCTTTCACTTCTTTTTATTCTGGTACACTTGGCAGTTACCATCTCATATTTTAAATAAGTTTATTATGTCTGTACTATAAAACATTCCCACACAACCACAGACTTCCAGTGGACAGCCAATAAAGCTCCCGTAAATCCTACAACTGTCATATCCTAAGCACGACGTCCACAGACGTCTTACTCAAGACCATCTTGCAATGTGTTCCAATCGTACTCCATTTGAAGTGTTTTATGACGTCTTCTGGAACTTCCGTTAACCTAGAGGGCGCACCATGCGTCTTTCGTTAGTCAACCGCTCTGTGCAGATCGACTTCCGGAGTCCATCTTGATTTTTCGATAAACCGAGAAACGAACTACTTTCACGTGCAACGGTAAGAAATTTTGTTTGTCTTTTAATATGTGAACTGCTGATATAAAATTTTTATAGTTAATCAAAACCTAGTCCGACATCAATATATTGATGTCCGCCTAGGCAAAACTAATAATCGCGATCTACCGATTTCCGACAGAAATCGGTAGATCGCGATTATTCAGTTTTTACGAAATTTCACTTGTATAGCAAAATATTTCAATTTTTCTGAAGTGTAATTGAATAGGTTTGAATCTTTTTAATACTCGGAACACAAAAATAAAGTTTAGAATGTTATAAATTTCTTAATTTGCTTTAATTTTAATTATGTAAACATCTCTATAAGCATGTGATTTATTGCTATGTTTCAAGTTTTCTAATCATGCATGGACGAAATGTTTCAAATCTTTCTGTTTTATAATTTTATTTTTACCATTGGGGGGGGGGGGGGGGGGTAAGTTTTTTTTAACCTTATATTGTACAAAGGTACAATATAAGTTTTTTTTAACCTTGTACAAGGGTACAATATGGGAAAAAAATGTCATTTCATCTAGTGCAGAATATTTAATTTGGGGGGCTTTAGCCCTCTAGCCCCCCCCCCTTGAATCTGTTAGTGTTGCCGTACATTAATCGTCTTGGATGATGACTATTAACAAACTCACAAATACTTTATCCAATTCTAATAAGTGATACCTGTCAAGAATTGTTAGCTCTCAGTGTACTTATCTAAATTTTATTATCCTTGTTTCGGCAAACAGTATTCAAAATTTTCCACTACATTGTACTAATAAACATACCATTCATAACCTCTAATTAATTCACCCAATAAAAAAAAATATTTGAAGCAGAAATGCTGATTGTATTGTAAAAAGAGCTTGTTTAAAAAACAAACGGGAAAAGTACATCTATGAAACTTTGTTTATGTTTAAAGTTTAAAGATACAAACTCACAAATTATGACAATATTATATAATATATTTGCTGTCATTGTTACCTCAATCACTTCTTTCATATAAAATGAATCTCGAAGATACATGTTAGGATGACACAAAAAAAAAAAACTGATTTTTATATTTGGTAGGATTATTTACAACATATTATATTGATAGTTTTCTAATTTCTTAACTGAACAGGTCGGAACTCTGTCACCTTCTAATCCTGACCTCAATTACTAGATTCCCAAGCTCTAATGAAATACAGGTAAGCTAATGTATACAATTTTTTTCTTTTTCTATAGGGAACCTTTCTGTTGAAAGGTCCACTATACTGCTTTTTTCTGTTAACAACAAATACACTGTTGCAAAAAAGATTCAGCTACAGTCGTTAATAAAACAACATGCATGCCAAGTTTAAGTTTTGCAAATGATCAAACTGTCAGTGCCAATGATATTATAGGGCTCATTAAAAGGATGCAAAGTGCAGCATTTTAAACGACCAGTGTTCTCACTCACAGGCAAATGAAACTTTATTTCCTGCTTTGATACTGCAAATTGTGTACAAAGATGCTATTGAGACATACTCTATGGCTCTAGAAACAGTTGTTAGGTTTTGAGAGGAATCGCATCATAGGCCTAAGGAAAACTGTTTGAACTAACAGACGTATTAGTCACAAAACTATAACTGGCATTTTGGTAAACTGACAAATTAAAAATCACCAGCAACAATTTTAATTTAGCTGTTTAACCCTTTGCGGACGGTAGGTGCATCCATGCGTCAACTGTGAAACTGTATTCAAGAACGACAGTCATGCATTCACGTCCAGGAGAAATTTACCCTAAAGGGCGACTGATATCAATGTGCGCTTTCATGTGGAAAATATTCGTTTGAATTTATTTGAATACTAGACGGTGCTAAATATCCATTCTAACATTTACAACATATTTTGCAAATATTTAACCTTGGTATAGGGGGTCCCTATGAATCATCACTTCATCTAAAGCGGTAAAATATGGTTTTTGTAATATAAACAAACAAATCATTTCTGCCAAACTCTTGCTATGCTGTTAATTGAGTATATGTTCTCGTTTCGATTTTAGTTTAATGATTGCATTGGTGAATTATTAGAATGTAAGAGAGTATTTTCTTTCATGTTTGGGTTTTAGTGAAATGTTCGGTAGTGAATTTATTAGGTTATTTCGGATGGCTATGTCAAGACATTTTTATGTATAGAAGAATATACTAGCATGGTAATCGAACAGAATAGTCATAAAAGTAATGCAGATAGTGAAGATTCGTGAATATTTGGTATTTCTGATGAGTACATGGACAGTTTTTATAAATGCAAATTTTGCAATGTTTGTCTGTGTGAATCCATGTTTGAAATACATTATGAGTAAAAGACGTATTAATTAGTAACAAAGCTATTTTCTTCCTAAAAATTGTACATAATCTCTATTAGCTGTGTAAAGTATTAAGTACAATCATTTTAATATTTTTCCTGCGTAACAAGTAACAATTTTAATCAAGTTAACTAATCATTTTTAATCATATGAAATTTTAATATTTAAATAAAAGATAATTTGCGTGTAACATATGCATCTAATGGAAAATAAGTATTTCTTTTATTCCTGAAAAAAAGTAGAATGCTGTAACGGATGACTTTTTTTTTTTAGTTAGGCTAAGTGCAAAAAATATGCCGTCCTTTGGAATAGTTCGGAAGTGAAATGCTCCATCCTTTGGGCCACATCAGTTCTGAAAAGCCGCCATCCGCAAAGGGTTAAAAGTAATATAGTGGTGTTAGGGTTAGAAATTAGGAGCCGGGTATCAATAGTACCTAATTATTTTTACTCAGGTACCAAAATGTTCTACTTGAATGCAATTTTGAAGTTACTTATTATGCAGCCAATAAAATAAATTACTTTTTATTAGCAGCACTCACTGCGCAGACACATATAATCCATGACGTGCATTGGTTAGGAGACATTTGTCGCCTGAAAGAAGTTGTGAGAAAGAAGATATGTCAGAATTTCTGCTGTACATATATGCATACTGAACATATGCAAATACATATGCAAGTACATATGCTTACTGATACATGGGGGAAAAAGCAGAAAAGTTAGACAGAGAAAATGATGATTGGGTCTAAAATCTTGATTGTCAAAATAAAATTTGTAGATCCAAAATACTCATTTCAACCTAGAGTGGAGCTTGCTAGCTCGGATGTTGTAGCAAACTATTGGTTATTGCGATTTTTTTTTTCTGTCACCTTGAATCTTCTATACTTTTATAATGTTAAACAAAACATATTGCTTATAGGGAACAATTAAATGCATGTATGTTGGATATTGTGAAGTTTTTAGTTTGGGAAAGGTAAAAAATGTGTTTTTTTTTGTTTGTTTTTTCAGATTACTTTAAGTAAAAGCAAAATCTCAGGAGCAACAATAAGTTTGGTGACAAAGATTCATCCCCAGAGACATTAAGCCCAAACATGTAAAGATTGCCTGTGGATGTTTAAATTATAACAGACGTGATGCTCATCTGAAAACAGTAAAGAGAACCAACAATCCATTTCTGATTCTGCTTATGAAGATACTTCAATGTAAAATAGGTTACAAGAAAAAGGAGTTTTGCTAGGTCTTATTTTTGACGATTATGCTGCAAGTGATGATTGTGTTGAAATAGAATCATAAGAGGTCAGTATTGCTAGCTACAGTTGCAGAAAATACGTTTAATGAATTAAAAAATAAATTGATTTAAAAAGAGATAGGTCAACCTTACTATATTCTATATTGATTTTTTGTTTTACAATACACAGTCGGATAAGTCCTTCTTATAATATTGCTTATCACCTAATTTTTTTATCATTTATTACAGTCTTTGAATTGATTGACAGCCATTTGGGCTATTCTGACTTGACTATGAGGATGTATTGGGAGCAGTGTAAAAATGTTTATCTATGAGTGTAATTAAGGAAATTAATTGTTTTGTATATTATGTCATATAAATTTTTGTCTAGCTAAGAAACCTTAGCTTTATAACATTAACGTTCTGGTGGTAATACAGTTGGCCCCACTTATGTAGGTATTGAATAATAGCATAAAATTATGTGCAAAGAATATTGCAAAATAGAAAGAAATCCCATTGTAGTAGTAATACTAAATACGCTGCTTTATTGCTAGGCAGCCCTTCATTAATTGTATAAAAAGTGCCTCTGTCTTCGCTAATTCCTGATACTGAATCCTATTTGCCTCAATTTATCAAATGAACTATGAGGAGAATGAACTGTGTCTGCAATTTACTGCATATGTAAATTTTTAGATTTCATAGTATGCAATTAAAATGAATTAACAGTAAGTGATTGATTGCAGTGATGGGGAAATTCCTGTATATTGTCAAAACAAATCTATTTCCCAATAACAAAAGCTATAGTAAAAATTGGAATCCTTATCTATCTATATTAAATGTAAAATAAATGCTTAACTGTTATTTGTCGTAACTTTGAGAGAAGTGGGGGTGAGTATAATCTATTTTATGCCTTACAAAAAATTTTTAAAATGTAATACTAAAACTTACAAAGTAAACAACATTATAAGATTACTTATAGGTACGCCATGAGTGATGTAAATAAATTACTATATAGTATTATGTAATATTTCTAATATTATAGTAACTTTTAATTTGTAAAAGAAAATATTTCTTTACATGAGCATTTAAATGCCTGTGGTATATGTTAAGTATTTTTGTTGTTTTTACTTAATTCACATTTTTTCTGGAAAAAAAAATAGAGAGAGAGGGGGGGGGGGTATATTATTGTACAGTAAGAAGTTATCGTAATTTACTTCATCGCATATTCTAAAAGAGTGTATGTGTTTAAGCAGAGCGGACTCAGCCCGTCATCCTAAAGTTTATCATGATTGTTTTTCATACTGATGGTGTACTCCGTATAAATAACATCTACAAAAACTACTAGCTTGTTTATAGTTCAACTTCTGGAATTTATCTGTCAAATTGTAATATAAATTCCATGGGCATCATTTTGCTTTGGGCGAATGTCAGGTTTGGAAACTGGCATCAACACATTTACTTGTTTATTTTTGCACACGGAATCAAAACATGTGAAAAAGAGAATATAGTGAAATAAATTAAAGATATAGAATGTCAATATAACTTTAATTTATAACTGATTTAAGTCAAATATGTTTTGGATCAAAGATAGAGTTGTGATTTCATTGTGTTTTAAATTGGAATTGTCATTTAAAATGAACTCGCCTTTCATTGGGTATCCCTATTGGAATGAACTCAAATGTAGAATCCCTATACTGTTTTCTGAAGTGTGGAACATAATCGTTACGCTTACTTGGATATACACTTATCGTTATTACCTGTATCGTTACCTGTATGTAAATTGTATGGACATAATTTTGCTTTGAGGGAAATTATGAAGACGTCATTGAAACCTACATTATTTTTTTAATTTATATTTATAATGCAAATATTTTTGGAAAACCAATTATGCTAAGTACTTTTCTGATTTTTATCTAATATATATGATTATTGTTTTTCTAGATATATTGCCACGAAGACAATGGATAAACGGAATATTCATGTGCCGCTGAAGATTGGAAATTTTGTAGAACTATAATAATATAAATTAAATTGTGTATATTAGGTTTTTATTTATTCTATAATAAAAAAAATGTTTTTATGTATGTATGTATGTATGTCTTAATGTATCATACCAAAAATCGGTCCATCTAATAAAGTAAGTATAAAATAATTTAAATAAATTCCTTAAAATGTGGGACATTTTGCATGTCTCTCTAGGGCAGTATTTCATAAATTGTGGTCCATAACTTATACAGATGGACTGTGAATAAATCAAATTATTAGAAATCTCTATAGTATATCACTTGAATTTTGCATATTTGTTTTCAGATTACCAGATTATATCACTAATGAAATATCACGGTAGTGGAGGTGATATTAATTTGACCAATAAATAACATTTTTTTATGATCTAAATTACTTTTACATTTATTGAAATACACAGAATGTGATTGAGGTTTTTTTATTTGTAAATGACAAAATTTTATATTCAACTGTAAAAATATTTTACCACTAAAGGAAATTGATAATAGCTGATAGATGGGTCAGAATTTTTGTGTTATAAAGTGGGAAGATTTCATAATTTTCTCAGTAAATAGTTATTTATTATTTGTGGCAAATGAATTTTTGCCAGTAAATCTTATGAAAAAAGATATATAAATCAATGATTTAGAGAAGTAAATACACTCAATGTTATAGAGTCAGTGCACACTTTATAAATAAATGAATACCATTGTTTTCATGAGTTATTCGTCAGATATTAAAAAACATTACTTTTCAACATGCAGCTATATTTCAAATATGAATAAATCAAAATAATTTATAGAAAGTATATGAAAGTTTTACTTTCTATGCACATGTTCTTATTTAAAATTGAATGGCATCATTTATGACACTTAAGATATTGATATATTGCATTTTTTTTAAATTTAAAACTGAAAAAAGTCAGAAAATGTAATCCCATGAGAGATTCATTCACATGATACATATTTGGATCAAAATGGACTAAAATATGAGAAAATAGCAGTATATCTGTATTCCAAGGTTTAACTGAAAAAATATTAGTAGACAGAAGGCGACAAATGTCTTCCCTACTAACAAGAACACATTGACTATTAACACTACAAATAAGTTGATTACTTTTAAATAAATACTAGTTTTTGTCATCAAACAAATGAAATTTGGATGTCATAAATATAAACTATATTGACTACTGGATTTCTTTTATGATAATTCGAATGTTGTAATCGTAAATGATCTATTAAGATGATATTCTTTTTCTAACTGTTTGTTTCTTTTTTTTTTATTTCCCATGTTAACCTATGGGAAATAGTCTAGCTTGCCTGTTATCTACCAATTGTAGATTTAGAAAAGAGAAAAGTTTATGCTTTTCTTAAAAAATCTGCAAAATTAAAGTATTCTCTAGTGTGTTTATAAAAGTAATGTGCATTCATTTTACAAAAATATTAGAAATACTTCTATTTTAACAATTTTTTAAAAACACACTATTCTCAGAATCTATGTTTAATAAAAACATGGAAAAAGATTAAAAAAAAATAAAGTAATTAGTGATTTTGGAACTGTTTAACATGGGGAAAATAAAACAAGCAGCTAGAAGAAAAGCATCCTGAAAAATCCTAAATCCTTCTGTAATGTGCTAGAACACGTCCCATAATATCCCTGAAGAAACCTATAGAAAGCCTAAAACCACTGTCAATCCTCCTAAAAATAGCTCCAAAAGCCTCCAATGATATGCATAAGACATCCCATAAGTCCCGAAAGCCTTCAATGGTATTCCACAAAGCATCCCAAAAGTCTCCTGTGATATGCTGCAATACGTCCTACAAGTTCCTGAATATTCTACTAAAAGCCTAATCACATACTGAATAGGATCTCCATAGGCTCCAGTTACATGCCGTAAGACATCCCGTACGTTCCAAAAGCCTCCTGTGGTATGTCACAAGACATCCTACAGGTTCCTAAAGAATCCACTAAAAACCTAAACACATCCTGAAAAGTCATTAAATCATCCTAAAATGGATCTCCACAGGACGTAAAAAAAAGAGACATTTGTATCTCCTATGGACCTCCTTAAGACGTCTTTAGGAACATATAGGACTTCCTTTGGAAGTCCTGAAATCCTGCATAGGACTTCCTCTGGACTTATTGTGGACGTGTGTTGTGTGGATTGTATGCAATTTAATTGTATCTATTTTTTCCTCCAGATATTTCCACAAACTAAAGTCTTACTATTTATATATTTATTTTAATGATATTCTACTAAAAGCCTAATTTGTTAATTTAAGATGGTTATTTATGAAGGAGAATTATATCATGTTTTTTTTTTAAAGGTGGCCACCAAGCACCGAGTGCACCAGAATTAAAAGTAAAAACTTGGCAGCTTGATATCACAATATGTTATACACTCAGCTTCATATTTTTGTAATAATGATGTTTTTTTTTTTTTTTTTATGTTTGGTGGAGTTTTTTTACTTTTTTAAAGCTTTTAGGAGATATCAATGCTTTTATTTTAAACAGTAAATAATTTTTTACACTGGTGCTTATTTAGGGCATATCAAAGAAGCTTATTTATGATGTATTGCATTCTCACAGGGGTAAAAAAGCATACATAGGGCATGAAACATAATCATATCAGGGCATAGCAGTTGATGTTTCTTGTGCTCGTGCAGTGGGCCAAAGGCATATTAAGTATCCATGAAACAGGAATGGCAACACCTTGTATGCATTTTCACAGTATGCAAAGATGTGGTTAAGTGCCATATTTACAATTTTCTACAGAATACACATATATATATAATTTTATAGTGATATGTTCATTCATTCTTGAACACTTGTGCATGTACTTCACAGATACATATACACATACTGATGTACTATTTGCAAAAATGTTTGAAATGTATTCAGTATGCTTTTAAATGCATTTTTTTTAAATCTCAGGTTAAAAATTTGTCAGGAATTTTGTTTATATAATAGTATGAGAAAATCTTAAAAATATT
Source organism: Amaurobius ferox (assembly GCA_951213105.1). NCBI lineage: Eukaryota > Metazoa > Arthropoda > Arachnida > Araneae > Amaurobiidae > Amaurobius > Amaurobius ferox. Next base: position 12,159,412 of record OX578133.1, read on the forward strand.
CTGAAGTTTAGCAAATATTGAATTAATTTAATTCTAATCTAAGAGGTAATAGATTTTAGATGTGTCTAAATTGTTTAATTGTAAAGTTAAATATCAATATCAAAAAGGAGTTTATTTGCCGTTTCAATCACTAACTGTATGACACATTTTATGACTAACGGTGGGGTCTATCTTGAAAAGTATATGAATCAGACTGATGTGCATGCGTAGGCACAGTATTTTAATTCTCAATTTCTAACCAGTAATCACTCGACATAAAGCTTGCCAAGATCACAATACCAAACAAAGCTGTATACCATAGAGAATAATGTAAATGAAAGTCAGCTGATAAGAAATGTATGGCAGCTATTATATATTTCGCTTTGGCCTTGTTGGCAATGCATATCTCCATACTAACAATAGTAACATTTTTTCATTAATTAGAAAGTTAACAAATTGTGACCTAAAATATGAATGTTGGATAGTTCTTTCAAGTTTAAAATAAAATTGTTAGATGGTGCCCCTCCATAATTATGGTGTTTAGACTGGAAGTAAAAATAACGTATTCATCACTTGATTCTTCCAGGGTAATATCGCCATTCTCATTGGGTCAATGTTGCCACAGAGGTGGTATTACTCCATAACTTTTTATGAGTCTAATTCATTATTAAAATACTGAAATGCATTCATTTTTGTTTTCAAATTGTGTGACCTTGGTAAAGAATAATGGACAGCACTAAGTGAACTTTGAAAAATCTTTGAGTGCTCTAGAAGCTATCAAAAATAATAACTCAGCAAAATCTGTTTAAAAGAATTTTTACATGACAGTTTAATACCTCATGTCTATGGAAAATCTTCATTAAGAAGAAAACCTTTAAGAGTTATTAAAGGTTTAGAGTTAAGGGAGTTATTAAAGGTTGGCAGGATTAAGAGTTTCCTGTTTGGGAGTTTACTCCCAAACAGGAAAATCAAATCACACTTGTTATCGTTATAGAAAATGTTTTATGGTATAGTTACTAATATTGAGTTAAGGCAAATAGCTTTTCAATTAACTCAAAAGAATGAAATTAAGCACAATTCTAATAAACTGAACAAAATGGCTGGAAAAGATTATATATTCTTGAAGAATCCAAAAAGAAGAAAATGGGAAACAGAAAAGAAAGGAAAAAAGTAAAAGAATGAAAGTCTTCAGTATCAAAGAAAGATGGAGAAAAAAGTGAGTGAAGGAAATAAAAAAAATAATAATAGAAAGAAAATCTGCCTACAACAAATTAGTTTTGACATGCTTTCATCAAAATCTGATACAGGTGAAAAAACCCTTTGTGATGATAACAGTGATAATGATATTGACATTTTCAATTTTCAGTCAATAGTTAAAAAAATGGGCATAATTTATGGTCTAATTTGGTTCAAATGGAATGTGGTATAGATGTGTAATTTGCTCAAAATGGGATCATTCAGAATGCAGTTGTTATGACAAAATCAAAATCTACATTTGTGACTTTTGTTCAAATTAAATCCCATGACATATATTTAAATGTCATAAAAAAATTAATGCTAATTATGTTGTGTGCTTTTATGATTAACTTTCAAGTATAAAAGACTAATTAGATGCATCCAAGTAAGAACTTTCAGCAACATGCATTTTATTACATAAGAACATTCCATGGTGGTATTACCCCAAGGTAGTTGTGGAATTACTACAATTCTAATAAGACATATTAAAGTTAGTTAAATATCAGTTTGTATTCTATGAAAAGTGTTTGTCATGTTCTTTCAACTCATAATTATTTTCTTGAATGCTCAGATTGTTTAATTATCTCATTAATTTGGTTAGATAACCAAAGTTTACCATGATAACATTGAATTAGATAAGAATGCAGAATTTATGCAAATATATTTATAACTAAATATATTATGATCAATTTCTAAAATGCATACACAAGCAACAGTTTCTAGAAATGATTCAAATAAATAAAAGATAGCATATACCATAAATATAATATTTACTTACAGATTCTATTCTATGATTTCCTTGTTGCTCTTTATGAAATGCATGTAAGGGTTCTGCAGAAATTTGAAAATAAGTTTAGAAAGTATATTAACACTTAATGTTAAAATAGAATTCTATTATTAATAAGTTACAATATAAAATATTACCAGGTGATGTTTCAACATGTTTATGTGTTTTAGAAATAGATGCATCAAACATATCGCTATCATTACCTGAATTCACAGCAAAATGAAGCCCCTAAAAGTAATAATATATATTAATCATTAGAAATTGAAACACAGTTTAAAATACAAAATGTGGTAATGGTGAAGGTTACATACAGTTGATCCTTACTATACTGTAATCTCAGGTGACAGACATTTTCTAATTAAAAATAATTACAATGTTGGCAGATTATCAGTTTAGTGAAATTTGTGAATTACTTATTAACAGACATGAATATGCAAAAATTTGTATATAATTCAAAACTTCTTAAAATTATTAAAAAATGTAAGACTTTATGTTGTTTTAGATTTCCAAACTCATTTTAAAGAAGTTTTGAATTATATACAAATTTTTGCATATTCATGTCTGTTAATAACCAAGAAGAAAATATATTTAAAGTTATTTGGACACTTAATGTTCTGTTAAACTTCCTAATAAAATGTCTTCATTAGTCTACATTTACTAACAGACAACACCTTGTTAAATCCATGGAAGGAGAAGAAGGGTGGGGTATGATTATACATTTCAAAATACTTTTCAGTTTGCAAATTTTTATTGTACAATTTTTACAAAATCAGGGGAAAGGCATGTTTTATAAATATGTTAGATAAGCAGGGGATGTTCAAAATTAATCTGTCACTCATTTTGTTTAGTATAAACGAATACCTGGTATTGTCCGAAATTTAAAATGCAAAACTCTAATTAAAATTATAATGGAACATCTACAGAATTCTCTAAAACGCAAAACTCTAATTAAAATTATAATGGAACATCTACAGAATTCTCTAAAACCAAACAACGCTTTAATAATACTTCTTCTTGGTACAAAAAACAGAAGATAGTTGAAATATTGTGCAATTAGATTTTTGGGCATCTATTTTTAACGTAAAAATGCATATCGCATTAATTTGAAAATTGCTGTAATTTTTTACCCTACTACAAAATATGAATAGTCTATGTACTTAGCGCAAAACATTTCACTTCTGGCTACCAGCACCAAATTTTACAGACTTTATACATGTACTAAGATATAAAAATTTATCAGGAGACACTCTCTCAGGCATCATGGGTTTCACTGATGATGTCATAAAAAATGTCACCATAACATGAACCTTTGATTTCTGTAAATTGTAATAACTCAATAACCAGTGGTCATATTTTAATTTTCTTAGTCTCATTTTAAAGCTAATAAAACATACTTTCAGAAACATTTTATTTATTTGCAGCATATATAGGACTGTTTTTATTCTATTGAAAGATCAATCAGGAGAATGGTAAAAAGTTGTCAAAAAATAATTGTTAAGAAATCACCTTTAATTTGGCAAAATTTTCAGAATTTTTTTTTACAGAAATAATTATGAGTCAAGACTTTATTAGACATAAAAAAAGCATTATTAGTTTAATACCTCACAAAAATAATTTTTTTTTTAAGAAGGAAATCATATTTTCATTTTCCATATAATTATATTTTGTTTTATGTGTTGAAGTGGCATTTTCATAGGAATTATATATATATATACATATATTGCTTGATGACTAGAAATAAGCATTTAATTTTTCTCATGATGGTTGATTATCTATTTAATACTTCTTTTTAACTTGTAGGCATGTGGTGTCGAAATTCTAATAGTTTGGAATTTTCTTTTTTTTAATGCTTTTATCTCATTTGTAGAGATATAACTTCAATGTTTAAAGTTTTAAAAATAACTTTATTTGCTTATAATTAAAGAGGTACAACTATTTAAAAGTAAAGTTATGATGCAAAGAGACATCATAAACACTTAATGTTAAAAATACTATACTGGGAACTACAAGAGTTTAACTTAACTTATTTTAAACTTTATGAAAAGAAGATTAAACTGTATTTTCAAGTTTTAAATCATAAACATTTAGGGTTAAAATATAATTTCAGAAGCTTTAATTGTTTTCTACATTTTTAGAAGCTAATTGGTTCTTAAGTTAAGGAGTAACTAGAAAGAGGGAGTTGGTAAGAATGATAAATGAGGAAAATTAAGCAAGGATTTAATAATTAAGAGAGTAATTTTTACAGTGTAAGTAAGGAACCCTGAATGGTGCAAACTAACGGAATACGTGCGTAATTGCCGTACTACTGTATAAAGAAACAATTATTTTGTTAACAAGAATTTATTTTTGTAAATCATAATTTGGTAATTTGTCAACTAATATATTAAAGTGTTGAACCTAGCCTTTGTAAGTGACCACTGTTGCCCTGGGAATATTAATTGGTTAAATTTAAATATTTTTGATGGAATAATGTTTTTTTTATGTACTTGAAAAATAATTTAATTTAGAATCTTTTTTTTTGTGGATTAAAAACCCTCTTTGAATGCAAGATATCCTACCAGGCCAAAATGGCGTCGATTTTGCGATTTCCTAGGTGTTATCTAAGCGTCATGACGCCAGGACCGCTAATCCCCTTTAATCCAGGAAGACAGTTATGTTTTCTTCGAATTGGGGGATGTGATTTGCGAGATTGGCATCCAGGGATACTGGAATCTTGGAAGACATCGTCTTTACAGCAACCCTCCTGCTAGGGTCTCATGCACAAAAATATTATGTAGTGGCGAGCGTAATGCACGCCAATTTTGTTTATATATTTCACCCCCGCATCGAAACTTTACACATTTGCTCGACAATTTTTCGTCACACCATTTGAGACATGCTCTCGTCATCCTTTCGACGAGATCTTCATCACCCATCTCTGCTGAGAGGCATCATCGGAGGCCGCTGTTGACGGCTTGCGCGCCGCGCTTCTCCTAGGACTTCTCCGGGACCACCCCGCTGGGGTCGCTGACCTGAAGCCTCCAGCCCGTTGCGGCGCCGCTCTCTCTCGACGGACGGAGCAGTAGATGACGGCGAAGAATCACCATCACCCTCGGCCGGCTTTCACCTGTTGCCCCGTCGTCCTAATGCACTAGGTGCACCCGGACCGGACAGTCCTCACCATCTTCCTGGGTTCCCCATCAAAGTCACCGATCCAAGGACGCCCATGTCGCCGCCTGTGCTCACGACCGGGCCGACGCCGCCTCTCCGAGATGCGGAGCCCCGGCGCCTGAAATAATGACGTGAGGCCTTTTGCGGCCGAAGATTGGTGAGTTTTTATTTAAAGAAACTCTTTCCCGGACTTTGACCATTCTCTCACCATGTCTGGACGTCACCGTACCAGAGATTTCTGTCTTTTGGGGAATTCCCCAGTCATCATTTTTTAATGCCCTTTTTTTTAGAGGTAGAGCTCAAAGGATATTTTTATTTAGTTTTTTTTTTAAATTTGTGTAAATTCCCTGGGTAAGCTTTGGTCACACAGACATCTAATGTTAATTTTGATACCTTTTTTTTTGCCATGAGGCAAGGATTTATATTTAGGCTTAAATTGCCCGATTATGTAACTGTCAACTATATTTAAAGAATTCAATAAAGTTCCTAGTTTTGTTTCCCCCTAATACTGTTGTGTTTATTTTAGTCCCCTTCATTCTAACTTTTTCTTCCAGAAATTTCTTTAGTTTGGTTCTCAGAAGACAGGACCAGGTAACTTAAACATTTAATTTTTGTCTATACGATCACTTTCAAATTTAGATGGGAAAATTTAATTTAAAAATCTATGCGTGACAAGAGGGCACGACATAGAAACTGGTGCCAATGACCAGTCCTTTTCATGAGCTCTACCCTAATTTTAAGGTTTTGTTTTTGCTTATTTACTTTGATAATTTATTGTTTTTGATTGTATGTTTATTTTATGTTTTTTGGGGGAACTTATTTAATGCATTGTCATTGTCTTGTGAGGTTTGCACCAGACCAGGGGGCCCTTTTGAATTTTAAATCAGAATTTTTATATTTTTTTTGATATGACACCACTGATTTTTCCCAAGGGTTTGAAGTTTTCCCAGGATGGGTGGTAACAAGAAGAAAAAGGGTAGAACTCTGATAAATTTGCCTAAAACACGTAGCTCTAGTGCAAGAAACCAAATTTTAAACCCACCTTGTCAGGTTTGTGCAGAGTCAGGCTCAGATAGTGAAAGAGAAGTTGACCCTCCCATTTTGGAGCTGCAAACAGAGATAAGTCCTTTGCTGAATATACAGGACAGCAGGTTAGAAACAAACATGGAAAGTACCCAGGTCAGATTTTCTGCTCCTGCAGCACCTTTGGGGGGTATGTTAGATAGTGTTCCTTTCTTTTCCGGAACTGACCAAGAACTTGCTCTGGTCGATTTTTTGGAGCGCATTGAACTTATAGCAGCTTATTCAAACTGGACAGATGCTGACAGACTCATCACTATCAAACTCAAATTAGTGGGTGAGGCAGCAAGATTAGTTAGAGATAACCCAAACTTGAGGAGTTCTTCAGATTATTCAGAAATTGTAAAAGCTTTAAAAGAGAGATTTGAGTCGCCAGAGTATGCACACAAAAATCTTGTGTCACTTATGCATACATATCAGCGTCCACATGAGAGTGTCCGGCAGTATGCTGCCCGCTTGGAAGCACTGTCTTTAAAAACAGTACCCCAGGGTCTTCTGAAAAACAAAGAATCAGATGACTACAGACAAAGCATTTTGCTTTCAGTTTTTCTTGAGGGTCTGAAGTCAAATGTGAGGAGATTAGTTCTCCCACATAACCATAAAACATTTTCCTCAGCTAGGAAACATGCGGTATCGGAAGAGGAGATATTTGAAAGGCAAAATTCTCAAAATTTACCTACAGAAGATGTAAAAGTTGTCTCAGAGGCACCAAACCAGGATTTGGTTAACCTAATTAGTGAGCAACAAAAAGCTATTGCTTCACTCACAGACTCTATTTCCGCATTGAAAGTGCAGGTAAAAGAAGTGTCCACGCCAAAATTTAACAATGTCAGGGGACAAATGCAAGGAAACCAGGCCAGGAGAGAACCACTTCGGTGCTTCTCATGTAACAAAATTGGTCACATGGCCAAGGACTGCCTGTCACATTACAAAAGACAGGGTAGATATCAAAACAGAAGACAAAATTTTTCGCAGGGATACCCTAGGCAATTTCAACAGTATCCTGTGCCATACCAACAATTTCAGGGAACTTACCAACAGTATCCCATAGCTTACCAACAACCGATACAGGTCTTAGACACAAACCAGCCAGCCATTCAGGCAAATAGTGCATCCGTCCAGGGAAACTAGGCTTGGGCGATGGGAGTAAGCACCTTTGCTCTCCATCTGATGCCCTTTTGGAGGTGTCCTTTCTAGGGATGGCGGTTTCATCTGGTCGAACTCAAGTTCCTGTTGTGCTAGGAAATATACAAAATTCTGACTTTTCCTTTTTAATTGATTCAGGAGCCTCAATTAATGTCATTTATAGAGAAGCCCTAGATAGTTTAAATATTGATCCTGATATGCTAGAAAGGTGTAATTTTTATTTAAGAGGGATTTCGGATCAAAAATTTCAAATTAAAGACAAAATTAAACTACCTGTTCTTTTTGGCAAACAAACATTACATATTGAGTTTTGCATTTTACCTATTGCTACTAAACCTGCTGCATATTCAGCTATTTTAGGTACACAGTTTTTATCTAAACACAAATTCATTTTAAATTTTAATGAAAGTATTTTAGAAAATGACCAGGTTATTATACCCTTTGCATTGTCAAAAACCACTCCACTCCCCAATCTTCAGAAAAAGTCTGGTAATTTAAAAACTTTTAGTCAAGCTGATAAGGCTGAGGAGTCAGTTATATCAAATGCTGAGGTCTCAAATAATTCTGCTCAGGAGACACAATGTAAGCCAGTTAATTGTTATGCTTATAATAAATATATTCTTAAACCCCATTCGGAATGTTTCATAAAAATTACATGTAAACCTCATAATCTGCAAACTAATCTTATTTTAATTGAGCCAGTACCCCTTAACAATAACATCTCAGTCGCACGTTCTGTGAATACTTATTCAAAAAACAATGTGTACACTGTCAAAATTGCTAATTTTTCTCCTACTAATGTACACTTAAACAAAAATACCAAAGTTGCCATTTTGTCAAAAATTATTTCGGTCCCATCTTACCCTGTTAATGTTGTCGAAAATGCAAATTCCCAAGATGGAGATAATTTTGAAGTGTGGGGTGGTAAATTCGATTTTTCTCATTTACATGATACACATAAAATCCCATTACAAGAAATGCTTATTGAATATAAGAATATTTTTGCCAACTCTGTGACTGACTTGGAAGGTTGTGACACTGTTTACCACAATGTTAATTTAAATGATCCTACCCCTGTTAGACTTAGACCTTATCGTGTACCCTTCCACCTAAGAGATGAACTTAATAAACAAATAAATGAATTATTGGAGTCGGATATTATACAGGAATCTGACTCACCTTATCAAAGTCCAGTCCTTTTTGTTAAGAAGGCTGATGGATCCTTTAGGCTCGTTTGTGATTTTCGGCGTCTAAATGACATTACTATTGCCGAAAGTTTTCCCATTCCAAATATCCAAGACATGATTGATAATTTAAGTGGAGCAAATTTTTTTTCTACCCTTGATCTAACCTCTGGCTTCTACCAGATGAAGCTACACCCTGATGACACCTATAAGACAGGGTTTTCAACACCTTTGGGTCACTATGAGTGGAAACGAGTCCCTTTTGGTCTCAAAAATGCTCCATCCTCCTTTCAGAGATTAATGTCCATTGTTCTGTCAGATCTTTCCCCCTTGCAAATTGGGATTTATATTGATGACATTGTCATTGCCTCCAAAACTTTTGAAGAGCATTTACAGAAATTGAAATTTGTTTTTGATCGCTTAAAAGCTCATAATCTTAAACTTAAACCAAGCAAGTGCGTATTTTTCAAGCCTTCTATCTCTTATTTAGGTTTTAATGTTTCGCAGGGAATAGTGCAACCTGATGCCAAGAATCTGGCAGTAGTTCAAAATTTTAAGATACCAACTTGCAGAAAACATGTCAGGCAGTTTTTAGGTCTAACCGGGTTTTATCGACGTTTTATTCAAAATTATGCACAAAAATCTATTCCATTAACAGAACTTACCAAAAACTCATCTAATTTTCTTTGGACAACTGAAGCACAAAATTCTTTTGACACTTTGAGAGATGAACTCTTACAGAAACCAGTTTTACAGTTACCTGACTTTTCGAAACCTTTTGCCCTATGCACTGATGCCTCGAAACACTCTTTAGGCGCAGTTCTATGTCAGGAAGATTCAAATAAATTTTTACATCCTGTTGCTTATGCGAGCAGAAAATTAAAAGATGCAGAAGTTAATTACAGTACAGTAGAAAGGGAAACTTTAGGGGTAGTTTGGGCCACTTCATATTTTAAGCACTATTTATTAGGCAAACATTTTATTGTTTATTGTGATCAAGCTTCCTTGTCGCATGTTCTCAAACTTAAGGATCCTACTTCAAGAATTGCTAGATGGATTATGAGCTTAACTCAATTTGATCTTAAGATTGTACACAAACCTGGAAAATTAAATGTAACTGCTGATTTCTTAAGTAGATGTGTAAACACTATTGAAGTACAAGATGCTAAACCACAACAGTTAACTATTGATCCTACCCTTTATGCCCGCATTGCTAATTCTCAGCAGTCTGATGCTAAATGTTTAAAATTTAAAAATTTGTTAGCTCAGAACAAGCCTATTTTTCCTAGTACTCTTTTATTTTTTATTAAAGATGATGCCTTGTTTGTTGTTAAGAGAAAACCAAAGCATAGATCTCAAGCATCAGACAGAATTTTTGTCCCTTTAAATTTAATTCCTGAAGTTTTAAGCTTGTGCCATGATTCTCCTACTGCTGCCCATGGAGGCTTTAAAAGAACTCTTTCCCGGCTACAAAAGCACTTTTACTGGCCCAGAATGTATGCTCATGTTCTAAATTACATTAAATCATGTCACACTTGTCTGCAAAGACGTGGGTACAAGTCCAAGCAAAAGGCACCAATTCAACGCATGCCTGTGACTTCATACCCCATGGAAAGAATAGCAACTGACATTGTTGGCCCTTTACCTCAAACAATTAATGGCAATAAGTATATTTTAGTTGTGACTGACTATTTTACAAGGTGGCCAGAGGCATATCCCATTAGTAATACAAAATCAGAAACCAATTTGGCTTGTTTAGAAAGTTGGGTTTCCACTCACGGTGTTCCCAAGCACCTAGTAACGGATCGAGGCTCGAATTTCATTTCAAAAGTTGCAAGAAATTTTTATAAAAAGCTGGGCATTATGAAACACAATACTACGAGTTATCACCCAGAATCAGATGGGGTTACAGAGCGTCTTAACGCAACAATTATAAAGTCTCTCAGCACCCTGGTGTCTAAAACACAGGACGACTGGGACAGACACCTGAACTTTGCATTGTTGGCACATAGAGTTTCGAAACATAGTGCCACTGGGGAGTCTCCTGCTTTTCTACTGTTTGGTCGTGACATTACACTACCTGAAGATCTACTGTGTAAGTCTAGTAATCTAAATTATGTTTCTGTTCAGGACTACTCGGATGACTTAACCATCCGTCTAAAAAATACCTTCCAAATTACTAACCAAAATTTAACTAAAGCAGCTGAACGACAGGAGACTTACCAGCATAAGCATGCAGTCACTAAGGACATTAAGGTGGGTGATATGGTCTTTTTATACACACCTGTGCTACGAAAAGGACAATCTAAAAAGTTTACAAACTTTAATAAGGGACCTTACAAGGTGATTTCACAGAAAACAAAAGTAAATTTCGTGATCACAAATACTATGGCTCCCTTTGATACACAAATTGTCCACGTGAACAGGCTTACTCGAATCACTGACAGGAATCAGGCACTCATACAGCCACATTCCACGAGTCAAGTTAGTCAAGACTTGTCAGGTACAAATGCAAATGATTCAGCTAGCAGATTACCTAGCGGCTCAGGTTATCCTGAGCAGGGATACAATTTGAGGTCTAGAAATATTTTATTTTGATTTTTATGTACATTTTCTTTTTGATATATATACACATTTTTCTTTCGTATTGAGTATACTTACATTGTTTGATCTTTGTTTATACATTCGTGTTTTTGAAGGCATGTAGCTTCTAATTTTTTTATTGTTTTCATTTTTCAATGATATCATTTTTATTCAATGGATTTATTTTTATCACGATGGTTTTGTCATGATAAAATTGGGAAAATCTTTAAGGTTTTTCTTAGGTAATGATGTTTACTAGTTTGTCGTGCATTTCATTTTTACGCAGCACATTTACACACATTTGTTTTATTTTGGTTTGTTGTTCCCCTGCAGGGGACATTATTGTTTGATGCTTGTTAATTTTGCCTTTAATAACAAGGTAAAAATTTGATTTTTAAAGATATGTTTATTTTTATTTATTCGAAAGTTGATTATACTGCATGTCAGTGAGACATTTAGATAATTTTGGAGCAGTGCAGAGAACTGAGAATTATTATTATTACCTTTTGGAATTCACTACTGACAACTAAGATGTTGGGTTATTTACAGATACTGCAGATAATGCAAGTTTATTGAGTTTTATGATTATTTACACATATTGCAGAAGTGAGATTATGTTATGAAGTTTATTTTTTTTGATATATTGAGAATTAGGTATACTGAAGATAGTTAGATTGAGTATTTTAAGTTTGCAGAAATTATTATTCTGTGGTAGCAGTGTTAGATTGAGTATTTTAAGTTTGCAGAAATTATTATTCTGTGGTAGCAGTTTTTTATAGTTAAGTAATGCGAGAGAGACAGGGCGGAGGTACACTGAAATCCAATGTGATACGCTGACATTCTTGATGCACATTTGTATTGAACTTTTCTTCCACTATCGTTTACTTTTTCCAGTGGCCAAAATTTTTATTTTCGAGACCTTTAATAGTTTCATGTGGGGAGGTGTACTGCAACAGCACTACAATAGTTCTATTAGGATTTCGCTGGCTCGAATCCTTCAGCTTTTAAAAGTTAATTTTCTTCATTTATTTGCTTGTTAGGTACCTCACCTTATGTGTTCTATTTGCTAAATTTTGAACCCTTTCACGTTTATTTCGGAAATGCGCATTCCAGCCTGTTTGGATTTAAAGCGCGATGGTGGTCCATGTGTTCTTTAACATAAATTCTTGTGCATTCGACCAGGTATACAATGCGATTCAAGTGCAGTACCATATAGTTGTGGTAAGAAATTTTTTCTCCTCTCTTTCTTGATTGAAAAGTTGTTTGGTTTTTGAGATTCAAAAGATAGTTTGACCAGTTGTTTGGCTTTGAGATTTAAAAGATGGTTTGAACAAGTTGTTTGCTTTTGAGATTTTAAGAAGATTATCATCGGCAGTCAATACCCATGGTAGTTAGTAGTGAAATCAGTAAAAAAAAAGTGTTTTTTTTATGTGCTTACTTTTGATAGGTTATATACACAACCTACATATTTATACACCTACCACTGATTTGATAGAGACTTACATTTTATATATATAATTTTTTTTTGTTTTGTGTTGTCAAGTAGAAACACACTGTCTGAAAGTAGACTCTTCATTACCTCTGCCTGATCCTCAGATGCACATTCTTCACAAGGTTGGGAGTCTCTTTTGAAAAATTGTCTTCTTCGAAGAAAATTTTTCTTTTTGGAACGGTGGGGTAATTATGTGGTGTCGAAATTCTAATAGTTTGGAATTTTCTTTTTTTTAATGCTTTTATCTCATTTGTAGAGATATAACTTCAATGTTTAAAGTTTTAAAAATAACTTTATTTGCTTATAATTAAAGAGGTACAACTATTTAAAAGTAAAGTTATGATGCAAAGAGACATCATAAACACTTAATGTTAAAAATACTATACTGGGAACTACAAGAGTTTAACTTAACTTATTTTAAACTTTATGAAAAGAAGATTAAACTGTATTTTCAAGTTTTAAATCATAAACATTTAGGGTTAAAATATAATTTCAGAAGCTTTAATTGTTTTCTACATTTTTAGAAGCTAATTGGTTCTTAAGTTAAGGAGTAACTAGAAAGAGGGAGTTGGTAAGAATGATAAATGAGGAAAATTAAGCAAGGATTTAATAATTAAGAGAGTAATTTTTACAGTGTAAGTAAGGAACCCTGAATGGTGCAAACTAACGGAATACGTGCGTAATTGCCGTACTACTGTATAAAGAAACAATTATTTTGTTAACAAGAATTTATTTTTGTAAATCATAATTTGGTAATTTGTCAACTAATATATTAAAGTGTTGAACCTAGCCTTTGTAAGTGACCACTGTTGCCCTGGGAATATTAATTGGTTAAATTTAAATATTTTTGATGGAATAATGTTTTTTTTATGTACTTGAAAAATAATTTAATTTAGAATCTTTTTTTTTGTGGATTAAAAACCCTCTTTGAATGCAAGATATCCTACCAGGCCAAAATGGCGTCGATTTTGCGATTTCCTAGGTGTTATCTAAGCGTCATGACGCCAGGACCGCTAATCCCCTTTAATCCAGGAAGACAGTTATGTTTTCTTCGAATTGGGGGATGTGATTTGCGAGATTGGCATCCAGGGATACTGGAATCTTGGAAGACATCGTCTTTACAGCAACCCTCCTGCTAGGGTCTCATGCACAAAAATATTATGTAGTGGCGAGCGTAATGCACGCCAATTTTGTTTATATATTTCACCCCCGCATCGAAACTTTACACATTTGCTCGACAATTTTTCGTCACACCATTTGAGACATGCTCTCGTCATCCTTTCGACGAGATCTTCATCACCCATCTCTGCTGAGAGGCATCATCGGAGGCCGCTGTTGACGGCTTGCGCGCCGCGCTTCTCCTAGGACTTCTCCGGGACCACCCCGCTGGGGTCGCTGACCTGAAGCCTCCAGCCCGTTGCGGCGCCGCTCTCTCTCGACGGACGGAGCAGTAGATGACGGCGAAGAATCACCATCACCCTCGGCCGGCTTTCACCTGTTGCCCCGTCGTCCTAATGCACTAGGTGCACCCGGACCGGACAGTCCTCACCATCTTCCTGGGTTCCCCATCAAAGTCACCGATCCAAGGACGCCCATGTCGCCGCCTGTGCTCACGACCGGGCCGACGCCGCCTCTCCGAGATGCGGAGCCCCGGCGCCTGAAATAATGAGGTGAGGCCTTTTGCGGCCGAAGATTGGTGAGTTTTTATTTAAAGAAACTCTTTCCCGGACTTTGACCATTCTCTCACCATGTCTGGACGTCACCGTACCAGAGATTTCTGTCTTTTGGGGAATTCCCCAGTCATCATTTTTTAATGCCCTTTTTTTTAGAGGTAGAGCTCAAAGGATATTTTTATTTAGTTTTTTTTTTAAATTTGTGTAAATTCCCTGGGTAAGCTTTGGTCACACAGACATCTAATGTTAATTTTGATACCTTTTTTTTTGCCATGAGGCAAGGATTTATATTTAGGCTTAAATTGCCCGATTATGTAACTGTCAACTATATTTAAAGAATTCAATAAAGTTCCTAGTTTTGTTTCCGCCTAATACTGTTGTGTTTATTTTAGTCCCCTTCATTCTAACTTTTTCTTCCAGAAATTTCTTTAGTTTGGTTCTCAGAAGACAGGACCAGGTAACTTAAACATTTAATTTTTGTCTATACGATCACTTTCAAATTTAGATGGGAAAATTTAATTTAAAAATCTATGCGTGACAAGAGGGCACGACAGGCATATTTTAAGTTAGGGTTTTTGAGTTACAACTTCTCTTTATTCTATCATTGGATTTTCATATTATATTTTTATTATATATATATATATATATATCATAAAATATCCTGAAAAACTTTCACACATGAAGAAATATGACTAAAACTTTCATTCCCTTCAACACTGACCCTCACTAGTACAAAGTGTCGTGATAAATCCTTATCAGACATAAATTGTGAGTAAGATACTGCATCGGACAGAGCCGATAAGCAAGAGAGCACGATTCAATTTGTGAGACTATTCAACGAGAAGTCTAGAACGTTCGAGGAGCTTCCTCAGATGGTAACAGAACTCAGGGAAGGAGCTAGCCAATCAAAGGCAATCTCTGACCTCACCACCGGAGAGCTCTCCAGCGATTTCGTCTCTTCGAACTTTGGATGACGGATAGTTAAGACGTACATCTGGAGCGGTTCGAAAGGGGGGTGGCCGGTGTGCCACCGTCCCGAATTGGAATGATATTTTAATTAATTTTCTCAACACACAATCATAATTAGTATGTATTAGTTGCTAATTGTAGATGTGGAATCTTCGGACTAAGAACACATCTCGTTTAATAGAGTGGCAGAGTTGATGCACGCAGATGCAATCATACACAAAGTGAAAGGCATCAGACTGAGCGCCATCTTGAAAAGGAATGGATCCAGTAAGACCAAATTTGCAAGTTCGCCGGCCCCATATAAAAGTGTTCAAGAACAAGTGTGTCTCCATTTAAGTGCAAAAAAAAAAACTGAGTTAGAGAAGTGCAGTGTGATATCATACATTTACTAGTGATTCGCTTACTAGGGCTAACATCTTGTAAATGCCTTGTGACAATTAAGTGTTCAAGAACAAGTGTGTCTCCAAGATAGTGCAAAAAAATGAGTGAGAGCAGTGCGGTGTGACATCATACATTTACGAGTGATTCGCTTACTAGGGCTAAGAATTACCCTAAGCGAAGTTCGGTAAAAGCATACATAATGATGCGACTCACAAAAGAGTGAGGCAATCCAGAGATGATAAAATAAAAATCCCCCACAGCAGAGAATTAGTCGTAGCAAAATGATTTCTTATCACACTAAAATCTGTAGAAACATGAAAAAATTAACCTGGAAAGTAATAAGTGATATCATGAACAAAATTGTGATATATGTGTTTCTTTGTGTATATATATATGTGTTCATAGCAATTAAGATCAATATCTATAAAGTAACCTTTTGCTTCAATTAAGACAAGAGTTTTAAAATTAAGAATAATCAATAAATTAAGAATAAGTATCACACCTATGATAAATCAAAGAGAGTTAACTAGTGCGATTGAATTTATAATTTAAGATTGGAATATGTTTACCTAATATAGAGAAGACGAATTAAATGTTGATATTAATACACATACTGAGATTGATAGTTTTGAAAATATGAAAGTAATGAGAGGTTAAGATAAAATGAATGTTGAAGATTTTGAAATTTTGATTACGAGATAAAATGAAGTGATATGTTTGTTTTTGAAGGGAAATTCATGTTTCATAAGTTGGTAGGTGCGAATGAAGCCAATTTGTTCCACGATTTGCCATTGCAAATTTTTCATACAGGGGAAGGCCTGACAGAATTTTAATAATTATAGCATAAACTATAATTAGGAATATTAGGCAACACACACTTACTTCAATCTTGTGGGAATAAGAATAAATGAGGTATTTATCGAAAATGTTTCTAAGTCAATACACTCAATGGTATTTAATTGATCAGTTTCTTACATAACATTTTATTTATCGAGCAGGTAAAATAGGAGCACGTCTTGAATTAGGCCATTCTAAAGTAACCCACAAGTGGGAATAAATTTAGTTACCTTGTAGTGATTGGGATATTAATTACACATGAGATAAAAGCTATGGGAAGCATTAAATAATATGAGATTATGAAAACGATGCGATACAATGAGTTAATATGAAATGGAAATGCAAATTGAGTATTTTTAATTATGTTAAAGATTATGGTAACTCAGGTGTGTGTGTATTATTAACTGCAAAGATGCCCTTTGATAAATATATGAAGTTATTTTTGACAAGATATAACATAGTTGAGATTATTAATAGTTATGCAACATAATTGATGATGACAATAGTAAGGTGATTAATTTTATGAATGATAATTAAATGATTTCTTTTTAAAATAAATAAATTATTGGTATCCCCACAAATGAGTGTATTTATTGTGGTAGTAAAAATAATATTAAAGTGTATATCAGGTAAGAATTATAGATGTGTGGTGTAAAGACGATCCAGACGGCTTTTTCTTCATCATGTTAGCTGATTAGAGCTTTTATTTTTGTATTTATTTTGGGCGACTTTGACTAGGGTTTTTGATATGCCACATTTCTCGCCAGGAGTAACCAGGTAAGTGGTTACCCCCATTGTCGAATGATATTAAGGTATGGAGAAACAGGAGATTTTTCTCTTGGCAGGCTCTTTAGCAGCTAAGGCTATTCTAGGTTAGACCTATAGTAAAATGTCGCAGAATTTAAATACATCACAAAAAAATAAGATAATCATTGAAATTGTTTTTTTTTTCCTGATATAGATTAATGTCACAGAATTTAAATACATTATAAAAATTTAATCTATATCATCATAAAATTGTTTTTCTTTTCCTGATACAAAGTAAGGTATAACTTAGTCCAAAATTGACATATTGGCATCTGTTGCATTTATTTTTGCATTTACATGCTATTACTTGCTTGAACATGATGAAATATAACCTAAGAGGCAGTACGAACACTCACAGCAACACTCCCAGACCCGTCCAGTGAGTCAGAGCAGGAGACAGGACAATTACCCGTATAAGCAAAATAGAAGATGAACATGAAGCAAAGATGAAAATTCTTACTAAACAAGAGATTCATAGAAGAAATGGATAAACGAGAATGCCACTATACACCATTATATGGGAGCTCGAAAATAAAATTGAAAACATTAATATTAATGTATCTTATTTTCAGATGTTTTTGATTTTTCTAATTTTTTTAGCTTATTTTATTATTTTTCATTTTTATTTATTTATATAATTAATAAATAATTATAATTTATTATTATTATTATTATTGTTAGTTACTATAATTAGGAAGGTTATCTTGGATGTTATCAAGTGGAAGTTGATATACTGAGTTGATAATTTTAATAACGAATTTGGGAGGATATGCATTATTAGTCGCTGTACTAAAAAATTCCATAAAATGTGCTAATTTATAATTTTCATCACAAATTTTATTGATTCTAAGAACCTGGTTTATTATAATATTTCTAAAAACAGATATATGCAAACAAGAGTCAAAATGTTGAATTTTTGATGTATTAAATTTAAAATCTTGTCTTTTTATCATACAAGTTTATAGCCATATTACAATTTTTTAATTCTAAATTTAAATCCAAAAAGTTTGCAACATTAGAGTTATTATTACTTGCATTTAATGGTAAATTATTAGGATAAAACTTAAATACTATAGGGATATTATTAAGGGATACACATAATATGTCATCTAGATATCTAAACATGTGCATATTATGCAAGCTTGGATTAATGTTCTTTTCATAGAAGAATAAATACAGATTAGCTAACAATGATGAGGCACATCCTCCTTATGGGATGCCAAACTGCTGCTTAAAAAAAGAACCACCATGTTGAATATAATTCTCACAGAGACTGAAATTAAGAAATTTTTTAAAAAGAAAATTTGAATATTTTAGGTTAATATTACATTTTTCAAAAATTCCTAAAATAGTTCTATACAGATCATCTATATCAATATTATTAAACAAATCTTTGAAATCAAAAGTATCGATACTATGAATATTAGTAAGAGTTTTTAATTTCTTAACTAATTCAAAACTGTTTTTCACAATATGACAATTATTTAAAATCTCATCTGACAAGGATACTGCATTCAATATTTTTAATAATAATTTACCAGCATTAGTAATGTAAGAATTATGCCCATTAGTAATAGTTCGGAAAGCAACAG